>WOAB01000027.1:10000000-11200000 GCA_027886185.1 Rheum nobile
GTAAAAGTGAAACGATTTTGCGTTTCACTTTTTTAATTTTTTTTTTTGAAACGCAGGTATTTTGCTTAAGCAAAATACCTGCGTTTCATCCTAGTATAAAAACGTAATTCTGAGTATAATTTACCCTGAAACGCAAAAATGTTGCTTAAGCAATATTTTTACGTTTCAAAATGTAGTGTACGAAAAAAAAATTGTAGTGTACATAGAAATTGCCTTTAATAATTGATGAAATTCCTTCTTTTTTTTAGTATTTCCATTTTTCTTAAATGGCTATAAAAACTGAGAATAAATCAAAACACAAAAGACAGGCAAAATCACTCTTCTTTCCCTTTGATCCTCCTCCCAACTCTTCTCTCTCTCCACCCAATCTCCCATCTCCAATTTTTCCCCAAACCCAATTCACAATTCCCGGCGTTCTCCCCGTTTTCCCCAATTCCTTGGTCAAGATTTCAATCCAATTTTTGACTGAGTAAAGAAAACGGAGAGGGTGGGCCCGGAATTGAAGTTGGGTTTGTTCTATACAAATTCGTGGGGATGAGAGAAGAGGGAGGAGAAGGATTGGGAATGGCTGACGCCGACGGCGGCGATTTTGAAACGACGTCGTTGTCGGCTTCTTCTGATGCCGATTTCTTCGAGGAAGAGATGAACGCTGCCAAAAAACACTATGACCACGGTCACGGTGATAATAGTACTCATTACAAGGAACGCCGATCTCTAAAATCGCACAAGGATCTGCCGGTGCCGGTTGTTTGCTCCGTCAGTAGCGTCGTCGAAATCCTCGAATGCCCTGTTTGTACAAATTCCATGTACCCGCCAATCTACCAGGTTTAATTCACCTTCACCGTATTAGTCATTTTGCATTGGGTGTCTTTTTGTTTTTCATTATGGATGATCAATTGATGTTCGTTGTTCATGCTGATTGCCATTGTTAGTAAATTGGACCTTTTATGATGTGATTATGGGGGTCTTGTATGTCAATTTCTCTTTTTAGGTCCAGCTCCCCTTTCATTGCTTGCACCTGAATCTGAAAGGGGTAATTTGCTTATACTGGTCAATTTGATTGGGTGGATTTCATTTGGGCATTGATTTGTGTGAATGTGGAGGTTCTTGGTGGTGGTGGTGATTGATTGATTAGTGATTACTCTTGATATGACCATGGAATCTGGATTGGATGATGATGAATTGAGTCAATCTAATTTCAGGATATTCATGTTCTCCACTGGATCCATAAGCCTTTTTAGCCTTACCCTACTTATCATCATGATTTGGACATGTATTACTTCTTCTAGATTGTGCTAAAGATGTAAAGAATTAGTGTTCTCTGTGCTTCTTGTTCCTGTTGCTTTTGTGTTGTAATAATCTGTTGCTGTATTCTTGTTAGTGCCATAACGGACACACGATCTGCTCAACGTGTAAAACAAGGGTGCAAAACCAGTGCCCTACATGTCGACAAGAGCTAGGGAACATCAGGTGTCTAGCATTGGAGGTGGTGGCAGAATCACTTGAACTACCTTGCAAGTATACTTCTCTCGGCTGTGTCGACGCGTTTCCTTACTACTACAAGCTAAAGCACGAGGAGTGTTGTAGCTTCAGACCCTACAGCTGCCCATATGCTGGTTCTGAGTGCTCTGTTGTTGGGGATATTCCTTTCCTAATCTCCCATTTAGTAGATGATCACAAGGTGGACATGCACACGGGTTTCACGTTCAATCATCGTTACGTCAAGTCCAATCCTCACGAAGTAGTGAACGCCACTTGGATGTTGACGGTAATAAGGGAGGGGGGTATTGTACCTGATATTATGCGGATGTAAACTTGATCACTTCATAATGCCTTTGATGTTGTCTTTTGTCAGGTTTTCAATTGCTGTGGACACTACTTCTGCCTTCACTTTGAAGCCTTTGAGCTCGGTACATCCCCTGTTTATATGGCATTCGTTCGTTTCATGGGCGATGAGGCCGAGTCACGAAACTTCAGATACAGCTTAGAGGTGGGTGGAAGAGGGAGGAAGATGATGTGGGAGGGGATCCCAAGAAGCATTCGCGATTCTCATCAGAAGGTCAGGGATAGTCTCGACGGCCTCATCATCCAGAGAAAGATGGCTCTCGTTTTCTCGGGAGGGGGCCGGAAGGAGCTAAAGCTTCGGGTGACTGGGAAGATATGGAGAGAACAACAGCCGGAGGCACTTTCATGACCCGGGATAGGTTCATTTGATTGATTCGTCTAGTGTGTGCTTCATTCAACTCTCCATCATGTTCAACCAAAGTTGTCCTTAAAATGTGATAATGGAGGAATAGGGACTCGAAAGAGTTTATAATCAAAAGATCTTTGGTTGTTGTCACGATACAGGCGACGGAGATCCTCAACCGGGTCTTTGTAAATGGTGTGAGAATCGGGTTGATTAATTCTGAAAACACTTGGAGATGGAAGGAAGAAAAACTGTAATGTCAACTAGTGCGTTGTGTGAATTGAATGCTCTGGGGTGATGTTGAAGGTTTCTCCCCACAGATTTTCAAGGGTGTCAATTGATGTCTGAAGTTCAGTTTTCTAAGTAGATTGAAACTTCTTGAGGCTTTAAACCTAAAGACAAAACCAAGTGCTTACAAATTACAATTGCCTTCTAAATAAGGCCACTTGTAATTGGTTAGCAAGTGGGACAAAGGCCACTTATTAAAGGGAGGTTGTGAGTTTGAATCTCACCTCTAACATCCTGCAGGCAAGGCAGCACCTAGGGATGACCTCTGTGCTGTGCCCTTTGGGAAGGGATGAAGCCCATTGGGTCAGGCTTAACCTGGGCCCTTTGCAAGCAGCACCTAGGGGTGGCTTGCCTCCTACCTAGCCTGTCAAGTCTGACCCAATGGACCAAGGGCTTCATCCCTCCCCCAAGGGGCCCAGGACACTGCAGGTCGCTGTATGACCCAACCCTAACAAGGCATGCAGGCCATACATCCCAACCCATCGCAGTTGCATGCAGGTTGTTGGAGGTGAGATTCGAACCCTGGAATTGTTAGACAAGAGGATACTCCAAATCACCCAAACTACTTGTATTCAGTAAACAATAACAGAATACAGACTCAAACACTCTCAAGGGAGAACTATCTCCAATGAGCCCTGGCACAAGGCCTTCTTTCACAATATTTCTGGATAACTGAAATTGCAATACGACTCCACTACTTATCCATACAGCACGCAGGCTGATGACCTCAACCACCAAATAACGAAAGACTCAAATACCCCTAATAACAAACAATAAACTATTATGCATTGTTCCCCGTAACCGTCTGCTTCTTGGCTCTCCTCGTAAAAACAGTATAAGGCCCACCTTGCTGAGATGGTGTGCTATCAATTCCACCCCCAATCAAACAAACCTTATCCACAAAGTTGGAGGTAGGAAACTGATTTTTTAACTCCAAGCAAGTCATCCAAGAGGCCTCTTCTTTCAGCTTCCCATTCCACTCCACAAGCACCTTGTGACAAACTCCATGTTGACCATTATGGATGACCACCTTGAGGATATTGCTAGGACTGAATTCTTCTCCTTCCAAAACCAGTTCAGATGGAAGCTCAGTGACAGTTGTATGCACCCCTACCGCTTTCTTCAACAAGGAAACGTGGAAGACGGGATGTATTTTAGCTGAAGGAGGTAGCTACAGCTCCCACGTGTTTCACCACCCTGAACGGTCCAAAATACCGGGCTGCTAGCTTTTGATTCACCCTTCGGAATACTGTTTGCTTTCTATGCGGCCGCAATTTCAAAAATACCAGCTCACCTTCAAGATGGAAGATTGAGTTCAACTTCAGACTCATATAGGAAAAGCTTCGTTCTATGAGCATTCCAACTTCAGACTCATATAGAACATGAAGGTCGAAATTCCAGGAAGTTAATAACAGAAACATACAAGCAGATAAGGAACTTCAACACCATGTCAGTTTACATAGTAACCACTCAATTGACAAACATTGATCATATAAAGGTAATAAGCCAACAACAATCAAGCTTCAAGCTATGTAGATAGTAATAAAAGTTTCAGATGTTAATATAACTATTATCAAACCATAAAAGTTACAAATAGTCGAACTCTGGCCCTAATCGCGCCTTACCGTCGAACTCCGGCCTTACCGTCTCTCCGCTCTCTGCAAATTCTGACACCGATAAACGGGATCTTCAAGCGTCGCCATTCGAGCCACAGGAGCAACACCTCGTAGCAGTGAAGAGGATTCAGGCGTCGCCATTCGAGCCACAAGAGCAGCACCTCGCAGCAGTGAAGAGGAAGTAGACGAATAAACGAGGAACCGTGCCAGCCTCATGAGCGTCGGTCGTGCCCGCGACGTGCTGGTCGTGCCCGCGACGTACTGGTCGCGCCCGCGACTTTGCTGCTGCATTTCCTTTACTTTTGTTATGTTTATTTGGCCGAACCCACTTGGATATTTAAGGCCTTTGTCTTGTTCATTTCATGAGAGAGACTTTGTTGAATGAAAAACACTCCCGTGTGGGATCCCAATTGAGAGCTTGAGAGCTTCTCTCATTTCCTTGGAAGGCCTCGTGTGTCTTCATGAAGGATCGTTGATGATCGTTGTAGCTTAGTTGCCTTGCGTTTGATAATCTCTCCCGAGATTGGTTTTCGTAGGCTTCATAAGTCCCATATTCGTGCTCTTGGCGGAATCCATTGTCAAGTTGTGTGGAGTTGCAGGAGAAGGGATCGTATTGGTCCGATTGGCTTTGTTCTCGGTAGCCTTCGAGCGTCGTTGGGTCGAGTTATCGTCTTTACGGGTTCTTCTCACCAATCTATCTTTTATTATCTTGCATTTTCAGTTTCCTTGTTATTACTTGTGTTCTTGAGCTTTTGGCTCCATTTTCACAAGTTTCTATCTTTGTTGAGTCTTTAGCTTGGTTGTTCTTGAGTGCTCTTCGTCTAGATCCGAACAAGCGGCTAATCCCCGCATCAAAGTGGTATCAGAGGTAAGGGACATTGAGCTACCATCTCCAAGCAACCAACATCAAAAAACACAAAAAAATCTGGTTTGTTTTCATCTCTTGAGTCACTTGCATGTTCATCTTTGAGCTTGCATGTTCTTGTTTTATTCATCTTTTGATTCCCTATTTTGTTGTGATTTTGCTTGAAATTGCTTGTGCTTTGGTGTTGAATCCATTCCCTACCACTTCCCCTGCATAGCCTTGCAATTTGTTGCCTAAAAACAACAAGAAAACCCCAAAAAAATTCCCCAAAAACTCACCTACGAGCAAGAGTTCTCTGCCCAGAAAAATCGCGCCCGCGACCCGACTGCAGAGCACCAGCCCGAGCCAAAAACAGTCCCAAACTCACTGCACCACTCCACCCCTTGGATACTAGCTCAAGCCACCCCCTGCACCACTGCACCCACTGCATGTCCAAGCCATCCCATCCATCCTAGGCCCCACCAACCACTCTTGGAAGACTTCCACAAGTGGCACTCTTGGATACTTGTACAAGCAAGTGTCTAATCATATTTATTTTATAATTTTGTTTTAATTTTTTTTGTAATTTTATTTTATTTACAGGGAAAAGAAAGTCAAAAAAGAAAGGAAAAAGAAATTCGAATTTTCTTAAAAAAAAAGGGAAATCAAAATTCAAAAAAAAAGAGAAATGTGAAGGCTTTCTTGCATTATCTTATTTTCTAGTTTAGTTACTTGTAATAGTGTTAAGTGTACAAGTGCTTAAGGAAGAAGGTTTTACACTTAGCCACAATTCAAGGAGCAATCAAGAAAGATCAAAGGAAATTGAAGAACCAAGCTTGAGGAGTCTTGCCTTGCCTTGCCCACCATTTCCATCCAACCTTAACCCATCTCCATAGCACAAGTCAAGGACAAGTAAGGCATAACTTTGGCCCTCTTGAGTTCAAATTTGAGTCTTAATATTGGTTGAATTGCATTACATTCTTGCAATTGAGTTGATCATTGAGTATCTTGTTGTTGTTCTTTGTTTTCTTTTGTTGAGTCCTTTCTTTGCTTGTTGTGTTTGATTGTTTTGAGTCCCTTGGAGCTAACATCTATATAGCTCTTGTCCAAGTGCACTACCTCAAGGTGACAAGTGATTGCCTAAGTTTATCGGTTTCATGTGAAGTTATTATTTGGCTCAAGGCACTACATCAAGAAGTTACATCGACATCAACTTGAGTGTGAGAGATCAAACACATGAGAGTAAACACTTGTGAGGATGTTGGATTTCACTAACTCTAACTTGTTTCTTGGAGTTTGTTGATCACGTATTATGTAGGAAGCCCATCACATGGAGGGTTCGGTGCCATGCCACTTGAGCACGAGATGCGCCGAGGAATTCCAAGGCGAACCTATGACGATGACGAATGGGAGCAAGTGCCACATCTAGGCTTCCAAAGAAGGAGAGGCCGAGAGCAAGAGCAAGATGGCATTTGCAATACCATGGTGAGGATCCCATCTTTTGAAGGTCAAAGTGGACCATATGAGTACATGGAATGGGAGATCAAGATGGAACAAATATGGAGTTGCCACAACTTTTCCGAGCATAAAAAGGTACAACTCGCCGCCCTTGAATTCAATGATTATGCACTAACATGGTGGAAAAATCTTGTGACACAAAGGAGAAGAGCCTTAGATGCATCCGTGACAACTTGGGCTCAAATGAAGGCCATCATGAGATATCGCTTTGTGCCTCAACATCTCATCCATGTTCTAGAGCAAAGGCAAGAGAAGTTGAGACAAAGATCAATGTGTGCCAATGAGACTTACAATGCTAGGCAAGTTGCAAGAGTTAAAGCATATGAGTTTCAAGATGAAGAGATCACCATGGCTAGAAACCAAGGAGGAAGAGGTTCTAGTGGCCAGCCAAGCTCTTGGAGAAGTGATAGCCAAAACCGAGGCTATCAACCATATGGCCAAGACTTCCCACAAGGAAGGGACAATGGAACCTTCTCAAGTCCTCATGTGGAGCCAAGGAGTAGTGCTCAACCAAGCTACTCCACGCCAAGCCTAAGGCCCCCAATCGTTGCTCCTAATGCTCCACGAACACCATTGGAGAAAATTTTGGGCATGCTTAAGGAAATATCGGCCAACCTTGATCGCTTGGCCAATAGGATGGTGCCATTGGAGGCAAAAGCACCCGAGGAGGAAATTGAAGCTAAGGATGTTGAGGAGCCCAAGCAAGAGAAGGAAGATATGCCAATGGAGACTAATGAAAGGGAAGTAACACTTATCTCCACCTTTTTGATTCCATCTCTTGAGTTTAAAAATGAGCATATCATTCCATATAGGACAATACACATGAAGAAATCAGTCCTTGCATTCAAAACTAGACCTTCTTATTGTGGAATGCATCTTGTTCATGATACGATCCTTATGTCCTTGCATGTGTGTTATGTTGATAGTTGCACTCCTAAGCTTGAACATAGAACTAGGAAAAAGAGTGGAATACTATTGGCATGCTTGTTTGGATATCATTTAGTCATTGGAAGACTTGTGATTACATTCTTGCAATTGTATGGACATGCTAATCGCCATTTCTTCTCTTTTCATGGCAAAAATGTGTACCTTAAACCTATGACTCCCTTGCAGGTTGCGGAGGAGTATGACAAGGGGTTTAGCAAGGATAAGGAGGAGGAAGGCATGAAGAGCAACAAGGCGTTCCCGAAGAGATCAACTAGCTCATCAAAGCCGGGACAAGCCTTTCTAGCATTCAAGAGGAAGTTACATCTCAAGGAAGATGATGACTATGGAGGGAGCCCCTGTAACATCCCAGGCCAAGCTACCCCAGCCACTAAGCCGTCCAGCCACCCAACGGTGCCGACGCTGGTACTAGTGCCGCCTGGTTGTCCAAGGGCATGCAGCCCACACACTCAATCCTTCCCCCATTTAAATGGGTAGGTTGTTGCCCACGGGGATCGAACCCGAGACCTTTAGATACAA
Source organism: Rheum nobile (assembly GCA_027886185.1). Lineage (NCBI taxonomy): Eukaryota > Viridiplantae > Streptophyta > Magnoliopsida > Caryophyllales > Polygonaceae > Rheum > Rheum nobile. The sequence continues at coordinate 10,007,919 of WOAB01000027.1, forward strand.
GGGCAATACCTTGCCACTTATATCACCAATTGTGCTGCAGCGCAATTGGTGATATAAGTGGCAAGGTATTGCCCTTGTATCTAAAGGTCCCGAGTTCGATCCCCGTGGGCAACAACCTACCCATTTAAATGGGGGAAGGGTTGGGTGTGTGGGCTGCATGCCCTTGGACAACCAGGCGGCACTAGTACCAGCGTCGGCACCGTTGGGTGGCTGGGCGGCTTGGTGGCTGGGGTAGCTTGGCCTGGAATGTTACAAAAAAGTACACTTTATGTTGGTGCCTGACCTTGCCGACAACGGGCCTGACAGACACCCCGACACTGCCATCCTTAACAGGCCTGCAGGCCGTGTACCCCAACCCTTCCCCCAACTGGGTAGGTTGTTGGTAAGAGTCGAACACGCGACCTCTCCACCCTTTATCAAGCGCCTAAGCACCTTGATACCAATTGTGCTGCAGCACAATTGGTGGCAAGAGAGCGCAAGGCTTCTTGTCAAAGCGTGAGGTCTCGAGTTCGAGACTCACGAACAACCTCCCAGTCATGGGGATTTGGTTGGGGTACATGGGATGCGGCCCATGGATAGAGAAATGGTTGGCCCAATAAGGTCGGAGCCCCTCTCATTCAAAGTGTACTTTTTTGTAATACCCACACCACATTGGGCCGGCCCATCACAGGGCTGTAGCCCATACACCCCAACTCATCCCATGTTGGCCCATACCCTTAAGGCAGGAAACCACACCATGGAGGTTGTTCGTGAGGTCTCGAGTTCGAGACTCACGAACAACCTCCATGGTGTGGTTTCCTGCCTTAAGGGTATGGGCCAACATGGGATGAGTTGGGGTGTATGGGCTGCAGCCCTGTGATGGGCCGGCCCAATGTGGTGTGGGTATTACAGCCCCACCCTTAAAGCTAAACGGGATCCGAGGGCAGATCCTTTCCCAGAAGGAGAGGATGATGCGGGACCAACTGAGGATTCGAATAAGGCGCCAACACGTAGAAGAGACGTGCTTGATTCGAGGACGAATCCTTTCCAAGAAGGGGAGGATGATGCGGGACCATCCGAGACTTCGAAAGAGGCGCCAACACCTAGGAGAGAGGCTTCCCCAAGGAGCCAAGCAAAGCGCCTCCCGGAAGAACACGAGCCTAAAGCTACCGGAGTCAACCGCACCCATGGCCGCACCCGTGGCAAGGAGCAAGAAGCGCCTATCTTAACTGAGCACAAATCGCGCCCGCGACTAGCCAGGTCGCGCCCGCGACCACTGAGTCGCGCACGCGACTCCTCTGCAGCCTTCGAGATCCAAGAGCCAGGGTTCTGGCACGGTCACCGGCACGGCCAATGCAAATCGTGCCAGCCTCCTGAGCTCCAGTCGCGCCCGCGACTTTGCTGCTGCATTTCCTTTACTTTTGTTATGTTTATTTGGCCGAACCCACTTGGCTATTTATGTAACACCCCCAAAACTTAACCCTTTTGGAAAGGTATTACCGCCAGTGACCCCAGTGTTCCTTACCGAGATCACCCAAGGCTTTACCATTTAAATACAAATCATGAAATACAATGATACAAAATGATAACCTTATTTACATAAAACACGAGTCCCGGGATTACATCCCAATCCCGAATAGGACAAACACCGAGTTTAAATAAATTACAACGGAAATCTTAAACAAGGCACAGCGGAAAACTTTTAAAAGATATTACAAAAAGGGTTGTGATCGTAATGATCACCTGCCCAAGGATCTCAACCTGATTAAAAGAAATTATTAAAAACGTCGGAAAACCATCGTCGACTCCATAGTCCTTCTAGTCTTCTCATCTACACTCTATCTGATGTGCCGAATCGAACGGATGACACCAGCCCACATGCGGAGAACAAAGTTCGTGGGTTAGTCTACTTAAATAGACTAGCAAGGGTAAAAAGCAGAGTGGTTCGAGTGATCGAAACCGTTTACTATCATTGTCCCTCGAATAATAACCGAAGGGACGATACATAACCCGGCACTTTCACGGAATAACAACAAAGGTATGCATGAGAGAAGACTCTGGAAGACTGAATCTTCACAGAAATCTACTCGAAAAGAGACTCCAAGAGATTGAGTCTTTAAGGAAAATGACAAATCTGGAATGTTTAACAGAATCAAACAACAATGATTTAAAAGTTGACTAAGATGCTTCGGTTCACGACCAACCTCATCGCATACAGCGAATCCAGATCGAAAAGAGAACGTACTACATTCAAGTCGAGACGAGCTTTCCTAGCTGCACTATGACTTAGCTGCACTACTCGCCAAAGGTTTATTAATCATGTGCACTCGGGCACATATCTTATTTAATTACAAAACACACATTACTGAAACACATTAATGTTATTAAGAGCGGCACACAACTTAAATCTCAGGGTGACAATCATGTCAACCCAAATTAAAACACACACAACCCACACGCGGGACTTAACATCATTATGCCGAGTAACAACGGCGTTAATTACACCGGGTGACCTTACGTTCACCCTGAATGCACTATACAGCGCTTATAGTTTAATTATGTGCTTAACTGCACTTATCTTATTAAAATTACAACACACACACAGTGTTGAGGCTTTTAAGAATATTCCGAGAACACGGAAGTTATTAAGACACCGGGTGATCTTACGTTCACCCTGATTTGCACTGCCACAGCGCTTACAGTTTATTTTACAGGGTGACAGTTACGTCCACCCCAATGCACTAGCTAAGTGCTTAAAACACAGGACTGCAATTAAGCTCATCCACTGGCGCTAGCAAGGCGCTTAAAACACTTCAGATCCTTACATATGGATAAGAAGCATAGGTCATGACCCTTAAATTATTCGGCAATAACCCCGAGGAATATTATGATTTAAAGAAACGACAAATCCTTACTTGGATTAGCGTTCCCACGAATATTAAATTATAAAGAAACGACTAATCCTTACTTGGATTAGCGTTCCTATGCACATTAAGTTATAAAGAAACGACTGATCCTTACTTGGATTAGCGTTCCTACAAACACTCGTGTTAACTAAACAGTCTAACACAGCAATTATTCACATTAAAGCCATCGAGGCAAACGACTTAAACAAAGAGATAATAGAAACAGCTAATCCTTACTTGGATTAGTTTTCCTATTAATCCACATAAATGCCCGAAAGGCGATCATAGATAATAGCGTCGTTCTAGCAGATATACAACCTATTATATGATTTTCCAAAACAGTTTATAAAACCTTTTCCAGACAAACACAGATAATCATTCCAAATTAATTACTCAGATAAACAACTGATAATTAATGTAAATATGGAACGATGAGCAAGAGCGAACCGCCACTTGCCTTAGTCCGCAGATCTGGAACAAAGCAGAGACAACGGGATTCCGGGCTCGACACGCGTATAGCTCCACTAGCATAAACACCTTCGAGTCAACCCAAAAAGGAACCCTAGGTTAGATTCGACAAAGAATAGTACGAATATACGAAAGGACGAAAGAAAACGAAGGATACGAGACCCGATCGAAGGTCTCGGAAGCCAACGCACAACTCCCGGGCAACAACCCTTCACGGCCGGCCACCAAACAATTGCGGCGGGCGCCGCCACCATCACGGCGGTCGCCGTCTCAAGCACGGCGGGCGCTGCTCATCGGCTTCCTCCACGGCGGCACCAAGAACTTCACGGCGGTCGCCGGCCACAACACGGCGGTCGCCGTCCACAACACGGCGGTCGCCGTCTCTCTGGCGGCGGTCGCCGTCGCTGAACAGAAACTTAAAAACGGACGAGAAATCTTACCCGCGACGCTCGATTTGGTTCGCCTTTCGCCTTGCTTGGCTTCTAGGCTTCTAAGGGCCTTCCAAGTCTCCTTTGGCCACCGAGAACGACACCAAACGAGCCTCCAACGATCCACGAGAGCTTTCCGAGAGAGAGAGCGTTTTTCTTTGGGAGCGTTTTTGAGAGACGAGAAATGGACAGCGTAATGGCGTTTTTCACACCCTTTCAAGCTTCACCCATGCCCTCTATTTATAGGCAAAGATGAGGCTTGTTGGGAGCCAAAAAGCCTTCCAATTGTGCCCTTGGGTATTAACCCATGGTTAATCCATTTGCACCTCTTGGGCAATAACCAAGTGGGTAGAGATTTGGTATTAATCTTAACTTGCGATAACAAAAGTCGTACACGAACGAGTATAGACTTCCAACAGGCCTTAACTGTATAATTCTTCACTGAGAAAAATATTACAGATACAGAGCACATTACAGAATGTCTCCGACTTTCTGAATTAAATCCGACGTACTAAACGGGTGTTCGGGAAAATTCCAAAAATTCCCAAAATAATCCTTACAGAATTACGGGGTATCACATCAGCGCAATTGGTATTCACTCCTTGTGGGGAGTGGATAAAGGGTGGGAGATCGCGTGTTCGATTCTCACCAACAACCTGATGGAACTGACCACCATTAATTTGGTGTAGGCCACCAGAGATGGGTTGGGGTACATGGGCTGCGGCTCATGGAGTGTCTCATGTTGGGCATGTAGGTCCGTGGCTTGAGCACTCACATAAAAGTATACTTTTTTGTAACATCTCAGGCCAAGCTACCCCAGCCACCAAGCCGCCCAGCCACCCAACGGTGTCGGCGCCGGTACTGGTGCCGCCTGGTTGTCCAAGGGCATGCAGCCCACACACCCAACCCTTCCCCTATTTAAATGGGTAGGTTGTTGCCCACGGGGATCGAACCCGGGACCTTTAGATACAAGGGCAATGCCTTACCACTTGTATCACCAATTGTGCTGCAGCGCAATTGGTGATACAAGTGGTAAGGCATTGCCCTTGTATCTAAAGGTCCCGGGTTCGATCCCCGTGGGCAACAACCTACCCATTTAAATGGGGGAAGGGTTGGGTGTGTGGGCTGCATGCCCTTGGACAACCAGGCGGCACCAGTACCGGCGCCGACACCGTTGGGTGGCTGGGCGGCTTGGTGGCTGGGGTAGCTTGGCCTGAGATGTTACAATTTAAGGCCTTTGTCTTTTTCATTTCATGAGAGAGACTTTGTTGAATGAAAAACACTCCCTTGTGGGATCCCAATTGAGAGCTTGAGAGCTTCTCTCATTTCCTTGGAAGGCCTCGTGTGTCATCAAGAAGGATCGTTGATGATCGTTGTAGCTTAGTTGCCTTGCGTTTGATAATATCTCCCGAGATTGGTTTTCGTAGGCTTCATAAGTCCCCTCTTCGTGCTCTTGGCGGAATCCATTGTCAAGTTGTGTGGAGTTGTAGGAGAAGGGATCGTATTGGTCTGATTGGCTTTGTTCTCGGTAGCCTTCGAGCGCCGTTGGGTCGAGTTATCGTCTTTACGGGTTCTTCTCACCAATCTATCTTTTATTATCTTGCATTTTCAGTTTCCTTGTTATTACTTGTGTTCTTGAGCTTTTGGCTCCATTTTCACAAGTTTCTATCTTTGTTGAGTCTTTAGTTTGGTTGTTCTTGAGTGCTCTTCGTCTAGATCCGAACAAGCGGCTAATCCCTGCATCAAATATTATGGTGTTGATTGACAGTGGCGTCACTCATAGTTTCATTGATCCTAGAGTTTGCAAGGAGGCTAAGTTGGAGCTCCAATCGGCTTCCTTAATGGAAGTTACAGTGGCTAACAGACATAAGTTGTATAGTCAGCAAGTTTGCAAACAATTTACTTGGGAAATGCAGGGCACATCCTTCACCTTTGACCCTCGTGTACTCAAATTAGGCGGTTGCGACCTCGTGCTAGGAGGTGGCTGGCTTCGGATGTTCAGCTATGTTCTATTTGACTTTAAGGCATTGAAGATTGCCTTCACAAAGGATGGGCGCCAAGTTGAGATATGTGGTGTTCAAGAAGAAGGGAGTCTCAAGATGATTACGGGGTTGAGATTTCAGAAACTTTTAAGGAAGAGAATTTTGTTGTTAGTGACTTATGTGGCACAACTCTTCTCTGCCAGTGGCGAGCTCCACCCATTGCCGCCTGAGATAGCAACATTGTTGAGCCAATTTTTTGATGTTTTTTGCAAGCCTTGCAGGGGCCATGAGCACGCCATCGGGCTCAAGGAAGGTATTGCACCTATTTGCACTCGGCCATATAAATACCACCACATTCAGAAGAACGAGATTGAGCAACAGGTTGAAACAATACTTAAGTCCGAAATTATTCGCCCAAGCCAGAGTCCTTTCGCCTCGCCTACGCTGTTAGTGAAGAAGAAAGACAGTACATGGCGTTTCTGCGTGGATTACCATCAATTAAACAACGCCACAGTGAAACATAAGTTTCTGATTCCAAATATTGAGGAGTTGCTCGATGAGTTACAAGGGGCGACTTGTTTTTCAAAGCTTGATTTGAGGGCCGGGTATCACCAAGTCCGCGTAGCGGATGAGGGCATCCCTAAGACAGCCTTCTGAAGTCATCATGGGTACTATGAGTTCAAGTTAATGTCCTTTAGATTGACAGACGCACCGGCTACGTTTCAAGCATTCATGAACTCTGTTTTTGCACCATATCTACGCCACTTCGTTTTGGTATTTTTCGATGACATTTTGGTCTATAGTCCATCTATAGAGGAGCATGTGGGGCATCTTTTAGTTGTTCTGCAGTTACATTGCCATCATCGGTTGTTTGCTAAGTGGTATAAAAGTAGCTTTGCCCAGCCACGAGTGGAATATCTAGGCCATTTTATCTAAGGTGCAGGGGTGGAAACTGACCCGACCAAGGTCGAGGCAATGCTCTCTTGGCCTACTCCCTCATTGATCAAGGAGCTTCGGGGGTTCTTAGGGCTCATGGGGTATTGTCGAAGGTTTGTACCCGGGTATGGCACCATAGCAAGGCCATTAACCGATCTATTGAGGGCTAAAAAGTTACTGATGTGGGACGATCCTCTCTACCTCCTACTCCCGAAGACCCCATCACGAGGTCCCGAGCTAAGGAGCTCCAAGAAGAACTCAACCTTGTGATCGGTTCATACTTGCCCAAGGAGGCCCACACAATGGTCGACTTCAAGCCTCGTACTAAGAGCATGATAACCGTCAAGGCGCATCCAGGAGACCAAACATCGAGCTCCCAAGTCAAGGCCAAGAAGACAAGCGATGCCCTTGAATACAAGCTTCTGGCACGGTCACTGGCACGGTCAATGCAAACCGTGCCAGCCTCCTGAGCACTGGTCGCGCCCGCGACAGCCCGGTCGCGCCCGCGACTCCTCTACATCCAAATTTCAACTAAACGTAAATCGCGCCCGCGACTCCTTGGTCGCGCCCGCGACTTTGCTGCTGCATTCTCTTTACTTTTGTTATGTTTATTTGGCCGAGCCTCCACTTGGCTATTTAAGCTTTGTCTTGTTCATTTCATCACTGAGACAATCTTGAATGTGTTAAAACACTCCCTTTGGGAACCCCCTTATGAGAGCTTCTCTTTGTAGTTGATGATCTTTGTAGCTTAGTTGTCTTGCGTTTGATAATCTCTCCCGAGATTGGTTTTCGTAGGCTTCATAAGTCCCCTCTTCGTGCTCTTGGCGGAATCCATTGTCAAGTTGTGTGGAGTTGAAGGAGAAGGGATCGTATTGGTCTGATTGGCTTTGTTCTCGGTAGCCTTCGAGCGTCGTTGGGTCGAGTTATCGTCTTTACGGGTTCTTCTCACCAATCTATCTTTCTATCTATCATTTGCATTATTTTCCTTGCATTTTCTGTTTCCTCTTGAGTTTCTTGTGTTCTTGAGCTTTTGGGCTCCATTTCACAAGTTCTAACTTTGTTGAGTCTCTAGTTTTTTGTTGTTCTTGAGTGCTCTTTGTCTAGATCCGAACAAGCGGCTAATCCCCGCATCAAAGTGGTATCAGAGCTAAGGGACATTGAGCTACCATCTCCAAGCAACCAACATAAAAAAAACACACACAAAATCTGGTTTGTTTTCATCTCTTGAGTCACTTGCATGTTCATTTTTGAGCTTGCATGTTCTTGTTTTGTTCATCTTTGATTCCTTGTTTTGTTGTGTTTTTGCTTGTGCTTTGGTGTTGAATCCATTCCCCATCATCTCCCCTGCATACCCTTGCAAATTATAACCCAAAAAACAACAAGAAAAACCCAAAAAAATTGCCCAAAACCCACCTCCGAGCAAGAATTATCTGCCCAAAAAAGTCGCGCCCGCAACCTGCCTCGTCGCGCCCGCGACCCTCCTGCAGAACCTGCAACGAGCCAAAAACAGTCCAAAAACCACTTCCCCACTCCACCCCTTGGATACTAGCTCAAGCCATCCCCTTCCCCACTGCACCCACTGCATGCTCAAGCCATCACATCCATCATAGGCCCCACCAACCACTCCTAAAGGTGTACTCAAGTTTGGATACTTGTACAAGCAAGTGTCTAATCATATCTCTTTTAATTTTTATTTGTATTTCTTTTGTAATTTTTATTATTATAGTTTAATTACAGAAAAGGAAGTCAAAAAACAAAAGGAAAATCAAAATTCAAAAAAAAAGAAAAAGTGAAGACTTTCTTGCATTATTTTTGGTTTAGTCACTTGTGTAATAGTTGTGTAATAGTTTTTAAGTGTACAAGTGCTTAAGGAAGAAGATATTACACTTAGCCACAATTCAAGGAGCAATCAAGAAAGATCAAAGGGAATTGAAGAACCAAGCTTGAGGAGTCTTGCCTTGCCTTGCCCACCATTTCCACCCAACCTTAACCCACCTCCATTGCACTAGTCAAGGACAAGTAAGGCATAACTTTGGCCCTCTTGAGTTCAAATTTGAGTCTTAATATTGGTTGAATTGCATTACATTCTTGCAATTGAGTTGATCATTGAGTCTCTTGTTGTTGTTCTTTGTTTTCTTTTGTTGAGTCCTTCCTTTGCTTGTTGTGTTTGATTGTTTTGAGTCCCTTGGAGCTAACATCTATATAGCTCTTGTCCAAGAGCACTACCTCAAGGTGACAAGTGATTGCCTAAGTTTATCGGTTTCATGTGAAGTTATTATTTGGCTCAAGGCACTACATCAAGAAGTTACATCGACATCAACTTGAGTGTGAGGGATCAAACACATGAGAGTAAACACTTGTGAGGATGTTTGATTTCACTAACTCTAACTTGTTTCTTGGAGTTTGTTGATCATGTATTATGTAGGAAGCCCATCACATGGAGGGTTTGGTGCCATGCCACCCGAGCACGAGATGCGCCGAGGAATTCCAAGGCGTTCCTATCATGAGGTGCCAAGGCGAACCTATGACGATGACGAATGGGAGCAAGTGCCACATCTAGGCTTTCAAAGAAGGAGAGCCCGAGAGCAAAAGCAAGATGGTATTTGCAATACCACGGTGAGGATCCCATCTTTTGGAGGCGAAAGTGAACCATATGTGTACATGGAATGGGAGATCAAGATGGAACAAATATGGAGTTGCCACAACTTTTCCGAGCATAAAAAGGTACAACTCGCCGCCCTTGAATTTCATGATTATGCACTAACATGGTGGAAAAATCTTGTGACACAAAGGAGAAGAGCCTTAGAAGCACCCATGACAACTTGGGCTCAAATGAAGGCCTTGATGAGATATCGCTTTGTGCCTCAACATCTCATCCATGTTCTAATTCAAAGGCAAGAGAAGTTGAGACAAAGATCAATGTGTGCCAAAAAGACTTACAATGCTAGGCAAGTTACAAGAGTTAGAGCAAATGTGTTGCAAGATGAAGAGACTACCATGGCTAGAAACCAAGGAGGAAGAGGTTATAGTGGCCAGCCAAGCTCTTGGAGAAGCGATAGCCAAAACCGAGGCTATCAATCATATGGCCAAGACCCCCATGTGGAGCCAAGGAGTAATGCTCAACCAAGCTACTCCACGCCAAGCCTAAGGCCCCCAACCGTTGCTCCTAATGCTCCACGAACACCATTGGAGGAAATATCGAACATGCTTAAGGAAATATCGGCCAACCTTGATCGCTTGGTCAATAGGATGGTGCCATTCAAGGCAAAAGCATCCGAGGAGGAAATTGAAGCTAAGGATGTTGAGGAACCCAAGCAAGAGAAGAAAGAGATGCCAATGGAGACTAATGAAAGGGAAGTAACACTTATCTCCACCTTTTTTATTCCATCTCTTGAGTTTAAAATTGAGCATATCATTCCATATAGGACAATACACATGAAAAAATCAGTCCTTGCATTCAAAACTAGACCTTCTTATTGTGGAATGCATCTTGTTCATGATATGATCATTATGTCATTACATGTGTGTTATGTTGATAGTTACACTCCTAAGCTTGAACATAAAACTAGGAAAAAGAGTGAAATACTATTGACATGCTTGTTTGGATATCATTTAGTCATTGGAAGACTTGTGATTACATTCTTGCAATTGTATGGACATGCTAATCGCCATTCCTTCTCTTTTCATGGCCAAAATGTGTTACCTAAACCTATGACTCCCTTGCAGGTTGCGGGAGAGTATGACAAGGGGTTTAGCAAGGCTAAGGAGGAGGAAGGCATGAAGAGAAACAAGGCGTTCCCGAAGAGATCAACTAGCTCATCAAAGCCGGGACAAGCCTTTCTAGCGTTCAAGAGGAAGTTACATCTCAAGGAAGACGATGACTATGGAGGGAGCCCCACCCTTGAAGCTAAACGGGATCCGAGGACGGATCCTTTTTCAAGAAAGGGAGGATGATGCTGTAATGCCCCAAAATATAGTATCTTGGGATGTTACAGCGCCAGAAAATTTCTGCAAGGAATTCCCTTGCAAGAACTCCCTCAGGCTAAAAAGTAATATCACAACCTGCTTACCTAATATAACACAAACGCACACATTACACAAAATGGGCCAGCACACACAGACGCTTCCAAACCCATCAAAGTTTACTTGTTTTACCTGATGGAATCCACAAACATAAAAAAAAAAAAAAACCACACCATAATACAAGTATACAAACCACACACATATCTAACATAGCATATTAACAATACAATTCCAACCCATCCTAGTTCAGCCATTAGTCGCTGGGTTACCTCCGCCATTGTCTCCAGCTGGCACACCTAAGCATATACACACAACAAAAAATCCCCATATAAAGGGGTTAGTCCACAACCGGACTAGCAAGCTATCAATGAATGCATATAAACAAAGCATAATGGAAGATTCACAGTCATGGAATATTATTCGTGCTATAAATGCTTAACTTTCTCCACATCCATCATAAATACTTATTATTCTAGCATGCTCATACTCAGGATATTATAAGAATCTCAATGCATGAGTTCATCAATTATCACACCATACATATATGAAAATCATAGCTATCATCCAAGTATAATTCATCATGGCATCAATCTTAAGCTTTCTTGAATTCATTCTGAAAACACATTTCAAAAACCATACCCGGGTACGCAAGTTTATTTGGAAAACTTCATTAAAACAATAATAAACTTAAAATATCATAGTTTAAAAACGTCGAAAAACATGCCTGAGCCTGTCTCAGACACGAAGGTACCTTCTGAAACCCCCAAACCTGGGACATAAATCGACACCTACCAACGGGAAAGGAGGGCAATCACTGGCCATGTGATCCTGCCTATTCCTAAACATCGGTAGGTACCCCACTCGACCCACCTAACCAGGTCATATTAAAAAAAAAATCGTCATCAGCGGGAATCGGAACAATCCTTACCCACCATAATCATAAATCAACACATGCATATCAATTTATTCAATGAAACTCAATATGGACAAACTTGTCCGGCTAGCATTAAATTCATCAAATCTACTATGGACAGACTTGTCCGCATGCTCAAGTTCATCAACTTTTAATATGGACAGACTTGTCCGACTAACCTGCAATGCTCAACACAGGACCCACGCAAATACAACATGCCATATCCAAGTCATATATCATCATATAAACTAACTCAAACCCAAAGCACATATTGATTAACCTTAAGGGTCATAGCATATAACTCATGAACGACATCATAATAAAATCCCTAAATAACAATACTAAGACCTAATTCAAGCAAAACAGTCAAACAAATACAGCAAGGGCAATATTCATAAAACCGAAAATCTAACTTTATACTAAGCTTATATCACCCATGATAACTTGCCTTAACCCTTCTTTGGCGTAATTAAATTCTCGAACAACGGTGTAGCACCCTTGAATCGCTCAAAGCCAATTCCGAACAGTGATTTAACCCCGAATCTGCATTCAATACAATTTTGGGCATAACTTTAGTTATACAACTCGGAATCCAATTCCGCGAAGTTACAGACGCTCGTATGGAAGTTTACTATTTACTGAACTCAACCTCAGATTTACCAAAATTACAGAAATGGTCCGGTATTTCCGGTAGGGTACGAACTACCCTTGTTTTGTCCAACTTTGTCTCCAAACTACATATTTAGCTATTCTAAGCTTATTTACTCATCAAATCAACTCCAATAACCCAAAATTCTCATTCAAATACAGCCACAACATGAACATGTAGAAATCTTGAGAATTTCATAAAAACCTAATCCAAGTTCTTCTTGGATTTTCTTATGGTTTAATGGACTCTTTGCCATGTTCTAAGCTTGTTTTCATCAATAAGAGCTCAAATCCAACACGATTTCACAACATGGCAGCCATGGAGAGAGCAAGGGAATTCGGCCATGATAAAAAGAATTTAAAAGACATTTACTTACCTTAAATGATGATTTGCTCTTGAATTAGGCTTGAAAACTTGATTTTTCTTGAATTTTTGGTGTGAAATTTGGGTGAGAGATTGGTGTGGAATAGCTTAGAAGAGCCGGCTATGGAGGGGTAAAAAGAAAGGAGTGAAGTCGGCTTAGAGGAAGATAGAAGAAGGATGGAGAAGATGAAGATTTTTTTATAAAAAAAAAATATTTGTTTAAAACTTTGTCTTATTTAAATTTGTCTTTTAGTCATTAGGTAATTAAATTAGAATTTATACATATAGAAACACATATATATATATTTTTTAAAATAAATCGGACTAAGATTTTAAAATAAATCTGGCGTCGTACGTAAGCCACGTACGCGACGCCAAACGCCAAAATTTCATAATTTGCAAATAAAACATTTTTAAGTCATTTATCAAAATATAATATAAATACACATTTTATTTATCAAAATATATTTTTAGTACACAAATTAAGGTGGTATTACAGATGCGGGACGATCCTCTCTTCCTCCTACTCCCGAAGACCCCATCACGAGGTCCCGAGCTAAGGAGCTCCAAGAAGAACTCAACCTTGTGATCGGTTCATACTTGCCCAAGGAGGCCCACACAATGGGTCGACTTCAAGCCTCGTACTAAGAGCATGATAACCGTCAAGGCGCATCCAGGAGACCAAACATCGAGCTCCCAAGTCAAGGCCAAGAAGACAAGCGACGCCCTTGAAGACAAGCTTCTGGCACGGTCACTGGCACGGTCAATGCAAACCGTGCCAGCCTCCTGAGCACTGGTCGCGCCCGCGACGGCCCGGTCGCGCCCGCGACTCCTCTGCAGCCGAATTTCAACTAAACGTAAATCGCGTCCGCGACTCCTTGGTCGCGCCCGCGACTTTGCTGCTGCATTCTCTTTACTTTTGTTATGCTTATTTGGCCGAGCCTCCACTTGGCTAATTAAGATTTGTCTTGTTCATTTCATCACTGAGACAATCTTGAATGTGTTAAAACACTCCCTTTGGGAACCCCCTTATGAGAGCTTGAGAGCTTCTCTTTGTAGTTGATGATCTTTGTAGCTTAGTTGCCTTGCGTTTGATAATCTCTCCCGAGATTGGTTTTCGTAGGCTTCATAAGTCCCCTCTTCGTGCTCGTGGCGGAATCCATTGTCAAGTTGTGTGGAGTTGAAGGAGAAGGGATCGTATTGGTCCGATTGGCTTTGTTCTCGGTAGCCTTCGAGCGTCGTTGGGTCGAGTTATCGTCTTTACGGGTTCTTCTCACCAATCTATCTTTCTATCTATCATTTGCATTATTTTCCTTGCATTTTCTGTTTCCTCTTGAGTTTCTTGTGTTCTTGAGCTTTTGGGCTCCATTTCACAAGTTCTAACTTTGTTGAGTCTCTAGTTTTTGGTTGTTCTTGAGTGCTCTTTGTCTAGATCCGAACAAGCGGCTAATCCCCGCATCAGTTACATTGGTCACCAGAGGCAGAGTCTGCATTCTTCAAACTCAAGCAATTAATGGCGTCGGCGTCAGTCCTCCGCCTTCCTAACTTTAGCTTGCCATTTGTTCTAGAGACGGCGTGTGACACCAACATTGGAGCGGTGTTGATGCAGAACGACCAGCCAATTGCCTATATTAGCCAGGTGATATGCGATATATTCTATAGCGCAACTAGTAGTTATTAGCATAATTTAGATGGAGTTTAGATGTGTTTTATGGATATTTCTGTAATCCGAGAGAAATGGAGAGAAGTAGATATATCATAGGATTTATAGAGATTGAAGTGAAGGTCGAGAATTGAAGAATTGGAGAGCTGCGTTGGAGACACAAGAGGAGAAGGCTACCACACCTACGGTAGTACCAAAGTGGAGAAGAAGTATTTGGAGCTGAAAGAAGAGTAGAAGAACATTGTGCTGAATTCAATTGGTTTGTTCTCTCTGCTCAGATGTTCAAATGGAGTGATTCTAACTCAAGGAGCAGATCTCGAAGTCTACTGCAAATTCTCAAAATATGAGCGTAATCCGAGTTGGGAATCAAAAGTTATGGCAATTTTACTAAAGTGTCGCAGAAGCAGAAAGTCCACCGCACCCGCGGTGGAGACCTTGCCGCACCCGCGGGTTGGTTACCTAAAGGACGCTGCTGAAGAAGTGCTGAAGATCGCCTCAAACCGCACGTGCGGTACAAACCGCGGCCGCGAGTGCGGCCGGCTGCTGGAAGCTCTCCGGATTTTATTTTCTTTTTCCTTGTTTGTTTTATTATGTTTCCTTTCCCTATTTTAGGTAGTTTCCTTTGATAAATTCTCTAGTCTATATAAAGGGGTGATTCTAGGCTTGTTAGAATTAATCCAATAATCCACATTTTCTCTAGTTTTCTCTCTTTTCTAGTTTATTCTCTCAAATCCTATGAAGAACTAAACTCTCTTGTTTCGCTTGACGATTGAAGCCTTTCAGTTGATTTGGTTGTGAGATTTCTACTCTTGTTCAATTTCCTATCTAGTTGTATTAATTCTCTTGTGCTTGAATGCTTATTGGTTTATGTTGATTTATCTAGCGTAGCTAACTAGGTTTATCAATATTTTCCATATCGCTAGGATTTGTCAATTCCGGGTTCGGGTTGCATATCTAGTAGCACACACGATTTACATAAGCGGGTTGCGAGTGTTCATCGTGAGAGAGAGTTAATTGCATGCTTATAGTAACGGGTTGTTTCTATTGCATGTATCTTGTTAAATCCTTGTTTGAATGCTATTGCTTTATCGAGTCTTGAAGGTTTTCGGACTAAATTTAGTGATAAGTTTTATCGGGGCTGGTAGAACCGTTAGTTACATACGATCGGGATAAGAACAATTATAGGAAAGTTAAGAACTTGAGACCATAGATTTCAGTGATCGGCCATATCATACTGTTGTGCGGATATCTGTCAGGTAGAACGTCTTTCTCAATCATTGTTTACAATTTGTTTTGTATTATTTACCTTAGTTACAAAATCATACAAACTCCAAAACTGGTTACTTGTTAGTTGCAGACTTATTACAAGAACAGATAACCTGACTCTCTTGGGATTCGACCCTTACTTGCATGCTATATTATTATAGTGAGCCTGTTAGGAATTATTTTGATTAGGCATAGCGACTTTAGGCTTGTCACCAGGCCTTGAAAGGCACCAACCTGCACCTTTCAACTTACGAAATGGAGCTGCTTGCAGTGTTGTTAGCAGTGGATAAGTGGCTGCATTACTTGGAAGGGGCAAATTTCTTTATTAAGACGGACCACCAGCCGCTCCGGCACCTCCTCAACCAGCATCTCACAACCAATCTGCAGCGTTAAGGCTAGGCCAATTGGGCTGAATATTGTTGATTATTTGATTGTATTGGCCTTTTAAGGCATTGAACTGGTACCGGTTTGGTATCCTGAAATAAACCCAAATATCTCATATTTTCTAACTTCCCAACCTCCTTCTCTCTGAACTCTTCCTTCCTAATCTCGATTCACCTTCCCCAAATACGTAATCGTCACACTTTGTAGCATTAAATTAATGATGGGGTACATTTTCATTTTTAAAAGTTTACGTGTTTTTCTTAAGATAAAGT
This sequence comes from Rheum nobile, assembly GCA_027886185.1. NCBI lineage: Eukaryota > Viridiplantae > Streptophyta > Magnoliopsida > Caryophyllales > Polygonaceae > Rheum > Rheum nobile. Next base: position 10,024,151 of record WOAB01000027.1, read on the forward strand.
GTGAATATGAACTTCCAATATAAACTTTTAAAATACCCATTTTTGTATTTTTCTCACAATTGAACTTTTTTTTGTGAATCTTATTCATTTGGTGTAGCAAGAGGTTTTTACAGTAAACATCCAGTTCACTGATACTGGTTTTCAGATGTTATCATTCTAATAGTTTTTACATTAAAAACTACAAGCACCCATACCAAAGTTACAGGTTTTGGCAAGTAATATAAATAGACTACACTTGCCAACTTTGGCCTTCTCAATAGAGAAACATTCCACTAAATAACTAGCAAAAGAGGTTTCAAAGACAAGTTCACACCAAGCATGAGATATGCAACAAAAGGGGGTCTCTAACAGCTTTCCATCAGAAGATCAGACTGAAACAACTCATTTTCTATGAAGTTCTTCCAAAGCTTTTCGCTTAGCCATTGGCCTCAATGCAGTTGCGTCGCCCAAAGGCAGCTCTCTCTTGAGATGAAGAGTACTATTTTCTTTCATATCAGCAGTCTTAATTGGCCTTCTAGGAGTCCCATGTATCAAGATTCTTCTTTTCGCCTGGTTCATCATAGAAGTGGGCTTACAAGTTGTGTTTTCCACCTTATCAAGCTCTGCATCTACAGCTTCATCATTCAAAGGGTTCATCTCCAGCTGGGACTCGTTTTCGTCTTCCTTGGAAAAGCCTGCAGATAACACAGCATATAGAATAAAGATTAATACTTTTCCAAATGTCAATTGGGTGTTGACAATTGCTGAAAGTCCATGTAATACCTGTGACGTATGCAGGTTTGCACTGATCATCTATCTTAGTCACACTTGGTTCTGAATGTGCCAATCCTTCAGCCTCAGGTGTAAGTGAGAAGTTCTCTCCTTCAGTTTTTTGAGGCTCGTGTGTGAGCAAAAAGTTTTCATTGCCACTTTGTTGTTCTGTTTGCTCTATTATTCTCTCAAGAACAGCTGCAGCATGTCACACAATTTAAAACCAGTTAATAACAGTAATTTCAGTGTGAAACCACATATTGTAGAATGAGTAAAAGTAACTTTTGGCTTTGTTGTTCTATCACTGAAACAGAAAAGAAAAATATAGAGAGAAATTTTTTTTTGACTAACCAAGTCCAATGAAATCCTCCTCTGATTCTGTGTGCCTTGAAGATGGACAAATCTGCTCAATAGTTGCTCTGCTGTCAGCACATGTTCTATTTTCTTCATCAGCTGAACTTTGAATAGTTAGTTTCTCCTCGGGGCCTTGCAGGTCAATGGCAGGGCCACTCTGAGAATTGCTTCCATGTTCTTCCCAATCCATGGGGTTACTCACATCACCTATTTTTTCACTGACTTCAGATGTTTCTCTATAAGTTTCCCCTGCATTTGCAAAGTGAAATGGCATTTAGAAGTTCCTAATAACAAAATGGTTCTTGAGTTGAACCACACTTAAAAACAAGCTGACTGCAATATTCAGGCCACCTTTGTCATCTTCTGGAAATTCAGACTGAAATAGTGATGCAATACAATATGACTCTTCACCGGCATTATCCACATCAACTTCTAGATTTTGATCATCCGATACTGCATCTTCACCAGCATTATCCTCATCAACTTCTGGAAATTCAGACTGAAATAGTGATTCAATACTAAATGACTCTTCACCAGTATTATCCTCATCACTCTCCAAATTTTGATCAGGCGATACTGCATCTGCAATCCAATATGTCTCTTCGGGGATAGTCTGTGAAATAGCTTCCTCCTCAAGTCCTTGCTTGTCATTGCTCTCACTCTCGGCAGAATATTTTAAGTAGTCACTCTTGCAATTGACAATGCCTTCTGACGTTGGAGTAACAACATCAGTGTCTTGATCACAACCCTCGAATCTACCTGCTGCTGGAAGCATGTTAATTTCAACAAGTCATTCAACCAATTTATGATAATAGTTAGAAAATGATGTAGCACGCTAGTTTAGTCAAGCAAGGAGCTAAGAAAATCTAGTTATCAAGTAACCACAATCAAGAGTAACAAACTGTAACCTTTTTCCTTGTGAAATTGGACTTCCATCTTTTCATCAGTCAAAGCCTCATCCTCATGTGTCATATTCCCCCCTTCAGGTACATTGATGAACACAACACTGTCATTAAATGTTGTTGGAGGAACTCCTTCAGCATCTTGATCACATCCCATGTTTTTACCTGCTTATAAGATTGCAGTTAGCTAAAAGTCCTCCAAAAATCAAAGTATCTAGCAAACATAATAGAGAGAGAAGATTTTGATACAAACCAATTCCAATAAAATCCTCTTCTGGTTCTGTACGCTCCTGAGATAGACTAAACAGTTCCACTGTTGCTCTGCTTTCAACACATGTTCCAAGTTCTTCACCCATTCCTTTATCCAATGAACATTGAATAATTAATTTCTCCTCGGAACCTTGCAGGACAATGGCAGACCTATTCTGAGAATTGCTTCCATACTCGTCCAAGTCCGTGGGGTGACTCGAGTCACCTAGTCTTTCACAGGCTTCTAATGTTTCTCTAGAAGTATCCCCTGCATTTTAAAAGTTAATTAGCATTTAGCAGTTCATAGTAACAAGTTAATTAGCATTTAGCAGTTCATGGGGTGACTCGTCACCAGAAGTCAAATGTGAATTGTTTGCCGCCTCAAGTCCCTGCTGGTGGCTTCTATCCTTATCAACTTCCAGATTTTCATCAACTTCATGATTGCCATTCAGTTGAACATCTATCATATCACTATGTTCATGCATTTTGCTGATCACTACGTTTTCTTCTGCTGCAATATCATTTGTCTCTTCATGTATTGTCTGCGAAATAGTTTCCTCCTCAAGTCCTTGCTTGTAGTTTTTCTCACTCTCAGCAGAGCATTCAAAGCAGTCACTCTTGCAATTGACAATGCCTACTGATCTTTCTATTAATCCAACTACTGTTGTTGGAGTAACTCCCTTAGTGTCCTGATCACACCCCTCAAGTCTACCTGCTGGAAGCATATGAAGTTCAATAAGTTAAAGGTCCTCCAAAATAATATTTTTCACCGCCAATCGTAAGAAAAATGATTTAGCACATTAGTCAAGGCATGCAAGGAGCTAAGAAAATCTAGTTATCAAGTAGCCACAATCGAGAGTAACAAATTGTAACCTTTTTCCTTGTGAAATTGACCTTCCATCTTTTGATCAGCCAAGGCTGCATCCCCATAGTTGTCATTCAGTAGAGCATCTAAAACATCTGTCATCTTTCCCCCATCAGGTACATTGCTGACCACAACACTGTCTTTTTCTGTTGCAATACCACTTGTCTCTTCACTAATAGACTGTGAATCATTGCTCTCCTCAGCAGTGTATTCAGATTTGACACTGATGTAACTGTCAATGCCTTCTGATCTATCAAAACTTTCAGTGGATGTTGGTGGTGGAGAAACTCCTTCAACATCTTGATCACACCCCAAAATTTTACCTGCTGTAAGCATAGATCTCACTTAGCTACAAGTGTTAAATAAAAATTGAGCGGTTCATTACTACATATAGCACTTGCCAGTATGATACTAGTTTAGGCATGAAAGGAGCAAAGAGAGTCTAGTTATTAAGAAGTCAAAATCAGGAGTATCAGATTGCTACCTTTTTCCTCGTCAATTTGACCGTCAACGTTTTTATCAGACAAAACTGCCTCTTCATGATTGTCATTCAGATGAACATCTGCTGCAAAACCATTTGTCTCATCATGACAAGACTGTGAATTAGTTTCCTTCTCAACTCCAAGCTTGCAGTTAATCTCACTGATTAAATTGTCAATGCCATCTGATCTTTTGATTCTATCAATAACGGCTGTAAGCATAAGAAATTCAGTTATTCATAAATGCTACAGAAGATTAACTTGTTTACTGATGCTAATAGCAACTCCAACCAATGAAAGCTGCCAGTAAAAAAATCATTTGACATGCTAAACTAGGCATCGAAGCAGCAAAGAGAAAATCTAGTGAAGAGGTGTTCACCCTCATGAGAGCCAAGGCCAGTCCGTTCATCAGTTCTAGAATCTACAAGCTCATTTGACACCATAGTACTCAGGTCTGGTGTATCAGAGAGGTTATGCAGCCTTGACTGAAATTCTTCATGACTTGCATAAGATTTTACATTGGCAAAGTCATATCTTGAAAATTGACCCTCTAGATTGCCTAAGTCAGGGGTGATGCATTCTTTTCTTGAGATGAATGCCACATCTCGGGATTGGTTTCCCTTTGGTGTTACAGAGTTCACAGTGTTGCTTGTCCAGGTCATTTGATCTTGTTCATTGCTTGAGATGGTTGCAGTAAATTGATCTTCCAATTCAGAGTTCTTGATCAAGGATAGTTCTCGGTTATTAGCCTCACACTCAACTATCACTGAACTTGGTATAACAGCTTCATGTTGGGTCTGACAGGTGCCTGTCAAGTCAAGCACAAAATTAGTCAATTGAGCATTTACAGGATATAAAAGAACTGGCAAAAGAGATCATATAAACCTTGTAATCCGAGATCACACACGGAAACAGATATTCCAAACTTGTCAACAGAGGAGCTAATTAAAGGTCTAGCACTTTGAATACAGCTGTCGAACTTTGAAGCAGAGTTTGCCAGCTCTGTTTTGCTATCCCATGTACAACTTATTGGTACTGAGACACCACTATGTGGAGTACTTTTGAATCCACTGGAAGGAAACAGCAACATGTCTGCACTCTGTGGAGAAGCAATATCATGTGTCTCTTCATGTATTGTCTGCGAAATAGTTTCCTCATCAAGTGCTTGCTTGTAGTTTTTCTCACTCTCAGCAGAGCATTCAAAGCGGTCACTCTTGCAATTGACAAAGCCTTTTGATCTTTGTATTAATCCAACTACTGTTGTTGGAGTAACTCCATCAGTGTCCTGATCACACCCCTCAAGTCTACCTGCTGGAAGCATATGAAGTTCAATAAGTTAAAGGTCCTCCAAAATAATATTTTTCACCGCCACTAGTAAGAAAAATGATATAGCACATTAGTTAAGGCATGCAAGGAGCTAAGAAAATCTAGTTATTAAGTAGCCACAATCGAGAATAACAAATTGTAACCTTTTTCCTTGTGAAATTGACCTTCCATCTTTTGATCAGTCAAAGCTGCATCCTCATAGTTGTCATTCGGTAGGACATCTGAAAATTGACCCTCTAGATTGCACATGTCATGGGTGATGCCTTCGTCTCTTGAGATGAATGCCACATCTCGGGAGTGGTTTCCCTTTGGTGTTACAGAGTTCACAGTGTTGCTTGTCCAGGTCATTTTATCTTGTTCATTGCTTGAGATGGTTGTAGTAAATTGATCTTCCAATTCAGAATTCTTGATCGAGGATAGCTCTTGATTATCAGCCTCACACTCAACTATCACTGAACTTGGTATACCAGCTTCCTGTTGGGTCTGACAGGTGCCTGTCAAGCAAACACAACATTAGTCAGTTGAGCATTAACAGGATATAAAAGAACTAAAAAACTTGGCAAAAGAGATTATATGAACCTTGTAATCCAAGTTCACACACGGGAACAGATAATAAAGGTCGAGCACTTTGAATACAGCTGTCAAACTTTGAAGAAGGGTTTGCCAGCTCTGTTTTGCTATCCCCAGTACAACTTATTGGTACTGAGATACCACTACGTGGAGTACTTTTGAATCCACTGGAAGGAAACAGCAACATGTCTGCACTCTGTGGAGAAGTTTTCTTGTCCATTTCAACTTCAGAAGGTTCAATTAATTTTTTCCCATCTTCTGCATTCTCTAACTCAAATAGTGTCGCAATACCATATGACTCTTCACCAGAAGTGAACTGTGATTTATTCGCTCCCTCAAGTCCCTGCTTGTGGCTCATCTCAAAATCAGCTGTATCATCGGAGCTGTCACTAATTAAAGTGTCATATCTTTCTGTTTTTTCATCATCCATTGCAGTCAGAATAGGTTCTATATTACCTAAAACAGTTTAAATTAGCAACCAGTCCTCCAGAAATAAAATTGTTTACAGCTTCTAGTAGGCTAATAGTAAGGAAATAATGTAACAATACTAGTGTAGGCGTGAAAAGAGCATACAGAATCTATTTAACAAGTACCTAATTGGTTACCTTTTTCCAGATTATAATCAGCTAAAACAGCATCTTCATGATTGCCATTCATTTGAACATCGGATCCATCTACCATATCCCTCCCTTCATGAACATTGCTGCTCACAACACTGTCCTTCACAGTTGCAATACCATTTCTCTCTTCATGGATAGTCTGTGAGTTTAATACATCGTCCAGCCCCTGCTTGTGTTTTATCTCAGATTCAGCAGAATCTTCTGTTCTGTCAATGATGCAAGTGCCAATGCCATCTAAACTTTCAACTTTTTCATCAACTGTTGCTGTGGGAGTAACTACAGTGTCCTGAGCATATCCCACGTTTTTACCTGCTGAAAAGCATAAGATTTTTATTAGTTGCAGATCCTTTTGATAATAAATTGCTTATAGCTGCTAATAGCAACTGCAACCAATTAATAGTTAGTAAGACACTAAACTAAAGTAGGGATGCAAGGAACAAAGAGAAATTAGTTATATAGAACTCACAATCATGAGAATCTAAAGGCTCATTTGATACAAGTGTACTCCTTTCTGGTGAGCCATCGGGTTTTTGTAGCCTTGATTGAAATTTGTTGATGTTTACGTAAGATTTCACATCAGCAATATCATCTCTTGCAATTTGACTCCCTAGATTGCAGAAGTCAGGGACAATGCCTTCTTCCTTTGGTGTTGCAGGTTCATTGGTGTTTGGGTGAGAAATCACATCAGCCATGTGAACTCTTGAAATTGGACCCTCTATATTGCAGATGTCAGGGGCGGTGCCTTCTTCCTCTGGTACAGACTCCAAACCGTTGCTTGTCCATGTCATTTGACCTTGTTCATTGCTCGGAATGGCCCCAACCGATTGGTCTTTCGATTCAGTTAACTTGACCGAGGATCCTTCTCCCTTATTAGGCTCACACTCAATCATCATTGAACACGGTATAACAGTTTCATGTTGTGGCTGGTACATGCCTGTCAAGTCAAGCACAGAATATTTAATCAAGCAACTTCCAGAATATGATTTCTGGCTGCAAAAAACATAGCAAAAGAGACTATATGAACCTTGAAATATGGTTTCACACACAGCGAGAGATGTTCCAGCTGAGCTTCCCAGCTCTGTTTTACTATCCTCAGTACAGCTTCTTAATACTGTTGAGGTAGCACTCTGTGGAGAAGATTTAAGTCCACTAGAAGTAACTGGCTGAATCTCTACATCTTCTGATGAACCCCCATTGAGGAAGACTGCTTCTTTGTATTCCTTTTCTTTGTCAGTGTTTGCTTCCTTATCATCTTCTTTTGTTGTATCCCCATCTGAACAGTACAATTCAAGGAGGATGCCTTCCTTGTTTGAAGAGAATACAGAACTTTCTTGTTGCTTTGTCAGCACAATTTTCTCACTGCTGCTTTCCTTGTTCAACAGAGCTTTCTCTTGAGTGAGTTCTTTGATCTGAATACTTGTCTCACTTGATCCTTCTTTAGCCTTTTTCAAGATACATCCATCCAGCAAAGGAGTTGGTGATTTAGTTTGATCGAGGGGTTGACTTCTATCTGTGTATGACATAGTATTCAATAACATTAGGTTCTATTTCTAGCTATTGATAAAATAGAAATATTGAAAAGATAAATACATATGGGAAACTCAGACCTTGATTATCCTCGACAGCACAGGAATCATTGCAGAGCATTTTCTGAATATCTACAGCCTCACAAACAGATTTCACAAGGTCCCCAACTTCAGAATTGTTCACTAAATCAACAGGTTTTGCCAATGGATCGGTTTGCAAGTCTTCAGCGTGTTTCAAAGATGACGACTTCCTCTTGCCAACACACCTCGTCTGTTTATCAGACTTTCCAAGGCATCTCGAATTTCCTTGCTTTATTGATCTTTTCTTCAAGCACTGATTAACAGTAGAAGCATCTTCTGCAGTTATATCTGTTTCACTCACTCCCCTACCTCTTTTCAGTTGGCGAGTGTTATTTGTAACCCTGGCTTTTTGCTTAACCATTTCCTTTGCAACTTCAAGTGCTGAAACGCTTGAAGATGAAACTGCCTTATCCTGAACTTCGCTAGCAGATTTCTTGTCATTTTTCTGTCCGATTACCACCATACTTTTTCTCAAAGAGATGCGTGCTGATCGTCTTGTCTGGCACTGATCAGCAATAGATGAGTCTTCCACAGTTGAAACGGTTTCATCCACTTCTCTGTCTCTCTTCTGTTGTCGGGTGCTGCGTGTTACAGTAGCTTTTTCCTTACCCTTATTCTTTCCATCTTCAACTGCAGCCACACTTTCTTCCTTGCTAGTTTTATCTTCATCTACTGCCATGGAATTTCGTCTTCTAGCAGCCACCCTCATTGCTCTGGAGTTGGTTTTCTCGAACACAAACGTCTGATTTTGGGGACTGAACCTAACTTTTTTGGGCTCTTTATCCTCACTGATTTCCCCATCAGTAACACACAAAACCTCCAAGTTTTTCAAACATGGTTTCACCAACTGTTCCTTGGGCTCCTCATCATCAACCTAATTTTAGGTTTACAAAAATAAAGAACCCCAAAAGAAACGATACTTTTCAGAAATTGGTAGCGAACTATCCAGAACTATGAACAGAAACGGCATGAGTTTGTAATTCATAATAGCTTAACAAACGGGAAGAGAAGTTACCTTGAAGAGTGAAGCAAGACGATCCGCCATTTCAACATTCTTCAGATTTGCAGGGATTTTGTGCTTCTTACAGAGTGCTTGAAGCTCCTTCCTCTTCATTGTGTGAAAATCCATCTCTTATTTCGCTAAAGAAAACGATTCAAAACCAGATCTTGTACCAAAATCGGAAGGGAAAACTAAAAACAAACCGACATATAGTGAAACCGGAAAGAAATAGACACACCTGGTGTTGAGATTACTTCAGATTACTCCGCTAGGGTTTGAAATTTACATAGGTCCGAATCGTTGGAGTTAATGGGAGAGACCTTCCGATTCGAAAATTTTGAATTTTGCGGTCGAATTACTGCTTTTTGGGAACTGAGAATTTTCAGTTCTCCCGCTCCTTTTGAAATGGATATATGAAAGTGCACCACATGGGATCTGAGTTTGGACTTTTGAGGACCACTGTACTCGCGCTGAGGGTGTGACACGTGTTGGTTACCAGTGAATGAACGGTCATGATTAATTGTTGGTTTCATACTCCAAATTTGAATGTGATGGAAAGTTGGGCCAACGGTATATCAGTTGCGAATGGGTTGCTCCTTTTCCACGTGAAGTCAGAAAGCAGAAGGATTATAAAATTAGTGAAGGAGCGTTGATAAAGTGGATTATCTCATACGACCTGTTTTTTTATGGAGAGAGGATCAAATGAGTATCGGATTTGAAGTAATTCGTGCGCACTCCAGATCTTTTTACACGTGTTTCCATTTGACGATTGATAGTGATCCTTCATTTAACACACGGAGGGGCATTTTGGTCATTTTCCACGCATTCACTGTAGCCGTCTCTCCTTGCCTCTCTCTCGATTCGCTCTGTTTCTCGCAATCGCCATTGGAGGTAAATGTTCGCTATTGATGATTCCAGTTCATGTTCTTTATGGATCTCGTCTCTTTCGATGTATTAACGCTATTGTATATCTGTAGCCATCGTTCTTCGCGTCTCTGATCTCGATCGATTTGGTATCTATTTCCGTATTCGCTGTCGTCGGAATCGCCATTGGAGGAGTTGTTGCTTCTCGCTCGTTGCAGTTCACGTTCTTCATCGATTTCGCCTCCTTCAATCTTCCATTGCTATTGGATTGACTGCATAGACGTTTCTATGGATTCTGGTAAGTCAATTTTTTTCGTTTTGTTTTAGGGTTCTAGAATTTCTTGTTGTGTCTACTTATGTTCTCCGATTGCTAGTAATCTGAGTATGATTCTTTTCAATTTGGTTGTTATCTGGCGTTTCTAATGTGGATGTTGTTTGACAGATTCGTATTAACCTTTTCATCATTAGATTTTCCATCCTTTCTATGGGCGATTGTTTTGAACCTATGCCTTATAGAAATGAACCTGGATGTTATTTATGTTTGCAGTGCCTGGTAGTGGTTCTGCTGGTGCTAGTGGTAGTGTATCCCTGGATCAGAGTTCTCCTAGTTCATATCCCAGTGATTCGGACACTGAGATGTCGTCGGATTTATCCGTTATGCGATTATCTCAAGGTGGATCGGTGTACCACATTCCAATCTGTGTTGATTCTCTGAAACCAGTTGTTGGTATGTTGTTCGGGTCATTGGGGGAAGCGATTGATTTTTACAAGGCATATGCACTGGAATGTGGCTTTGTTGTGAGGCTCGGCGGATCACGCATGGCAGGCGATGTAGTTGCACTGAAGTACTTGCATTGCACCAGACAGGGTTTTAAAACTGGCCAGAACAACACAAAGCGCATGCGCCGACGTCCTTCAAACAGAGTTGGTTGTAAGGCGAAACTCACCCTCACTTTTGCGGGCAACCAGGGCTACAAAGTAACAGCGTTTGAAGATCGCCACACTCATGAAATGGTTGTTGGTAATGATAAACAGTTTATGAAGTCTATGAGGAAGCTGGACTTTGGACATAAAAAGTTTGTGATGGATTGTGAGAAAGCCCACATCGGTCCAGTGAGGTCTCATAGGATATTCAAGGAACTCGTGGGCGGCTACTCCAAAGTTGGTGCATCAGCTGTTGACTTCAAGAACTACCGGCAAGATATGTTGGCTTACATAGGTGGTTCCGATGCTCAGATGACGATCAACCGTCTGTTCAACAAAAAAGAACTTTGCCCTGCGTTCTTCTTTGAGTATGACGTGGATTCTTGTGATCGTTTGACACGTTTATTTTGGGCTGATCCTGTGTCTCGCAAGAACTTCTCTCTCTTCGGCGATGTTGTATCGTTTGATGCTACGTACCGTACCAACATGTTATTTTCTATCATTCTTCATTGCATTGTTCCTGTTCTATTTTACAGTGCAACCAGCCTTCAATTTAATGGTTTTCGTTCTTTTAATGTTAAGTTCATTGGATGAACCTCTTAGTTATATTGAATGAACCTGTCTGTTGAAACTGATGAACCTCGTATACAAACTGATGAACCTAGTGTGAAATCCAATCCTATTGCTATCTACATATTCCAGTCTGTTTGCTGAGGTCCCAAATGAACCTGTAAGACAGCACCAATGAACCTGGTCCATTTTTGAAGTGTCTAACCTATTCTATTTCTGATGAACCTGTCACTTATACTCAATGAACCTGTAAGTTGTAAATGATGAACCTCTTAGTTATATTGAATGAACCTCTCTGTTGAAACTGATGAACCTCGTATGCAAACTGATGAACCTAGTGTGCAATCCAACCCCATTGATATCTATATATTCCAGTCTGTTTGCTGAGGTCCCAAATGAACCTGCAAGACAGCACCAATGAACCTGGTCCATTTTTGAAGTGTCTAACCTATTCTATTTCTGATGAACCTGTTACTTATACTCAATAAACTTGTTAGTTGTAAATGATGAACCTCTTAGTTATATTGAATGAACCTCTCTGTTGAAACTGATGAACCTCGTATGCAAACTGATGAACCTAGTGTGAAATCCAACCCCATTGCTATCTACATATTCCAGTCTATTCGCTGAGGTCCCAAATGAACCTACAAGACAGCACCAATGAACCTGGTCCATTTTTGAAGTGTCTAACATATTCTATTTCTGATGAACCTGTTACTTATACTCATTGAACATGTTAGTTGTAAATGATGAACCTCTTAGTTATATTGAATGAACCTCTCTATTTAAACTGATGAACCTCGTATGTAAACTGATGAACCTAGTGTGGAATCCAATCCTATTGCTATCTACATATTCCAATCTGTTTGCTGAGGTCCCAAATGAACCTGCAAGACACACCAATGATCCTGGTCCATTTTTGAAGTGTCTAACCTATTCTATTTTTGATGAACTTGTTACTTATACTCAATGAACCTGTTAGTTGTAAATGATGAACCTCTTAGTTATATTGCATGAGCCTCATTGTGTATTCATTCTAATCAACCTCATTGTGTACTTATGTATCCTGATTTGATTGCTCTTTTTATTAGACACTGTTTTGAGTGTTTTTATCCCTTTTTCTTATTCATAGTTGGCTTTGTGTACATCTGTTTCATATAGGTACAATCTGATTTTCATACCATTCATCGGGCTAGACCATCACAAGTCGAGTGTCACTTTTGCGGCTGGTTTAATTTTCAAGGAAGATGCGGGATCATACGTTTGGTTGCTGGAGAAATTCAAGGCAGCAATGGTGCACGAGCCAAAGGTTATAGTTACAGATCAAGACCTGTCCATGAAGTCGGATATTGAACAAGTTTTCCCGCGTTCGCGTCACAGGCTTTGTATGTGGCACATCATGAAGAAAGTGCCCGCAAAGACCAAGTACGACACTGCCGCTGGTTCAGAATTTAGGGCTAGGCTGGACAACATTGTGTGGACCCATGACCTTTCACCCTCAGAGTTTGAGACACAGTGGGCTGCGTTGCTTGATGAATTCCCACTGCTGAAGCGGAGGTGGTTTGATGACATGTTTGCAATCCGACATTTTTGGATCCCAGCCTACTTCAGGGATGTGATGTTTGGCGGTCTGCTTAGAACTACTTCTGTTTCAGAATCTGTAAACAGTTACTTTGGTCACTTCAGTGATAGATACTACCGCCTAGTTGAGTTGGTGATGCACTTTGACATAGCCATGGACACGCAGAGACACAAGCAGGCGAAGCTGAACTTTGAGTCTTCTACTATGCGTCCAGATTTGAAGACGCCTTTAGGATTGGAGAAGCACGCATCTGAGGTGTACACGCTCTCGATTTTCAAACTTGTTCAGGATCAGATTATGGAATGTTGTCTATCATGCTTTATGGTGAGCATGTCTGATGTCAACGGTACAAAATTCTACGGTATCAAGGATTGCTTATCCAAGAGTATCACAGTGGAGCAGTCAGCTGAAGGTGTGTATTTTTTTTGTAGTTGTCGCATGTTTCAAAGGATTGGTCTGCCTTGTTGTCATCTCATTTTTGTGTTTAGGAACCTCGGGTTTGATAGGATTCCGGATAGGTATGTCCTTGCGCGCTGGACCATGGATGCCACTATTACACTGGTGTTCACTATCGACAACACCGTTGTGACTCAGTGTGCGGCCCTTGAAGAGCGTGAGGCGGTCATGAATGAGGTGATTTCTGACTTTTATAGCTGTGTGGGGCTATTGGAGGACAAGCCGGACCTCATGAAACAGTTTTCGGTTCTGCTTAAGGAGAAAAAGGCATCTCTGTTGTGTGGAAGTGGTGCTTCATCTAGTTCTGGCGCGTCGAACCTGGAGCAGCTTCAGTCTTATGCCGGAGTTGAAGTACCTTCAGTCATTAATGTGCTGCCACCAGAGCAAGCCAAAAACAAAGGAAGCGGGTCGCGTATCCGGAGTGGAAGAGAAATTTCTATTGCTTCGAACCGTGCAGGGCAAAGGTGTTGCGGCAGATGCAACAAGTTAGCCACTCACAATAGTCGCACTTGCACTGAAGTGCTGGACTCTTAGTGTTCTTCAGTATTTTTCGATTCCATTTTTTTTTTTGCTTACTTTTGCTAAACTTTTAAGAATTTTGATGAACATGCTACTTATACTCAATGAACATGTTAGTTATACATGATGAACCTGTTTCTTATACTCAATAAACCTACATGCATAAATTAATGAACCTGCAAGGCAACACCAATGAACCTGTTAGTTCCAATCAATGAACCTTGTTGATTTTTGAAGTGTATAACCTATTGTATGTCTTATGAACCTGTTACTTATTCTAAATGAACCTGTTAGTTTTAAATGATAAACCAAGTAGTTAAATGATAAACCAACACCTAATGAACCCCCAACATCTAAAATGAACCTCAGAAAAACCTAATGAACCTCCAACACCTAAAATGAACCCCCAACTCCTAAAATGAACCTCAGAAAAACCTAATGCACCCTGTAAAAGCAAATGAACCCCCAACACCTAAAATGAACCCTGTAAAAGCAAATGAACCCCCAACACCTAAAATGAACCTCAGAAAAATATAATGCATCCTGTAAAAGCAAATGAACCCCCAACGCCTAAAATGAACCGCAGGAAAACCTAATGAACCCTGTAAAAGCAAATGAACCCCCAACACCTAAAATGAACCTCAGAAAAACCTAAGAACCCCCAACACCTAAAATGAACCCCCAACCCATAAAATGAACCTCAGAAAAACTTAATGAATTCTGTAAAAGCAAATGAACCCCCAACACCTAAAATGAACCTCAGAAAAACCTAATGAACCCTGTAATAGCAAATGAACCCCCAATCCCTAAAATGAACCTGCAAGTCAAAACCAATGAACCTACCTTTGAAACGTAATGAACCTGCAAGTCAGCACTAATGAACCTGGTTGATTTGTTGATTTTTGAATTGTATAACCTATTGTATGTCTGATGAACCTGTTACTTATTCTGAATGAACCTGTTAGTTTTAAATGATGAACCAAGTAGTTATAAGTCATGAACCTGCATGAGAAAATTAATGAACCTGCATGTCAACACCAATGAACCTGCATGAGAAAACTAATGAACCTACAAGACAATAGCAATGAACCTGCTAATATATTGAAGTCTTGATCCTAATTTAGGCAATTACACATGTGATTAGTGCTATCTGTTAGTATCATTGTACCCAATTCAGCAGTCATATATTTACCCAATCTATACAATCAACCTATTATCATTCTTACGAAAAGTCAATCATCTAATGTTCATGCATACGGCCCTTCAGGGTTGTCTTTTATGATCTGCAGTGCCTTTTCTCGTATTTCATTAGCTTCGGAGGTGATGATGGCATGCACGTATTTGATTCTCAGCTCTTCAATGCCCTTTTTTTTGTTCTTGTTGTTCATCTGATCCTCCCATTTCTCATTTGGCACGCCCATGTACCTCTCCATGTATCTCATGATAAACACCCTAGAGTCTTATTCTTCTGCTCCGTCAGACTGGACCGGTAGAGGAATCAATTATGGCTTATGCTGTGCAGATTCAATCTCGCTTGCTCTCCTGGCCAAGTGATTCTGGCGGAAGTATATTTCAGTCATGTGTACCTGCACACAAGCATAAAGAGAACAAATGAATTTTAACCCAAACAGTCAAAAAAATGTTGTCAACAACACAATTTAACTGTTGGTTTCATGTCAAACCAATGAACCTGCATGAGAAAACTAATTAACCTACAAGACAACACCAATGAACCTGGAGGATTTTTTAAGTGTATAACGTATTCGATGTCTGATGAACATGTTACTTATACTCAATGAACCTGGTAGTTGTAAATGATGAACCTAGTAGTTATAAGTCATGAACCTAATGCTTGGGCAGAGTACTCTCACTAGTAACAAGACAATTTAATCAATTATTGTACACTTACAATCTTGTGAATCACTTCCTGATAGAGCTGCGTATTACCGTTGTTCGGCACACTGTCTAGCACATGAAGGGTTTTACTCTTAATGTTCATGGCAATTAGAAAGTAACGGTCATTGTGGATTATGATCGGTACAAAAACCTGTAATAATCCGTTTAGTTAGTGACGTTTGAAATTAACTCACAAAAAATTATGAACATAATAAATACAAACAACAGACAAGCTTAGAATAGCAATAAATTTACCATGTCTATGTCCTTTAATTTTCGTCCATGCACCTCAGCCACGACGTTGTTGAAGTTCCTCATGAACTCGCCCAGTTGATCTTTCAAGGTTATATTCTGTTTCAACATTTCACGATTTTTTGTTAGTATACGAGAATTATATATTCAAGCCACAACGTGGACAGATAAATTGTTGAACTTATAGGACTTCACTTTTCATATGATGAACCTCGTATGCAAACTGATGAACCTAGTGTAAAATCCAATCCTATTGCTATCTACATATTTCAGTCTGTTTGCTGAGGTCCCAAATGAACATGCAAGACAGCACCAATGAAAATGGTGCATTTTTGAAGTGTCTAACCTATTCTATTTCTGATGAACCTGTTACTTATACTCAATGAACCTGTTAGTTGTAAATGATGAACCTCTTAGTTATATTGAATGAACCTCTCTGTTGAAACTGATGAACCTCGTATGCAAACTGATGCACCTAGTGTGAAATCCAATCCTATTGCTATCTAAATAAAATGATGAACCTCATTTTATTTACTGTTGAACCGCATAGTATATATGCATGCAGCTTATTCTTTTAACTTTTAATCATTTTTACTTACCATTTGGTATACATACAGGAATGCTCTACTGGGCTTGTTGTTGCTTTTTACCTCCTCATTAGTGTTCAGAATGGTTGACCAAGCATCAATTGCTTTGTAGTGGATGTCCACATCCATTGCCAACTCCATTCCGGAGACTTTCAGCGACTTGTGTTTGAAGAGCGCCTCACTATTCAATTGCATAGGAACAAAAGTGTTATGCAGTAGTAAACCTTTATCTCTAATATTTTGCATAATAATAAAATAAAATAAAATATGTCAGAATGTATGTATATCTTACCCTCCTATGCTGCAGTGGTTACAGTAGTTGTGCATCACGATTGCCTCCTTTGGTCTACTGGCAAAGATGTCGACAGTGCTGCTTTTGTAGGGGCTTCTGAGCTTTTCCCCAAGTTTCTTGTGCCTTGGCCCGTGAACTACATCAGCATCAGCCACCACTTGTTTCCCCTTGCCCTTTTCTTTTGCCTTTTCCGCTTCAGCGAGCTCCTTGTCCTTATGTGCAGCAGTCACTGCTTGTTCTTCATACATCGCTTCCGCAACACCAATTTCTTGTACCTCCTCTGACCCTATGAGCACTGAAGGTTCTTCATCATCGTTTTTCTCAGTCTCAACGTCATCCGACTCCTCTGAACTTATCAGCTTGAAAGATGGAATTTTCAAACGCGGAGACTTTCTGGCCTTCTTCGTTGTTGCTGGTGCGCGGGGTGTTGGTGCGCGGGGTGTTGGTGCGGGGGGTGTTGGTGTTGGGGGTGTTGGTTCCTTGTCCTTAGTACCAACAACAGTCTCATGCGCAGTGTCTTACGCCCTCTCTTTCTCTAGCTGTTGAACTTCATCTCTTTCCTCCTCTCTGTCACTGAGCACGTCAATGTACTCATTCATAACTATGTTTACATCCTCCCAATTTTGTGTGGTATCAATGCCCTGTGTTGCCTTAGAAGTGGAAGGTTCAGCATTTGAGAACTTGATCTTTTCTTTTGAAGCATCAGCCTTCTCCACCTGTCTCAAGCATTCTATGAGCTGTGGATCGCTCCAGAAAGGGTGGTCAGCATCATTCCATATCTTCTCAAATTCGTTTCTTTCCTCTTCCTCGGCCTTTTTGTCGCCAATCAACGTTTGGGCTGTTTTGATCATGCTCTGGACCTTGGGCTCTGCATTGAATTCCTTT
This sequence comes from Rheum nobile, assembly GCA_027886185.1. Taxonomy (NCBI): domain Eukaryota; kingdom Viridiplantae; phylum Streptophyta; class Magnoliopsida; order Caryophyllales; family Polygonaceae; genus Rheum; species Rheum nobile. The sequence continues at coordinate 10,041,700 of WOAB01000027.1, forward strand.
GGCAAGTTTTCCATCATGGCAGTGAGTTTCAACATTTCGTTGGCCACTACAATCTGTTGTTTGGTGAAGTTATTAAGCCAGTCCTGCATACAAGATAACAAGTTTATGTGAACCTTAACTATAAATGAACCTCAATCTGTAAGTTAATAAACCTTGCTGTATAAACTGATGAACCCACTATACTATTTTTTGGACATGAAGCTTGATGTTTACCTGTAGCTTGTTGTTCATGTATGGTTGTTCTCTTCCCTCTTTTGATGGTCTTGGGTCTTGAAGAGTTCCTAACCCAAATCCTCAACTCTTTATCTCCCTCTTCTCCCTTTCTTCCAAACTCTCATATGTCTATCCTAGGAAAACTGGTGTATTATTCGGGTTTGTATTTCCGAAGACAGATACCCTGTCTAAATACAACAACTGCATAGAAGTTCATACATACATTAGTACACACATGACATGGAAAGTAATACACAGTAGTAGATGTTACTTATACTCAATGAACCCGTTACTTATTCTCAATGAACCTGGTAGTTGTAAATGATGAACCTAGTAGTTATAACTAATGAACCCAATGCTTGGTCAGAGTTCACTCACTACTAACTGTTGCTACAAGTCAAAACAAATGAACCTGCATTAGAAAATTAATGAACCTACAAGACAACACCAATGAACATGGTCGATTCTTGAAGTGTATAAGCTATTGTATGTGTGATGAACCTTTTCCTTATACTCAATAAACCTGTTAGTTGTAATTGATGAACCTAGTAGTTATAACTAATGAACCCAATGCTTGGACAGAGTACCCTCACTACTAATTGTTGCTACAAGTCAAACAAATGAACCTGTATGAGAAAAGTAATGAACATGCCCCAATGAACCTGGTCGATTTTTCAAGTGTATAACTTATTCTATGTCTGATAAACCTCTTCCTTATACTCAATGAACCTGTTAGTTATAAATGATGAACCTACTAGTTATAACTAATGAACCCAATGCTTGGACACAGTACTCTCACTACTAATTGTGGCTACAAGTTAAACAAATGAACATGCATGAGAAAAGTAATGAACCTGCAAGACATCACCAATGAACCTGGTCGATTTTTGTAGTGTATAACCTATTCTTTGTCTGATGAACCTTTTCATTATACTCAATGAACCTATTAGTTGTAAATGATGAACCTTGTAGTTATTACCAATGAACCAAATGCTTGGACAGAGTACACTCACTACTAACTATTTTTTACAAAAAAATAATAAACAAGAGTTTTTTACCACGAGGAAGACGATTGGGCCTCTGAAGAACCTCTCTTTCTTGGCCTTCCATTCAGTTGTTGTATGAGGCAAGACACTCATGACAAACCTACACCAGTTGTATCCCTTTACGTCCTCAACGTCGCTGATCATCATGTGTTGAGGAATAGTTCCTTTTTGGTTGCTCTCGACTAGCACAGACATGAACATGACAAGAAACATCCTTTTGAACCAAAGTTTGTCGGTGCAGGTTTTGAGTTTGGCTGCCACATGACTTGGCCTGATTTGCTTGATGTTGTCGAAATATTCTTTCCATTCCTTTATAATGGCGTCATCAGTAGCCTTTTTGCCTCTTCTTTCCACTGTCCTCTGGCCTCTAGGGATCATGAGCACCCTCTGGACTTCCTCCTCTGTCACATTAATGATGCTGCCATCATTTAGCTTTATCTCACATTTGACCTCGTCATAGTGTTCGAGTATCCAGAAAGCAAGACAATGAGACACTCCTTTAATCTTTAAATCGAGCATGCTCTCAAATCCGATCTCCCCAATCCAGATCTTAGTCTGTGCCTTCCTGTTTTCAGGGATGGATTCCAGCGCATTGACAAACACCTTTGGGATATTCCTAGTTGCCAACCAGATGTACTGTGTGCCATCATCTTCTGTCTTTATCTTGAGGTTGGCAGGGATTATCTCCAACTGCTTGCTTTCCTTTGGTTCTCTCTGCTTCTCCTTTTTTTCTTGGTAATTAACAACTTTATCTCTCCTGTTCCCTTATCTATATCCCATTTTTCTTCGTTGTTCTTCTTTGTAGTTTCTTCCTCATCAATGTCAATTTTCCTCTTCCCCTTGTCCTTCCTTTCTTCAATCTGTGTAGTCTTTTGTTTGTTCCTCAAGTTGTCCTCAATCTCCTCCTCACTGGAACTCTCTAACTGAACTGCTTCATCTGTCTGAATTGCAGTCATTGTCCTTGTGGTTGGTGTTGTTTTCCCAGAACTCTGAGACGAACTGCTCTTCTTCTCTTCCTGTGAGCTGAGGCTTTCTATGTCTTCAACCTCCTTTCCTTTCCCCTTGCCTTCTACTTCTAAATGCAATTCATCTGCTTGTATGTTTGGTGTATCTGCAATTGTGTTGCCTGGTGTAGAATACTAAGAAAGCTTCTCATCTTCAGAGTTTGCTGTGTCGGTACACTGCTTTTTTTTCTGGAGGTTGTTCTGATTTTGAAGCTTGTCCCTTCAAATCCTTGTTGCCTGGCTGTCTCTCTCTCTTAGTACTCCTCCTCTTTTGTCTCGGCATTATTGTGGCTTTTTTAGCTGGTGTTGTGCTCTTTTGTTGCTGTATTCTCTTTACAACAGATTTCTTCGCAGAGATTTTCCTTATAAGTGGAATGTCATCGCTGCTGGTACTCTCTGTACTCTCATACGGCACCTCAATGTCTTTGTGTGTAAGCCTTTTTTGTTGTCGCGATTGTCTAGTTGAGCCTGCTAAGAGAAATAGGACAATTGTAAGACCAACTTTAGACTATGAAGTAAACTGTAACAATACCCTGTTTAAATACAACAACTGCATAGAAGTTCATACACTGTAAAAGCAAATGAACCCCAACACTTGAAATGAACCTCAGAAAAACCTAATGAATCCCCAACACCTAAAATGAACCCCCAACACCTAAAATCAACCCCAAGACCTAAAATAAACCTCAGAAAAACCAAATGAACCATGTAAAAGCAAATGAACCCCCAACACCTAAAATGAACCTCAAAAAAATCTAATGAACCTCCAACACCTAAAATGAACCCCCAACTCCTAAAATGAACCCCCAATACCTAAAATGAACCCCCAACATCTAAAATGAATCTCAAAAAAAACTAATGAACCCCCAACACCTAAAATGAACCCCCAATACCTAAAATGAACCTCAGAAAAACCTAATGAACCCCCCAACACCTAAAATGAACCCCCAACACTTAAAATGAACCTTAGAAAAACCAAATGAACCCTGTAAAAGCAAATGAACCCCCAACACCTAAAATGAACCTCAGAAAAACCTAATAAACCCCCAACACCTAAATTGAACCCCCAACACTTAAAATGAACCTCAGAAAAACCAAATGAACCCTGTAAAAGCAAATGAACCCCCAATACCTAAAATGAACCTCAGAAAAACCTAATGAACCCCTAACACCTAAATTGAACCCCCAACACCTAAAATGAACCTCAGAAAAACCTAATGAACCCCCAACACCTAAAATGAACCTCAAAAAAACCTAATGAACCCCCAACACCTAAAATGAACCCCCAACACTTAAAATGAACCTCAAAAAAACCTAATGAACCCCCAACACCTAAAATGAACCCCCAATACTTGAAATGAACCTCAGAAAAACCCAATGAACCCTGTAAAAGCAAATGAACCCCCAACACCTAAAATGAACCTCAGAAAAACCTAATGAACCCCCAACACCTAAATTAAACCCCCAACTCCTAAAATGAACCTCAGAAAAAGCAAATGAACCCTGTAAAAGCAATTGAACCCCCAACACCTAAAATGAACCTCAGAAAAACCTAATGAACCCCCAACACCTAAAATGAACCTCAAAAAAACCTAATGAACCCCCAACACCTAAAATGAACCCCCAACACTTAAAATGAACCTCAAAAAAACCTAATGAACCCCCAACACCTAAATTGAACCCCCAACACTTAAAATGAACCTCAGAAAAACCAAATGAACCCTGTAAAAGCAAATGAACCCCCAACACCTAAAATGAACCTCAGAAAAACCTAATGAACCCACAACACCTAAAATGAACCTCAAAAAAACCTAATGAACCCCCAACACCTAAAATGAACCCCCAACACTTAAAATGAACATTAGAAAAACCAAATGAACCATGTAAAAGCAAATGAACCCCAACACCTAAAATGAACCTCAGAAAAACCTAATGAACCCCCAACACCTAAATTGAACCCCCAACTCCTAAAATGAACCTCAGAAAAATCTAATGAACCCACAACACATGCATGAACTCTGGTAAGAGCAAATGAACCTCAGGTAAAACTATTTTTTTATCACAAAGGCATGAAATCTGCAACTCATAAATGAACCTCTAAGTCATAAATGAACCTCATGGATTCAATGCAACTCAGGGAAACACATGCATGAACTCTGGTAAAAGCAAATGAACCACCAACTCATAAAATCAACCTCAGGAAAACCTAATTTTTTATCTCAAAGGCATGCAATCTGGAAGAAGAAAATGAACCTATAACTCGATAATGAACCTCACTGAAAAATGCATCTCAGGTAAACACAGGCATGAACTAACGTAAAAGCAAATGAACCCCGAACACCTAAAATGAACCTCACGTAAACCTAGTTTTTCATCACAAAGGGATGAACTCTTTAAGAAGATAATGATCCTCCAAGTCCCAATTGAACCTCAGGAAACGACACGAACACAGAATTCAGATCAGGAGAACAATGTCCCAACGAAAAAAAAATATTGAAGCAACGCTAACAATCGTAACATTGAGCTATGTGTTTGTAATGGTGCAACAACATTTAACGAAGTTTCGAAACTTGATTTTTGAGTAATCTATGTGAAATTGAAACCCTAAATGTGTTATTCGCACCTCCCAAATCCTCTTGACTGTAATCTGTGTCGCTCATGTTGTTTTTTGTTTGTATTTGCTTGTACTTGTGCAATTGAGAGCGTCTGAGTGCGTGGATTCGTCTTCTTCTCTTCAACTATGATCGTCTTTCTCAATCGAGTTCTGTGTTTCGCTCGATTTGTATTCGCGTCTTCAGCTGGTGTGGGTTTTTGCTTTCAGAGAGTCTGAGAGGGTTTGAGGCATCTGAGACGTTTTTGGGCCTTTTGGCGCCGGTTAGGGGTAAGGGTAATGTTGTAATACAACGTTCAAATTACTTTAAATTACAATGTTGCCACCGCATCTCCAACTCGGTATTTATCCCGTGTTGCTTCTCCTTCAATCGTGGCCGTTCATCTTCTCCATCCTAAGGCTGTCGTTTATGTGTAGTGTTTATCTTAAGGGAGTTGTTTATCGGAACGGGACTCGTTTTTTATGACTCTAATTGAGCATGCACATTTTAGGCCCAAAAGCCCAAATTTGCTGGTGTTACAATATTGCCATAAGTCCATATCCATAACACCAAATTATTGCTTGTTATAATGGAGTAATCTCTAGAAAGTTGATCTTCTTGTCCGGTTTCGAGGAGGATGCTCTTTCATGTTAGGATTGATGATCAATGAGAGAATGGAAAAAATGGGAGCAAAAAAGCAAAAAATGGAGGGAACAGGGGCGGAGGCGCGCGTCCCTTATAGGGAAAAGCATTAATTCAGACTTGCAGTACTTTTGCGAATAATTCGGTAAAAATATTTTCCAAGTCAAATTTTTTTTGAGAAAAATCGAATTTGTGTGCATATCATATAACGTGTGTGTGCATATCAGATGCACTGTTGTGTGCATACGTTACTATGTGTGTGCATATGGTTTTCTGAAATTGTGAATGCCTGAAACCTAGTGTTTATGCCTAGAGGACTTGTGTACACATCAAATAACTTGTTGTGTGCACATCAATTATACTGTTGTGTACATACTCTGTGTGTTCATATGGTCTCGGGTCGTGTGCATACCCAAAAACAAGTGTTGATATGCACACACATGTGTGCATACCAAATAATCTGGCGTGTGCACATCCATTACACTATCGTGTGCATGCCCCATGTGTACATATGGTCTCAAGTCATGTGCATACATGGAAACAAGTGTTGATGTACACAAACCATGTGTGCATATCAAATACTCGTCATGTGCATGTCAAATAGACTATTGTGTGCATATCATCCACTTTGTTGTGTGCATATCCACTACGTGCGTGTGCGTATCAAATATAAGCCCAGGAAATCATGTGTTCATACCGCAAAAATGTGGTTGTGTGCATACGTCATCACGTTATATGTGCAGACACACTTTTTCGCGTATGTACACAAATGTGTATTCGATATGCACTAGACCTGGACAAACTAGGGCCGGCCCTCCCGGCCCGCCCATACTGCCCTAAAATATGGGAGGATATGTGCAAGAATTTTGGGCCCTGAGGGCCGGCCCGGCCCGTACCATTTTAAAACGGGATGGATATGGGATTGATCTTGCGGCTCTGTGGGTACCCACGCCCTCCCATATTATATTCAAAAAATAAAAATAAATAAATTAAATTAATATTAGCTAAACTAGTAAAACTACCTATTGAGTACTGATTACTTTTAGACCTCCTTCCAAAAAAATTCAATTTCTAAACCTAGTAGTTCACTCCTTTATGGATGATAGACTATTTTCGATGAGGATTGATCAAACATTTCTCTTGGGGTATATGCGCATAAGAAAATTTTGTATTGGATGATAGTCTATTTTCGATGCTTTTGGAATTTGAACGTTTAACACGTAATGTACGATTAGAATTTTGATGTTTAACATGTGATTTACTATTTCGAATTTTCGATGCTCGTGTTCACTTTTCAAATATTATATAATTAGCAGGAAAAATGAAATATGGGTACCCCGTGAGCAGCCCGTCCGCCCATGTGGGAGGATATGGGTTACGAAAATGTCCCATTTAAAATGGGAGGGCTTAGCCCGCCCATTTAAAATGGGTAGAATAAAATTTTTAGCCCGTCCCATATCCGTCCCATATCCTCTCTTGTCCAGGTCTAATATGCACACATGTCTCCGACATGAACAATTGTTCCCAGACATGTACACGTTCTGAAAACCACATGCACACACCAAGTCTGACATATGCACACATACGTTTTGACATATGCACACACGCGACTCCTGCATCTTCAATCCTGTCTTGGGGAGTCATCCTCACTTGATATTTTCCCTAGCGGTTCAGGTGAGAAAGCCCCCTTAGATGAGAAATGACCACCTCCTTCCTCCTTCCTCCCACCTCCTTCCGACCACCTACAGCAGTTCCGTCGTCGCTCCGACCTTCCTCCTCCTCCCACCCCCATCTTCCGCCTGACCTTCTTCCGTTCACGGCGACGGCGATCGAGAAGGCTTCGGCGGCTCCTCCGCCGCCTGACCTTCTTCTGTTCACGGCGACAGCTCCTCCCACCTCCTTCGGACCACCGCGGCGCGGATCAGGGGATGCGATGGTGGCGCTGCAGCGGAGATCTGAGATCGACGATGATGGCCGGCGATAGATCTGTTGAGATCAACAGTGATGATCGAGATCTGATGATGATGCTTGATGATCGATGATGATACAGGGGATGACGAAGATGATGAACGGTGTTGATGTGATGATCGGAGGTGATGTAATGATGGTCGGTGATGATGGAGATGGTGAATTGGTGATTTGATGATGAATTGGTGATTTGATGATGAACGATGATTGAAGATGATGATGAACAGTGGCATATATCATGGCAATTTTATGAAAATTTGATGTGCAAGTGGTTAGTGATTTTGTGCAAATGGTTTTAACTCGAAGTGCAAATGGTTAGTGAATTTTGTGCAAATGGTTTGAACTAGAAATGTATGTACTTTGTAGCTCATGTGCAAGTGGTTAGTGATTTTGTGCAAATGATTTTAATTGGAAGTGCAAATGGTTAGTGAATTTTGTGCAAATGGTTTGAACTAGAAATGCATGTACTTTGTAGCTCATGTGCAAGTGGTTAGTGATTTTGTGCAAATGATTTTAATTGGAAGTGCAAATGGTTAGTGAATTTTGTGCAAATGGTTTGAACTAGAAATGTATGTACTTTGTAGCTCATGTGCAAGTGGTTAGTGATTTTGTGCAAATGATTTTAATTGGAAGTGCAAATGGTTAGTGAATTTTGTGCAAATGGTTTGAACTAGAAATGCATGTACTTTATAGCTCATGTGCAAATGGTTAGTGATTTTGTGCAAATGATATTAACTGGGAGTGCAAATGGTTAGTGATTTATGTGCAATTGGTTTAAGTGAAAGTGCAAATGGATTAGCAAGAAAGTGCAACTGGTTTAAGTGAAAGTGCAAATGGATTAGCAAGAAAGTGCAACTGGTTTAAGTGAAAGTGTAAATGGATTAGCAAGAAAGTGCAACTGATTTAAGTGAAAGTGCAAATGGATTAGCATGAAAGTGCAACTGATTTAAGTGAAAGTGAAATGGATTAATAAGAAAGTGCAACTGGTTTAAATAAAAGTGCAAATGGATTAGCAAGAAAGTGCAACTGGTTTAAGTGAAAGTGCAAATGGATTAGCAAGAAAATGCAAATGGATTAGCAAGCAAGTGTAAGTAGATTAAGTGAAAGTGCAAATGGTTTAGCAAGAAAGTGCAAATGGATTAGAAAGAAAGTGCAAGTAGATTAAGTGAAAGTGCAAATGGTTTATACAGAAAGTGCAACTGGTTTAAGTAAAAGTGCAAATGGATTAGCAAGAAAGTACAACTGGTTTAAGTGAAAGTGCAAATGGATTAGCAAGAAAATGCAAATGGATTGGTAAAGAAGTGTAAGTAGATTAAGTGAAAGTGCAAATGATTTAGCAAGAAAGTGCAAATGGATTAGAAAGAAAGTGCAAGTAGATTAAGTGAAAGTGCAAATGGTTTATAAAGAAAGTGCAAATGGTATGAACTAGAAGTGTATTTGCACTTTGTAGCTCAGTTGCACATTTTAACTATTTGCACTTTAGTTGTTTTGCATGCACTTTCTTGTTATTTCATTTGCACTTATGTCAGAACTACTTGCACTTTCCAATTTTGTATGACATTCAATAGATTTGCACTTTTAATTGTAAACATTTGCACTTATGACGAAGGCGAAGGTCAGCGGCGGCGCTCCGGCGGCCGACAGTGGTCCGACGGCGGTGCTCTGGTGGCCGGTGGTGGTTTGGTGGCAGTGCTCCGGCGCTCCAGTGGTGGACCGACGGTGGTCCGATCGCGACGCTCCGGTGGCTGGTGGTGGTCCGACGGTGGCCGATGGTGGTCAGATGGTTGACTGATCGGTCAACTCTTTTAATGAAAGTCATGTGCATGGCACATGACTTTTAATGAAAGTCTAATAGGAGCCCTTGATTTGCTTCTAACCCAATGGCTCATGTTCACTTGATTTGCTTCAAAAAATTACCTCCCATAACATTATCTCAATATTTCTTTCTAGTATGATTTGGTGTCAATATGTACACGTCTATATTCCGAACAAACCATGAGTATGTTTACAACGTGAAAAAATAAATAACAAGTAATAAAACAACAAAGATAAACGACTAAAAAAACAGAAACACAAGAAGACTCCTAAAACTCTGACTCCTATACAGAGACAGTGAATATTCCTCGTCCTACCTCAAAAAATCTAGGATCATGTTATTCTCACCCATTTAAAATTGCTAAATTCACCCATTTTAATATAAATTCTTATAAATAAGGTCAAATTTTTTTATTTAATAAAATAAACCCTAGATAGAAATGCATAAACCTAAAATATACTAAAATAATTAACCATAACCACAATATACTTAATTTAAAAAATATTATAAGAAACGTCAAGTACAATAATTAGTTTCATTAAATTGTTTTCAATTAGATTTATTTATTAGATAATTTTAATTTATAAGAGTTTATTTTTTAAGTTAATCTAGATAAATGATAAATAAACGACCCGGCTATATGCACACTATTTTTTGGCTATGTTAAGCGTATAGGGGTATAATGGGAAGAAAATCATGCCCAATGGTGTGCCTATGTTAGGCGCGCCAAGCTGTAAGCCATCAAAAAAAAATACACAGCTGATAGGCGCACATAGCTGGTTCAAAGCGGGTTGTAGTCGGTTCTCATTGTTTCTACTCGGTTTTCATCGTTTTTGCTCGGTTTTCATCGTTTTTGCTCGGTTTTCATTGTTTCTGCTCAGTTTTCATCGTTTTTACTCGGTTTTCATCGTTTTTGCTCGATTCTCATCGTTTCTACTCGGTTCTCATCGTTTCTACTCGTTTTCATCGTTTCTACTCGAGTTTCATCGTTTTTGCTCGGTTTTCATCGTTTTTGCTCGGTTTTCATTGTTTTTGCTCGGTTCTTATCGTTTCTACTCGATTTTCATCGTTTTTGCTCGGTTTTCATCGTTTCTACTCGGTTTTTATCGTTTCTACTCGATTTTCATCATTTCTACTCGGTTCTCGTCGTTTCTACTCGGTTTTCATTGTTTTTGTTTGATTTTCATCGTTTCTACTCGATTTTCATTGTTTTTGTTCGATTTTCATCGTTTCTACTCGGTTTTCATCATTTATACTCGGTTCTCATCGTTTCTACTCGGTTTTCATCATTTTTGCTCGTTTTTGCTCGGTTTTCATCATTTGCATCGTTTTTGCTTGGTTTTCATCGTTTTTGCTCGGTTTTCATCGTTTCTACTCGATGTTCATTGTTTCTACTCGATTTTCATCGTTTCTACTCGATTTTCATGAAAACCAAGTAGAAACAATGAAAACCGAGTAGAAACGATGATATGGGAATGGTGCGCCTAAGGAAGCAGTCCATGGGAATGGTGCGCCTAAGGAAGCAGTCCATGGGGCATGGTGTGCCTAACAAAGGAGTCCACATGCCTAACTAAGGAGTCCACAGTGTATCACAATGTCCAAGGAAGCATATGGTGCGCCTAACTAAGGAGTCCATGCGCCTAACTAAGGAGTCCATGCGCCTAACTAAGGAGTCCACAGTGTATCGAGCAAAATCGAGTAGAAACAATGAAAATCGAGTAGAAACAATGAAAACCGAGTAGAAACGATGAAAATCAAGTAGAAACGATGAAAATCGAACAAAAACAATGAAAATCGAGCAAAAATCGAGTAGAAACAATGTCATCTTCATCGAGGACTCTTGTATCCCCTGATGTTCCTTGTTGGCTGTGCCACTGTAAGAAGGCCGCCATTTGTCCGTGAGTATCTTCCCATGATAGTGCTTTCCAAAAGTCATGAATGTCATCTAGAATGAGCGGTGTTCTTATAATGATGGCCCTTGTAATTTCGTGGACGCATGGCAAACCAAGGCAATCTCTCACCCAATGATCAATGCACTCTTCTAGGTAGTCCTCCTTCACGATCCTATCATATGAGGCCAGCAAGAAGTCAAAGCACCTATCCGACACCCTTTAGAACAACCTTGAAAACAACATTCGTATTTATGGCGGCATCTATGGATCATCGAAGTCAGTAGGTCGTTTGGATAAAGAAAGATTCATACTCGCCTTAATCTCATCAATTTGAAGGACAATCGCATGATGGATCCTCACAATCACCCTGTTGAAGCCCCCTCTGCTAGAGCCAATGATATCTTTCAACACCCGATGATTTCTGGATTCCGTACATCAAGTATGCCAGGAATGTACGTGCCATCGGACATTGTGGATTTTCATCCTTTCTACTCGATTTTCATTGTTTTTGCTCGATTTTCATCGTTTCTACTCGGTTTTCATCGTTTCTACTCGGTTTTCATCGTTTCTACTCGGTTTTCATCATTTTTGCTCGATTTTCATCGTTTCTACTCGGTTCTCATCGTTTCTAATCGGTTTTCATTGTTTCTACTCGATTTTCATCGTTTATACTCGGTTTTCATCGTTTATGCTCGGTTGTCATTGTTTCTACTCGATTTTCATTGTTTCTACTCGATTTTGCTCAATACACTGTGGACTCCTTAGTTAGGCACATGGACTCCTTAGTTAGGCGCATGGACTGCTTCCTTAGGTGCACCATACCCATATCATCGTTTCTACTCGGTTTTCATCGTTTCTACTTGATTTTCATTGTTTCTACGCAAAAAAATGAAAATCAAGTAAAAACGATGAAAACCAAGCATAAACGATGAAAACCGAGTAGAAACGATGAAAATCGAACAAAAATAATGAAAACCGAGTAGAAACGATGAAAACGAGCAAAAACGATGAAAATTGAGTAGAAATGGTGAAAACCGAGCAAAAATGATGAAAACCGAGCAAACACGATGAAAACCGAGTAGAAACGATAAAAATCGAGTAGAAACAATGAGAATCGAGTAGAAACGATGAATATCGAGCAAAAACACTGAAAATCAAGTAGAAACGATGAAAACTGAGTAGAAACGATGAAAACCGAGCAAAAACAATGAAAATCGAGTAGAAACGATGAAAACCGAGTAGAAACGATGAAAACCGAGCAAAAACGATGAAAATCGAGTAGAAACGATGAAAACCGAGTAAAAACGATGAGAATCGAGTAGAAACGATGAAAACCGAGCAAAAACGATGAAAACCGAGTAGAAACGATGAGAACCGAGTAGAAACGATGAAAACCAAGCAAAAACGATGAAAATCGAGTAGAAATGATGAAAACGGAGCAGAAACGATGAAAACCGAGCAGAAACGATGAAAACCGAGCAAAAACGATGAAAACCGAGTAGAAACGATGAGAACCGAGTAGAAACGATGAAAACCGAGCAAAAACGATGAAAATCGAGTAGAAATGATGAAAACCGAGTAGAAACGATGAAAATTGAGCAGAAACGATGAAAATCGAGCAAAAACGATGAAAACCGAGCAAAAACGATGAAAATCGAGTAGAAACGATGAAAAGCGACTACAACCCGCTTTGAACCAGCTATGTGCGCCTATGATAGGCGCACAAGATGTGTATTTTTTTTTTGTTGGCTTACAGCTTGGCGCGCCTAACATAGGCGCACCACTGTGCATGATTTTCTTCCCATTATACCCATGTACGCTTAACATAGGCGCACCAAATGAGACTGCTAACTTAGGCGCACCAAATAGTGTACATATAGCCAAAAAATAGTGTGCATATAGACAAAGCCTAAATAAAAAGGGTGTATTTAATAAAAAGTAATGGGTGAATTTAAGATACCCAAAATCTATACACGACTCCTAAGACTCTCTAGCTAATCTTGTATGGTTGTAACTATTGATTTTATGAAGGCAAATTTATATAAAAAAAATAGGATATAACTATTGAAATTGAGATTAATTATATCACAAATGAAATTTCAACGAATCTACTAAACAACAACCAACCTAATATTTTTTTAAAAGGAAAAAATTTAGCGGTTCTACATCTGAGACGTAGAGCGGTCAAAAGCATCCGAAAGGATGAGATCACCAAGAATGGGATCTAGAAGCGGATTCGCAGCAGCATCAAGATGGTGCACATAGGCAATCTGGTCAGCAACCTTGTTGACCTCCCGAAAGACATGGCCAATACGCACACTCCTGAAGCTTCTCAAGTCAAAAAGGATGTCGGTAACGAGCATCTCGCTCCCATGGACAGCTTCAGCACCCCTTGACAGCATTAATCAAAGTCAGATTATCACCTTCCACACAAGTAGAATGAACATCCAAATTTTTCGCAGCTTGAATTCCATTTTTCAAAGCTAGAGTTTTACATTTTAAAATATCCTTATGACCACAAGACCCTGAACCTGCAAAGATAGGGTTGGCCTGATGGTCACAAAGAATAAAACCAAAAGTAAATTTTCCATTGTTAATTTTTGAACCATCAAAATTTAGTTTAACTTCATCTACCAACGGCCGTTCCCATTTAATGTTTTTTTGTTTCCTTCTTGTTTTATGAGGATACCTGTTCCTAGTGTTTTTTTAAGGAAGATCCTCATCCCAGTCTAAGATTTGAGAAAATTTCCATTGTTTTATTTGACTTCTAGTATACTCATTTAGATCTCCTAATTTGTTTTCTCATTTTCCTCGTAAAAAATTCTAACATTTCTTTTGTGCCAGAGACACCACCAGAAAACAAGTAATTCCTCTAGATCTTTTCGTTTTAAAATGCTAAATAGGTTTGTCAACAAGTCAGAAATTTTTGTGTTTGTTTTATTTATGTTGCAAATTACATTTGCAGTCTTTAAATTTAGTTTATGTAGATGCTTCATAGCATATGGACATTTAAGGAACACATGGAAAACATCCTCATAAGTGTTGGGGCATAGGCTACAGTTTGACATTTAATTTATATTCCTATTTCGGAGTTTAATTTTCGTAGGTAGTCCATCGTGAGCCATTTTCCAAACAAATTTTTTGACTTTCGGGTAGACATTAAGTTTCCAAATCCAATCAAAATTAATGTTTGTATTTTGTTTTGGTTTAGTGATGTAAGAGTATGCTGAATTAGTGCTAAACCAGCCAGACCTGTTATGTCGCCAGTATAGCCTATCTCTAACCATATTTGTAGGGATGTGTACATGAGAGATGTCTGTGGCCGTAGCCCCATCCACCATAGTTTTTATCTTATCCATATTTCGTTGTTTCTCATTAGTGATCAGTTCTGCTACAAGGATATTTTTATCGATATTGGATGGGTTAATGGCTTTCTTGATCAGATTATCTTCTTTGATCCAATTGTCTGTCTAGAATTTGACTGTTTTTCCATCCCCAAGTAGTTTTTATCCTTATTCCAGAAGAAACATCTATTGATTTGATCTAACTCTTCATGTATTTTGGTTGGTAGTTGAAAGCTTCACATAATAAAATTTGGTTTAGCTGCTAAATTAGATTTGATCAACGTAGTACGTCCTACTTGAGAAAGCGAACTAGCTTTCCATTTAGCTAATTCTATTCTAGATTTATTAATGATCTCGCTGAAAGTATCCGAACTCACTTTTCCATCAATAATTGGTGTTCCTAGGTATTTTTCTAGAGAGTCTGATGTTGTAATGTTAAGCATTTGGTGTATAGTATGTTTCCTTGCATTTGTGACTCCGTTAGTTGCTTGAAAGGCAGATTTGTGATAATTCACGTTTTGTCCCGAAGTAGCACAATATTCTTCAATGATACTTTTAATTTTTATGCATGCATTCTGAGTTGCTGTTGCAAAGATAATGATATCATCAGCAAAATCATGGAAAGGGATTCTCGTTCCACCTTTAGCCAACTTGAAACCAATTTCTGTTTTTTTCCTTTCACTTTCTTTTTGAAGGCTTCTTGCTAGGATTTCAGCACTTAGGATAAATAGGAATGGTGACATAGGGTCACCTTGTATCATACCCCTTTGAGGGAGAAACATGTTCGTAGGTCCATTGTTAACAAGTACAGAGAATGAGACAGATCGGATGCATTCCATAATCCAACTGATAAATCGATCACAAAAACCAAATTTTTTAAGGACTTCAAGAATAAAATCTCATTCAAGTCTATTATAAGCTTTTTCCATATCTAGCTTGATGACGATCCAACCATTTTTAGCTTTAGAGAATTTGAAGGAGTGGAATGATTCATGTGCGATAAGAATATTATCATGAATATCATGTTTTTCAACGAATGCTCCTTGGAGCGGGTGGATTACTTTTTCAATAACCGATATCATTCTATTTGTAATAATTTTGGATATGGTTTTATAAATGGTTGAACAAAGGCTAATAGGTCTGTAATGATTTATTGAAGTAGGATTATCGCATTTTGGTATAAGTGTGATAAATGTGTGATTTACTTGTTTCAAGAGTCTTCCATGGTGAAAAAAGCTCTTGACAGCTTTGATTATAGAGGGTCCCACTATGTACCAGTATTTTTTATAAAATGATGCAGACATTCTGTCCGGGCATGGAGATTTGTCGTCGCCGATATTGAAAACTGCATTTTTAATTTCAAGATTTGTGATTTCAGTTGTGAGAAATTCATTATCAGAATCTGTAATTTCTTTCCCAATCAATTTAAGTTGCTCCCTTAGAATATTTTGATCAACAGTTCCTTTTCTAAATCTTCCTTCAAAATCCTTTTTTATTTCATGTCTAATATTTTCCTCCCCTAAAATCTCAGTACCTTCATTTGTTGTAATCTGTTTGATGGTTTTCCTTGTTCTTCTTCCAGAAGCAATTATGTGGAAATAATTTGTGTTCATGTCATTGTTTTTAGTGTGATGAATTTTTGCTCTTTGGCTCCAATATCTTTTTTGGAAAGACAGAAGACACTTTTTTTTCTTAATGAGTCTATTTTGTTTGTCTGTTGCTGGCTGAGTAGGGTTTCTATTATTAGTAATTTGAATTTTAAGTAGTTCTTCTTCTGTTTGTTTAAGTTGTTTGAAAATGTTCCCAAATGTAGTGTGGTTCCATTTTTTTGCACTCGTTTTCAACACTTGTGTTTTTTTAACAAGAGAGAACATACAAGAACCACGAACCTGCAGCCTCCAAGCTTGTCTAACAATATTTGTAAAATCTTTTCTTTTGAACCACATTTTCTCCGTCTTGAAAGGTTGACTTTTGAAAAGGACATCATGGTCAAGGCTAAAGGAAATAGGACAGTGATCAGAGGATGAGAAAGAATGGTTAGTACAGCAAATACCTGGGAACCAGTTCAAAATCTCTTTTTGAACAATAACCCTGTCTAGTTTTTCATAAGTATTGTTAACTTCCGTTTTATTTTTCCTCCAAGTAAACTCATTCCCAGAACACGGGATATCAATGAGATCACATTCATTTTTGAAATTAATAAGCATATTAAATCTATTAGAATTAGTAGGAGCCCCTCCTAATTTTTCATGGAAATCTTGAATCTCATTAAGATCACCTATGATAATAGAAGGTGTTTTAGATTGATTGATAGATAGTGAAAGATTACTCCAAAAAAGGTCTTTGTCCGCCTCATTAGGAGGAGCATACACAAAATAAATAAAGAGAAAATTTTCCGTGTTCATTAGTTTATATTGCATACAGATCCACCTGTCTGTTTGAGAGACCACATCAAAGATCTCATTATGTAGTTGGTACGACTTCCAAAGCAGACAAATACCTCCCGCTCTTCCCATGCTTGGACAAAAGATAAAATTGTCAAAACCTGCTTTTTTCCATATATTATCTTTTGGTTTAATGTCAGTTTTTAGCTCTGTCAGAGCCATAGCTTGAATTTTATTAATTTTATAGAAGGAATCAATATCCGTCCAAAGATTCCTTCTACCCAGACCTCTGTAGTTCCAAAGACTAATCTTCATAGATAACCTGATAAGGAGATATAAGCAAATCTGAAAATTTGCTTATAGATTTCATAAATATTATAAAGTTTTGTTATCATGTTGTAATATATTGTGCAAAGGGCATCAGCCCCAGAGGATATTGTTCTATTTTTGAAAATTGTTGGTTGAAGCCTGTTTATCTTTGAATCATTATGAAGTTTAACTTGTCTGGATTCTGCGGAAAACATGCACTTAGTCAGGGCATGACTAACACTATAAGTAGATCTCATCCAGAGAGGATACACGTAAGAGAAGAGGTCAAATTTTATTTTAATGGAATAGAATTGTTTACAAACATCATCAATTAATGTATAAAGCTGAAAAATAATTTTAACTTTTGGAAAATACAGCTGACTACCATCAAGGTAGAGTATCCAGTAGAACAGACAGAGCCACAAATCCGTCCTCCATGCAAACATATTTAAAGTGAAAGAGTAGATTCTATGTAATCGATCCATCTGAGAATTAATTTGTACAAGAGTATCCATTTTACAAGAGAAAAAATTATATTTAGACAGCTTGAGAGTTTGCCCTTCCATCTGAAGCCACACAAACCTGACAGAAGTTGAATAAACCTGTAATTGGTATTTACTTAAAATCTCATAGTGCAAAAACATATGAGATAAAATCTGAAAATAGAAGTTCAAATGAACACACCGGTGATTTTTGCAAATGTCAGTTTGATATGCTAATAACATAACCCAAATTTTCTTTTCATGCCAACACCATGAAGAAATTGACAGCAGAAAAAGAAGTCTTAGATTAGTACCAGCAAATAAAGATTCAACATGGTATAATTTAGTATGAGAAGTCCCAAAATCATTTAGTTGATTTTTCACATGGAAAAATAAACCATTTCTAGATAAAGAGTCATGTCCAAGATAAGACAATAATTTAAGGATCACTGACTTATCTCTAAATCCACAGCAATTTACCAGTTTGATACTTGTTGGGATAATAATTCTAATGATTATCAAACTTTGATTATGAGTATCAGCAAGATCATTAGACAAAGGCCAATATCTATGGGTATAAACCAACCTACCATCCTGAGTTTTATTCTTAGAATGATAGGAGGGTAGGATCACTTTGTTAACTTCAAATTCTTTCATAAAGTAAATCTCAAAGTTGACTTTTCTAACCAAAACCTTGTACAGAAATGGGAGTAAAGTACAAAGATTACCTCCCACCAGAAGATCACAAATCTCCACTTTAGTATTTTAGGTTTAATAAGTTGATTAGGAGAAGAGAAAACTATTTGGCAGCTCACAGACCACAAACAAGAGAAGTTGTTCACATGTAAAAGGAGATTTAAGAGATAGTTACAGATATCAGTTGTTAACCACCTAAATTTCTTATTATATCTCTGGAAGTTCTCAAGATGAAAAACCAGAGAGCTTGACTATTCACAAACAGAGAAGAGCTGAAAACTCAAACTTTGTATAAGTCCAAATGTTAAAAGTTATAGCATAGCAATCCTCAACCAACAGTTGTAATTGAGAGGCTGAGGAACAAAGCCAAGAGGGATAGAGTGCCACTGAATTGTTCACCTGTAAAGAGCATAGAGTTAATTTCGCCAAAGAAAGTTTTTTTATAAACTGATCAACTTTTTTCCATTTTTGTAAAATTCTAACAGCAGTGCAAATGTACTCCTCTTCACTGCTAACAAACCAGCATAAATCATTTATGTAGTAGAAAATTGTAACAAGATTGGAGTTAGGTTCAGCATAAATGATAAATCCAATAATAGTATTTAAATTTTGTTAGCAGAAAAAAATGTAAGATCTTGATTAAAAAGATTATACAGATAGCATGTACGAATAGAGCACTTATATTTTTTGTCTTGATATTTTTGCTGGAAGTGATTAAATTTACTTCTCATGAAAGACAAGGCTTCCTGTTCTTGGAGTTTATAATTGGATTGAACTTTGAGATAGGCCTCACAAGAGAGCTGAAAGTTTATTTTGACCTTAGAGAGTTTGGATAGGAAAGATGACATAATCATCTTGTTTTGATTTTTAGGGGATTCACCTGACTCAGAAAAGGAGGCAGATATACCAACCTTTGCTTTTTCTTTCTTGATTTGTTGATTTTGCCTTTCTCCAACAGGAGGAGAAATTACTTTGTTCATGGCATAGCCATAATTGTTAACCTCAACTGGGGATACAGGATCCACCAAGTTGAGTAGGGTATTTTTGAAGAGTTTTTCGCCCGGATCCATGGATAGTGGGAACAAGTACAGAGAGATTTAAAGAGAGGAAATGCAGACAGTCAAGCAGATAGATAACTATAAAATAGAACTTATGAGTATGTAATCTGAGACTGAGTTTGTTGAATAGTATTGCACGAAAGTAAGTCAATTTACAACCAGATTTTGGTTCATTCTTTAGTTTGCAATTGACAAGGGTAGAGATGAGAGGGAGCAAGAACCTGGCACCAGACGAGATACCAGAGGCAAGCCAAACCTTGTTGATATTGCCATGGAAGCAAGACAGAGAAAAGATCTGAGTTTCATTGAAAACTTGGAATGTTTACAGGGGCAGAGTATATATAGACGAAGAAGAAAACAACTAACAACTTGGCCTAACTAACTTCACTATTAATAACAAACTATCCACGTGGCATACAAGATAGTATACTAACACCCCCCTCAAATTGGTGGTGCAGGAAGCAAACCCAATTTGGACAATACAGACGAATGAGAAGGTCCGGACAAGGGCTTGGTGAAGACATCGGCCAATTGTTGTGTAGTAGGAACATGAGAAAGAGTAATGAGTCCTTGAGCTAGCTTGGAACGCACAAAATGGCAGTCAATTTCAATATGTTTCGTGCGTTCGTGGAACACCGGGTTCCTAGCAATATGTATCGCTGCAAGACTATCACACTTGATAGGGACTGTATTGATATGTGGAACTTCAAGCTCAGCAAGTAACCGGGTGAGCCAGGCCAATTCAGCAGTTAAACGTCGAAGAGATCTGTATTCAGCCTCAACTGATGATAAGGAGATTGTCGATTGTTTCTTGGACTTCCATGATATAGGAGAGGAGCCAAGTAAGATGAAATAGCCACTAACAGATCTACGAGTGCATATGCAAGAGGCCTAGTCAGAATCACAGTAAGCTTGAAGACCAAAATCTGGAGAATTAGCAAGCAACAAGCCATGGTGTAGAGTACCTTTGAGGAAGCGAAGAGTATGTAAAGCAGCCTTGAAGTGTTGATGTGAAGGACTATGCATGAATTGGCTCAAATGTTGAACAGAGAAGCAGATATCTGGCTTGGAAGTAGTAAGGAAGTTCAGCTTGCCTACTAACCTTCGATAAGGTGTGGGATCCGGTAAAAATTCTTTGTTGTCAAGACCAAGTTTGATAGATGGATCGAGTGGACTACTAGTAGGAGGCAAATCATCTGTATCAAAATCCTGTAGAACATCAAGGATGAACTTTCGTTGAGAAAGAATAATACCTTGAGTAGAATGCAGGAATTCGATTCCCAAGAAGTATCCTAACTTGCCTAGATCTTTGATGCGAAACTGAGCATCGAGGAAGGACTTAATAGCAGTAATACCAGGTAAGTCATTGCCAGTGACAAGTATATCATCGACGTAGACAGCAATGAAAATAACAGAATCATGGGTCTTCTTGTGAAAGAGAGAATAATCGTTTGGTGATTGAGAAAACCCCTGAGATAAGAGTGCCTCAGATAACTTGGAGTGCCATTGGCGCGAAGCCTGTTTCAATCCATAGAGAGACTTGTTGAGACGACAAGCTTTGCCACGAGATTGAGGAAGGCCAAGAGGAATCTTCATGTAGACTTCTTCCTTCAAGTCACCATGTAGAAAAGCGTTGTTAACATCTAATTGACATATGTGCCAGCCTTTCTTTACAGCGACAGCTAGCAAACTTATGATTGTAGTCATCTTGACCACCGGAGAGAAAGTTTCGGTGTAGTCTATACCCTCCCTTTGAGTGCAACCCTTGATAACCAAGCGAGCTTTGTGACGCTCTAGAGAACCATCAGCCCTGAATTTCAGTTTATAGACCCACTTGGAGCTAATAGATTTCTTGCCAAGAGGAAGATCAACAAGGTCCCAAGTGTGATTAGCATCCAGTGTAGCAAGCTCTTTGTTCATTGCCTCTTGCCATTCTGGATAAACATTAGCAACTTCAAAAGATGAAGGTTCGAGCATGGTTGTGACATTGACAATAAGGCACTGACTGGGAGAAGATAAAGCAGAATAAGAAATATCCTGTGTAATGGGAGAAGTAAGAACAATGTTGCAAGAAACATTGTTGCAGACAAAGTCTTAAAGATAACAAGGACGAGTGGAAACCCTGGCTGATCGTCGAGGTGGATGGACAGGTGCTGGTGACGATGAAGAAGGAGAATCATAAGTCTTGTGAAGAAGACACTATAGTAGACTCATCAGGAGCAACACGAAGTGAATCATGATGCAAAGTATTGATACATTCAGGATCAAAATCAGCAGCAGGGAGAGGTAAAACAGAATCACATGAATCTGTTAATAGAGAGAATGGCATAATATGCTCATAAAAGATAACATCTCTGGAGTAGAAAATTTCCTTTGTATCAAGGTTGAGCATTTTGTAAGCCTTCTTTGAAGCAGGATATCCCAGAAAAACAGACTTCACAGCCCTTGGCATAAACTTGTCACGGCCAGCAGATAGAGTAGAAGCAAAGGCCAAGCAACCAAAGATTCTGAGATGATCAATAACATGAGCTTTAGAGAATAATACTTCAAAAAGGGACTTGCCATGAAGCACCTTTGTAGGATATCTATTTATAAGATATGCAGCAGTTAACACTGAATCTCCCCAGAAACGCAGTGGAAGATGTGCTTCAAAGAGCAATGCTCGAGCAACTTCCAATAAATGCCTATGTTTACGTTCTACTACACCATTTTGCTGAGGTGTGTAGGCACAAGTAGTCAGATGTATGATGCCCTGAGACATGAAATACTGTGAAGAAGAAAGGCTAGAACCAAGTTCATAAGCGTTGTCACTCCTTACAATCTTAACATGTTTGTCAAATTGAGTATGAACCATCTTAATAAAGTTATGCAAACCAGAAAATGCACTTGCTTTGTCTCGTAGAAAATGAACCCAGGTGGCTCTTGAAAAATCATCAACGATGGTTAAGAAGTATTTATATCCATCATATGTATTTTCTTTGAATGGCCCCCAAGTATCTACATGAATGAGTTCAAACATAGATGAAGTAGAAATTAAACTACTGGAAAAGGGTAACCTGTGTTGCCTAGCTTTAGCACACACAGTACAAGGGGGTAAAGATTCAAGTGACAACTGCAAATTACAAAGAGACTTCAATTTGTAATAAGGAAGGTGTCCAAGACGCCTATGTAACAAACAGAAATCTGTAACAGCTTTATTTCTGGAAGAACTATGAGAAGAGTGACATGATGTATCATAGGTCAATTCTCTGAGAGAATGAGCATCCAACTGGTTAAGCAAGTAGAGTCCCTTGGAAGCATTACCAAGGACTAAAGGCTTGGTCATGGCCAGACCCTGCAATGCACAATACTTATCAGTGAAGACAGTAGAGCAATCCAACTGAGAAACCAACTTACTGATTGACAGCAAATTAAACCGAAAGTTAGGCACATGGAGCACTCCTTCAAGAATAATATCAGCGGTAACCTGAACTTTACCAATAAGACTAACAGAGAAAGATTGTCCATTAGGCAGATTCACCAAGATAGGAGAAGATAATTTCTTGAAATCAAGAAAATATGTCAAGTCATGACACATATGATCACTGGCGCCAGAATCTATAATCCATATTCGATCATGAATAGATTTTCCAAAGCCAACAAAGGAATAAGAAGAAGTACCAGCAAAGTTACTGAAAGCTTGATCAGGACTGTCAGCAGTCATTTGTAGAAGACTCTTGAGTTTGGCAAACTCAGAAGCAGTAAAACCAGAATTCTGAGAAGACGTTGGAGAAGACTCTGACTGAACAGAATTGGAAGAAGCCGGTCGAGGAGGATAGCCGATCAACTTGTAGCACTTGTCGATTAGATGACCAGTCTTTTTACAATGTGTGCATGTTTTAGGATTCTTGCCTTTGTAGTTGGATTTCTGAGACTGAACACTGAACGAACTGGAATCAGTAGAAGAAGAAATGGACCTGATTTAACGCTGTTGTTCTTCCTGGATAAGAATAGAATAAGCTTGATCAACATCAGGCGAAGGAGTCATCATGAGGATATTGCCTCAAACCATGTTATAAGACTCTGTAAGTCCCATCAAGAACTGATATAAACGGTGCTCTTCATCAGAAGCTTTCCACGACGCTGCAGTAGAACACGTACAAGGCGGAATTGAACGAATTGATTCTAATTCGTCCCAAAGTTTCTTGAGGCGAGTGAAATAAGAGGTGATGCTATCAGTTCCTTGCGAAATTGAAGCGATCTCCTTCTGGATGCTGAACTTTTGAGCGCCATTAGTGCGACCAAATCTGGAATTGAGTTGCTTCCAGATTGCTTGAGCAGTGGTGGCAAAGAGAACACTATCAGCGATGTTTTTCTCTAAGGAAGTAACGATCCAAGAGATGACGAGATCGTTGCAGCGATCCCAAAGGCGAAGTCGAGCAGGATCATTTTCCACAGACGATCGCAAGAAACTTCCATCGATAAAGGCGAGTTTGTTCTTGGCACTTAGGGCGACCAAGACAGCACGACGCCATGAGAGAAAACTCTTGCCATCAAACTTCTGTGAAACAAGAATCATGCCTGGAGTATCAGATGATTGCAGATGCAAAGGATCTCCGAGATCAGTGATGACCGAAACATTCACCATTTGTGATTTGCAAAGAAATCAAGAACGATCTGTGAAGACAAATCGCGAAAGTGATTGAATAGAAATCGATCAAAGGAATCGATAGAAATCGATTAGAAGGTGAGAAGTCGATCGAATCAGAAGAGGAGATCAATCGATCAAGAACTAAGATGCGGAAGCAAAGAGAATCAGGTTTCTGGCGAATGATACCATGTTGATATTGCCATGGAAGCAAGACAGAGAAAAGATCTGAGTTTCATTGAAAACTTGGAATGTTTACAGGGACAGAGGGAGAAACATCAAATGAGAATAGTAAAATAGGAGAGAAATGAGAATAAAAGGAGGTCGTCGGATCGGAGTGGAATCAACGCTCCAGATTAGACTTTCATTAAAAGCCGTATAATTCGGACGTGTCGAATTTTTCGGCCGTATTATTCGCGTTTTATTGGCGAATAATACGGATTTTGGCTTTTTTTTTTGCTGGATACTTTTTTTGTTCGCTGGCATTGAACAATTATGTTCAACGCCTTGAACACTTGCATCCAGGACCATGAACACTGATGTTTCAAGCCTTGAACACTTGTGATTTTGCTTATTTTTTTGTTGGACACTTTTTTTGTTCGCTGTCATTGAACAACGCCTTGAACATATTTTTGATGTTCATCGCTGTTCTCATAAATGTTCATCACTTTCATAGAAGATGTTCAATATTCTAGCCGAATTTTACCCGTATTTCCCCCCAATTTTGACCGAAGTTTTTCCGTATTATACGCGTTTTGGGGGGAAAATATTTTTCACTCGTTGTGCACATATTTTCGATGTTCATCACTTTTTTCATAAATGTTCACCACTTTCATACAATATGTTCACTGTTTCAGTCGAATTTTACCCGTATTTTCCCCCAATTTCCCCCAAATTTTTATTAAGCGCATTTTTTTTGGAAAAACGCTTTCACTCGTTGTGAACATATTTTTGATATTCATCACTTTATCCATAAATGTTCACCACTTTTAATCCAGATGTTTTATACTAGTATACTGTGATGAACATCTACGAGCAAAACAGTGAACATCTATGTTCACTGAAGGGTTGTGAACAAATTTTTGTTCATCACTTTGTCCATAATTTTTCACCACTTTCATTCTAGATGCTCACTATATTGTGATGAACATTTACGAATAAAATAACGAACATTTGTGCTCACTGAGGGGTTGTGAATATTTTTTTGATGTCCATCATTTATTTTACACAAACATGTGAACAACTATGCCTACATGTGCATCACAAAATACATACAAGAAAAAAGTACATTTTACTTACTTTAAACTTGATTTTATATTAAAGATTACTAATATTACGTCATATAAACATGCAGTGAACATTAAATAATTATTTTTATAAAGATTTGAGAGTTTAGAAAGGAAAAAAAAGAGAATAAAAACACTAGAAAATTCAATATTTTTTAGTGTAAAGTGGTGAACATCGTTGTATACTACGATGAACATATACGAACAAAATAGTGAACATCCGTGTTAACTGGGAACAGACATGCGCGCGAGGGAGGAAACGCTGCTGATACGTACGTTCTCATTTCTCTCCTAGAATTTGATTCTCACCAGAACCGGATCCGGGACAGAGTATATATAGACGAAGAAGAAAACAACTAACAACTAATAACTTGGCCTAACTAACTTCACTATTAATAACAAACTATCCACGTGTCATACAAGATAGTATACTAACAAACCTCATTAGAAACGAGAAGACGCAGAGTCAGAGAAGGACCACCAGAAGGACACCAAGCCGCCAAATCCGAGTACGGACCCATGCGTACGCCCACCACGCCCAACTAGTCACGAACCCTAACCCCGCCGCAATCTCCAAAAGCTTAGGTTTCCAGAGAAAGCAGTGGTAACGCAGAATCGAGAGAAACTGTTGAAAAGACCATCCAGACGAGGAAGTGCTTTGAATAGCTTGCTTTAAACGATAAATCTGAAAGAGGAGCCAAGGATAAGCACGCGACCCAGCAAGGGGAGAAGCAGGAGCTCCCATGGCCAAGCCGAGAATGATTATGAGTAATTCTTTGGTTCTGCAGAGCCCAAAACAAATAATTTAAATTAGCAGCTCGAAGACTCTTCGAGGGAGGAGAGATTTCTTATGGCTTTGTTTGTTGATGGGAGATTTAGGTAGAGATCTTTGCATTTTTGGCAGATCTGATGGATTGTAAAGAAAGAAGTTAGGGTTTGAAGGTGAAAATTGGGGGCGCGTGGGTTGAAGATTGGGCGCGTTCTTTAGGGGGTGGGAGTTGGTCGATTTTTTACAATCAACCTAATATATTTTCACCTGAGCGATATCTTGAGGTCAAGATGTGTGCATCCATATCCAGAGTTAATCGATATGATATCTCCCGAACGACAGTGAAATTTCAACGAATCTAATTATTAATCATTAATATTATTTCGTGAGAGCTCAACTTGTTTCTCGACTCCCTTCCAACTTTATGTAAAGTTAATAGATGCATAAATATACGTAGTTTAAATATTGAAAATCTGACATTATTTTTATATAATTTTCCCACGTTCAAAGCTAATATTTTTCATATCCGGATACTCATACAATTTAATTAAAAAAATGTACACTAGAATTTGTTTATTTTCTTGAACTATATAATTGCTTATATTTTTCTGCAACAAAAAACTAATAAAAAAGAACAATTGATACCATATTGTTATCAAAAGTCAGGATGGCCGAGTGGTCTAAGGCGCCAGACTCAAGTTCTGGTCTTCGAAAGAGGGCGTGGGTTCAAATCCCACTTCTGACATTATTTTTTATGTTTTTAACACTGCTTCAAATCTCAACTTAATTTTTACTACACGTGATTCAGATAGATACCGGTGAAAATATGTTGTTGAGCATGAACACTTCACCTTCACATCCACTCAACTTAAATCTCTTACAGCTAATATAAACCCGACACGTGTCGAGCTCGGATTAGCCAAAAACTCAACTGATCAAGCTAATCACATGTAGACAGTCTGACCGACATTCATCTTAAGTTTTAGTATATGAAAAAATTTCAACCACAGCCTTTTTAGTATTTAACAGCAATGCTCATTCAATCCCAAAATACAAAAAACAGATTATTCAGTTCAGCAATATAATGCTAGAAGGCAAGGCAGTAATAGGAGAAACCGATATGTTGCAGACGATGCAGCAAGACGCGCTTGGTTTTGCTGCTAAGGCGCTCGATTTTTATGATGTTACTCAATCAACTGATATAGCACGCTTCATTAAACAGGTTTTGTAATGATCAAATATTTGTAATGGTGAGTATCATTTTTTTCATATCTTAGAGAATGTTTTTTTTTTTTTCTTTTTTTCCCCTGATGCAGGAATTCGACAAGGCGTATGGGTTAGGATGGCAGTGTATAGTAGGAATGGATTTTGGTTCTTTCGTTACACATTCCCATGGCTGCTTCATCTATTTCTCCATTTGTAGCGTGGCCATTTTGCTCTTCAAGGGCTCAGCTGAAAAAGAATGATCAAGGCTAGTTCAATTTTTTCAAAGATGTGGTCATTCTTTTCCTTGCTCTGAATGTTGTAAACTTGATTTAATCTGTAGCATATGGCATGGATATAAGCCAAGTGTTGTTATTTTGCCTTAATTTCCACTTCATTTTTAGCCTTGTATTCATATAATCTTCGGATTCTTGCTGCAATATGAATGTTCAGGAAGATTGAACATAAGAACAAAGTATAGAAGACGTGATCAGCTGAACTTTTATGTGCAACCAACTTCCTACCAAAAATTTCTTGTCATAATTTCATGAATTTATCGTAAAATGGCCCACGAAACTGTTTACGCTTTTTATGTGCAACCAACTTCCGACCCCCTTATCCTGTTATAAACGGGAGACTTTGTGGCATTGGATTAATATTGTTGTTGTATATGATTTTAGCAACCAAAGCTTATGTCTTTATTAGAACACACTGATTTAGTAGGCTACCTTTTCACATACAAATACAAAATTCAGAGCAGATACATAGCAATTGAGCTCTTATGACAACTACATCATCTCAAATTTGAGATAAACTATAGACAACTTAAGCTGCAGATGACTCTAGCTAGTAATCAAAATCATCATGATTTGGCTTAGGAGAAGTCAATAGAGCAGTGTAAAGCCTAAGCTTATCCTCTCCAAGCGAGTTCGATCTAGACAAGGGTCTCCTTGGTCTAATGAAAGACAATGAAGTGAGTGTTAAGCGGTGCTTATACCTTCTCCAAGCTAGTTGTATGGCCACTGCAGCCCAAGTCCTCCACCCGGGTGAATAGTACCTTGCGCTTCTCCTTACCTTCTCATTGACAAATGTGTATCTGAAATGTTGTGTTACGTACTTGACATCTTCTGCTTCTAACCCAAATGCCTCTGTGGTCTCAAGGGTGACAAGAGTTGAGGAAGCAGGCGGTAGACGCTCTACAAATGGCCGTCTTAGACACCATGACAAAAGCTCGTCTCCACTGAAGTTACCGGGGCCTAACATACAACAGCTTTTCACACCATCTCTGAGAACTTGGCAGCTCTGGAGATGACCTCTAACTATGAACAGCATTCTCCTCACTGGGTCCCCTTCTCTAGTGATCTGAATGAGAAACAAATTGAGTATTGATCTTACATTCTTACCTTGAGAAAATACAAAAAAGAACAACAATAAAGAGAACATTTTCATACCAAAATCTTACTAGCTATAATACAATCCATATTTTTAGTGATGCTATGGTACTAGAAAGCATGATCATTGACTAAAACAGAAACTTACTGTTTCTCCCTTGGTGAATATGAGAGATTTGACTCGGTCACATATATTTTCGAGTACTAGATCTTCCATATGCTGGAACAACGGAACCTGAACTTAACCAGAAGTAAAGAACATTGGAGTGTTGTTTTTCCTTTCAGTAAACTTAGACATATAGTATATGAATTTAGAGGATGAAATATGCTTGCTAATATGCTTGCTAACCTGCCTGACCAAGTACAGACCTTCTCTAGACGATTATCATTTGCAACAAGATAGATCACCCAACCATAAGCTCCGTAATCGTAGCTGTCAAAGTGATCTAGACATATAGACCTTGCATTTCTGTTGCTTGCCCAAGCTAAACTTGCACTGTCTTTGACCATCTTAGTGCTGCCATAGAAGAGGGGTTCTTGAGAAGCTAATAGCTTCTCGGTACAACCGTTCATCAAGTGGCATTGCTCTGTTAGGCACTTTGTGGCCTGTTGAAGTCCTAGTAAGAACCAGCATGCTCCTGCTGCCTATGCAGTATAAACACAAGCAATGAGTTCATCTAATTAAAAATTATTCTATGAAGAGCAAATTAGAAGGAAACAGACTCAGGATGTTTAGAGCTTACATGAGAGGCAACAAAATAGGCAATCATGTTAAGGGCAAATCCCCACCAAATGGTACCAAAGACGAATCCAGAAACACTTTGCATGCGACGAAGAAGGCAAACAGAATGGTAAATTTTGGGGAGATACTGAAAGACAAAGATTAATAAAAACACTGTCATCACTGTTGTTGTTGATCCCCTCCTTAGCAGCATTGGGGTCACTACCCATAATACAATCTGCAAACATCCACATAGATTACAAATTTACTCCAGTTAAAAACATATCAAGCACACTATACATTATACACACAATCCTATTAAAAGACAAAAGAAAGAGAAGAATTCCACCTTTAACTCTAGCTAGTGTTATCTTGATCCTTAACATTGGAGAAGGAATATTTTCTTAGGGAGTGATTGAGATTTAAGAGAGGTTTAATGACCATATTACCCCATGGAATAATAACATAGAGCCATTGTAAAAGACATGGGTACATCACATTCACATGGGTTATAAGTTGGCTATTGAGATGAATTAGAACCCTTTTTCTGCCATGCATATCTGACTCTATGTGTAACAGACTAGAAGTACCACCATTTCCTTCCTTTGTCTTCTACCTTCTTCTGTACAAGCTCTAACAAACCCCCTCACCACCATTAAAATCCCCCAAAAAATCATGAAAAAGGAAACCCCAGATATCACCTATTTTAAACTGTGCAGTTTCCTTATGGCCAGCTGTTGGCATCACTAAGATCACCCTAACTACAGTCACATTCATGAAGATGTGCTTCTTCTTCCTCTAGCCAAAATAGAATCAACAAATTAAAAATCAGTGCCCTGAAAACTTCACAGCATCAAAAAATTTTAAGTACTGATCAATCCAATCCTCTTACAATAATGAAATTATACAATTCACGTGTAGCATGAAATAATAGGGCAACTAATTTTGATTTCCATGAATACAGAAATTGAGAGCGCGCTAACTGAGATTTTAAAATTTTACCTGAGGAAGAGGAAGAATGACGAACAAATCGAACAAAAACCGCCTCCCAATCTTGATATACCAGCGGAGGTGGCCGGGGCGTTGACCACCGTAAGGACCAACTTTGACCACCTTCAATTGGATCCACATGTTCCATAGATGCAACGCGTCGGTCATGCACCTTAAGACGGTGACAGTAATGGCGAACCAGCCGTCGACGAAGACGCACATGTACGATTTGCTAATCGACAGCGCGTAGAAGAAGAGTGGATCGACGAACAAACCGGTCGCGCTTACAAGTAAGAAAACCCGGTTCCATTCCTCTAACCAAACCGATCGGTATCTGGAATCAACTCCGGTTCGACTCCGTGAACCGCCGGGTGTGCAGTACCATTTATTGGAGCTTCTAGAATCTTCTTCTGCTGCTGCTTCTGGTGCTGCTACTTCTTCTTCTTCCTCCTCCTCCTCCTCCGATGAGGTTTGTTCTTCTTCTTCTTCGTCGGAAACGGCGTCGTTTTCAGCTGCGGTGTTGCGGAGACGCGCTGCTAAGGAAATTTCGGATTCGGTGGACATTTTTTTTTTTTGAATCAGTAATCAGTTGTTTTGGGTGGTTGTGAAATGTGAAATTGGAGGGGATGAAACTGAAAGGAGTGGCAGCAGTGGGCCAAAAGAGAGGCTACTGCTTTCTCAGTTTTATACACATAATATTTGTTGGAAATTATATTTTTGCCCCTTAGTTTATTTTATTAATTAAGAAAAGATCACTTTATCTTTATAGAAGAACACTTAAAACAAGTATTCCAGATCAAGAATTTTAGAGATGTATTTCTTGCTTTTGTTGGTGCATGGATTACAATGATTAATATCTCTATTTATAGGCCAAGAGAAGCATACAAGTTTTGACTAATTACACTGGCTTTTACATTAGTTTAAGTGTGAAAATAAGAAAGTGAAGAATGTGAATAATTCACCATTACTATTTATCTTTAATAATAATCTTTATTGTCAAATTTATACAATACTTTATACACATTAATCTTCTAGATGATCTTCTCTTATTTAGGATTATTAATTTTTTCACCAAGTTAATGTAATGATATATTATTATGGTCCGTTTGGATTTCCTTGAATTAAATACATAATGCATTATTTTGCTTTAAAATTTAATATGCATTATATGAAATTTAATGAACATGTTCAATACATAATTTGTGTTTGATTGATACTCAGTACAATATTTATTTTAAATTCTCTCACTGAATTTCATCTTCCCCTTCCTCTCACATAGTCTGAGTTAAATGTGTACTTAATTATATTCTCCTAATTGTAGCATTAATTGGTGTAAGTGAATAAGTGATGGTTGTTTAATTCTTTATGAACTCATTAATTAATACTCTTTCTGTCCCAATATGTTGTTCTCGTTTCCAAAATTTCACAGAAATTAAGGAATGTGGGTATAATAAACTTCCTAAAATTAAAAGTAGGAACAACAAATTGATACACCCAAAATGTAAAGTAGAAAGGACATTATGGGACGGAAGGAATAATAGGTAAATGAGACCTAAATTCAGTAAGGCGAAAAACTGATCATTGCTAAACCGTAAAATGAAAGTTGTACACCTAGACAATAACTTACATGCATAGTACTAATTAAAGATGTAACGTTTCTAATTACATTTTCCATACACGTAGAAAACTAAGATATTTGCATTTTTTCGAATACATGAAAATTTTCCCATGCGTATTTGAAAAATTGGTAGTAAATTTGGTTTGAACGTATGCAAATTTATACTTGTATGTGCATCATTGTTACGCTATGCGCGTTTATAAACTAATACTCCGTATCAATTAAGTATGGACGTATATTCTTTGTATAAAGGTGTTTATTGGTTATTTGATTAGGTACCAACAAATTAGGGTATGATGGAATAATGAAAATGCGGAATGAGGGCATGGAGGTTTTTTTTTTGGAATAATATGACATAATAAGTTGTTAGTTAGATCTATAATAATCCATTGGTATTCTTTTCTAAGATATCCATCACCGGTGGTTTGTGTATAAATTATCAGAAGGATGTTCCGATGAGAATAAATCTTACGGTAAGAAGTGCGAAGTGCTCGAGTTCACAAATTACACGTCAATGTTTATATTCTGGAAGGTAATGTTCATAATCTGGGCGGTGGCAATTTTAAACTTTTGAAGTGAGTCACGCGGTGCACTACAAGAAAAACGGTTGTTAGCAACGACTCAAATCGTTGCAAAAATTATGAAATCGTTACAATAGGTATTTTTTGCAACGACAAAAGTCGTTGTATTGTCGTTGCGGGTAAGTCCGTAGCGAAAGCATTTGCAACGACAATTTTCGTTGCAAAAAATACATTTTTATAGCAACGACATTCGTTATTGCAGAATAACTGTCGTTGCAAAATATAGTATTTTTGGTATTATAGATGATAATTTATTGCAACGACTGATGTCGTTGCAAAAGATCTAAACTATTGCAAAATCTAAATCTATTGCAACGACATCAGTCGTTACAAAATATCTAAATCTATTGTAACGACTGATGTCATTGTAAAAGATCTAAATCTATTGCAACGACATCAGTCATTGCAAAAGATCTAAATCTATTGCAACGACTGATGTCGTTGCAAAAGATCTAAACTATTGCAAGATCTAAATCTATTGCAACGACAACAACAAGTATTGTTGCAATAAATCATGGTCTATCATCTAACTTTTGCAACAACAAATCTGTTGTACCACCCAATCCTAGTCAATGTGCTCCATTCAATCCAAAAAATACAATGTTTTTTCATCTTGCTCAATTTACTAAAAAGAACTTCAACATCCAAAAATTCATCAACATCCAAAAATACACCATTCAGTATATCAGTCACTACTACATAAGATCAAAAGGAATTGCACGCATGCTATTACTACATTCAAGTTAAGCTGACATATGGATAGTGATTTACACTTTGCAGATTTGTGTTGTACCTATGCATCAAATTTCAGACCTCCATATGTCGAGCTTTTCCCTGATCAGATCCAATATCACATTGCTCTGCTCAGTGTAAGATTCATCTATCGTTGATTCATCATAAGCCTTGCAAAAGATCAAATTGTTCGGTTTAGACGTAGGAAAACAAAGCATTTGGTACAGTTATCTGCATGTATATGTCAAGATGGAAATTCAGTAGAACGAGGCGGCTGTTTTATGAGTTGGAGGTTTTCTTACCTAATCATTCAATTCCATAATGCTCTACCTTAGATGATGTACATAACCTTACCTCCATGCTGCTAAATTACATGATGTAAGCATTTAAGCCTCTGTACCACAAAGGCTTAATTGCTTAAATCCCTTGCCAAAAATACATGACAAGATAAGGCAATCGAGAAGAGGAACGACCGTTTTATTGGTCAAGCACAAGCGAAGCAACACATTCACTGAAATAGCTAGGAATGTCCTGATAGAAGCAAATTGGAAAACAGAAAAACAACATGAAAACAAGAGGCTATATGCATGAAGGTACACCTTCTCCACAGACAAATTAGCAAAATGAAAGAGCTCATGAAAGCAAACGGCCACAAATAAGACATAGCAACATTTATTTAATTCCACATCCAAGCAGCTGCAGCAAGAGCAATAACAGATTCAGTTTCACTTTTACAAGCACATACACTATATTGCAGCTCTAAGAAAATAAGGAGCTAATTACCAAGTCGCTTTCACTTGAGGAAACCAATAACAGAAAACCAAGGCTACCATATAGACTACTGATCTTGCATGGTAATGAATCAAGTCTGCAACAAACAAATCAATATAATTGAGTAATCAAAGACATGATGAGGCTTACAGTCCCATCCCATCCCAGAAGCTAAGCTAAGCCAAGCTCCATAGTGACACATATCCAGAAGAGAATAGCATGGGCGAAATCTATCTATAACCAATAAGAAGAATTAATAACACAGATTTAGGAAAGAGCTCTGATGAACTGACCAAGCAAGAAGCGATAAGCATCCATTTGTATACAGTTTCACTCTTAGCATAGCCATTCCAATTAGCCACACAGATTCTGAGCAAACAAACTAGTCAAAGAAACATTTGCTAAGCGCACACACACACACAAAAAAAAACGCCAGATCCTGATCTTTCGGTTTACTGAAAACTAAAATTCCGG
This sequence comes from Rheum nobile, assembly GCA_027886185.1. Taxonomy (NCBI): domain Eukaryota; kingdom Viridiplantae; phylum Streptophyta; class Magnoliopsida; order Caryophyllales; family Polygonaceae; genus Rheum; species Rheum nobile. Next base: position 10,076,308 of record WOAB01000027.1, read on the forward strand.
GAGATAAATAACAGGAATAAGAAAAACAACTCATCTGAAGAGGATACACCATGGTCAATATTGTTGCGGAGAAAAACATATTAGTCCTGCAAGAAAGAGGTAAAGGGAAAGTTAGGAGTAAGATACATGTAGGTAGAATAAGAACAAAGACTACATGTAATAGAAGGAGGTATAGTTATGAAAAAAAGGTTTACAATATAGGGGGTAAAGTTCATAGCTAGCAGATACAGCCGTTGCGCCTCCTCCGATTTTTTCATTCTCTAAGTTAACTAGTTACAAGCTTAAAAAATAATACATTGGAACCAAGTTATGAAAAAAAGGTTTACAATCTCATTTTTAAAACACCGAGAGACCATAAGAAAACATCCCTTTTCTAGCGTGGACCGTAAGATAGGTCCACACAATAGTCAGTAAACAAACACACAATCAAAATAGTAATGAGATTCCCCGACAACGGCGCCAAATTTGATGAAGCTAAAGTCGTTATGCCTATCAAAGTAAACCCTAAACACTATCTAGTAAAGCAGTAAGTAGGGGTCGAATCCCACAGAGAATCAAACACTATTCTAATATGCAATTATTCACCAACAAGTAACTAGAGGGGGGTTTGGATGAATTCTAATCTAAGAAAGCAAATAAACAAACAAGTAAACAAATAATAGAGATATGCATAGTCAAACAAATATCCACTTCATATGATAGATCGATCATTGAATATTCCTAATCCTCAATTCTCATGAAAGTCCTAATCCCTGTTCTGAAATAGTTATCAGTCCAACTAGTCCTGATAACCATAACTATCAAATAACCTAGAAACTATCTAGATTCAATAAGACAGCAGCAATGAGCTCATGAATAGATAGGTGCATGCAATCACAATTAATATCGATATCAACAAGTAACAAGATAGGGAAACCAAATAGCATAATACTAATGTCAACAAGCTTGTCAGGCAAGGGGTACTAGTATTAAATATCTATTGATCTCTACAAATCATGCAAACAAGGGGAACCGATAAGTATTAACATGTAATTGATTCTCTACACAATTATCTATCGCAACTAGTCTTAGATAATCATGCTTGCTACTCTGGATAAGGTTTCTCAACTAGTCTCCTCCTAACCCTGCAGTATGAAAGATATCAAAAACCCTAGGTGTACAAGCTAAAGTAATCAATATCATTCAATGAAGTAAGGAATAATCTCACAATCAAATCATGATGAAAGCTTCAATTGTTCAACTAAGCAACATAGCTTAGTTCTTCATAGGTTTGTGAGAAAAACTAAAACTAGAAAAGAGAATTAGATTCTACCAACAAAACAACCCTTAGAGTTTTAAAACATAAATTGAACCTAAAAACGAAATAATAAAATAATAATCCGAAATAACCAATAAGGCAACAAGAATCTGGCCCAAATCTTTAATTTAATTCACGGCCCAGTAGCATCGCGGGCGCGACAGGTCAGTCGCGGTCGCGACATGCTCTCAGTTGAGTTTCTTCTACTCGTCGGTCGCGGGTGCGACAGGGCAGTCGCGGGCGCGACCTTGCCTTCAGTTCCTACGTCAGCTTAGTAAAAACGTCATAACTTTTGATTCCGAACTCCGATTGCTCTCCAATTTTGAGGGCTTTTAGTAGACTTCAATATCTAACTCCTCCAGTTGGAATCATCACATTTGGACTTCGGAGTAGAGAGAACGAACCATTTGAATTCAGCTTAATGTTCTACTCTTCTTTCAGCTCCAGAGGCTTCTTCTTTACCGTATTTTGAATTATTTAAATAGATTTTGTAGTAATTAAATGCAATTAGGAGTAGTTGTGATTACTATTAAGATGAGTTGTTGGTATACGTATGTTACAATATTAGGATATAAAGTTTGCTTCAAATTAGTTTTCAGATTACTTTGTATTAATAACCTAATAATAAATAATTAATAATTTGATAGTTTCTTTGGAGGAGTGGTGATTACTATTAAGATGAGTTGTGATTAATGATATTAAAGTTTTAAAAGTTAATAATTGTTAGTTAGTTAGTTGCTGCTATTAGGATAGATGGAATAAAAAGAGAAATTCGACGGGCTTGGAATTTCTTAGTTATTTATTGTAATGTTTATCTTGTCCATGTTGCTAGACATCTTCTTATTGGAATTGGAATTGGAATTGGAATTTGGGGGCGTTTAAACAACATCTCCGTTGATGGAGTTGTTGGGCAACCTGATTCTAGATGGAACTTTGTAGGCACAAACGATGGATCAACGTATGGTGCAAGCATTCCTGCAAATGTCAATCCTGGATCCGGATTGGTTTATGATCTGCCCAATTTGAGCGCGCATCAAGGGCTGAGCTACCTATCCGTTATTGGGCAACCTGACTATAGATGGAACTTTGTTGGCACAAGCGATGGATCAACGTATGGTACGGTGCAAGCATTCCTGCAAATGCCAATCCTGGATCCAGTTTGGTATCTGATCTGCCGCGCATCAAGGGTTGAGCAATATATCCGTTGATGGAGCTGTAGGACAACCTGACTTTATAAGGCCAACAAGCATAGCCAGATCACGAGGTCGAAGAAGTGTGGGTGTAAATTCCAGTTGAACTGCAAAGAGGAGACAAGGGGTGTTTGGAAGATTGTAGTAGATCATGGTACGCATAACCATTGGAGGGTAATACTTTTATGTCTAGGATGACGCCTGAGATGGAAAAGGAAGCTGCTGAAATGGTATTCGACTTTATTTTCATCATACTCCTTACTGAAGTTCAATAACTTTGATATTACATAATAACTTTGACATTACATAATGTAATACATCATACTACTTCCTGAAACCTTGTTTGTCCCCTCCTAGTTCACTTAACACTTTGTCAAGCAATGGTTTGGCCCTCTCATAAAGACAAGTTTTCTCATATGTAATCATGTCAAGAAGTTCTTGATTTTCCTTTGCAAGTTCTTCATTCCGCTTAGCAAGTGCTTGCTTTTCGTCGTGTAGTTTTGCTAAAATCTCTTGTGTCCTAACATCGTAATGTGGATCAATCCACTGCCTGAACCCACAACCTCCTTCCATATTGGGACATCCCCAGTACCTCCTTCTATAGTTCAACCTCTTATCCCACTCGCGGACAATGGCGGTCTTCTTACAGTGGCACAACAAACAAGTGTTTGTTGGTGATACTATAGTTGAAGCTGAAGCTGAAGATGACATTACTTGGAAACCGAGCGATGATGCCCTGTAATAACAAGTTAGACAATTGCAACACTAGTGATTGTAAACCCAAAAAATTCAACAAGATAGACTATAGGAAGATAGTAGAATCTTTGAGGAGCAGAAAATTTGTGAAGAACGATTTATTCAAGCAAACCTATTTATAGAGGCCATTATAGTGGAAGCAATTAGAATTTTCTGGATTACTGCGAAAACGGCCCGCCTTTGTCGATGGGAGACGGCCCGCGTGAAACCACGGCCCGCCTTAAGGTGTTCTTAAGGCGGGCCGTGGGGGTGAAAATCTCCTATAAAAACAAATTTTCACCCCCACTTCTAGTGCGCCATTTTTTACCCTAAAAAGTTCCTAAATAAACTCCCAAAACCAGCCGAGCCTCCATTGTTGAGCTTGTGAAGGAATTTGATCGTTTTGTTCTTGAAAGGTTAGTAAATCGTTGCATTTTCGTACGTTATTGAAAAAATGTCATAATTTTGAATATATCTTGTTTTTGGACTTGTAGTAGATGTTTATATGTTGTTTTACTTCCTTTTAGGAATGACTATGGAATTAGGATGAGTACATAATGTTGTATTATGACTTGCATGTTAGAATTGTGATAGAAAAAATGCTAAAGATTTGAAATTTTGATCCGAATGGCCCGCCGGATTCCGAGGACTTCCGCCGAAGGTAGAACGGCGGCGGCTGTTGGAGACAAGGGTCATGCGGCACTACAACCTTCCTAAAGGTTTCGATCATAAGTCTGGCCGTGTAGTGTACAAGACTTTTAAAAGTCACATCAGCAACTGACAGACTGAAAGTCGTTATGCCTAATCAAAGTAAACCATAAACACTACCTAGCAAAGCAGCAAGTAGGGGTCGAATCCCACATGGAGTCTATATTGTATTTTATGCTAATTATGTAACCAACTAGGAACTAGGGGGGTTTTCAGGCAGTTTGTAAACAAGTAATAAGAAACAAAGAAAGTTGATTGAGATTATGATGAGGAAAGCGTTTCGCTTAACAGAAATCCACACAACAGATAGATAGGTTGATCATTGAAATCTATAAATCTCAAGTTCAATTATTCCTATGGTTGGCCTAATCCCTGTTCTGAAATAGCTATTAGTCCAACTAGTCCTAATAACCCTTACTGAAATATAACCCTGAAACTATCAAGATTTAATAAATCAATAGCAATAAGCTCAGGAATAGATAGGTGCATGTGATATCTATAGACAACTAGTCAGACACCTGCCACGCATTCAGTTCTCTTCACAATAAGCATTCACAACTAGTTCCTGCAAATTATGTTGCTACACAAAGATATGGAATTTCAACTAGAAATAACCAAACCATAGCAATATGAATAAGATAAATCTACCTAGATGATCAGGCTAGATAAACAATCAAACTCAATAATCAATAAGCACAAGAGAAAAGAAACAACCAAACGGAATTAGAACAAGAGTAGAAATCTCACAACCAAATCAATTAAAGGCTTCAATCGTCAAGCGAAACAATTGAAGTTTAGTTCTCCATAGGGTTTGTGAGAAAACTAAAATCTAGAAAAGTAAATTGGTTATCTAAAAACCCTAGAAAGTAATACTTAAATAGCCTCTAGAAAATATAAACTAAAAATAAGAAATAAAATAAACTAAATAAGGTAATTGCTCCAAAAATAAGTAAAATAGAAATCTGGCCCATAAATCATAAATCTCGCAACTCAGCCCGTCAGTCGCGGTCGCGGGTAGCACTGTCGCGGTCGCGACTTCCTTGCGGCAATTCTTCTTCTGGTTCTGGTAAGGCGCGGTCGCGCCTTACCAGAAGCGATCGCGATTTTGCGGTCTTGAACTCTCTGCGACAGTTCAGTAAAAACGCCATAACTTTTGATTTCGAACTCCGATCGCTCTCCAATTTTGAGGGCTTATAGTAGACTTCAAGATCTAACTCCTCCAATTAGAATCATCCCATTTGGACTTCGGAGTAGAGAGAACGAACCATTTGTATTCAGCATGATGTTCTTCTACTCTTCTTTCAGCTTTAGAGGCTTCTTCTCTACTTCTTCTGTAATTCCTTTGATTTATTCACTTCTAGTCTTCATTCTCGAAATACAGAAAAGCCTCCTATATATCTCCTAATGGCTCCTAAACTATGCTAATAATTGCTAGATACGCTATACAAAGTATCGCTTATCAGCAACGTTTTCAGAGACAACCCCGAGATGATTGTATCCAGGTACATGTTGTTCTTGTTGGGCTCATCCTTGTTCCCGGACAAGTCCCAGACCGCATTGCCTCTGTACTACACTGACTTTGTGAAGGACAAAGACACAATTCAGAGATTGTCATGGGGATCGGGTCTATTGGCATTCACGTATCGCCAGCTGGGAGAGTGCACACGACAGGGGTGCAAGCAGATGTCACTGTGTTATACGCTTGTTCAGGTAAGAAATTATATTTGTAGTTACTATTATGGATTTCATTAACTTAAGCTCATACTAAAATCTTCTCTAATTTGTATTGCAAGAGCTGGATGTACACATATTTTCCCGAGTTTAGGATTCCCATCAACAGCACCTGGGATCCAGACCACCCAATGAGACCCTATGCAGTCAAATGGGGCAATTACCAGATCATGCCTGTTGACGTTGCCAACTATAGGGTGGCTCTCGACTAGATGAGGCGGACCAGGTAATTTTTTTATATGTTATGCAAATTGTTCTGTATGTTTTTCTAATTTTTATTTACCTTATATTCGATGTACGGCATTATGTGAAGGTTGAGTGGAGGCCGTACGGCCCGATGGACTTTAACAATGAAGAGCTTTGTCCTTCTCGCTTCCATGGAGTGCTTTAGATGCTATGGATTACCGAGCTGTACATGTCTGATCGTGTTGCAAGGCAGTTTGGTCGTGTACAAGGGGTTCCCAAACCCGTGATCACCCCGGTGTTAGCTCATAGGTTCGCTCTAATGGGTTCAGGATACGTCGTCAATTATTCCTCGTCTGATTGGAGTTGGGCGGCTCGGGAGACGCATTACATGAGCATCAGAGAGATTGGCCGGACATGGACGCGTCGTGGTGACGAGGTTGAGGATACATATCTGGGTTGGTACATCCCGAGGACACACCAGTTTGTCATCGGTCTTTCGTATGAAGATGCAATGCAAGTGTGTAAGTTACTAAGTTGATATTTAAAATTGATAAGCTATTATTTTACAAACTAACTAATAAGTTTCATGTTACAGGCAATCAATTCCGTGTTTGCTCGATTGGACCCTTATCGGTATCACGACAACGACGAGTCGGACGAGTTGATGCACACAGCCATCGACTCATCCCTTGACGACTTGAACAGGTTCCGAAGGTTCTGAGCACGTTTAGTGATTTTGCTTTGTGGACAATATCTATTAGTTAGTTTGGATTGATGTTGCTTTGTGGACAACTGTTTTTTGTTATTTTGGATTGATGTTGCATTGTGACCTTTGTTTTTTTGTTGTTGAATGATGGACAAGTGTTATATGGATGTTTTGTTTGTCTATTGTTTCCATACAACGTCATATATCAGGTTTCATTGTGACCTTTGTTTTGTTGTTGTTGAATGATGGACAAGTGTTATATGGATGTTTTGTTTGTCTATTGTTTCCATACAACGTCGCATTACAACGTCATATATCAGGTTTCATTTACCAAAAAACAAAGAAACGAGGGCGGTCCGTGCTTTTTGGCGCATTACAATGTCATATATCGGGTTTCATTTACCAAAAAACAAAGATATTATGATGGAAAGAGTTGCATTTACTACAATTCGATAAGTGTACGATAAATACGGAACAACATGAAGTACATGAACAAACATCTACAAAATCAGTCATCAAATTGTACAACAGTTTACTAACCTTCAACATACAATCAAAACTATGTAGCTGGCTTCGAGCTAAAAGTACAATAATAAAAAACAAACCTTACATTCAAACAAACAGAAAAATATTGAAAACATGGTTCAGAACTAAAAATACAATAATCAAATGTTTAAATTACATAATATTGCTAGTTCAAATAACATAACAAACAAAACAGCTTAACTTCAAGGACGACGTACACCAGGACCAGGGAAAACAAGGCTCTCCACAAAGTCATACGAGAATGCCACATCCCGTAACTTGTAGCTGGCTTCGAGCGACACGATACCATCTTCAGGATCATGTAAGACCAGACCATGTTGTCCAACTCTAAATTCAACATACAATCAAAACTATGAACTAAATTTGAATATCGTATTAAAACACATCGATTTAATAACCTTCGTGAACAAATCGATCGAAAATCTACTCCAGGGTAACCTCTGAATTTTTCTTGTGAATTTGGTTTAGGAAAGGCTTTGTTTTGGGCACAAGGAAGAATGAGGGAGAAGTTGGAGTTTTATAGAGCAAAAAGCTTGGAGCGGTAGTGCAAAGACGGACCGCCCCTGTATGTCAAAGACGGTCCGCCTTGGGGATGCAGAGGCGGGCCGTTTTCAACACGGTGCCAAAACCGCCAGCACCAAAAAACATGGGCCCTAATATATGTATCACAATTGATTACATGCCTTGATGCTTTTACAAATCGCTTTCTTTTTTTATGCCATTACGTTTACAATTACATGTATCCATTGATTATTTGATTTGTTAGTTAACACTTCTCTTGTTATTTAACTATATGAATCATTGAAAATTTTCTAAACACAAAGCATTCTGGATCTCTGAAATCCGATGTTTCAATCTTATTTTTGATCTGATTCTAAATATTATCCCTAAAGTGAAATATCTTATATTAAATTTTATCCATGAAGCGAACAATCCCTGAGGTTTTTAATCCCTGAAGCGATGCTTTTTTCAATCTGTTCCTGCAGTGATACTATAATCCCTGAAGTGATGATTTTTTCAATTCCTGAAGTGATACTAATAAATCCCTGAAGTGATAATTTTTTTTCAATCCCTGGAGTGATACAAATAAATCCCTAAAGTGATGACTTTGCGAAGTTTTTCAATTGAATTGAATCCCTGAAGCGATGATATTCAGTTCAATCGAATCCCTGAAGAGATATTATAAATTCAATCGAATCCCTGAAGCGATTAGTAATAATTTTAATTGAATCTCTGAAACGATATTTTTCCATCCCTAAAGCAATGGTCAATCCAATTCCTGAAGTGATGGGATTCAATTTTATAAGTTTTTGAAGGGATGAATTTCAATTGAATTTCAAATTTATAATTTTTGAAGTGATGAATTTCAAATTTATAAATATCTAAAGTGATGAATTTCAACTCAATCCCTAAAGCGATGGAAGTATAATTATCTAAATTGACGTTTTCAATTTTGGGGATTTATGTATCTGATCCCTGAAGTGATTTTATTTTGTATCGTGGAGTCCCCGTTGTGATAATCTCAAACTATATACTCATGAATTATATCCCGAAAATTGATATATTAGTTCATTTATTATGATTGAATTGTTTTTTTTGTGTTATTTTATTTCTCCTATATATTAAACTATTTTGATATCCTTTAGAGTGGTGCACACATGCATTTGTCATGAAATTGCCAAATCCGAAATTATCTCTTAGTAAAGTTTCATCTCCTGAAGTGGACGAAACAATAAATCTAATACTCCTTAAGTGGATAACAACATATCATATCATCACGTGAAGAAGATGATTAAATTTTTCATAACAAATATTGTGTCTGGAAGAAGATGATAACAGACTTATTAGTCTCGTTTTGTACGTTTTCTAGTCACCCAAAGTGATAATGGTATTTATGTCATCTTTTAATATTACTTATTTACTTCTTTAAATTTCATGTATTTACAATGAAAGGATATCCTTAGGCCACCTTTAATGGTGGGCTTATACGTGGGGCTTTTAGGTCATTTATATTAAAATAAGAGAATTCAGCTAAAAGCCCAATGAAGGGTCCCTAATTTTGGGCACAACACGGGACCGTCCCAAGAGCTGTATAATAGGGACTGTTTGGCTCATAATTTTTTTTGCCTCCGCGTTGTCCAAAAACGACGTCGTATTTGCCCAAAACCAAACGCGTCCCTTAGCCTCAGCTGACATTAAAGTGCCACGCGGCGCTGGCTAATTGGCGAGCGCTCGCGCGCGTCAGATGCGCGCCGCGTGGCATTCCGTTATTTTTTTTACAAATCATTTATATAAAAATCGGTTTGTTAAAATAAAATAAAATTACCATAATTCTAATTACATTTTTCTCTATCCATAGACATCCATTTTGTATATATTTGATAGATTTTAACATTTTTTTGTATTATAGGTATTATTAAGTGAAAATAAATCATTTTATTATTATTATTGGTGGTTTAAAATAAAATAAATACCAATTTAATTTCTTTATATTAAAATTATATTGTAAATAAATTTTTGAAATTTTATGTATTTTTTTAAAAATTTTAATATAATTAAGTCCAAATAAACCATGTTATTATTATTTAGGATAGTTTTAATATATTTTATGCATGCTTTTTTTATAAAATATTTTTTTAATATATTTTATGCATGAATTTAGGATAGTTTTAATATATTTTAGGATAGTTAACAAGGCCGAAAACCGGTGTCGTTTTCCTATCAAAGAAATCCTAATTCACCTACTAATGAGTATAGCAAGCTAAGAAAATGTGCTTAGCTTTCCATTGGTTTGTGAATGAAAAACTCTAAATTCAAAGGTGAAACCTACGATGATAAAAGTAAAAGTGTCTGGTGGTGAAGTGTCTGATGTTTGCCTCTTAACCTAGAAAGAGGTCTTAAATAGGCTTAGGAAATAAGTTTAACCTAATTAAAATAGCAAGGGAAATAAAATACTAGAAATAAGAAAGTCCGAAAATGCATAAAAGGAAATAAAGTCTTCCGGACGCGAGGCGCTTAACAAATCCACCGCGGGGCGGTGACTCCCACCGCGGGGCGGTGACTTGTCTGAGACCCACCGTCGGGTCGCGGTGGCTTCTGGCGCGGGGCGTCATCGGTGTCTTCTTCAGCTTCTGCGACACTTCCGTAAAAACGCCATAACTTTTGATTCCCAACTCGGATTGCGCTCATATTTTGAGGACTTGCAGTAGACTTCAAGATCTAACTCCTCGAATTGGAATCACTTCATTTGGACATCTGAGTAGAGAGAACGAACCATTTGAATTCAGCACATTGTTCTTTTATTCTTCAATACACTTCAAACCTCTATAAATCCCATGATTTCTTCACTTCTCCACTCTAACTCCATGATCCACGATTGTGCTCTAAATCCATCTAAACGGCGCCTCAAACCTGGTAATAACCCCCGGATATGTACTACAAAATAGCACTGATCAATAGTTGTGTAATTGCAATCATGTTTTAATATTAATAATTTAATATAAATAAAATGGTATAATTGTAATTTAAGGGTAGGTGTACTTCTATTTTTTAATAATGTAAATGAATTTTTTTGTCTATAAATAAGACATGGTTGCAATTACACAACTCACACAATCCTCTATCACTTATCTCTTGTAACCTCTCATTCCTCCCTTCTATTCTCATTCCTTCCTTCTATTATTTCATCATGATGCAGAGAAATCAATTTGTTGCTTTTGGTTGGCATTTTCTATGATTTTATGTGGTGCAGAATGATACAGAGAAAGCATTTTATTGCTTATGCAAAGTGATACATTGATATCAATGCTTCTTTGTTTTATTTGACTAAGCATCTCTATGCTTTTGGTTGGCATTTTCTATGATTTTATGTGGTGCAGAATGATGCAGAGAAAGCATTTTATTGCTTCTGCAAAGTGATACATTGATATCAATGTTTCTTTGTTTTATTTGACTAAGCATCTCTATGCTTTTGGTTGTCATTTTCTCTGATTTTATGTGATGCAGAGAAAGCATTTTATAACTAGTTGGTATTTCCTAGAATTGCAGAGATCTATATAAGTGAGAATTTACAATGGTTTAGTCACTCCTCATTTCTTCAAATCTCTGAAAATGTCTAGTTCATCATCAAACTCCTCAAACTCAAACCCTTTACTTTCTAGCGATAGCTCTGAAAATGGTGAATACGAAAGAATTACACAAGAAGCGCTTGCTGCGTGTGAGGCACTTCAAGAGCGTGCTCGACAACGAAGAAACAATGCCGAGACAGGGCGTGCTCTAAGGGCATGTTTAATGGAAGGATTTTAGGTGGGGCTTTTAGGAGGATTTGAATGTATTTATTTGCTAAAAGCCCCGTGATATATTAGTGACTTTTAGAGCATCTTTAATGGGGGCTTATTGAATTTTTTTGATTAAAAAATGAAAAACTCCCAATAAGCCCCCACTTGGGGCTTAAAAATTGGCCAAAAAATAAGCCCCTCACTTGGGGCTTATTGTAAAGCTCAGCGCCACATGGCGCTTGATTACTGGGTTGCGTTTGTGCATCCAGTGCGCGACACATGACGCCAATCGGACGGTCAGGAAAAATTTCTGGCCATCCGTTATTTTTTTTTAAAATATTTTATTTTTATTTTCTTATATTAAAAATAAAAATAAAAATTACTATAATTCTAATTACATTTTTCTCTATCCATAGACATCCATTATGATTATGTTTCAAATATTTTTGAATTTTTTTGTTATAATTTGTATATTATTAATTGAAAATAAATCATTTTAATATTATTTATGGTGGTTTAAAATATAAATATACACTAATTTAATATAAATATACACTAAATATACAAAATACTTGAAATAAATATATTTAATAAAAAATTTGATTTTTAAAATTTAATAATTTAGTATAAAGAGTATATTAAATATTTAATATAAAGATTATATTAAATATTTAATATAAAGGATATATTGATATAAATAAAATGATATAATTGTAATTTAATATACTCCAATAAACCCATCTAATAACCTCCCCACTAAAGTAAAAAAATGAGTAGGGCTTATTGGCAAAAAACCTCCAATAAGCCCCTTCAATTAAGCCCCTCATTAATGATGCTCTTAGTGGGGGACTTTTAGATAAGTTTTATGTACAATTATATCATTGGTTTGGATTGAAATTACAAAAATGCCATTTACTAAATTATGGATAAAATTATACATTAAACTTAATATTTATATTTTATTTTAATTATATAATTATAATATTTATTTAAAATTAAGGGAAAAAACATACATTGATGAAAAATCAACAAAAGGGGAATGCATACATTCAAGAAAACAAAACAACATGCGAAAATAACATGAACTAAACCAAATGACAATATTAAACGACAAACATGACACGATAATTAAAAACAACACATATACAACAAAATATTCAATTGTTGCCATAACGGTCTCAAATGTGCTTCTTCAAATCTTCCTTCAGCATGTGATGCATTGTTCTATCCCGAAGTTGAGCCGTCCTTATAATTAATGGATCGTTCATAATCTCTGGTCTATCGTTGCTCCAATCGCCTGATGTATTCTCTCCACTTACTCCTTCATCGAATTGTGGGATTTCGTATCCATGATGGGAGTAAGAATCTCGTTCATCTTCTACGATCATATTATGTAGAATGATGCAAGCCCTCATTATCCTTCCAATCTTTCCAAAATCCCAATAGAGTGCTGGTTTACGAATTATTGCAAAGCGAGATTGCAGCACTCCAAATGCCCTCTCCACATCTTTACGAACAGACTCTTGGTGTTGGGCAAACAACTTGGCTTTATCGCCTTGGGGTAGGCGAATTGATTGCACAAATGTTGCTCAAGGTGGGTAGATGCCATCAGCGAGGTAATATCTCATCTTATACTGATTCCCATTAACCGTGAAATTCACATTTGGAGCTCTACCATGCAAAACTTCATCAAAAACAGGAGATCGCTCAAAAACATTAATATCATTAGCCGTACCTGGTACATCGAAGAATGCATGCCAAAACCATAAGTCGTATGATGCAACAACCTTCAAAATGATTGTTGGATGACCATGATCTCCACGGGCATACTGTCATTTCCATGCAGTTGGACAATTTTTCCACCCCCAATGCATACAATCGATGCTACCTAGCATCCCAGGAAATCCACGAGACTCACCCACACTTAATAGGCGTTGTATGTCTGATGCGGTTGGCCGCCTAAGGTACTCATCACCAAAAAGGTAATTATTCCATCAACAAAATGCTCTAAGCAATTCTTTGCGGTTGATTCGGAAATACGAATATACTCATCGCAAGCATCAGCAGCAGTTCCATATGCCAACATACGTATTGCACTAGTACATTTTTGTAATGCAGATATACTAGGCCTACCTCTTGTATCTGGCCTTTGTTGAAAATACTCCATCCCATTCCCTAGTGTTTCCACAATGCGGATGAAAACTTCCTTCCTCATTCTGAACCTACGTCGAAAGAATTCAGCTGGATAAGTTGGTTGATCAGAGAAATAATCTTTATAAAGTTGCTCGTAGCCTTCTTCACGATTTCTTTCAATATACTTTCGATGACGTCGAGCACGCCCTGCCTCGGCATTGTTTCTTCGTTGTCGAGCACGCTCTTGAAATGCCTCACACGCAGCAAACGCTTCTTGTGTAATTCTTTCGTATTCACCATCTTCAGAGCTATCGCTAGAAAGTAAAGGGTTTGAGTTTGAGGAGTTTGATGATGAACTAGACATTTTCAGAGATTTGAAGAAATGAGGAGTGACTAAACCATTGTAAATTCTCACTTATATAGATCTATGCAATTCTAGGAAATGCCAACTAGTTATAAAATGCTTTCTCTGTATCATTCTGCACCACATAAAATCACAGAAAATGCCAACCAAAAGCATAAAGATGCTTAGTCAAATAAAATAAAGAAGCATTGATATCAATGTATCACTTTGCAGAAGCAATAAAATGCTTTCTCTACATCATTCTGCACCACATAAAATCATAGAAAATGCCAACCAAAAGCATAGAGATGCTTAGTCAAATAAAACAAAGAAGCATTGATATCAATGTATCACTTTGCAGAAGCAATAAAATGCTTTCTCTGTATCATTTTGCACCACATAAAATCATAGAAAATACCAACCAAAAGCAACAAATTGATTTCTCTGCATCATTCTGCACCACATAAAATCATAGAAAATGCCAACCAAAAGCATAATTAGTTGGAAACAGAACCCTAGGGCGAAAAAATCCCTAAACCGAATCAAATATAAAATTACCAAAAATACTAAAACGCTAATTTGAGGCCCTAAACGTTCTCAGAAGGCCCAAAAAGCACATGTGTCACGACAAAGCGATGATTTGAATTTGTTGGGCCGGTCCTCATTCCGAAAAGGTATTATGGGCCCAAATCAAACACCGAATGCCCAATTTCCGCAAACCCTAGCGATGCTTTAGTCAAAAAATACAAAGAAGCATTCATTTCTTTCTCTGCATCATTCTGCACCACATTTTATTGCTTTCTCTACATCATTCTGCACCAAGTATTCATTGATTTATCTACATCAACTAAAACATAGATTTGCTTATTTTTAAAAACGATATCATTACTTGAACTTGAATTACATGATTGAAAGATACATCACAAGATTGAAACATGCACTTGGAAATGAAAACACACAAAGCAGAAAACTACAAATACAACTTAACAACTACATGGATAACACTTAAGAGGTGAATTCTTTCATCAATTGCATCTTGTATACTTCCTCCTCTAGTGTGCAGATCTTGTTCATCAACATACATAGCATTTCCCACTTCCTGCTCCTTTCCATCTCCTGCCTCTTTTGTTCCCTCTCCATCTCCTGCCTCTTTTGTTCCATCTCCATCTCCATGGTCTTAATCTGAAGATATAACACTTGCTTATCCCTCTTTCGTGCCTCCTTTGCCATCTTCAATTCATGGAAATTATGTTGAATGAAAATTTTCTCTTTCGAGTGTATCTTCTCCATCATCTTCAGCACAACTTGTTGATGCAAATTTTTTCCCCTTTCGCTTAGCCTTCTTGATGCCCTCGGGACGCTCAAAAGTTTCAGTGAAACCACTTGTTGGAGTTTCTTGATTAGAACTTTCCATATCAGTAGACGATCTTTTCGAGCTTGGGACACTCCCCGAGCTTTGGTTCATCCCGCTAGCCTGCTGCAAATAAGAATAACTCCATTTTGGCTCGTTTCGAAGAGCCTCCCATATATGCTCATATAAAAACATTTTTCCCGTTTCAACCCTAAACAACTCATGTGCTCTCTTCATAACATCATCCTCATTCTCCCCACTTTTTTTTATCATTAGAAGCACGATGATACGTACAAACAAACTTATTCACAAAAGGATTGAATGTATGCCATCTTTGCTTAACACTTTTTTGAGTTCGCTCACCTTGACCTGGTTTCTTGTAAGTGTTCCAGTAGGCTTGAATTCGCTTCCAAAATGCCTCGGATGTTTGGTTGGTGTTGATCACGGGATCTTTAGTGGTGTTTAAGTACCCACTGATGAGGAGAAAATCATCAGCCTTACTCCAGTCGCATTTTGTGGATTTAGGGGCGGCATCGGCATCACCACCACCACGAGCAGCACGACCACGACTACGGCCACGACCACGACCACGGCCACTGCTTTGAGTTTGTTCCTCGGACTCAACAACATATTGAGGTTGTGTACTAAAGCTTGGCATCTCTATTGATTGAGATACATCTCTGTAATAAGAGAACTGATTTTGTGAAAGGAGTTGTGTGTAGTTCATATTATAAGGATCATACACATCTAATGACAAATCCCCAAAGTTATTTGGGATGTCATCTTGATTTGGATTCATGATGAAATAATAGAAGGAAGGAATGAGAATAGAAGGGAGGAATGAGAGGTTACAAGAGATAAGTGATAGAGGATTGTGTGAGTTGTGTAATTGCAACCATGTCTTATTTATAGACAAAAAAATTCATTTACATTATTGAAAAATAGAAGTACACCTACCCTTAAATTACAATTATACCATTTTATTTATATTAAATTATTAATATTAAAACATGGTTGCAATTACACAACTATTGATCAGTGCTATTTTGTAGTGCATATCCGGGGGTTATTATCAGGTTTGAGGCGCCGTTTGGATGGATTTAGAGCACAATCGTGGATCATGGAGTTAGAGTGGAGAAATGAAGAAATCATGGGATTTATAGAGGTTTGAAGTGTATTGAAGAGTAAAAGAACAATGTGCTCAATTCAAATGGTTCGTTCTCTCTACTCAGATGTCCAAATGAATTGATTCCAATTCGAGGAGTTAGATCTTGAAGTCTACTGCAAGTCCTCAAAATATGAGCGCAATCCGAGTTGGGAATCAAAAGTTATGGCGTTTTTACGGAAGTGTCGCAGAAGCTGAATAAGACACCGATGACGCCCCGCGCCAGAAGCCACCGCGACCCGGCGGTGGGTCTCAGACAGGTCACCGCCCCGCGGTGGGAGTCACCGCCCCGCGGTGGATTTGTTAAGCGCCTCGCGTCCGAAAGACTTTATTTTCTTTTATGCATTTTCAGACTTTCTTATTTCTAGTATTTTATTTCCCTTGCTATTTTAATTAGGTTAAACTTATTTCCTAAGCCTATTTAAGACCTCTTTCTAGGTTAAGAGGCAAACATCAGACACTTCACCACCATACACTTTTACTTTTATCATCGTAGGTTTCACCTTTGAATTTAGAGTTTTTCATTTACAAACCAATGGAAAGCTAAACACCTTTGCTTAGCTTGCTATACTCATTAGTATGTGAATTAAGATTTCTTTAATAGGAAAACGACACCGATTTTCGACCTTGTCAACTATCCTAAAATATATTAAAACTATCCTAAATTCATGCATAAAATATATTAAAAAAATATTTTATAAAAAAAGCATGCATAAAATATATTAAAACTATCCTAAATAATAATAACATGGTTTATTTGGACTTAATTATATTAAAATTTATAAAAAAATACATAAAATTTCAAAAATTTATTTACAATATAATTTTAATATAAAAAAATTAAATTGGTATTTATTTTATTTTAAACCACCAATAATAATAATAAAATGATTTATTTTCACTTAATAATACCTATAATATAAAAAAATATTAAAATCTATCAAATATATACAAAATGAATGTCTATGAATAGAGAAAAATGTAATTAGAATTATGGTAATTTTTTTTTAACAAACCTATTTTTATATAAATGATTTGTAAAAAAAAATAACGGACGGCCATGAATAAATCCTGGCCGTCCGTGGCGTGCCACGCGGCGCGCATCTGGCGAGCGCTCGCCAATCAGCCAGCGCCGCATGGCACTTTAATGTCAGCTGAGGCCAAGGGACGCGTTTGGTTTTGGGCAAATACGACGTCGTTTTTGGACAACGCGGAGGCAAAAAAAATTATGAGCCAAACATCCCCTATTATACTGCTCTTGGGACGGTCCCGTGTTGTGCCCAAAATTAGGGACCTTTCATTGGGCTTTTAGCTGAATTCTCTTATTTTAATATAAATGACCTAAAAGCCCCATGTATAAGCCCACCGTTAAAGATGGCCTTAGTAGTGGGTGTATATAAAATTGATTTGTTTCCGAAGTGACATGATTATTTTAATCTTTTAAGGGTTTCCCGTAGAAACAAGTTAACATAAGATTTAAATGCTAATTTGATTTGATTAATATGTATTGGGAGAACAAAAAATCTAGCACTTGGGAATTACTGCAGAATTATGCTACAAAATGACTATCATATTAGCATCAACTATGGTTTAAAGCAAAAATATTTTGACAATGTAGGAATTTGTATAAACTTCAGAAGAGTAAGATGATCATACGTCAATGTAGTACTATGGTAATAGTACCATTTTTAGAGGCATTTACATCATATGAAAGTTATAAATCAAGGTTTAGATTTATCTAGTGTTGAGTTGATAATATCACACTATATAAAAGATCACCCATATGGAAATCTCAATGGTGAGATTTGTTGTCAATAATGTCATAATCTATGTCATCTCGAAACATGGTGTTAATTAGTGTGAAATATTTACTACAAAGAAGGAGAAGGGTCATATTTTATTGGCTATATGCACTAATAACCACAGACAAAGTTAAACCAAATAATCCCAAATTCCTGCCAGGAGAGTCATCTACGCTCAAAGGTAAGCCTTGATGTTGTAGAGTGGGGTACCTGGCCTCTGCATCTCTTCAAACACGTGACCACGCTTCTGGTTCAGAACACTGTAGATACCACCAAGAGCCTGCTCATGAGCTTGGATCTCAACCATGTAAACTGGCTCAGGAAGCCTTGCCTTGGCAGTCAGCTGGGAAGCGTGGATGACTTGACCTCCTCCTCCTCCTCCTCTGTGGATGGCATCAGTGTGGAGGACCACATCACAGACTTCAAAGCAGATAGATACCTCTCATCTCATGTTTTCATCAGCCAAATCAATGGACCTTCCTTTGATGCCCACTGGAAACCAGCTAGCAACAACAGAATCCTTGATTGATTTCATTTAGGTACTGAACTCCCTCCCTTACACATGTCAACAACCATGTTGGGTCCAGTTGTCTCAGGGCCAAAACACCGTACCAGCTCTTCTTGGCAAGATCCTTGTCCCATCCGAACTCCTCAGCAAGGATCTTGGAGAAGAAGACTAGGAATGTAAGAGATTGCAATGGAATGCAAATTCTCGATATATTTAGGTTCACTGGATAAATGGAAATAAATCAGAAGTTTAATGGATCATATATTAAATGTATAGCTAGTATGCTATCAACTGCATTTACCGATGCCAAGAAAGTGACAGAGTCACATATTATCAATTGAAATGTCTAGCTCATTTGGAAGTTCTTGTACTAT
The DNA here is from genome assembly GCA_027886185.1 of Rheum nobile. Taxonomy (NCBI): domain Eukaryota; kingdom Viridiplantae; phylum Streptophyta; class Magnoliopsida; order Caryophyllales; family Polygonaceae; genus Rheum; species Rheum nobile. Next base: position 10,095,360 of record WOAB01000027.1, read on the forward strand.
ATTCAAACCAATCTATCACAAGGAGTCTTAGTTGCGCCAATAGCGTGAGACTATTAGACTATATGAAAAGCTCGATTTCCCTGAAGAGAAAATCACCTATTGCACCTTGACAAGTTAGTATGTCGTCAAATGACATCCATTAAGATGAATTTCTGAATCGATCTTGTCCTGAAACCAAGTCATAGGCAAATGATTGTTAAAGGATAAGTGAGAGTTCTTTGTTACGATCCATTTCAAAAGAAATCGAAATGAGGTTTTTTTTACACGATATTTTTGCACAAGTACTTACACTAGAAGTGCATTTAAGAACATTGATGCTCTCTTGAAGAAAAAGTTTACGATATATGATGATTGGTCGACAATGTATAATGATTGGTAGAGTTGGAAAAGAGGCAACTCTAGTGTACTTGGATTTGGTATATAAATTGATGTGTTTGGTTTAAACATTTAATTTGGAGTATATTTATCTATATTGGTTTGTATTTGTATTTATATTTTGATACAGGTTTGTGCTCGCATCTTCTTGAAGAATTAGAGTTAAGTGCACAAACGCAAATGAAAATATATAAAGGTCATGCATCATTCTACATTCAGAAATTCACGTATTGCCAAAGATTCTGCTCTAATATGATTCAAGTCAAAGAAAGGACATGTTCAAGCAAATCCAATCAAGCAAAGAAGAATGCTAAATTGAGGGGGAGAAATACAACTGCACTCTTTTTCCCTTGTTCTTGGTTTTGTCCTATTGGGTTTTCCAGACAAGGTTTTTAACGAGGCAACATCCAAGAGGGGTGTTATAATATTATATAGATGGATGTACATTAGATATGCCTACATAAACCCTAGTGTTGACTTATTCTCCAAGACATGTAATCTCTATATACGGCTCTCACTAGAAGCCTAATAAACACAACTTTGCTCTCTCTTTACTCTCTTATTTTCACCCTAATCTCTCTTTTTTCTCTTAGTTTATAACATATTATTATAAAAAAAAGTAGAGAGAATTGGAAAGAAGGGGAGAGTAGAAAGAATAAAAGGAACCCCGAAAAGAAAACATGAAAAATAAAACGGGACGGAGAGTACATCGCACGTGCCATGTGTCATTTTCGATTATTTTTAGCACTTTCACCTTCAATCAGATCGAGTGTAAGTTACACGGAATTTTCGATTATTTTTATGTATTTTGATTTGGACGGTATGTGAGATCAAATTTTTGTTTGTTTGGGGGTTTATTTGTGTTAGATTTCGATTGATTTGGAGGATTTGTTTGGAAAACGATAGGGAAGGGATGGATTCGAGCAGGAGGGCGGTGGAATCGTACCGAAGATCGCAGATGATCGATGCGGCGACCTCCGACGAAGATAAGGTCACTCATGTTTATAAGTTGGAAGAGATCTGTGAGCTTCTTCGATCTTCGCCTGCTGCTGGTATTGTGAAGGAGATCTCAGACTTTATACTGAAGAAACTTGATCATAAGAGCCCATTGTTAAGCAGAAGGTGATTTTCTACTCGTTCGAATATTGAATTTGTCAAATTTATCTAGTTTCAGCTAAAATATGTTCAAATTCGTATAATTGCTTGTATATGAATGTACTTTGAATATATATTCACAGACGGTGGCTGTCTACTTTGGTCGCCTTAAGCAACTTCAAGACAAACTGCAGAACTACACAAAGCCCCGCCATTGTTCTTGTACTGGCTGCAAATGCATTTGGGTTGCAGACCTCCAATCTGAACGAGAAGAGGATTTTGTTCATGAATTCTTAATGGGTCTGGATGACGGCCCATATGGTGCCCTACGCTCCCAAATACTGGCCCGGGAACCTTTGCCTGGCCTCAATAGGGTGTACTCCCTTGCTGTACAGGAAGAACGCCACCATGCTATCTCCACTGAACGAGCCGAGAAGGAGGCGACCGCCTTTGCTGCACAATCCAAGCAGTCAACTTTTAAACCCCCTGCAAGTAGCCGTTCCGACTCTTCCTCGCGCACCGACAAGCCCAGCTGCTCTAACTGCGGACGTCTCGGCCATGAGATGTCTTTTTGTTTCAAGCTCCAAATCCATGGGTACCCGGACTGGTGGGAGGAGTATCGCCAGAAGCGTGGCAAGGCTTCAACTTCCGGTTCTGGCAGTAACCGCGCATCCACATCATCTTCTCGCCCGCCTCCTGATGTGCGTGGCCCTACCGGTCTCGCTAATGCCGCTCAAGGTGCAACATCATCCAGCTCCTCGACCTCTAATTATACTACCCAAGACAAAGCTGCTCTGTCTAACAAATGCTCAGTAGAACTCCATGATGAAGTTGCTCCGAAACTGCAGGGGCTCGACCGATGACAAGACTTTGGGTAAGCCCTCGTGTCGGTGGATCCTTGACACCTATGTTTTGTATCACATGACGGGAGACTCTACCTTACTTATCAATATGCACCCTATCTCTTCCTCTACTATTTTATTGCCTGATGGTTCTAATTCTGTTGCTACTCAGGCAGGGACGGCTATCCTTGGAGATTTGAGCATTCACAATGTTTTACTTGTGCCTAATTTCACTTGCAACCTGATTTCCTTTGCCCATTTGATTAAGGAATTATGGTTGATTGTTACACTCACTAACAAGCTTTGTGTGATTCAGGACCGAGTTTCGAGGATATTGATTGGGGTCGGTGAAGAGAGGGAGGGGGTCTATTGGCTTTGCACTCGCGTCACCAACTCCATCCGAGCTCCTGTTGTTTCTGCAATGTCATCCGGGCTATGGCATCAACGTTTGGGTCATCCCGCTTATCCGCTTGTTTTCAATTTACCTGGAATAAAGGTAGTTAGAGACTATTTAGTTGATCCTTGTTCTATTTGTCTTTAATTGAAGCAAACTCGTGATTGTTTTTCGTCCAGTGATAATAAAGCTTGTGATTTGTTTGAACTCATTCATGCTGATGTATGGGGGCCGTATCGTGTCCCATCTACTTGTGGAGCTCGTTATTTCTTAACTTTAGTTGATGACTACTCTCGATGTGTATGGGTACATCTACTTGCTTCTAAAACAGAGGTGGCTCAATTAGTTCAGATTTTTTGTGTTTTTACGCAAACTCAATTCAATAAGCAAGTGAAACGATTCCGCACTGACAACGGTACCGAGTTCCTTCCTCTCCGTTCTTACTTCGACTCTACCGGGGCCGTCTTTGAGACATCGTGTGTGGCTACGCCACAACAGAATAGGCGCGCATAAAGAAAGCATCGTCATCTCTTAAACGTTCCTCGCGCACTTCGTTTTCAAGCTTCACTACTAGCTCGATTTTGGGGGCAATGTGTGCTGACTGCAGCATATTTAATTAACCACACTCCTACTCGTATTCTTGACGGAAAGATGCCATACAAATTACTATTTGGCATAGCTCCTAGCTATAATCACATCCGAAATTTCGGATGCCTTTGCTACGCCACTGTCATTCCTCGAAACAAGGATAAGTTTGTTGCTCGTAGTCGCATGTGCATATTTTTGGGCTACCCCTATGGAAAAAGGGTGTGGCGTTTGCTTGACTTGAAAAATGACTCGGTGTTTGAGTCTAGGGACGTTGTTTTCCACGAAGACGTCTTCCCGTTCAGCTCTTTACTACCTCTTGATCTGAACTATGTGGATGAGCCTCCTCATCCGGCCACCTATGACCCTGCAGTGATCCCCCGCCTGCAAACAGGGGGAGTGAGCCTCCCAGATCGGCTGAGTCTCCAGCCTCACCGAGTACTTCTTCACCGCCATCTTCTGCTCCTACTCTGCCTCCTCCGATAAACTATTGATCACCCAGTCCGATCACGTGAGCCGCCGGTGCGGTTGAACGACTATGTCTGCCACACTCTGCGCTGCAATACCCCCCTCTCGCGGCTCATAAACCGACCCCGACTCCGTCCTCAGGTACTCCCTACCCCATAGCTAATTATGTTAATTGTAATAATTTTTCGGCCTCCCATGTGCAGTTTTTGGCGGCTGTTACAGCCATTGTGGAATCATCATCTTACTCTGAAGTTGTCCAGTACTCGGAATGGCGCAAGGCAATGACCGCTGAGCTCATGGCCCTTGAAAACAATGGCACTTGGTCTCTTGAGACTCTGCCTCCGAAAAAGAAACCTATTGGTTCGAAATGGGTCTTTCGCATTAAATACCGGTCTGATGGTTCTATTGAACGCCATAAAGCTCGCCTGGTTGTTCTCGGGAACTGCCAAGTTGAAGGGGTAGATTTCAATGAAACATTTGCGCCAGTAGCAAATATGTCCGCGGTCCGTCTATTTCTGTCTATGGCTGCAATCAAAGGCTGGGAACTCCATCAGATGGATGTCCACAACGCCTTCTTACACGACGATCTTGATGAGGAGGTCTATATGCATCCTCCTCCCGTATTTACAGCACAGCCTGGCAAAGTCTGAAGGCTTCGGAAGTCTCTACATGGTCTTCGTCAGGCTCCTCGGAATTGGTTTGCAAAGCTTGTTGCTGCCCTTATCAAGCTTGGCTTCAAGCAGTCTTATGTTGACTACTCCATGTTCTCTTTCGAGCACCATACGACCTCAATTCATGTCTTGGTATATGTCGACGACCTTATTATTGTAGGAAGTTCACTAGTACAAAAATACCATTTTATCACGGTTTTGTGTCACATTTTATCACGGTTGTGAACCATGATAATTGTTTTCGTGATAAAAACAAAACAAGACACAACCGTGATAAAAAGATATTTTATATCACGCTTCATACCCTTGATAAAATGTCTATATGAACTGTGATATTAGTCTCACACACTCATGATTTTATATCACTAATCTATAATAATGATAAAATGTCTTAAAACTGAGATAAATAGTAGAAAAAGTACATCAGAACAGATCTATTTATCATGGTTTTAACCGGGTTAAAATCTCAGCTGCGGATGAAAAGAATTGTTGGTTGGTTCCGTTTGTATACTAATCTAATTATTGTTTGGTCCCTGTAAACATTGTGACCCACATCTGCTATTTGATTTGCCATAATAAAATCTCAATGGAGGGGAAGTGTGAATCATGATTTTATATATCTATAGAATGCCAAGAAAAAAACATAACACAAAAGTACTTCAGTTCCTTAGGTTCTAGAATAAAAATATTATATCATGCAGAGAACTATGAATACCTCAGGATATGACGACAAGCTTGATATGTCATGCTGGACGTGGTCCTCTCCATCATACTTTGCCACAATATTTCTCCATCCTTCTTGTTGAAAAGATGCAGAAGGTGGTCTATATCATTCTCTGTGACAATACCATGCTAGTCGGCTGGCAGCACACTGTTGCATTATATGGTAATTTAATGAATGTAAAGAATTTAAACACTTTAATGAATTGTAAGTCAGTTGAGTAGATGACATGTATTCATTCCAAGAGTAATATAAGTCAGTTAGTAATTATAAATCAGCTGAGTAGATGACATGTTTGCCTAATGACATGCAGTGGATGTATCAGTAATTCTAAGTCAGATGAGTAAATGACATGTGTTTATCATAAGAGTAATAAACCCTATATAAGAAGTAGAGAAAATTATATGAAGTCCAAATATATGGCCTCTAAGGATCTCTCCATAACCAGGTACGTAAATCAGTTGCAAAATCATGATTGAGATGTATTCAAAACGCTACAAAATAACCAAACATCCAAAAATTGAGTCCAAAAGTTGGGAAACAGAGTAACAAAATATCAAACAGAATGTTCAATGCATTATTAAATCTAAATCTTGTTCTATTAGCAGTCACTCTAGGCAGAGTTATGCAATAATAGTAGTCACTCCCAATCAAAATCTTGTTCAGCATTATAAAATTTTACAAGATTTGTATGTTAAGTTGTTGGGTATCGTACAAGTCTTCTTATACCTTGAACTAAGGGATTCAAAAATGAAAATCAGTAAGACATTAAGCATTGTTCTTTGTTGAAGTGTGGGTCTCTCAACAATGCATACCCACTGTTTCATGAAGCAGCAATCTCATGAGCCAAGCAGGTTAAAAGAGCTATCATCATCTTTTAACTAATGGATTTGGATATGCTAAGTGAATAAGGATGCTTGTAAGCATCATATAATGCTCAACTGTCTAAGTCCATTAACTGATCAAGTAATAAGCAATGTTAGGATTGTTCTTCTTGGTCCAACTAGCTTACTTGTAACTATTAATTAACAACCTGACTATAAAGCAGGAAAAAGAGGGTCCAATGGTCCACATCAAAGCTCTTATATAAGTTCTTTGGGCAATAGGCGACTGAATCAAGGAAGAGACAATCAAGTTAACTTTCTTCTCCTTTTCCAGATTTTATTAAAAACTACAAGCCTGAGCATGGAACAAAAGTTTGATCAAGTAAGCAACCTCTGGAACCAGATCTCACACTCAAAATTAATCACAAAATGAAAGAAGTAGCGATGCTATTTGAACTGACCTAGCAACAGAAACAGTCCAGGGTGTAACGAGTTGATCCTCGGTGGCGCAATCTTCACTGTAAACATCCTCAACACCGCCTCCAACGGCGAAATTGACATCCACTAGATGTTAAAATTTGACACAAACATTAAGCATTGAATTGACAAGTACTGAATATTTTGACACAAAAAATTATTGACAGTAGCTAATTCTTTTTCTTCCAAAAACCGAATTTTGAGAACACAAGAGCAATTATCAAGCAATTGAAGCAGCTATATTAAGCACTAATTTCTTTGACACTAAACAAATCCTTAATCTTTTGTTGGTTACATCACTAGAGTGGGTGAAGAAGAAGATTTCGTTTCTTATTTCAACAAAGAAAAAATACAAGGTTAATAGATTCAGGCATTGAAGGGAGAAATGAATATCGAAGTAAACAAGAATTAGGAAAAAGAGAAGTAGGTTGGTTTACATTCAGACAGAAGAAGAGTCAGGGTGTGATTTAGGGCTGGGTACCTTGATTTCGGGCAACAATTAGGATGAAGAGTACCACGCTCGATTTTCGGTTCGCAAATTAGTGTATCAGCAACGGTCTTCTTTTCCGATGAATAAGACAGACTCGGTGTAGGTTGCTAGGAGGGCAGAAACAAATTGGCCGGAGATAGGCGCTAGTGGCGCCAATGGAGGTTGTGGAGAAGGCGACAACAGTTCAAGCAGATGAATTAGGGAAATGGAGGCATCGTTGGGTTTTTGACAGATTTGGAAGAGTGGCAACCCTAAGCTAGTTTTTGGATAATCGAGGTTAGAGACAGTATTTTAAGGGAAATTATTTCAGAATATATAAATCTAAAAAATCAGGAACTAGACCTTGAAATCCTTTTGAAAAAAAGATAGTGGTTTTTATCCTGGATTGCTAGTTGACAATCAAAAGTTTCCACTATAAGAAACTTGCTCATTTGTTTTGATTGTTTAATTTCCGCTGCGAAGGGAACTGAGAATTGTTATTCTTAGTTCCTTAGTTATTTGTCTAACAATCACAATCATACAATTGGTATCAGAGCGGGAAAAACTCTAAATCTTTGTTAAAGTTTGCAGATCATGTCTCAATCAAGCAAGTTTGAGCTCGGAATCTCCACCAACAAGCCATATCTCCGAAAGAAGGGAGAAGAAACATGGTGAGAAAAGTGCATGGAAATCCACATCAAGACCAACGACTACCAATGCTGGAGGATAGTCGAAAATGGAGATGGCTATGTCGATCTTACAATGAAGGAAGAAGATTGGAAACCTGAGCACTATGTCATCATGGAAAAGAATGCCAATGTCAGGCAGTTCATCCTCAATGGACTGGACAGAGAAAACATGGACAAGGTCATAAGCATCAAGACGGCAAAGGAGATGTGGAAGAAACTCAAGGATATGCATGAAGGAAGTGGCGAACTAAAGCAAAGTAGAAAGTTTGCTTTGGAAGGAGAGTATCACACCTTCAAAATGATGGAAACTGAAACCATCTCAGAATATTACACTCGCTTCAACAGATTGATTGGAAAGCTAACAGTAGCTGGAGTCAACCTCAATGAAGTCTCCAAGTCACTGGTGGTCATAAACGGACTCAACTCCAAGTTCACCCTTATCAAGGGAATCATGAAGAACACCTCAGGCATCCAATCGCTTCCCCTGACTCAGGTCATAGGGAAATTGGAGATTGAAGAAGGAGAGCATACCAAAATCAATGCCGACAAGAAACTGGAGAAGGGAATTGCTCTCAAGATCTCCAAAGCCTTCTTAAGGCTTGAGATGGAGCAGGAGAACTCAGACCTAGAAGAGGAGGAGAACGAACTCACAGCTCTCTTCACAAAGAACATCAAAAAATTCTTTGTAAAGAGAAAGTTCCAAAAGAATAGTTCCTCTCACAATGGACCAAGGAGAGATCTCAAAGAAGTCTCCTGCTATGAGTGCAAATAAAAGGGGCACTAAGAACTGCCCCAACAAGGAAGACTCCAAAGAAGATGAAAGACCTCAAAGGAAGAAAGCTCTTGTGGCCTCATGGGGAGAAGACTCAGATGAGGAACTGGATCTGAGTGGCTTTTCTGGAGGAAGATGTCTCATGGCAAAGAGAGACTCAAGCGACTCAGAAGACTTTGAGGTAACTTCTGACGATTTTCTAAAAACTCTAGTTAATTGTGACAAGAAATAACTTCTAAAAATCATAAAGAAACTAGGAAAGGAAACCAGTTCTCTTCAACAAAAATTTAATGATTGTGAAGATGAAATTGCATGCTTGACTGTTGAGAATTCTGTATGGAGTAAGAAACTTGATGAAACTGAGAAAGACCTAGCTGAAACTCACTCCAAACTCATTGATATTAGGAATGTGCATGCTAGTCACCTTAAAATCTGCAAATCCTGTGATGAAACCAGTATAGAATCTGTTAAGGTTCCCATGCGTGATAACCTACCTGGAAATGATATGCTTTAATCCATAATTGATAGGTTAGACATTCTCACTGACTCTATAAATGAAAAAATGATAAATCAAACTGTCTTTGTGAGACAACGTCATGGAATTAGATATGTTGATAACAAGGCAAAAAATGATGTTGAAGATGAAAAGGCTAAACGAGAACTTGTTGAGATGAATGAGAACCTCAGTACTGCTCTTGCCACTTCTCGAGATAGGAATCAATTCATATTAGAGAAGATCATGGTTCTTGAGAACAAGGTTGAGGTTGCCAAGCGTCTCAATGAAAGGTCTCAAAGTCCAAAGAAGGAACCTAAGGGAAAAGAAAAAGCATTCCCTGAAAACAAATGGTTCACCAATTCCTTTGCTCACAAAAGGTATATGGACATGGCTCATGGTAAGGTTAGAAACAATGTTGATTTCAACAAAAGAAAAACTGAGAATTCTCAACAGTCAAGCATGCAATTTCATCTTCACAATCATCAAGTTTTTGTTGAAGAGAACTGAGAAACCTTTTAGGCCAGGAAAGGCAAGCTGGTCATTACAACACTGATTGTCCTAAGAAAAGAAACTTTGAAAATGAGAAAAGAGCCTATTACCATGAAAGGAACCAACTCCCTGGTCATTCACAGACTCGCAATGCTAATTCCCCCAGTAAAGCCAAGCTTCACTGGGATCAAAAGTCTTAGTTCCCTTGTGTGCAGAAAGAAGAGAGGCAACCTCAACTATGGTACATTGACAGTGGTTGTTCATGCCATATGACTGGAAGAAGAAATCAAATGACCTCTCTTCAACCCCTCCAAAGAGAGAACATCTCTTTTGGAGACAAAATCAAAGGGAAAATCTGTGGTATAGGAACTGTGAAACTCAACGATCACACTAAGGTAAATAAAGTTCACCTTGTTGATAATCTTGGTTTTGATCTAATTAGTGTGTCACATCTGTGTGATCAAGGAGACAATGAAGTTAGATTCAAGTCAAGTGAATGCACTGTCCTAGACTCCTCGAGACAAATCATCTTAAAGGGCAAAAGATTCAACAATGTGTATGTTGTTGACCCATCATTTGTTCCCAAGGAGAAACTCTGCCTCTCAACTGTGAGTGATCAAACGGAGTTGTGGCATCAACGTCTTGGTCACGCTAACACCAAACTGATCCACAAACTACACTCAAAGGAACTAGTCCGAGGTCTCCCAAAGATGAGTGGTACATCTTCGGAACCATGCTCAGACTGTGTAAAAGGGAAACAAGCAAGGAGTTCCTTCAAATCCAAGAATATGGTAAGTTCATCTAGGCCCTTTGAACTCATCCACATGGACCTTTGTGGACCTATGAGAGTTAAAAGCCTAGGAGGAAACAGGTATATATTTGTTCTTGTCGATGATTTCTCTCGTTTTACTTGGACTATTTTCATAAAATCTAAGAATGAAGTCATTGGACGATTTAAGGATCTGGTTCCCTTGTTATAAAAATCTCTCAATTGTTCCATCAATTCTATTCGGTCTGACCATGGTACCGAATTCGAAAATGGAGAATTTCTAACCTTTTGCAGTGAGCATGTCATTGATCACAACTTCTCTGCACCATACACTCCTCAACAGAATGGAGTAGTAGAAAGGAAGAGCAAAACTTTAGAAGACATGGCTTGAACTATGCTCATCTCAAGTGGACTCTCTCAATCATTCTAGGCTGAGGCAATCAACACAGCTTGCTACATCATCAATCGAGCCATGCTTCGGCCAATCACAGAGAAGACACCCTATGAACTCCTAAGAGGAAGAGTTCCCAACATTTCACATCTGAGGGTGTTCGGATGCAAATGCTTTGTGCACAACAATGGGAAGGACAACCTTGGCAAGTTCGATCCAAGGAGTGATGAAGGGATCTTCATCGGTTATGCCTCAGGCAGCAAGGCATATAAAGTATTCAACAAAAGAACTAAAAAGGTAGAAGAAAGTGTTCATGTTATCTTTAATGAAAAATCACTTTGTAGAATTGTGCAGAACACTACCACTCCCTTTGAAGACCCATTTCTCAAGTCATCTCAAGAAGATCCAGATGAAGATATCACTCCACCCAGTTCCTACCCTGCTGCACAGAATCCCCCACTAGCTCCTACACCAGTTCCCATGGATAATCAACAACAATCCATTTCTGGGAACTATGAACATGAAGACAACATCTGCAGAGGCATCAACGATTCATCCTCTCATGATCTTTAATGGAGAAGGTAATCCCAACCAGGAAACTGAAGCTGAATGCTCAACTCAAAATGTCTCCACATCAAATGCTCTAGCTCCCAACAGAGAAAGAAGAACTATCAAGCCTTCAGTCAGGTTCGAACATCTAACCTTCTTTGCCTTCCTATCTATTGTGGAACCAAAGAACATAGGTGAGGCACTGAAGGATGTAGACTGGATCCAAACCATGCAAGAAGAACTTCATCAGTTTGAAATGAACAAAGTATGGCATTTAGTTCCCTGCCCCAAGGATAAGCATATCATAGGAACTAGATGGGTTTTCAGAAACAAGCTAGATGATTCAGAAGCTGTGATAAGGAACAAAGCAAGACTCGTTGCTCAAGGATACAATCAACAAGAAGGCATCGACTATGATGAAACCTATGCTCCGGTGGCAAGGATTGAAGCAATAAGATTATTGATTGCTTTCGCATTACACAAAGGGTTCAAGTTGTTCCAAATGGATGTGAAGACCGCCTTCCTCAATGGGATTCTTCAAGAGGAAGTTTATGTCAAGCAACCACCCGGCTTCGAAGAAGATGATCATCCAGACCATGTCTATTTTCTAGACAAAGCATTGTATGGCCTCAAGCAAGCTCTCAGAGCTTGGTACGATCGTCTTGCCTAGTTCCTACTCTCAAATGGCTACAGGCGTGGAGTTATTGACAAAACTCTCTTCATCCTAAAAGAAGAATGTAACATCTTAGTGGTTCAAATTTATGTTGATGATATCATTTTTGATTTCACTAACCTGCCCCTTATAGAAAAGTTCAAAGACTTGATGAGCAGTGAATTTGAAATGAGCCTAATAGGGGAACTCACCTTCTTCCTCGGATTGCAAATCACTCAAAAGAAAGATGGTATACAAATTCACCAACAGAAGTATGTCAGGGAACTACTGAAAAAGTTCAAAATGGATTCATGCAAGCCTCTCTCAACTCCTATCTCCACCATTGCTCATTTGGACAAGGACCATTCGAGTCCTCTTGTGGAAGAGAAACTCTATAGAGGTATGATAGGTTCTCTCATGTATCTAACTGCTAGTCGCCCAGACATTGTGTTTGCTGTTGGCTTGTGTGCTAGGTTTCAATCCTGTCCAAGAGAGACCCACTTGGCTGCTGTGAAGAGGATACTACGATATCTCAAGGGAACTGATTCACTCTGCATTTGGTACCCCAAAGAGTGTCCCTTTGAGCTGATAGGCTTTACTGATGCTGATTATGCTGGATAATTGGTGGATAGGAAGAGCACTTCTGGAATGACACAGTTCATAGGCCCTTGCCTTGTGTCATGGGGCTCAAAAAAACAAGTCTCTCTCTCCACCACAGAATCTGAGTACATCGCAGCCGCCTCTTGCTGTTCCCAACTCCTATGGCTAAAGCAACAACTTGCGGATTTTGGTATGTCTTATGGTCCCCTCACTATTCTTTGTGATAATACTAGTGCTATAAACATTTCTAAGAATCATGTGCATCATACTAGGACCAAGCATATAGACATAAGACATCACTTTCTTAGAGATCATGTTGAGAAAGGGAACATCATTATGACATTTTGTAGAACTGAAGATCAGGTTGCAGATATATTCACCAAAGCTTTGAATAGAGTTTCCTTCGAGAACCTTAGGTTAGAATTGGGAATGATGTCTATAACCTAGCAGTGACTTTAGTTAAAGGTTTCTCTCAAGTTCCCCTGATTGACTAGTTTATTTTTTTAATTGTTAAGTCTTGGTATCTCTGTGTTATATCATTTGCAATAAACCCTCATTTCCATAATGGTTTCTCAAAAAGGCTTTGAAAAATCCTTCTAGTCCGTGTCCCTGAGTCTTCATTATTCTTTCAACTCAATCATTGTTCAAGTTTCTTTGTTGGCCCAAAAGTCACAATCTAATCATATTCTAACTGTAATATCCCATATATTTTAAGGATATTTTGGAATTTTTCCAACTCCCGAATTACTAGTCGGATTAATTTTAGAGAGTTTCGGACATTCTGTAAATGGTTTGGGCTCTGTAATATTTTTCTGAGTAATATAAAATGCAATTGAAGTATTTTCGGGGTTAATTTATCGTTCGTGTATAAATATATTTAACCCGGAGTTAAGATAATTAACCCATAAGTAAATGGATAAGAAAGAGCAAAATCGGCCTTGACCGCACCCCGCGGTTAAGACTGCCGCACCCGCGGCAAAGGCCAGCAGCGAGGCGGTCTTCTTCTTCACGATAAGGTTGGGATGCAACTCTCCGAGTGTCAGGCCTGACAGCCCAAGTGGACACCCAAGTGGCAATTGGCTTGTCCCCTTGTCCCCTTTGCTTGCTCTCCAAGGATGATCAATTTAGGGGCTATATAAAGGATCGAAATCAGATGGATGAAGAACTTCATCTTCCTCCTCTGTCCTCCTCTGTTTCACCATTGACAAGCTGATTTCAAGCTTTTCTGGGAAGTTTTCCTTGAAAAGAAGGGTATCCCTAGTGGTATTTGAAGGTCTAGAGTGTTGGGAGATCGAACCATAATCAAATCGAAGGCTAACGAAGCGATTTGGTAAGCTTTCTCCATAGAAGCATTGTCGCGAAGCTCGCTCTGTGTCATCACCGCACCCCGCGGAAAGCTCACCGCACCCGCGGCGAGCCTTGTCCGAGTGCGTGTTCTCGCCACTGTGACATCACCGCACCCCGCGGCAAGCGCTCCACCGCACCCGCGGCGAGACTTGTCCGAGTGTGTGTTCTTGGATGTTTGGCTTGAGGCGAGGCTTGAATCCTTTGATTCTTTTCGTATTCTTTTAGATTCGATTATGTGGATATTGAATCTAACTTAGGGTCTTGTTATGGGTCATTTCTTAGGGATTTATTATCCAAGATCTGCCCCAGTTTCAAATCCAAGAACTCGTTGTTCAAGTTCGGCGGATCTAAGGCAAGTGGCGGTTTGCTCTTGCTCATCATTCCATATTTCCCATTAATTATCAATTGCTTAGTTGTTAATTAATTTGGAATGATTACTGTTTTTGTTTACTGTTTTGTTGGGAACAGTTTTGATAAATTATTTGATGAAAAGAAGTGCTGTTATAATAGGTTGTATATTGCTAGATACAGCGCTATTATGTTCATAATGGTTTTGTTGTGGATTTTAAAGGTGAATTTCATATGAAAGATTATAATAGGTTGCATATACTGTTAGTAGCAACGCTATTTTGATATATATATATATATAGATTGATAGATCTATGATGTTGGCCTTGATGGCTTTGTTTTGATGTGATATATGACTGTGTTGAACTGTTAGTTAGCACGAGTATTCGTAGGAACGTTTACTGAGGCCCAGGAGGTCCAGTCGTTTCTTGATAATTAAATGGAGAAAAGGGCATTGAGACCCTAATACCATTCGTTAAGGTCATGACCAAGCCTCTATACTCGGGTATAGAGGTGGTGCACTTAGCTAGTGTCACATACATCTCGAGAGCAAATCTCGGGAGATTCTCCCAAGAGATCTCTCGTATCGGGACGAGCTGATCATAATAAAAGTTTATAATGTGGTGATGTGGATTGGTTTTGGAATTAAATCAGATAAGTGCCTTTATTGCACATAATTAATATACCTTCGACGAGTAATGCAGCTAGGTAATAGTGCAGCTAGGAAAGCTCGTCTTGACTTTGATCAGAGTAAAGTTCTCTTTCCAATCTGGATTCACCTTGGGCGGTGAGGTTGGTCGTGAGCCGAAACATCTAAAGTCAGCTTTTGAACGCTTGTGTGTATAATATAAATTAAGTTTCCCAACATTTGTCATGCTTCCTATAAGGCTCATTTCATTTGGAGTCTTCTTTTGGGATTGATTGCTGTGAGACTCGGTCTCCAGAATCTTCTCTTGTTCATGCCTGTTGATATATTCCAGTAGAGGTATGAAGGTTGACTAGCGTACTCGGTTATTATTCGAGGAACGATGAGTCTAACCTAATACGCCTACTTCGAACCTTCTGCTTTGTGCCCTTGCATGGTCTTTCATTAGACTAACCAACCGATAATTCCCTTGCATGGTTGACTGGTGTCATCCGTTCGATTCGGCACATCAGGTATGTTGCAGATCTAAGAAGGCTAGAACGACTATGAAGATGAACGGTATTTTGACAAGTTATTTTGTCGCTTTGTTTACAAGACTTCCGCTGTGTTAAATACACTTTGTTTACAAGACTTCCGCTGTAATAATTCTGATATTGTGATTTAAAGTCCTTGGAATCATGTTGTATTTCCGAGACTTTGGTTTTAATAAAAGTTGTAATATTTGGTATTATAACTGTGGTTTGATGATTTATATCGTTTGGAAAAGCCTGGGGTGACTTCGGGATGTTATATCCGAGGTCACTGACAGTAATACTTCCAAGGGAAATTTGGGGGTGTTACACTAACCCAACAATACAAGCCGAAATGATGATTGTGTACTATGACCCTCCTTTGCCTCATTGCTCAATTTAATTCCCTATGATCCATTTCTTAACCCTCTTTGGGAATTATTGTACAATGCGATAAATGGCCTCCTTGATTCCTTGTATGGGAACGTACTTTCAGGTTTCGTGTTTTTAAACCCACATCAAAGTTCTCATATATCCCTCTAGCACACTGAATAAATCGCCAGA
Organism: Rheum nobile; assembly: GCA_027886185.1. Classification (NCBI taxonomy): domain Eukaryota; kingdom Viridiplantae; phylum Streptophyta; class Magnoliopsida; order Caryophyllales; family Polygonaceae; genus Rheum; species Rheum nobile. The sequence continues at coordinate 10,111,102 of WOAB01000027.1, forward strand.
AAGGAACTAGGATGAAACGACCTCCAAACGGCTAGTTAGAAACTTGATCCTCCCAAGACGGCATTTATGGCATAATTTCAGAAATCAGACGCGTCTTGTCAACTGGAACAGTTTCCCTCTCTGAATGGGTGAAGTTTGAATTTTTTACCATTCGAAAAAAGCTGCAACCCCTTGGAAGCCGCTTCAATGCTCCAGATCTCCCACGATTCTTCTCAACGGCTAGATCTCCCCAAACGGTCTCTTCAAGCTCTCTGCCACCGCTCAACCCCCCTCAAGACTCTTCTGCGATCCTCTCTTCTCTGGGTCGTATTGAAAAAGCCATCACGGAAGGCTCGACTGCCATCACGGTCGCTCTTCGTGATCAAGTAAATGAGTTGGGGAAGATGAGCACTGCTGTTTCAAGTCTGGTGGAGGTGCTTCAGAAAACCTGGGAGAATGCAACCGGAGCAAATCAGGCCAAAGGCCAGGATAAAGGAATTGACGACAAGAAGGATGATGAAGAGGAGGCCGCTGCTATGCCATAGGAACGTTTCTCCTAGTTCCCAGTGCTATAACGCCACAGTGTGCTAGTAGTTCCCTAGGATCCTACTCCCCTCTTCTATCTTTTGTGTTGTCTGCTTTGAAGTTGTTTTATGGTGTTTTGTGTCTGTCTTACCCTGCTACTGAACAATGATTAAGTTTTTATGTTTAATGGACTCTTTTGGCTACAATTCTATGGATTATTTATCTCTGCCTTAAGTTTCTATTATGGTTTCTGTCATGGGTTTGGCGCAAGTGTTTATTTTCCTTTGATATCCTGTTCTTAACAAGTTAACTGATCTTTTCGATGATGTCAAAAGGGGGAAGAAGGATAGGAACCTTGAACTTTGGAAATTACTAGACTAATAGGAACTCTGAACCCGTTCTACTTCTAAGGGGGAACTTGAATAAATTTGTTCATCTGCTTAGGGTGAATTCGCAACCATTGAATGTTCTCTTATTATCTCATAAAGGTGTTTATGTCTATGCTCAACTGTTCTCATGAATTTCATGCTCATATTATGTTGCCAGGTTCCTTATATTTGTCATCATCAAAAGGGGGAAATTGTTAGGAAATGGAACTCTGGAACTTTAGTTCCCCTGAGAGTTATTTTCCTCAATTTCTCTACTTTTGAAGATGACAAATATTTTGATACTAATGTTTTATCTCAAAGATGTGTGTTAAGGAACCACAGGACAATTGTCGAAACCATGAAAGCCAAACAGGACAAAAGAACCAAGCATCAAGCCAAAGGAACCCAAGTGTGCCCAGAAATGCAACACGTGATGTTGCGCTTCCCGAGAAATCTGGGAACACCAACCTCGGACAAAAGAAGGTGAAAGCGACTTGTGCGAAGCTTCCAAAGTATGTCACCATCCAGAGCAAAACAACAAGATGCCCAGAACACATAACCTCGGACAGAGAAAGGTGAAAGTGACATGTCATAGAACCTGTCACCATCCAGAAGACAGTTCCAAAGTGCCCAGGTTGTCGAACCTCGGAAGAAGGAAGTTGGAGAACGACTTGGCTGAAGCAGTTGACCAACCAAGAAGGATTCTGAGCTGCCTAGGTTGTTGGTACATGTCAAAGACAGTGTGGATCAAGGATCACCACACATCCTAGGGCAAGCTTGATCTGTGGGAACCAAGAGAAGATCAAACCGCAAAGAATCCACTATATAAGGAATATTAACTCAGAGGTTATCTTCAAGCACTTCAACACGAATCACACTTCATAGCAAACATCAAAGTGTGAACTCTCAAACAAGATCATAAAAGCAAACTGAGATCAAGAGTAACCAGTCAAGGAACCTGAGAGCTGCGTGCTAAGTTCTTGTGACTGTAAGTGAGATAGTTCCTAGGCGCTAAGGATTGCTTCTTGGATTGATTATAATTTGTGTTAAGTTATCTAGGATTGCCTAATTGTGTGTAAGGCAAAGAAACTATGTGTTTGTTCCTAGGATAAGCTGTAACCAAAGAGATAAGAAATCAAGAAGTAGACCTTGAAATCCTTTCGAAAGAAAGGTAGTGGTTTTTATCCTGGATTGCTAGTTGGCAATCAAAGGTTTCCACTATAAGAAACTTGTTCATTTGTTTTGATTGTTTAATTTCCGCTGCGAAGGGAACTGAGAATTGTTATTCTTAGTTCCTTAGTTATTTGTCTAACAATCACGATGCTACACAATGGCTGTAAGAGACCCGTCGAAGCCAGTGTGTCGTACTTCATCTTTTGGCAAATCAGGCAGCCTGCTACATAATCTTGGACATCTTTGAACATTCCCTGCCAGTACACATTGGAGGACAACCTCTTGTATGTCCTCCATGCCCTTGCATGACCCCCCATGGGTGTGGCATGAAACTCTTCCAATAACTTTGGAATCCAAGCAGAACTAGCCGAAATACAGACCTTGCCTTTGTGAAACAACTTTCCTCCCACCAATACAAAGGGTTGTTTCACTTGGTCACCCTTCTCTAGCTTCAGTTTTATCTCATACAGCCCCATATCTCTTTCAATCTCCTCTTGCAATTCCTCCCAGCAAGCAACAAATGGGACTGACATAGCATTCAACTAACCTTCATCCCGCCTTGATAAGGCGTCAGCCACCTTATTCGCACTGCCTGGCTTGTACTCAATGACCATGTCGAACCCAATCAATTTCGCAACCCAATTTTGCTGAGCCGGTGATGTGTTGGGCTGATTTAGCAAGTGTTTAAGACTCCGGTGATCAGTTCGCACAATGAAACGACTGCCCAGTAGATATGGCCTCCAATGTTGCACCGTCAACACTAAAGCCATTAGTTCTTTTTCGTAGGCAGATCTGGAAAGCACCTTACCTGCGAGACCTTTTCTGAAATAAGCAAGGGGTCGGCCTTCCTGCATCAACACCGCTCATATGCCCAAGCCCGAGGCGTCACATTCAATGATGAATTGTTGTGAGAAATCTGGAAGAGCCAGTACTGGCGCTGACGTCATGGCCTGCTGTAGAGACTCGAAAGCCTTCTGTGCTTCCTCACCCCATTTGAAAGGAGATCTTTCCTTCTTCAGCAACTCGGTGAGTGGTCGGGCGATCTGGCCATAGTTCTTAATGAACTTCCGGTAATAGCAAGTCAACCCGAGACCCCCTCGTACTGCCTTTACTGATTGCGGCACTGGCCATGTAAGAACGCTGGCGATCTTCAAAGGATCCATGGACACACCCTCTGCTGATAAGATATGCCACAAGTACTCGATAGATGTTTTCCCAATGTCACACTTCTTTTCATTCGCCACAAACGTCTGATCCCGTAATACCTGCAGAACCTGTTTAAGCTGCCTCAGATGTAATTCCCAACTTGCGCTATAGACGAGTATATCATCGAAGAATACGAGTACAAATTTCTGGAGAAATGGCCTGAAAATGTCGTTCATGGTGGCTTGAAAGGTTGCAGGGGCATTCGTTAACCCGAACGGCATTACAAGGAACTCGTAGTGCCCCGTATGAGTACGAAATGCTGTTTTAGGCACATCTTCCCCTGCTACCCGGATTTGATGATAACCCGAGCGGAGGTCGATTTTTGAAAACACCTTGGCTCCTCCCAATTCATCCAACATTTCCTGTATCACCGGAATTGGGTATTTATCTGGAACGGTAGCTTGGTTTAAGGCATGATAGTCGACACAAAATCTCCACGAGTCGTCCTTCTTCTTAACCAACAAGACCGGACTGGAGAACGGGCTGTGACTCGGTTGGATGATTCCTGACTTAAGCATCTCAGCTACCAACTTCTCAATTTCGTCTTTCTGATGGTGACCATATCGATAGGGTCGCACATTGACTGCACTAACTCCCTCTTTGAGCACAATTTTATGGTCAACACTCCTCTTCGGTGGTAGCTCTGTTTTCTCTTTAAACACATCCCTAAATTCCTTCAAAAGTTGCTCCAAGTCACTAGGTGACTTTCTGTTCAGAACGGACAGCGCCCCATTCCCCGTAGAATCACAATTCTCAGCTTCCCAGACCCAGGCGCCAAATTCAACTTCCGAAATTTTTTGGAGAGAGTTGAAGGAAACCTCAGCAAACGCCAGTGAAAGATCCCCCTGAATCGTGACATGCTTCCCTTCTCGGTCAAACTCTACGGTCATGGTCTCCCAGTCCACTGTGGTCTTCTTCATCGACAGCAACCACGCATATCCCAATACTACATCGATGCTTTCGAGATCAAATGGGTAGCAATCTACCTCCATTCCACATGAACCGAATTGCAGGGGTAATTGGCGACAGATTCCGCGAGTCTCGACCCTTTGCCCGTTGCCCAGGCGGACCCCAAATGTTCCGGTCTGTTCAGCCGGAAGCTCCTCAATCTCCATAATTCGTTGATTCACGAAATTGTGGCTTGCTCCACTGTCAACTAGAACCACCACCTTTCTTTCTCTTAGCTTGGCCTGTATTTTGAGCGCCCTCGGATTGCACGTTCCACCCAAGGCGTTCAAAGGAAGCTCGAGCCATTGTAGAGTTGGCTCCGTTTGGATTCCGTCCTCCTCAACTTCTCCTTCCGCAAGCCGAATCAACTCTACTGCACCGATGTTCTCGTTAAACTCGTCGTCTTGAACCTCGATGAGTTTGAAGACCTTCTCCCCGCACTTATGAAGAGGACTATAAGGTTGCTTGCAACGATAACACAAACCCTTTGCTCGGAGGTCGTTAAACTCTTTCTGAGGGAGAGATATGATGAATCTAGGTTTGTGGTTTGTGGATTGAAGGGAGCTGCTAGACAATGAGTTAGATCCCCAACCGGATTTGGGCCTACTATAAGCTGAGTTCTCCTTAGGCCCATTAACACCCACAGATGCCGATTGAGAAGGGATTGGGCTTTTGTTGGCCCAATTCTTCGTTCCAGATCCACTGCCTGACATCGTCTTCTTCCATGGTCCCCGATCTATGCCCTGCTCGAAATTGAGCTTCCTCTCAACCCTTCTCGCTTCGTCCATGGCGGCAAGTAACTCGTCCTCCTCGAATTTCTGCAATTCGACTCGGATCTGAGGCTTTAACCCCGCCAAAAAGTATCCCAAGAGCTATTCATTTCCCAATCCTGAGGTATGAGCCGCACATGCCACTATTTCATCCACGAATTCATCCACCGTGCCGGATTGTCTCAGTCCACTCAAATGTTCATATCGGTTGGTCGATTGGCCCCCCATGAATCTCTTGACAAGCTCCTCCTTAAGCTCTTCCCAGGAGAAATTTGGCCGTTGTTGGCCAATCCAACGCATCCAGTTGAGGGCGGCGCCGTCCATTCTCACCATCGCCACCTTGACTCTCTCCATCGGCCTGGTTGCTTGGATGTCGAAGTACTGCTCGGCCTTAGCGATCCAAGTCAGTGGTTCTTCTCCGTCAAACAAGGGTAACTCCACATTTTGCGCCACCAAGGAGGGTGACTCAGTCCCGTTCCCGGTTTCTATAGAGTTTGCACTTCGGTTTGTCACTGGGGTCGTCGAACTCGATCCACCGACTCCATCAGGGCTGGGTGTATTCTCCCTTGGAATTCGTGACTCAATCTGAAACGCGAGTTTGTCTTGCATCTGTTGCATTGCCTAAAGTAACTGATCCCTCACCGTCATCACACTTCCCTCCAGGATCTCAACCCTTCGGTTAGTAATGATTCCAGTTTCTTTGATCTCACGCTGATCTCTCTGAATGTTTTCGAGTTCACTCTCAACCGCAACAATCCTCGAATCTAACTCCCCTGTCCTCGTCATTGCAAGGACGATTTTCTCTCACCAAGAGCACCAATTGTTAGACAAGAGGATACTCCAAATCACCCAAACTACTTGTATTCAGTAAACAATAACGGAATACAGACTCAAACACTCTCAAGGGAGAACTCTCTCCAATGAGCCCTGGCACAAGGCCTTCTTTCACAATATTTCTAGATAACTGAAATTGCAATACGATTCCACTACTTACCCATACAGCACGCAGGATGATGACCTCAACCACCAAATAACGAAAGACTCAAATACCCCTAATAACAAACAATAATCTATTCTGGATTGTTCCCCGTAATCGTCTTCTTCTTGGCTCTCCTCGTAAAAACAGTATAAGGCCCACCTTGCTGAGATGGGGTGCTATCACCTTCTAAATAAGGCTTTGTGGAATTTCATGATGTCTAAAATAGACCTATCAAAAGCAAGGCTAGTTCAGAATATAATGTCCTTGGATCACAACAGAAATGAACATTATATTCAATGCGATTGTGGCTCCATTTTGGTTTGATACGATTTTGTTGGAAGAAGAAAAAAACTACTTTGCTGTATTTGGAGAAAACGATATTTGTCTGTCTCCATTTGGAGAATAATTACTTTCATCAATGAAGCTTTTATTTTCAAGAGAAACCAGTTTTCCGGAAAGATACTTCAAATTTCATGAAAAAGAGCTTTAGCCTGAATATTTGTCAATAGCATGTAGAGATTGAATGAAATTTGATGAATATGTACAAGTACCATTACCATTTTGTAAGAAGCTGTTATTTGGAGTTCCCTTTTGAGCAACACCAGTTAGTTCATTGTTCTAGCTTGTAGTATACAGAGCAAGAAAAAAGGGGGAGGTGATTGCCTGCTGGAACTAGCCAATTCAATCATTTGTCTTTGTCCTTGAGCTTTGCAGCTTCTACATACTGCTCAGCGAGTTTTTTCACCTTCTCACCTTCTTTGATGAGGAAATTTGCGTTCTTCGCTTTGGAATGATATTTCATGACTTTGTCTGTTGTCTTTCCCACGGCCCACCTATACTGCTCAACCGTGATCACCCCACTCTTGCACAATGGCCTGATATGCTCCTTGATGTAGGATTCCACCTGCATACCCGATTTCCCCAACCCAATCGATTTTTTCCGTTAGTGCATAAGAGTGAAAAAGAAGGGAAAGGGAGAGCACTGTAAACTGTGTACCTTTTTAGTCACGGAGTTATCAATTTCGTGCTGCTGCTTCTCGACATTTATCCGAGGATTATCCTCATCTTCTCTAGTTTGAGCACTTCTAGTAACTTTGGCATCAGAACTACTAGGGTCCTGTTTTCCACTTTCAGCTTCAGAAGATTCCGTACCTGGAGCCAAAGCATGATTGTTAAATGGAAAAGCTTCAAACGTGGGCTCTTTTTCGGGGCCATAAAGCTCTTCACATTCTGTAGGAGTAGGCTCCTCAACAGCTTCAGTAGTTGAGTCTGGAGGACGGCTAGGAGACTCTTCATGATCAATCTTGATTAAGTTTCCATCATCGGCATCAGTTTTGCGATCAGACTGAGACACACAAGTGGCAAGTATACCAGTCGGTCTCTCAAGAGTCTCGGAATTAGGAGCAGTCTCTTCTTGCTTATCTGTATTGAGTGTGGAAAATACTAATTTCATTTTTGACTCCCCTTCTTCTGTCTGCAATTTTGAATCTTTGATTGCACTTCCACCAATGTAATCCTCATCCTCTATATCATACTCAAATTCACCATATATATCAAAATCTGGATGTGAATCCATCTCTAGTACATTCTCAGGCCCTTTACCTTGGGCCTCATCACATTCATCATCATCATTAAAATTCTCAGTTCTGTGATATGTACCGCTTGGAGGGGAATCAGCTAGTAGGCCTGCACTCTTAAGTGCTTCCTCAACTTCAGGATCCAAGGAGGGTGGAGAACTGGAGGGCTCTCCTACTCTGGAGACTGTTAATACGGTTGAAGGGTTTGGATCTTCCACTGCACTTTGAAAATAAGTACTTTTATGACGCCTTAGCTCCTGGGAACAAAGGTTTAAATAGACAGCTTTGCTGTTTGATCTACTGGCAATCTCCCTTTCAATATTAACAGCATCTGCAATAGCCAATTCTGTTGCTGCAGTTTTACGAATGGGTGAAATATTTGTCAGCTTTAACAAGTTTTCTGCAAGGTGGTAAAGTTGTGCCTGCATAACAATTTTGATGTGAAGAGCAGAAATGTATCAATGGTACAAACACATCATGTGTTCATTCACTCGTAGTAAAGAGAAAAACACACTACAGTGACAAACAAACTCAAGGGCATTAAAGGTTCCATGCAAAAAAAAACATAAAAAATATGAAGTGTGCAATATATTAAAAAACTCATAGAGGTCAAATTTCTAACATATATAATACTGAAAATTGAAGAGATCACATCTATGTTCAATCAAGTCTACACAGTCATCCTTTAACAAAATCTTCAAATTCTTGCATCTCTATGGTGTATAAGTGAGCAGGTTGAGAGAATGAAGATATTGTGACTATGGAAACATGAAGCTAATGAAATATCTAACAACGTTCTGCATATTAAAAGACTTGATAGTGCTTTGGGCATATGGTAGCACAACATGTAAGAGAAAATGGTCTCAGAAAAATCCCGGTAAAGCTACCGCAGGAACTTATACTTTCTTCTTATCATTCATATCCAACCTGCTAAATTCTCACATTCTCAAATTCATCCTCACTTTTATTAGCTACATGTCTACAACATTACTAAGGAGAATATGATGCAGAAAATGCTGTTTTTTATATTGCCCAGGTAATACACACATGCATCCCAGTGGAGAAGAATGTTTTTCCATCTTAGAAATGGATAGTTCGAAACATAATTCCATTAATTCAGTAATCCTCATACACCATCAACTAAACAAAACGACCACAAACCCTGTATAAGTTTTCATAATTGCACATACACGCCTATGATCCACTAGCAAAAGATCTAATTGGATATAAAATCCACATAAGAGATGGTATACTACTCACCTGCCTAACTGAATTTGGAATTTTATTATGCCGACAAGACTCCATTTTTGGCCTCATATCAACTGGCAGCTGAGCCTGCATTCACAAATCACAATAGGTGAAAAGAGTTTAATCATTGGCATGACAAATATGTTAGAAAAAGCAGAAACTAAGCATTGAATGTATAGATCCTTCACAAATACAAAAAATAAGAGTATTAGAGTAAAGAAACCAACTTACCAACAGTGGATAGTTTCCTTTTAGCCCTGAATCCTCCTCCTGCTTTTGGTGTCCAGGACTAGTACTGTTAGATGCAGTCTTCCTTGCTAGAATTTGCAGTGCCCATTTCCTTTTATCAGTTTTGATGTCCTCGGGTTTATCAATCTTCCCCTTGCTAGAAACATCCCCCGTTTTTATGCTAGAGGAAGTACTATTGCTCTTTTTATTATCTAAACATGAACTGTTGCTCTTCAAGGGAACTGAACTTAAATTAAGTTTATCTGCCTTTGTGACCTCTGTAGAAGTTGACACATGGGCAGAAGAAGTTTCAAGGGCTGCGAGAGGTTTGATATCGTCTTTTCGAGGAAAAACTGATGCATCAGCTAAATATAACCTAGAAAGAATCGAACTACTACCCTCCTCTTTAGAACTCTTTTCTGTTTTTTTTGCTTCTGGGTCCGGTTTAAGGAGGCTAAGAACGGACTTTAAAGTCTCAATTTTCTCAAGTTTTGTTGTTTTTGGGCAGCGATGTTTCCAAAACTCAACCTGACAATCACGATACCATGCATGCCTTCTCTTTCCACTTGTTGTTGCATATATTTTCTTGGTCAGATTCTCCCTTGTCTTGCCTTTCTGCAACACCAATCTATTTGGCTTAACAACTGAAGCAGACACCTTCTTAATTGGTTCAGCGTCAGGTACAGCCACAGCTGCCCTGAAGGCAGCAAGCAGTTTCTGGTCAACTATGTTTTTTCCAACATCTTCAGAAGATTTGTCACCTATAGCTTCTTTAATTTCTTTCCTTAGGTTCTGAACCACAGCAGATGATTCTTTGTCCTCAACAGGCCTTCTCACAATCTTTTTTACTCTTGGTTTAGCTGCGTCTCTTCTTTCAGAGAACTTGTTAGCTGGGTTGCTGCTCAGGAACTTAGATTCTGTCCCTTGGACTATACTCATAATGTCAAGAGTAGTCACTTCCTCTGCTGATTCAAGCCCTACACTTCCATTTCTAGAGCTTGTTATATCATGGCCAACCTCTTGAGATGTATTAAAGACTACACTTTCAGATAGACCAATTTCAGAAGTTCCTTCGACATTTTTCTCAGCTTTAGTTTTCCTTGACAAGCCTTCAGTTGCAAGCCTGGCCCTTTTTCTATCAGTTGCATGAGAACTGGTACTAAGGGATGGTAAAAACACAATAAAACATTTGATGAGAATGCATGAACAAACATTAAGAAAGATACAAAATAAGAAGAAAAGGTTAACAATAAAATAGAAGATAAGAAATAAAATAGGTACCTTAGACCCTTACGCCTTCTCTTCTCTCCAGCTAGCACAAGAATATCTGCTTGAGCCTTACTTCCATCAGCTGAAATATATCCAGTAACACAGTGACAGTTTTATCAATCACGTGACCACTCATGATTATTACAAGGCAAAACAAATGTCAAAAGAAAAGAAAACTACCAAATACAAGATCAAATATGGGGGTAGATTCAATACCTGACGTCTGAGTAGAGTCTCCGGGCAAAGAATAATGCTGCCATTCATCTGCACCTACCTGGGTACTCTCTTCATTGTCTACAGAGGCAAACAAATTAAATCTGTCAAAAGTAAAGATAGACCAATGATATGAAGCAGAATTGCTTTTCTAGATCAAATTTAAGCACTTAAAACATAAACTGCAAAAAACAATGAGTCAATCACCACCTGCACAACCAGCCACAGTTGATCTTTCATCGGGTCTCAGGGTGGCATCGGCTTCTGATGTTCTATTATCAATGGATTGAGGACACTCAGTTGAAGAAACAAAATGTTGATTGAACATAACATTGTCTTCTAATTTTAACTTTGAATTATGATTACTATGAGCAGATCCAAGAGCCATAGCAGTAGAGATGGACAATCCTATGTCCCCTTCCTTTGAGCTTGGCAGATCATTTGTTATATTCTGTCTTGATAGAGCTGGGGGATTATCTGAAGAGGTTTCACGAGTATCCCCTCTCGATTGGTTGATGTAATCAGCTATCTCATACTCTAGGCATTTGGCTGTCAAGGATTTCTCAGTAGGTTCTTCCATGAGATGTTTTTGATCTACCAGTGAGACAACCATTGCTGTTTCTCCATCATCAGCAACTGATATAGACACTTTTCCAGAAAACGAGTCTGCTGAACATTGATTTCCAGCAACTCCCAAATGATATTGGTCTTGTACCAGCTGAGTTGCATTTGCATCTAATTTACGTGCTTCATCAACCAAACATCTGCAACATAATGGAAAAAAGAATAAGGGGAAAACATAAATCCTCAAGTAAAGCAATTTAAGTTTCCATTCGCATAATTGCTGAAAGCACAATGTAGAAGCTCTACTGAAGACTTTGAATATAATGAATATCAAACACTAGGTCTAGAGGATTACATCCTATGCGAGTGACAATCTATAACTGTCTTACAATCATAATATCATAGAATACTAATGAATGATCAATGAAGGAAGTGTTAATAGGTGAGGTATTTATAAGTATGTTTTACTGAACAGTGAAAAAGCTATTACTCGACATTTGGATGACAACTCCAGCTTCTTAAGGAACACAATGTAAGCAAACGAAGTGTATATTCAGAGGTCAATAAAAACATTAAACTAGAAGACACCCACAACGGAAATTGGCAAAACAAAATAAGTGTTCTTCAAAAGTACCTGGGACATAGCCATGACTCAACTGATGTGCTTTCAGCATCAAATCCCACACAAAAAGCATGGTACCTGTCAGTTGTCACCATACATATAAGTTGTCAGCATAGACTCGAGAAATGGGGATTGGGAAAGTGAATAAATAATATATTGCTGAGATTTATGACATGTTATTTCCTCAATATACACTTTGTAGTATATTAAAGCAGGAAGTTGTCATACAAATGAGCAATTACAATTTTCAAATGATCAACATAAAAGATGTTTGAAAACTACAAAAGTAAGAATGACTTGAAACAGTAATTCAAGAAACTGATATGTAAAAAGGAAAGGGTACTCTACTAATCGTAGTCCTCTAACATGTGCAACCAAAAAGATTTACAATTGCAAAGGGGACAGAGAGATTTGAAAACCACCATTTGCAATTAATGCTATATTTTCCATTCAGCGGCCGATTCCTAATATCTCAATGAAGAACAATTGAAGAAAATTTTCTAATCAGCCAAACCTTTCATCTACCCTCAATAACACCAACGATCTCCCCATGCAAACCAGCACACCCCCATCGACATCCCAGCCCCTTCTACCTAGCTTTGGCTCTAGAATATACACTGCTAGTTAGCTCTTATCAGCATGCACCAATCATTTTGAGGGGAGGAAAAATGCAGATATCTTTATAGTTATACAGCCCAAAACCAAAGAATACCATATCACATGTATCACAAGCAAGCAACTGTGTGTCTTCTTCCTCAAGAGGAACTCAATCAATAAATTACTCAAAATTGGTACTTACAAGGGCAAACCCAGGCATCAATGCTTCAGCATAGACCATATGCAGATCTCAAAACAAAGTATTCTGTCAATCGTCTACTTTACTAAGACTGGAAAATCTAAACTACAATCCTCTTTGTAAGGTGTAACCACCTCCTAAGATATATTTCGAAGTCTACTGAACACAATCAAAGAAAACTCCTATATACAGAAAAGATTATGAGAATCATCACACAACCCCCCCCCCCCCCCCCCCCCCAGAAAACAAAAGGAAAAAAAATAAAACCTGGATACTAACAGTTCTTAGTGAAGGCATTACCATATATCACATGAATCACAAGCAATTGATGTATCAAACGCCAGATTTTCATCAAGAGTGACTGAGTCACTGCGAAGTTTGCAGCCATCTCCATCCAAGCAGGTAACTGCCTACAATATGATGAATACAAAAAAATTAGACACTACAAAATATTGATGTATTACGGATCTCTATTTCTGGCTCTCCAAACTCTTTCCACCACAAAGGTAAAGAAAGGGTAATCTAACTGAGAGAGACTATAGCACAGAAGCAGACCCGTGCTTTGAGCAAGAGAAGAGGATAGTCAGCTCATAGCAACAAAAACATGTAAGTTTCAAAAGCCAGATAAATAAATGATAATACAATCCACACAATTGGATAATAGTGATAGTTTAAATAAGGCAAGTATTATTTTGTCAATATGTATTACTGCAGAAGAGACTAATTGATCATCCCATCAACACTATCTAAACCTAGGAGGCTAGGACGATAGCAATTTTGATACTGGTCATGTGACCCTGAGATGCAAAATTTCAAAAAACCCAAGAGAAGATCACATATGTTTCCCTTTCTGAATCCTATCAATTTTTTTTTATTTTGGTGGAGCCAAAATTGCGATACAAATACCATTCTTAATAGAGTAAACGAGAAATCCAGTTGCAGAAGTTTTAGAGTTATTCATAAGTGAATAGAGGAAATTCTTGGCAGGAGGGAATCGTGCAGGGAAAACAACAATATAAAACCATATGCACTATTATTAACTTCAACTGAATAATATATCCTAAGAAAGTTCACTTGTCAAATTTGACATGCATACGTACAGAGGACAACAATATTTCACTAAACTCATACATAAAGCTGATCAAAGAAGGTGCATCAAATTAAATATATTGGCACAAAGCAATTACATTTTCATCAATGTAATATGATGGGAAGGAGAGTGTACTGTTCTTTCCCTCAACGGACCAATCATCGTTTCTGCATACAGAGACAAAAGTAATGTTGATAACTATTCACAGAAATAATCAACTAGAGCATACACACAATTGAATACCTGGAAAGCGAGTCTTCATCTGTATTGTTGCCTCCAATGGTATCAATTACCTTTGCAACCAGAGAAAGCTTCTTAGTATACATTTGAGTTGTAATCTTTATTTATTGTTATCACACTCAAAAGTCAAAAGGATAGAAACAACAAATATATCCATGAGTGAAGATGTTAAAAGCTCAGCATATGATCTCAAATGTATAAATCCCAACAAGTATTTAATATAAAATTAAGAAATACTAACTGGAACACAAGTGATCAACTGAAACTCATTGTGGCAAAGAGGGCAGAGATTTGTAATTGTGGACCAATCATCAATGCACTGAAAACAAAACCTGAAATTTGCACAGCCAATGGCATTCAGTTTTATAATCAAAATTCACAAACCAATAAAAAAATGATACATTGAGACATGTTATACCAGTGCTGGCAACAATCTAGGACTCCTCTATCAATGATAATAAGCCTGCATAACCCACATATTTCATCCTCAAACATAGAAGCGTCCTGCACAAAAGCCATAAAAAGAGACATAAATAAACAAGGGAATATCAAGTGTTCTGCAAATATATTTTGTAAGCCAGATGATATCCACAAGAAAAAAGGTTCAAACCAAGATACTCTCCTTAACAATTGATAGATACATATAAACACCATCAAAAGACTAAACCAAGAAAACAACAAAATTTTGATCAGCCGGTTGTGCAATGCACTACATATGACCACAACAGCTAGAATTACTTCCAGCTAATGTGATAGGATAAAAGGGAAACGTACTCTGAACACACATTTACTAAAACCAGAGGAATTCCAATGCTTTCCTAATTCCTTGGCCAAAAATACTTAGCACTTAGTACCAAACTACCAATATAGCAACAACTCTCTGGCCATTTACACAAACTATATTTTGAAGGCATATACTAAACCAGTTAACTTTTTCTTATTTATACTGGGGCTAGTCCCCATGACACTCACTCTGTCACCTTATGAATTCACCCTCACAGCCCATAACAAGCCAATTCCTGTCCCCTCCAATTTCTGGATCCTTCTTGCACTTGGCACCCCCTAACAGCCCAATATTCCTATCATAATCGCATTATTGTAAAAAGTTGAAGCTGCGTATTCAGAAGGACCTTACAATTAGTTTTTTGCTATATAGAGAATCAAAGGAAGGGGCTTGCACGGACGTATGATTTTCTATTGTCTATCAGGTTAATAGAAAGGATGAAAGTTATTACTGGACTAAAACCCAATGCTTTTTTTATTGTCTCTCAAAAGTAGGCAAACAAACCAACACTTCACTGGAATCCTTCTCTTCCCCATCATTTCAAACAAGTTCTACTATTCTGGAACTAGGGGAATCCCTGCCCTTCATATGGTCCAATGTTATAAATGCTTGGGTAAAGGAAATGGAATTAGGATAGTATAAGCTGGGAAAGCATATGAATTCAATCGATTCCACATTAGGTAATGTACTTGATTCAGCCAAACCTATACGGCTATACCTAGCATACAGAACAATTAACCATATGAACTTAAGAGATATTCAGATGTGGTAGCTTCTTGATTTTAGTTCCAACAAAGAGTTGAAGCTTCTGATAAGCCTGCTATGTTCGGGGGAAACTAATCATAGGGAAGAAAAAATCTTACATCGTCAGCATCAACTTGAAGCATTTCTTCCGCAGTATCCAAATTTTCGAACCAATCTACTTCCATTGTGCACCTCAAACGCCGAAAAAGATGTCAGTAGTTCAATATCTGGAAAAAGTGAAAAACAACCAACAATTTAGTGCAAATGTTAGAAATTTGGATACCTATCTAGCAAATCACACACAACGCCTATAAGGGTTTGAAATCACAATCACAACTTCCGGCGCTCCAAATACCACATGCGAATATACTGAAGTACCACCAAAATCAACAGAATCAAAAATTGAGGTATGCAAAACGAGGGAATCAAAGGAATTCAGAGATATAGAGTAGCAGAATCACCTGCAGTCGTTTCCCTAGTAAGCAGCCACTGGCGCTGAGCTGGGAGACGACAGATTTGGATATCAACGAGAAAACGAGGGATGTAAATCAAGGTTTAGGAATGATCGTTTTGCGAATCATGCGATGGGTAAATGAAGCTTCAGAACTTGATGAAAGTTAAAAAAAAAAGTTGGAGACAAGCAAATTTCAAGGGTAAAATGAAATTTTATTCCGAATCCATTTGCATATTCCGAACATACAAGGCCCCGTTTGGATTCACAATTTATGTTTTATAAAACATTGATTATAATTTATACGGAAATTTCGCCCGATACCCTCGAGGTATTGCGTAATTCGCGAAATATCCAAAGGTTTGAACATTTTCGCGTGATACCCTTGAAATGTCAAAATTTGCCAAATACCCTTCCGTTTTACCACCGTTACTAAAACGTTAAATTAATAATAAAATAAATAAATAAATAACAAAGAGAACAAAAATACATTCCTTCTCCTCGAGCGGTGGCTGATACTTTTGAACGCAACCCTTCCTTCTCGAACCCCGGCGGTGGTCGATTGTCGCCCCTCAAAGAACGCAACCCTTCCTTCTCCTCGAGCGGTGGCTGGTAGCTGGGCTGTCTTGGCGGTGGTCGGTTGTCTCGGTGGGTTGGGCATTCGACCGAGCGCAAAAAACGCCATTGGAGAGGAGCTCGAACCCCGGCCGGTGAAGCTCAACCTTGGCGGCGGCTGGTTGTCGTGTTGGCTGGGCATTCGAGCGCGCGGTGGCTGGCCTGCGTATTCGAGCGCGTATTGTCCCACTCAACAGCAGCTCAAGAACGACGGAGGCAACACCGGCGCCAGCGGTTGTGGACGACGGAGGCAACACCGGCAGCTTCAGGTAAGATCCTACGACGGGGATGGAATTAGGTTTCAGGTTTGAAATTGGGGATAAAATTAGGGTTTAAGTTTGAAATTGAATTGAAATTGGGGATAAAATTAGGGTTTAAGTTGCCTCCGTCGTTCTTGAGAAGTTGCGTCGTCCGACTTGTCATCCCAACCAACGCGACAACCGGCCACCTCCGTCATTCTGAGCTACTGAGGTTTGCGAGCTGCTGAGGTTTGCGACAACCTGTAACACCCCCAAATCTCCTCGAAAGGTATTACTGTCAGTGACCTCGGATTCCACATCCGAAGTCACCCCAGGCTTTTCCAGTTGATATAAATCATCAAAACAACAGTTATAATACGACATATCATAACTTTCATTAAAACCAAAGTCTCGGAATTATAACATAATCCCAAATACATCAGAAATACAGCGGAAGTCTTAATACAAAACATGTTTAACACAACGAAAGTTTAAATAACTAACAAAAGGGTCTTGATCGTAATGATCATCCACCAAGGATCTTAACCTGAATAAACTTGTCAAAAAATATCGTTCGCCTTCATAGTCGTTCTAACCTTCACGGAATTGCAACTTATCTGATGTACCGAATCGAACGGATGCCACCAGCCAACCATACAGAGAACAATTACGACCGGTTAGTCTAATGAAAGACTAAGCAATGATACAAACAGAGTGGTTCGAAGTAGTCGTATTAGGTTAGACTCATCGCCTCTCGAATAAAAGTCGATAACAATAGTCAACCACCATACTCCTACTAGAATGTGTGAAAAGACATGATCAAGAGAAGATTCTGGAAGACCAAGTCTTCACAGCAATCAACCCAAAAGAAGACTCCAACGAATTGAGTCTTATCGGAAACATGACAAATGTTGGGAAACATTACAATTACACACAAGCGTTCAAAACGACTTGATGTTTCGGTTCACGACCAACCTCACCGCATAATGCGAATCCAGATTGGAAAGAGAACTTTACTCTGATCAAAGTCAAGACGAGTTTTCCTAGCTGTACTATTTCCTAGCTGCACTACTCGCCTGAGGGTATATTAATTATGTACGACCACGGCACTTATCTTATTTAATTCCAAAACACGCATCACGTTATAAGCTTTTAAATATATGTTTCGTCATGAGGGACATATATCGAAGGGAATCATTCCCAAGGTTTGTGACACTAGCTAAGTGCACCACCTCTATACTCGGATAGAGGACGATCATGATCCACAAGATGGTGTTCGGGATCAGCACCCTCTCCACCATATTATAAATAAACGATTGGACCTCGCAGAGTCCAAGTATTCCTACGAATACTCGTGCTAACTAAACAGTTCAAGCACACAATAGTCCACATCCATGCCCTTAAGGCAATCAACAAAAACATATATCTATAATAGCGTCGTTCTAGCAGATATACAACCTATTATAATATCATGTTTTAATTATATCATTTAACAAAACTGTTCCCAACGAAAACAGTAAATCATCCCAAATTAATTAACAACTAAACAATTGATAATTAATGGAAATATGGAATGATAAGCAAGAGCGAACCGCCAATTGCATTAGATTAGTCGAGCTTGAACAAAGCTTAGAAACGACGGGTTCCTAGGTCAAAAGCAGGGACAAATCTCGGATAATAAATCCCTATGAAACGACCCATAACGAGACCCTAAGTTAGATTCAATATCACATAAATGAATCTAAAAGAATACGAAAAGAATCGAAGGAGCCAAGCCTCGCCCAAGACCACAACACCCAAGAGCTCACCGCGGGTGCGGCAGTCTCACCGCTGGGTACGGTGGCTGGCCGCGGGGTGCGGTGGTGGTCAGCCGCGGGTGCGGTCAGGAGACAGAGGCAAGGGGCTTGACAGCGAAACTTCAGAAAACTCACCAAATCCGCTTCGTTTGGCCTTGGTTCGCTTGGGGTTTGATCTCAACACTCCTTACACCTTCAAACACCACTTGGGAGGACCTTTGTCACTCAAAGGGAACTCCGGCGACACTCCGGCGAGAGCTTGGAAAATCCGGCAACAATGGAGGAAGAAATTTCAGAGGAGGAAGATGAAGTTTCAGCTGTGCATCTTCCTCTACAATTCTCTCCCTTTTATAGGCCAACTAAGGAGGGGAACAAGCAGCTGACAAGCCCTCGACCAGATGGGAAGGCTAGGCGAAGCTAGGCCTGTAGCTCCGGCGAAGTCAGAAGCCTTATCGCGATGACGGCAGTGCTGACGGCCACCGCGGGGGTGCGGCAGGGTGCGGTGAGCCCCCCCTGGCCGACTCTGATTTTGGCTTGCACCGCGGGTGCGGCCACTTGACCGTGGGGTGCGGTCAAGGCCATTTTCACCTCCTTTTGTCCGATTACTTTTGGGTTAATTTCTTAACCCCGAGTTAAATATATTCATACATGAACGACAATTTAACCCCGAAAATACGTCAACTGTATTTTATAATACTCAGAAAAAATATTACAGAGATCAAACATGTTACAGAATGTCCGAACTTCTCTGAATTTAATCCGACCTGTAATACGGGAGTTGGAAAAATTCCAAAATATCCTGATAAAAATTAGGGATATTACATTACCTCCCCCTTAAAAGAAGTTTTGACCCCGAAACTTAGGCCGAAAACAACCCGGGAAAGCGTCTAAGCATATCCTCTTCAGTCTCCCATGTTTCCCAAGTAACTTCTTCAGCTCCTGACTTGGACCACAGAATTCGTACCAACGGTACTACCTTGCTGCGTAGTTGCTTCTCACGGCGCTCGAGAATACGCACAGGTCTTTCCTCGTAGGTACCATTTGCCTGGATCTCGATGTCTTTATAACTCAGCACATGAGATTCATCTGGCACATACTTCCTCAACAAGGATACGTGGAATACATTGTGCACTGGATGTGCCGATGACGGCAATGCCAAACGATATGCTAGAGATCCCACCCTATCAAGGATCTCAAATGGCCCTACGTAGCGAGGGTTGAGCTTCCCACGCTTACCAAATCTGAATACACCTTTGGACGGCGATACTTTGACAAACACTTTATCACCAACCTTAAACTCAACATTTCTATGCTTTGGATCAGCATAAGACTTTTGTCGACTCTGAGCTGTCAACATCCTTTGTCTTATCAAGGCAATGTCCAAGGCAGTCCTTTCGACTAGCTCTGGTCCGAGAAGAATATTGTCGGCATTCTCATCCCAACAAATCAGAGATCTGCACCTTCGACCGTACAAAGCCTCGAATGGAGCCATCTTGATAGTAGCATGCCAGCTATTGTTGTATGTGAACTCAATCAGACTCAGGCTGTCCTCCCAGCTAGTCGGACGATCGAGTACACAAGCTCTCAGCATATCCTCCAAGGTCTGGATGGTCCTCTCAGACTGTCCATCCGTTTGAGGATGAAACGCAGTACTGAACCTCAACTCGGTTCCCATGGCCTTGTGCAATTCTTTCCAGAATCTTGACATGAATCGGCCATCACGATCCGATACAATGGTCTTTGGAGTACCATGCAAACGAATAATCTCGTGTAAAAATACTTTTGATAATTTCTGGGTTCCCCATGTCGTCTTGATAGCCACGAAGTGAGCACTCTTCGTGAGCCTGTCAATGATAACCCATATAGCGTCCTTTTGACTACGAGTCTTGGGCAACCCTGTGACGAAATCCATAGCAATATCCTCCCATTTCCATTCTGGTATTGGAAGAGGTAGCAACTCACCACCGGGTCTTCGGTGTTCTATCTTGACCTTTTGACAAGTCAAGCATTTCGCCACAAACTCTGCCATATCCCACTTCATGTTGGGCCACCAGAACTTCATTCTGAGGTCCTTGTACATCTTGCTAGAGTCTGGATGCACAGAATATGCTGACGAATGGGCTTCCCTCATCACCAACTGGCAAAGACCATCAACGTCAGGCACACAAATCCGGTCCTGAAACCAGAGTGATCCATCTTCCTGAATCACGAAACCGGGAGCTTTCCCGTCCATCACCTCACTGCTTAGCTTCACCAAGATCATATCATCGACATGCTTCTCTCTAATCTGATCGAGAAGTGTAGCTTGAATCTCAAGCATACTCAGGTATCTTCGACGTTGATCGTACAAGACTTCAATATCGCACAATTCGTGGTTCAGCTTGGTCTGAGCAACAAGCAAAGCCACTACAGTCTCGTGCGGCGTCTTCCGGCTCAGTGCATCGGCTACCACATTAGCCTTGCCCGGATGATACAGCAATTCGAGATCGTAGTCCTTGAGTAGCTCTAACCAGCGTCGTTGTCTCATATTCATCTCCTTCTGAGTGAATATATATTTGAGACTCTTGTGATCAGTGAAGACTTGGCACCTCACACCGTAGAGATAGTGCCTCCAAATCTTCAGTGCAAATACTACCGCTGCCAACTCTAGATCATGCGTCGGATAGTTTTCTTCATAGGTTTTTAGTTGTCTTGATGCGTAAGCAATAACCTTGCCTCTTTGCATCAACACACATCCCAACCCACACTTTGAAGCATCACTATAGACCACATAATCATCATGTCCTTCTGGTAGTGCTAACACTGGTGCGGAGGTCAGACATTGCTTCAGCTTCTGAAAACTGGCCTCGCACTTGTCATTCCAGACAAACTTCTTATGGACCTTGCGGAGCAGACCGGTCATAGGTAGAGCGAGCTTAGAAAATCCCTCCACGAACCGTCTGTAGTATCCAGCAAGTCCTAGGAAACTGCGCACCTCCTTCATATTCTGAGGCTACTTCCAATTGGCTACAGCTTCAATCTTCTGGGGATCAACCATCACCCCATTCTCATTGATCACATGGCCTAAGAAATCCACTTCCTTGATCCAAAAGTCACACTTAGACAACTTTGCATATAGTTGATTTTGTCTAAGGACTGATAAAATTATCCGAAGATGCTCCTCATGAGCTTCCACGCTCGGAGAATAGATCAAAATGTCGTCGATGAAGACCACCACGAACTTATCCAAGTACTGGCGAAAACATCGATTCATCAGATCCATGAAAACTGCTGGAGCATTGGTAAGTCCAAATGGCATGACTACGAACTCGTAGTGACCATACCTCGTTTGGAATGCAGTCCTCGGAATATCTTCCTCACGAATCCTGAGTTGATGGTAACCAGATCTCAGATCGATCTTGGAAAAGACTTTTGCTCATTGTAATTGATCTAACAGATCATCAATCCTTGGCAAAGGATATTTTTTCTTGATCGTGACTTTATTCAACTCACGATAGTCGATACAAAGTCGAAACGATCCATCTTTCTTTTTGACAAATAAAACCGGAGCACCCCAAGGCGATGCACTCGGCCTTATATAACCCTTGTCGAGAAGTTCCTCGAGTTGCTTCTTCAACTCTTTCATCTCCGTAGGAGCCATCCGGTACGGTGCTTTACAAATTGGCACGGTACCAGGCTCGAGATCAATAGAAAATTCCACGTCACATTTCGGGGGTAATCCAGGAATCTCTTCCGTAAAAACATCAGGAAATTCATTAATCACTGGAATATCAAGAATTGTTGGTTCATCTTTCATGGGCGAATCCAGGTAGCAAAGGTACCCGACACAACCTTGTCGAAGTAGCTTAAACGCAGCCATCGCATTGATAAGCCTGCCGTTATCAGCGTCATTCCGACCCTTGAATTTGCACACACACTGACCCCCATATGACACCGTTACAGTTCTTGAACTAAAGTCGATCACTGCCCCATGATGCATCAGCCAATCCATACCGAGAATAATGTTGTATGGAGCCATGGCAATACAGATCAAATCTGCCTCGAACTTCTTATCCTGAATGGTAATCGGAAATTCTGACAGACGCTTGGTGCCCACTAAATGGTCACCATTAGGAAGATTCACAACGAAAGGTTCACAAACCTCGTTGCAGACTAAACCTAACTTACTAACACAATTCTCCGAAATAAAGGAATGGGTAGCACCCGAATCAAACAGTATACACACTGAAGTAGAATGAAGGTATAGAGTACCTTGAGCAACTGGAGCGTTAGGTCCATCAGCCTCACGCATCTCGTACAAGCGTTGACCTTGACCTCCCGAAGTAGTTGGGGCTTTGCCCTTGTTCTGTGCAGTTGTCTGCATCGAAGGACTAAGAGTCTCCGCCGGTTTGAACCTGGGTCGGTTGTTCTGATTAACAGACCCTTGCTGTGACTCCGCTCCTTTCTGCTTTCCCTGCCGACAGAACCTCTACATATGCCCTTCCTTCCCACAGCCAAAACATGTCCTCTTTTCCTTCTGACACGTAAAGTGTTTGTGCCCAGCTGCACCACAATTGTGACATTGGATCAGACTCTTGCCCTGACCCGACTGCTGTGTTGACCCTCCTTGAGTCATATCAGTCTTTGCTTTGCTAGACTTGTCAAAGTTAGACGGTGGCGCAGTACGTTTAAATCCACTCGTGATAGGTGCCATTTCAGGCACCCTAACAAGTGATTATTGACATATTTTAGACGGAGTTTTGGTATAGATTTAGGCTAAGTCTGTAATCCAGAAGAATAGTTGAAAAGCGAAGATATCATAGGATTTACAACTTAGTGGAGAGATGATGGAAGATGGAGGAGAAGATCTGCTCAGAATTCATGGAGGAAGGCTACCATTACTTGGTAGTACAGGAGAGCAGAAGATGAAGACTTGAAGAAGCTGGTCTTGCCGCCCCGCGCCACAAGTCACCGCGACCCGGCGATGGATCTCAGAGAAGACAGCACAAGCCTAGCCGCCGCCCCGCGGTGGAGAACGACGCTTCGCGGCCAGCGTTGAATTATTTCCGTTTTAGTATTTTCGACTTTATAATTGTTAATTTTTACTTTCCTTATTTGCTAGGTTAGTTTTCTAAAACCTATTTAAGAACTTTTCTTTAGTTTGTGTGAGAGTTCGGCCCCCTCTATTATTCATTCCAATTCTAGGGTTTGAACGAATGGAGAGCTAAACACCTTTGTTTCGCTAGACAATTGAAGCACTGTAATGAATTGGTTGTGAGATTTCTATTCCTCGTTCTATATCTTATAAAGTTGGATTAATTCTCTTGAGCATATTGTCTATTGGTTTATGTTGATTCTTCTAGCGTAGCTAACTAGGTTTTTCGACATCTATCAATTGCTAGGATTTGCATATAGGGGTTCTGAGTGCTTATCTAGTGGCAAACACGATTGTTGCGTATAGGGGTTCCGAGCGCGCAATCGTGAGTGAGAATTATTTGCATGCTAAGTAGTAGGGTGTCCTTCTATTTGCATGTATCATATATCCTTGTGTGAATTGCTATTGCTGTGTTAGTGGTAAAGTCTGTCGACAACTGTGAGAATCGGTGGTGCTTTACCAGTGACATAGTAATAAGTCTATCGATAACTGTGAGAATCGATAGTACTTAAGATCAGGGTGGGAACAACTATAAGATTGTAAAAAGAACTTGGAACGATAGTTTTCAGTGATCAACCTATTTCATCTGTTGTGTGGATATTTGTCTAGTGGAATACCTTTCCTCATCATATTCCTTCTCCTGTTAAATCTTGCGTTTTTGTTACTTTGCCATTACTATAAAACCCCCCTGTTACTTGTTACTCACACGTTATTGCATACAGATAACTGACTCCCTGTGGATCGACCCTGACTTGCTTGCTATACTCTGTAGTAGGTGAATTAGGATTTCTTTGACAGGAAAACGACACCGGTTTCCGGCCTTGTCAAATTTGGCGCCGTTGCCGGGGAGTCAAATACTCTATTTGTGATTGACTGCGGTGTGGATCTATCTTACGGTCCGCACCTTTGCTACTGATTCGCTACTTGTTGAAGTTGATACAGAGGCAGGTACGAATGGCTCAGACACTCCGACAGTTGACTGCGCCAGATCTGGCACAACAACCATTGGTTGTAATCATTCCACCGCTTGCTGATGGTGTGACGTTTGAGCTCAGAACAAGAGTGATACGGTTGCTCCCGAGATATTATGGACGAAGTGGAGAAGACCCCATTCTTCATTTGGGTAAATTCCACAACGTCATTATGAGCATTAAACCAGCCAACGTCACTGAAGATCAGATTAAAATGAGAGCCTACGGGTTCACTCTTAAGGACGATGCTGAGGACTGGTACTATCATCTACCCGGCGGAAGCATAGATTCATGGGCTGAGCTACATAAGGCATTCCTCACACAATATTTCCCAACCAAGATGGTGAACGCCTTAAAAAGGGAAATTGCCAGTATTGAACAAGGAGAGGAGGAAATCCTTTATGACTATTGTGAGCGGTTCAAACGACTTTGTTCTAGTTGCCCGTTCCATGGTTTTGACAAGAAAGCTCTGGTACTCTATGTTTACAATGGACTGCTAGATGATGAAAGAAGAATCATAGATGCTACTTGTGGTGGTAGTATCTTGAATATGACCCCTGATGCAGCTATGATTAAACTTCATGATATGGCTGAGGGCACAAAGGATTTTGATGAAGTCCCAAAAATCAGAGGCGTTCATGCTATCAATTCCAACGATGCACATATGATGCAAGAGATTACTTCATTGAAACAGGTTTTTGTGAAGATGAGTTCAAAAGAAGCAACCCAATAGCACAACGCTTGTGGGATTTGCGTTGACCCATTTCACAACACCAACGCTTGTCCCCAACTTCAGGATGCCACTACTGCTGAAGTATACGCCGTTGGAGGTTACGGGCCGATTAGACCTAGACAAGATCAACAACAGCTACAACCACCACCAAAACCTCACTTTGATGAGCCACCAGCAGCCCCTCAAGCTAGTAACTCCCCTTCAACTGAAGATATGCTCAAGACCTTAACAATGCACTTCACAACGCATGTACACACTACTGAGGCCAGCATCAAGAGCATGAAGGAGACCGTGGTTAATTTATCAGATACGGTTGCTAGGTTGAACAAAAGGAATGCGCAAGAAAGTGTAAATGATATGACCCTTCGAAGTGGAAAAGAATTGCAAGTCGCTCCTACTGTTGAAAAGGACGACAAAACCGAAATTGAAGATGGGCAAATTCCACCGCCCCTCGGCGATCACCACTGCGACCTGGTGGCAGCTCCTAGTTATTCTGAGTCAACACTGCCGCCCCGCGGCCAAGAGCACCGCCCCGCGGTGAACTCACCACCCCGCGGTGAAAGCCCAGAGATCGATCATGATGAAGAAGAGGACCCCTATGTTCGTCCATATTTCCCTCCTCTTGGATCTGAAAAGCCCCCCGCCCCCTTTCCGGAGGCATTAAAGGAAAGGAGATTGATTGACGACAAGGATCTCTTCGACACTTTCAGTAAATGTGAAGTGAATATTCCACTCCTCAAGCTTGTCAAGAGTATACCAAGGTACGCTAAGTTTCTAAAGGAGCTATGCACCATCAAACGAAACCAGAAGCTGAAGGGCAAGGAAAAAGTCAAGGTTAGCGAATGCGTATCCGTTGTATTCCAGAGGCGTCTGCCAAAGAAGTGCGGCGATCCAGGTATGTGGAGCATTCCTTGTATTATTGGTGACACTAAGTTTGAAAGAGCTATGCTTGATCTTGGTGCCTCCATTAATGTTTTGCCCTATTCTCTCTATGAATCTCTTGGACTTGGACCTCTACAGGAAACATGAATTGTAATTCAATTAGCTGATAGGTCTAGTGTCTACCCTAGAGGAGTAGTAGATGACGTTCTTGTTATGGTGGATAAATTGATATTCCCTGCAGATTTTTATGTCTTAGATATGGAAACAGATACAAAGGCAACCCCTATACTGTTAGGTAGACCATTTTTGAAAACTGCTAAGACTAAACTTGATTTGCAAAGTGGGACACTTTCCATGGAATTTGATGGGGAGAAGGTGGAATATAACATATATGAAGCTATGAAACACCCTAATGAAGACCATTCTTTATGCTCAATTGACGTGATTGACTCTATTGCACAAGATGTATTTGATATTTCTGGTCCTGATGAGCTGCAATCCATTGTTGAGAACAATTTGGATTTTTCCCATGAGAAATATTCTTTACCATCTAACATGCATGAAGTCATAGCTCAGCTGGATGCATATGGTAAGTATCCTTTAGATCCTTTGGGCGTTGGCCCCACTTTACTAAATCCGAGCGAGAAGCTTGTTCCCTCTATCGAACAGGCCCCCGAAATTGAATTGAAACCGTTGCCAGATCATCTCAAGTACACCTTTCTTGGAGCCAACGATACTCTGCCAGTCATTGTGTCTAGTAAGCTATCTGCAGACCAGGAAATAAAGCTATTAGGCGTGCTCAGGGAGTACAGGACTGCGATAGGATGGACCATTGCAGACATAAAAGGAATAAGTCTCTCAACTTGTATGCATAGGATTCTACTTGAAGATGGAGCCAAACCATCCAGGCAGCCGCAGAGAAGGCTCAATCCTCCAATGATGGAAGTGGTCAAGAAGAAAGTGCTGAAACTCCTCAAAGCTGATATGATCTTCCCCATTTCAGATAGCTAATGGGTAAGCCCAACCCAGGTTGTTCCTAAGAAAGGAGGTATCACTATAGTGGAAAATCAACAAGGGGATTTAGTTCCTACAAGGACCACCACAGGATGGAGGGTATGCATTGACTACCGTAAGCTGAATGCGGTAACTCAGAAAGACCATTTTCCCCTGCCCTTTATTGATCAAATGCTAGAACGCCTTGCTGGGCGCCCCTATTACTGCTTTCTCGACGGGTATTCAGGATATTTTCAGGTGGCCATTGCGCCAGAAGACCAGGAGAAAACCACTTTTACATGTCCCTTTTGCACCTTTGCATACCGCAGAATGCCATTTGGATTGTGTAACGCACCCGGTACCTTTCAACGATGTATGGTTAGTATTTTCTCTGAATATGTTGAGAAATTTATTGAGGTATTCTTGGATGACTTTACAGTGCATGTGACTAGCTTTGACTCATGTTTGAACCATTTGGCACTTGTACTTAAAAGATGTGTTGAAACCAATTTGGTTTTGAATTATGAAAAGTGTCATTTTATGGTAGAACATGGGATAGTACTTGGTCATATCGTCTCCGCTAGGGGTATTGAGGTCGATAAGGCAAAGATTGATGTAATTCAGTCTTTGCCCTATCCTACTAATGTGCGTGAAGTGCGTTCCTTTTTAGGTCATGTATGTTTTTACCGAAGATTTATCAAGGACTTCTCTAAGATCTCTTTACCCCTATGCGAGCTACTGAAGAAGGAGGTGACCTATGCA
The DNA here is from genome assembly GCA_027886185.1 of Rheum nobile. Lineage (NCBI taxonomy): Eukaryota > Viridiplantae > Streptophyta > Magnoliopsida > Caryophyllales > Polygonaceae > Rheum > Rheum nobile. The sequence goes on from WOAB01000027.1 coordinate 10,139,001, forward strand.
TTTACTGATGAGTGTAAGAAGGCGTTTGATTTCTTGAGAGAACACCTGATAAGTGCACCCATCATTCAGGCACCTGACTGGTCTCGCCCGTTTGAGATCATGTGCGACGCTAGTGACTATGCAGTTGGAGCAGTTCTAGGACAGAAAGTGGGACGTGCCTCCCATGTGATTCATTATGCTTCCATGACTCTGAATGGAGCCCAGAGAAACTACTCCACTACTGAGAAGGAGATGTTGGCAGTTATCTTTGACTTGGAGAAGTTTAGGCAATATCTTTTGGGAGTCAAGGTGATTATCTATACAGACCATGCTGCTCTTCGTTACCTCATGACGAAGAAAGAAGCAAAGCCAAGATTAATCCGATGGGTTCTCCTTCTCACTGAATTTGATGTGGAGATCCGTGATAAGAAGGGAGCGGAGAACCTAGTAGCTGATCACCTGAGTAGACTCGTACATGAGGAAGATCAGCCCGGAAAACAGAACCCCATTCACGGAACCTTCCCAGACGACACACTCTTTATGATCGAAGGGAGTTCAGGAAGTGCTCACCGCCCCGCAGCCCCCATTACCGCGACCCGGCGACTTGTAGCCAGTATGAAGCTGGAGGATCCACTGCCCCGTGGTAACGTTCACCGCGACCCGGCGGCATATTTACTTGAGAACCAGGGAAGCTCACCGCGGCCCGCGGTGACAGTACCGCCCCGCGGCAACATCTCCGGTGTTCCACTTTACTCTGTAGACACATATGACCCTCTCCTCACATAGCCATGGATGTCTTCGGAATCCGTTCTTTCAGGCCGTGGTACGCAGATATCGTGAACTATTTGGTCCGAGAGGAACTACCACCGGATTACACCAAAGCTCAAAATGCGAAGGTACGTAGAGAGGCCCATCACTATGTTTGGGATGATCCCTACCTTTGGAAGCATTGTATCGATCAGGTAGTGCGCCGGTGTCTTCCGGACAATGAGGTACAATCTGTCCTTACCTTCTGAAGCATATGGGGGTTATTTTGGAGCAAATAGGACTGCTAGGAAAGTATTGGAGGCGGGATTTTATTGGCCACACATCTTTCGGGATGCTTACGCCTTTTGCAAATCCTGTGACTGATGCCAAAGGGTTGGAAATATCACCAGGAGAAATGAGATGCCGCAATCGTCATTAATCTTTTGTGAGGTCTTTGATGTTTGGGGAATGGACTTTATGGGACCCTTTCCTAGCTCTAATGGAAATCTTTATATATTGCTTGCGGTGGACTACGTTTCCAAGTGGGTGGAAGCGAAGGCCACCAGGACTGATGATTCTAAAGTCGTGGCAGGTTTTCTTAAGGAGAATATTTTCTCAAGATTTGGGATACCCAAAGCTTTAATTAGTGACAGGGGAACCCATTTCTGCAACAAGACAATGACTGCCCTACTGAAGAAGTATCACGTCACCCAGAGAATCTTGACAGCCTATCACCCTCAAACTAATGGGCAAGCCGAGAACTCCAACAGAGTGATTAAATCTATCTTGGAGAAAACAGTTGTAGCTAATCATAAGGATTGGAGTACCAAACTCAGTGATGCACTGTGGGCATATCGCACAGCCTTCAAGACTCCGATAGGAATGTCTCCTTTCCGGTTGGTATTCGGAAAAGCCTGCCACCTCCCTGTAGAGCTTGAGCATAAAGCATGGTGGGCAATAAAGAAATGCAACATGCAACTGGATGAAGTGGGAGATTTCCGAAAGCTACAACTGCAAGAGCCCGAGGAGTTGCGCCTTGAGGCATATGAGAACTCGGTCATCTATAAGGCGAAGACCAAGCAGTGGCATGACAAGCAAATTCTGAGAAAGGATTTTAAGCCAGGGGATAAGGTCCTCCTTTTTCAATCTCGGCTTAAGCTCTTTGTTGGGAAACTGAGGTCCAAGTGGACAGGCCCTTATGAAATTGCTGAAGTACATCCCCATGGCGCCATTGGATTGATTAACCCCAAGACATGCAACATTTTCAAAGTGAATGGCCACAGGTTGAAACCTTATTATGAAGGCTTTGACCCGAACCATGTTGACGCGGTAAGTTTGAGTCCCCTAAAGCTGAAATCTGATAGGCCACAGCCTACGTCGAGCCAACGACGTTAACCAAGGCGCTGCTCACCCGAGGTATTTTCCTTTTTCCTTTTCTCTTCTTTTGATTTCTTCTTTTCTTAGACTTTTTCGTATTTTCTTTTTCCTTGTTTCATTCGCCTGCTACTAACATTTCAGGTACAAAAGTAAATGGAGGCGAGTTCAACTCCCCAGAAACCTCAAGACCGCCCCGCGGTGAGTCCCACTGCCCCGCGGTGAAGCCTGCGTAATTTCACTCAATCTCGATTTAAAAAAAAAAATTTAAAAAAAAATATATTTTCCAAGTTGGATACAAAGGATTTGACGGTTTCAGTTGGATCACCCCGTAGTCCGATACCTGGTAGTTACCTTCATCACACTCATTAAACACTCCCGCCAATACCCTAATCCCCTCATTCTTTTTTCTTCCCTTCTCTCTCTCTCTTTGCCGCGCCCCCTTCCCCCTCTCAAACCCTCAACCTAACACCTTAAATCCCTAAATTTCCCTTGTTCTAAGCCTTGGTTGTGGAAGATCCTTATCGCCAACGTCAAATTTGTTTCCTTTTCCCATACCACCACATTGCACCCATCCGACCACCCTGTGGTGTTTGTTAGAGAAGGGTGGTGTTTTGAAGTTTTGGGGGTTTGATTAGAGGAAGTTGCGTGTTGTCTAGACTCATCGGAGGGTAAAAGAGGAGTAATAGCACAGTGGCCGCCTCGCGCTGCAACAGTACCGCCTCACGCGAATCGTGTTTTTGATTTGGAGAAGGCGGTGAACAGTACCGCCCCGCGGCAGCCCTACCACGACCCGACGTTGCTTTTCAGTAGAAGTTCCTGGTCCTCTTCGCCGCTCCGCGGTGAATTGTACCGCCCCGAGATGATCCCTTGGTGAACCCCGCCTTTGGTTTGTAAGTCCTCTTTGCCTTGCTCTTTCACCAACGTATTCAATTACTGTCATTATGCCGAGGGCTAGGAAGGTTGGCATGACTATAGAGGCGTATGAGGCGTATGATGTGGTTGCGGCGAGACCTGTGCACCCGCCTCGCTTCTTTGATAGAGGAGCTTTGGCTGAGTTGGGTTTGTTAGAGATGGTCCAACGGTGCTTGGATAAGATGGGATTGGGTGGCTTCCTGGACAAATGTGCCCCTGCTTTCCCCGAGCTTTGCTACCAATTTATCGCCACTTTGTCAAAATACCATACCCGACGCATTATCAATGGAGAAGAGCATAAATACATGGTGGGTATTAAATTCAAGTATGAGGGCAGGGCTTATGAAATGCCACTGGAAGAAATCCGGGAGTTGTTAGGTGTGTCGAAACCACCTACTGCTGGGTGGAAGCAGGTCCCAATGAGGCTGATATTAGAGACTTCTGGATCTCCGCTACAGGGATGTCTGAGTTTAAAAAGGGGAAGGAGACCAGTAACAAGATCGTACATCCTTGTCTCCGCCTAGTTTTTACAGTGTTGATCCGATCATTTTGCGGAAGTGTGGAGGAGAGGAAAATCTCCCTGAAGCGCCTTGGTTTATTCTCCTCGATGATTGACCCATTGGATGAGGAGACGCCCAGGTGGGTTATGATATGGCTCCAAGAGCTGCGGCGGATTCGCGAGGGTGATGCGCGAGACATTGTTCAGGGAGGTCTGATCACCTTAGTTGCTACAGCCAGGATTCAAACAGACACTATCCCTCAGCCGATCATGCCTGTTCGCTATGACATCCCATGTCTGCGACGGTCTGGTATGCTGAACATCTCTCAGGGGCAGTTTCTATGGTGTTCTTATAGAGGTCACATGTTGCGACTCCCTCGCCCCTTGGCCTACCCGCGGGACTTCACGGGATGGTTCATTCCATCGGACGTTGAGGTTTTCCCTTCCGACACTGAGGATGAGCCCCAGGCCGCTATTCCTGCTATTATGGATTTTGATCCCCTTGCGTCTGCTGCTGCCTTTGCCTCTACATCGACTTCTGAGATTCCTTGGGATGAGATTTTTGCTCGTTTTGATGCTTTCACACTGCGTCAACACGCTGTGAACGAGGAGATGCTGACTCGCCTGCAGACTTTACAGGCCGACATTGCGCGAGATATCACGAGCCAGTTGAGTTCAGCTGAGGCATTCATGCAGGAGCAGTACTTCGGGAGGCATCCACCTCCGCCAGGCTATCCACCGTATCCACCTTTCTAGTGAGTTTATGTTCTTCCTCCCCTAATTCGTTTTGTCTTCGTCTCTTCATTGAGGACAATGTGTGTTTCAAGTGTGGGGAGGGATTTAGACTTGCTGCTTATCACAGTTAGTGTACATAGTCTGTATATGCATTTCATATTTGCATTTTTAATTCTCTTGAAAAAAAAAAGCCAAAAATATTTGAAAAAGGCAATCAAAATCCTGGGATGGGCCGAAAACCCGAAAGGGCGGTTCAAGTAAAAAGCAGGTAGTCCGACTGGTATAGACCGGGGCAAAAGTGGACTGGACTACTGGAGCGATGTGAGTACATGTGAGATGTCTAGTAAAATGAAATGAGTGGCTAGGTGAAAACCCGAGAGGGTGCCTAGGCAAGATGAGCGTAAAGAAAAAGGAGTGATTTTAAGATCATTCTGGAGGTTGGCGTCATAAGCAGAGGTGATATAAGGAGTTCGGGTAGGTCACTCTGGAGCAATAAGGAGCTAGACAGGAGTTAGGAATAGATTTATCTCGCATCACTTGTTTTGGTTGTCTGGAGCTGATTGTTGAGTTGTTGTAGTCACTGGTATCATGTCTGCTCGCACTTCCTGAGGCCTTGGTGTTTGATGACTGGAGTAGTATCAGTTTTGATTTACTCGGGACGAGTAAAGGTCTTAGTGTGGGGATATTTGATAGGTGCCATTTCAGGCACCCTAACTAGTGATTATTGACATATTTTAGACGGAGTTTTGGTATAGATTTAGGCTAAGTCTGTAATCCAGAAGAATAGTTGAAAAGCGAAGATATCATAGGATTTACAGCTTAGTGGAGAGATGATGGAAGATGGAGGAGAAGATCTGCTCAGAATTCATGGAGGAAGGCTACCATTACTTGGTAGTACAAGAGAGCAGAAGATGAAGACTTGAAGAAGCTGGTCTTGCCGCCCCGCGCCACAAGCCATCGCGACCCGGCGATGGATCTCAGAGAAGACAGCACAAGCCTAGCCGCCGCCCCACGGTGGAACTCACCGCCCCACGGTGGAGAACGACGCCTCGCGGCCAGCGTTGAATTATTTCCGTTTTAGTATTTTCGACTTTATAATTGTCAATTTTTACTTTCCTTATTTGCTAGGTTAGTTTTCTAAAACCTATTTAAGAACTTTTCTTTAGTTTTTGTGAGAGTTCGGTCCCCTCTATTATTCATTCCAATTCTAGGGTTTGAACGAATGGAGAGCTAAACACCTTTGTTTCGCTAGACAATTGAAGCACTGCAATGAATTGGTTGTGAGATTTCTATTCCTCGTTCTATATCTTATAAAGTTGGATTAATTATCTTGAGCATATTGTCTATTGGTTTATGTTGATTCTTCTAGCGTAGCTAACTAGGTTTTTCGACATCTATCAATTGCTAGGATTTGCATATAGGGGTTCCGAGTGCTTATCTAGTGGCAAACATGATTGTTGCGTATAGGGGTTCCGAGCGCGCAATCGTGAGTGAGTATTATTTGCATGCTAAGTAGTAGGGTGTCCTTCTATTTGCATGTATCCTATATCCTTGTGTGAATGGCTATTGTTGTGTTAGTGGTAAAGTCTGCCGACAACTGTGAGAATCGGTGGTACTTTACCAGTGACATAGTAATAAGTCTATCGACAATTGTGAGAATCGATAGTACTTAAGATCAGGGTGGGAACAACTATAAAATTGTAAAAAGAACTTGGAACGATAGTTTTCAGTGATCAACCTATTTCATCTGCCGTGTGGATATTTGTCTAGTGGAATACCTTTCCTCATCATATTCCTTCTCCTGTTAAATCTTGCGTTTTTGTTACTTTGCCATTACTATAAAACCCCCCTGTTACTTGTTACTCACACGTTATTGCATACAGATAACTGACTCCCTGTGGATCGACCCTGACTTGCTTGCTATACTCTGTAGTAGGTGAATTAGGATTTCTTTGATAGGGAAACGACACCGGTTTCCGGCCTTGTCAACTCGCTTGAGGTTGATTTTGCATTGACCTCTGGCGATTCCGTCTCTTGGTCGACTCCTCTAGGGTCACCTCCAACTTATAGGCTGCATCCACGTATTGCTCCAAGGTAGAGCATCCGTGATGCACCATCCATGGTTTAATGTTTGAGCTCATCCATTCATGGAAGTACCAAATCTTCTGCTCCTCGCTGGACACATCGACCCAGCGTATTGCAATAAATGATTGAACTTGGCCGCCAACTCGGTCACTTTCAATCCATCAGTCTTTGGGTACAGGAAATCCTTGTGCTTCTCTTCCCTCATAGACCGAGAAAAGAAATGATCCATCATCTTAGCCTTGAACATGCCCCAGTTCAAATCGGCATGATCAACTAAGCCAGCACTTTCCCACCATTCACTAGCGTCTCCTTTCAACTAAAGAGAAGCTATATGCACCTTCTCAGCCTCGGTGCATTCAACATTGCGGAATAACCGCTCCATATGGAAGAACCAATGAGCCACTTTGACTGGCTCTCCTTTTCCATCGTAGTTGTCAGGCCTCATAGAGTTAATGGTCTTTAGTGCTCGACCATAATCACCTCTATTCCTGACCACTTCTTCTCGGTGTACATGGACATTTGGCTCCTTAACTCTAGTAACCACTGGGGGAACTGGCACAACTTGTGCCTGAGGCGCGTTTGGTCGCATAATATCAGTGAATGCTTGCATTACGATTCCCCGTATTGCTTCCACTGCTGCTGCATCAAATATGACTGGAGCATTGGCCTGAGCTTGGCCATTGCCTCCTGGATTATTGTTGGAAACAGACTCATGTTCCTCTACAGGGTCCGGAACATTCCTCACATTTGGTCTGGGGTCATTACTTGGCCCAGCACCAGCACATATAGTGTTTCTTGTGTTCACCATCTGTTTACCGATCAAATTCCAAGTATTTTATACATTAATATCATTCCAACATACTTAATGTAATAAAATCAACTCAGAATAGATCAACTTGGTAATTTATATAGATGAACTTCCAACTGAGTCATAAGGTTTAACAAAAGGAATCTTCCGAGCTTCTAGACAAAATTGCTCGAAGATTTTGTATTTCACCGTATATACATCGGATTACTAGCAAAAGAAACACTACTACATTAACGTTGGCCCATATCTAGGTGCCCTAAAAACGTTTCCTGTATGGCAAACTCCTCACACAAGGTTTCTTTGAGCGGGGTTTATCGTTCGAATCCGGTGATGGACTCCTTACCCTACTCGGCCCGAGAACACATGGTTCGTCCCTTGGCTCTGGTGTTCTTGGCCTTGCCCACCTTTGAGCATGATCAGCCATCTTGTCCATCAGACGCTGCTCTTCAAAAGAGATCTCCTGACTTTGGCGAAGGATCTCTTGTAATTCAGAACTCGACCTTTGTCTCCTTTGAACAGGATTAGGCTCAGAGTTCTCAGATACCTCTTGTGGTCCACTTCTTCTAATGCCATACTCGACATAGAGTGCTTCCCAATCAGCATCAGTCAATGGCGAGTATACTTGTCCGGGTGGTGGACTTGGGTAGAGGAATTGCATCCCCGTGTCCTCATGGTCCACCAACAAGTGCCTTAAACCATCGGGCTCTTGTCCCTGCTCTTCATGGTTCTCTTCAGGATTTTCCTCTTCTTCAGGATCTTCTTCTGGATCCTCTTCCGGATTTTCCTCTTCCGGGTCCTCATCGGGAACCGTCTCAATTTCGAGGTTGTCGTCAAGGTATCCTCCTGAATACTCTGATGTCACCTCTTCCTCTTCTTCAGAAATCATCCCTATTGTGAAGTCGTTGTTGTAATATCCTTGAGCGTACCTTGACAGCTCAACAGGTTCTACTACCCGAGTCACAACATCGTTGGATCTAAGTACTACCGACTCAGAAAGTACATGCTTCACTTCTTCGAGTGGATTGCTAGGTCCTCCTATCTCAAAGCATTGCGGGGGAACTGGAAAGTTAGGCCTTACTGGAGATGGTGGAGCCATGTCGGCATCTTCCAAATCCCTCTTGAGAGAAAGGCATGCACCCATTTCCTACGGGGCAACAAGAAGAGAGTTAGTCTTTCTAAATATAGAAGTGAACTTTCATATCAGACTAAAGAAGGCACGACTATGAACGGATTTTTATTCAAAAATCCAGAGCCTTCGAAAACATTTCTCAGTTCAAAACGAGTAAATGGTTTATAAAATCCCAAACCCGTTTTAAAAAAATTTAGGCTCTGATACTATCTCTGTAACACCCCCAAATCTCCTCAAAAGGTATTACTGCCAGTGATCTCGGATTCCACATCCGAAGTCACCCCAGACTTTTCCAGTTGATATAAATCATCAAAACAACAATTATGATACGACATATCATAACTTTCATTAAAACCAAAGTCTCGGAATTACAACATAATCCCAAATACATCAGAAATACAGCGGAAGTCTTAATACAAAACATGTTTAACACAGCGGAAGTCTTTTTAAATAACTAACAAAAGGGTCTTGATCGTAATGATCATCCACCAAGGATCTTAACCTTAATAAACTTGTCAAAAAACACCGTTCGCCTTCATAGTCGTTCTAACCTTCACGGAACTGCAACTTATCTGATGTGCCGAATCGAACGGATGACACCAACCAACCATGCAGAGAACAATTACGGTTGGTTAGTCTAATGAAAGACTAAGCAAGGGTACAAACAGAGTGGTTCGAAGTAGTCGTATTAGGTTAGACTCATCGCCTCTCGAATAAAAGTCGATAACAATAGTCAACCACCATACTCCTACTAGAATGTGTGAAAAGACATGATCAAGAGAAGATTCTGGAAGACCGAGTCTTCACAGTAATCAACCCAAAAGAAGACTCCAACGAATTGAGTCTTATCGAAAACATGACAAATGTTGGGAAACATTACAATTACACACAAGCGTTCAAAACGACTTGATGTTTCGGTTCACGACCAACCTCACCGCATAATGTGAATCCAGATTGGAAAGAGAACTTTACTCTGATCAAAGTCAAGACGAGTTTTCCTAGCTGCACTATTTCCTAGCTGCACTACTCGCCTGAGGGTATATTAATTATGTGCGACCATGGTACTTATCTTATTTAATTCCAAAACACGCATCACGTTATAAGCTTTTAAATATATGTTTCGTCATAAGGGACATATATCGAAGGGAATCATTCCCAAGGTTTGTGACACTAGCTAAGTGCACCACCTCTATACTCGGATAGAGGATGATCATGATCCACAAGATGGTGTTCGGGATCAGCACCCTCTCCACCATATTATAAAGAAACGATTGGACCTCGCAGAGTCCAAGCATTCCTACGAATACTCGTGCTAAATAAACAGTTCAAGCACACAATAGTCCACATCCATGCCCTTAAGGCAATCAACAAAAACATATATCTATAATAGCGTCGTTCTAGCAGATATACAACCTATTATAATATCATGTTTTAATTATATCATTTAACAAAATTGTTCCCAACGAAAATAGTAAATCATCCCAAATTAATTAACAACTAAACAATTGATAATTAATGGAAATATGGAACGATAAGCAAGAGCGAACCGCCACTTGCCTTAGATTAGTCGAGCTTGAACAAAGCTTAGAAACGACGGGTTCCTGGGTCAGAAGCAAGGACAGATCTCGGATAATAAATCCCTATGAAACGACCCATAACGAGACCCTAAGTTAGATTCAATATCACATAAATGAATCTAAAAGAATACGAAAAGAATCGAAGGAGCCAAGCCTCGCCCAAGACCACAACACCCAAGAGCTCACCGCGGGTACGGCAGTCTCACCGCTGGGTGCGGTGGCTGGCCGCGGGGTGCGGTGGCTGGCCGCGGGTTACGGTGGTGGTCTGCCGCGGGTGCGGTCAGGAGACAGAGGCGAGGGGCTTGACAGCGAAACTTCAGAAAACTCACCAAATCCGCTTCGTTTGGCCTTGGTTCGCTTGGGGTTTGATCTCAACACTCCTTACACCTTCAAACACCACTTGGGAGGACCTTTGTCACTCAAAGGGAACTCCGGCGACACTCCGGCGAGAGCTTGGAAAATCCGGCAACAATGGAGGAAGAAATTTCAAAGGAGGAAGATGAAGTTTCAGCTGTGCATCTTCCTCTACAATTATCTCCCTTTTATAGGCCAACTAAGGAGGGGAACAAGCAGCTGGCAAGCCCTCGACCAGATGAGAAGGCTAGGCGAAGCTAGGCCTGCAGCTCCGGCGAAGTCAGAAGCCTTATCGCGATGACGACAATGCTGACGGCCACCGCGGGGGTACGGCAGGGTGCGGTGAGCCCCCCCTGGCCGACTCTGATTTTGTCTTGCACCGCGGGTGCGGCCACTTGACCGCGGGGTGCGGTCAAGGCCATTTTCACCTCCTTTTGTCCGATTACTTTTGGGTTAATTTCTTAACCCTGGGTTAAATATATTCGTACATGAATGACAATTTAACCCCGAAAATACGTCAACTGTATTTTATATTACTCAGAAACAATATTACAGAGATCAAACATGTTATAGAATGTCCGAACTTCTCTGAATTTAATCCGACCTGTAATACGGGAGTTGGAAAAATTCCAAAATATCCTTATAAAAATGAGGGATATTACACAACCGGCCGCCGAATGCCCTAGCTTCACCGGCGGGGGTCTGAGGTTTGCGAGCCCCTCTCCAATGGCAAACCTTTTCTCCAGCCTTCAAAAGTATCGGGGAAAGGGTGAGGGTAAGTACTCCGATTTTTTATTTTTTTTAATTAATTTAACGTTTTGGTAATGGTTGTAAGACGGAAGGGTATTTGGCAAAAATTTTACAATATTTCAGGGGTACCACGCGAAAATGTTCAAACCTTAGGGTATTTCGCGAATTACGCAAAACCTCGAGGGTATCGGGCAAAATTTCTGTAATTTATAAGAAGCACTATATACAAACTTTGTTTGGCTGCCAAAAGATAATTTAATTATCTTTCTTTAATTCCATAATGCATTAAGGATGAAAAAAAGAACATTTCGTATGCCCTTCTCACTCCCCCAGGTAATACTCCACCATGTTCTTTTTTTCTTTTTTTTTTGGTAAAGAGAGACAACACTCTCAAAGCAACAAGAAAAGAAAAGGACTACTTAGCAACAGAACGGGGTGTAGTCCGACCCCTAACATCATCCAGGAGGAGAGGGAGAGCGCCATCCGGAGGAAACCCAAGGGAATGGCAACCCAAAACAGAAGAAAAAGCCAAGGAAGCTAAGAAGTCAGCGACTACATTAGCTTCTCTGTAAATGTGACGGAATTGGATAGACCAATCCCTACGAATAAAATCTTGTCCTTGCGAGACGAGATAAGAAAGGGGATGAAAACGATCCACAGGTTTACCAAGTAACTGAATCGCTAAAAGCGAGTCAGTCTCAAGGTAAACCCTCTTGTACCCCTGGTTCCAAGCGAGATTAAGCCCTTGGATAACGCCCCAAAGCTCAGCTGCCGACACACTACAACTGCCAATATTGAAGACAAAACCCGAGACCCAAACTCCAGCAGAAGTCCTGAGCACACCACCAGCAACAGCTCGACCATCTTTCACTGCACCATCAGTATTAATTTTGGTCCAACCTTCCTCAGGTTTGTCCCAAACAATCAGTTTCTCAACTCTTTCAGGATGCTTTCCAATCAGCGGAAGTTTCAAACATGCGTCATGGTATTCTTTGACGCGATTAAGGATGAAGCTCCCCTTATCGCCTTGATAATCCTTGTTCTAGAAAACACGGTTGTTTCTCCATTTCCATAACCACCAAAGACTCAAAGCAAAAGTGTTGCACCAACCATTCTCGCCTGTAATGTTTGATCTCCACATAAGATTGGTCTGGAACCAAATAGCGAAATCATCAGAGAAGAAACCAAGGTAGCCCAAAGGAGGAGAAATGGAGGCCCAAATCAACCGAGCTTTAGAGCAATCTCTGAATAAATGAATAAGCCTTTCCTGCTCATAAGGACAACAAACACATGAATCAACCGCAGCAAGGTGCCTACGCACCCTTTCTGCATTGGTGAGAATGCACCCATGGAGCATCAGCCAAGAGAAAGTTCGAACTCGTTCTGGCACCACAAGTTTCCAGATAAGCTTAAAGACAGGAGTGTCAATTTCAGTGGCAGTTGTCGGGAAAGCGAGCATGCTATAAGCAGAGCTAACAGAGTAGTTGCCGTTCTTCGACATTTTCCAGTTGAGGGAGTCAGTATTCTCATCACCATCAACGACAGAAATGGCAGCAAGTTTCAGGAGAATAGCTGAAACTGACAACATTCAGTTCGTCGAAGTAAGGTATGGCATTGGTTATACAGGTTCCAAGCAAAAGGAAGATGATCCATCTATTCTGGAACTACGTGAAGCAAGAGATAGGGAACTCCAAGATGCTAGGGAGAAGAATCGCAATCTTGAGGAACGAGTCAAGGTCCTTGAGAGTGGACTGGATGAAAATGAGTCGTGGTACACTGGACAACCCACCCACAAGATTTTCCTCAAGCCGTCTCAAGGGAAGCAATCCAATGTTCCCTGTCCAGAACGTGCGAAACAACGCAAGAGTGTTGTTCCTAACAGAAAGTATATTCAGATGGACCAGTTCAAGTTGTGTTGGTATTGTGGGGACAACAGACATTTGCAGAAAGACTGTGAAAAGAAAAAGAAGTTCTCTGAGGAGCACACAAAGAGAAGGAACAATAGGAGCAATAATGTAAACTTGAATGACTTCTATGATGATTCACATATGCACAGTCATAATCATGCTAAGTCTAGGAAGAAAACTGTCATCATTGATAAAACTATTTCTAGGGAATAATTGCATTATGTGTCTCGACCAGGTAAGGCTAAGCTTGCCTGGGTCGCCAAATCTTAACTTTTTCTGTGCAGGTTGAAGTGAGGGGGAACGAGAAGTGGTATATTGACAGCGCTTGTTCATGCCACATGACCGGAAAAGAAGATCAACTTACCTCACTTCACAAACACTCAAGAGGGAGTGTTGCTCTTAGAGACAAGAGATGCAGAGAAATCATTGGAACAAGCGAAACAAAACTAAACTCCAGTATCACGGTAAAAGAAGTTAGTTTAGTTCATGAACTTGGTTTTAGTTTGTTGAGTGTTGCACAGCTTTGCGACCAAGGGAACAACAAGACGGTCTTTACTTTACAAGAATGCTACGTCAAAGATCGTGAAACCAAGAACATAATCTTGAGAGGAGTCAGATTCAAGGATGTGTACATTGTGGACAAGAATTTCAAGCCAAAAGAAGTTCTATGCTTTGCGTCTATAGCTGATGAGACAGAACTGTGGCATAGAAGGCTTGGACATGCAAATCTTCGACTCATTCAAAAGCTGTATACAAAGGAACATGTTTGCGGTCTTCCCAATGTTCGATCAGAGTTCCATGGTGTCTATGATGCTTGTGTGAAAGAGAAACAAACTCGTTCCTCGTTCAAGATTAAACCTGATGTAATAACCTCTCATCCTCTGGAACTGATTCATATGGATCTCTGTGGTCCCATGAGGATAAGAAGTCACGGAGGGAACAAGTATGTTTTCGTAATTGTCGATGATTATTCTAGATTCACTTGGATAATTTTTCTGTCTTCGAAGGATGAAGTCTTCTCTGAGTTTGAGGCGTTCATCAAGAAGGTGGAAACAAGTTTGGGAAAGAAGTTGAAGGCTATAAGGTCCGACCATGGAACGGAGTTCGGGAATTCTATGTTCTTCAACTTCTGTGAGGAACATGGTGTGTCTTATGACTTCTCTGCGCCTAGGACACCACAACAGAATGGGGTTGTGGAACGGAAGAACAGGACTCTTGAAGACATGGCTAGAACCCTCCTCATTGCAAGCAACCTTCCAAGGATCTTATGGGCAGAAGCCATTAACACTGCTTGTTATATTCTCAATCGTGCCATGCTTCGTCCCTTATTGAATAAAACTGCTTATGAACTAATAAGGGATCGCAAGCCCAATATTTCCCACTTGCGTTCTTTTGGATGCATATGCTACATTCACAACAATGGGAAGGATAACTTAGGGAAGTTTGACCCATGAAGTGATGAAGAGATTTTCTTGGAATATGCAAAGGCAAGCAAGGCCTATAGAGTATACAATAAGAGGCTTCGCAAAATTGAAGAAATAATTCATGTTGTCTTCGATGAGAACTCAAAAGATTCCAATGGCGAGTTAGAGGCGACGTTCCCAGAGGAAGGCTATCCAAGAATGCAACGAGAGGATTCTGATGATGAAGACAATGGTCCTTCTTCACGATCTCATACAGGTCGCCGGAACGGTCCTTCCAATGCTGCCAATGTGTCTCTATCCTCTCTAAACTCTTCTAGTCCCGACGACTCTTCCAAGGAGGATACCTCAAGTGATTATGCATAAGATACAGACGTTCCCTCCTCATCTAATGCTGATTCAACAATCATGCCCCCACCTAATGCAAAAGCCACTATCATTGTTCCATCTGGAACTTCTGGTGATATTATTAGTGTTGATTCTCAAAGCGATGACGACAGAACAAACCAATTTGAAGATGCCCAGTTACATCCATCTTCAATGGACGACTCGGAGATACAACCTAATGATCCATCATTACTCGTGTCAAAGAGTGTTCGAATTCAAAAGGCTCACCCCACTCATAATCTGTTCACACCTTTCGGTGAAAGAGGTTTGCGTTCCAAATTTAATGTGTTCTATGCTTTCCATGCTTTTATCTCTCTTGTAGAACCCAAGACTATCAAGGAAGAACTGAAGGAACCTGACTGAATCATAGCTATGCAAGAAGACCTACATCAATTTGAGAGGAACAAAGTCTGGCGGCTCGTTCCCTTGCCTCGCAACAAACATGCTATTGGGACTCGCTGGGTGTATAGGAACAAGCTCGATGACTCTGGGGTAGTCACAAGGAACAAAGCAAGGTTGGTTGCTCAAGGTTACAATCAACAAGAGGGGATTGACTATGATGAGACGTATGCTTCAGTGGCTCGCATTGAAGCTATTCGCCTTCTCATCGCCTATGCCGCTCACAAGGGATTCACATTATACCAAATGGATGTCAAGACTGCGTTCTTGAATGGATATCTCCAAGAAGTGTATGTGAAGCAGCCCCCTGGTTTTGAAGATGCCAATTTTCCCTCGCATGTGTATGCTTTGGACAAGGCATTGTATGGTCTTAACCAAGCACCTCGTTCTTGGTATGACAGACTTGCACAGTTCCTTCTCTCCAACGGATATCGTCGAGGAACGATTGACAAAACATTGTTCCTTTTGGAACAAGAAGGTAAGATTCTGGTGGTTCAAGTATATGTTGATGATATTATTTTTTGTTCCACTAACCATGCTCTTGTAGAAAAGTTCAAAAATCTTATGAGTAGTGAGTTTGAGATGAGCATGATTGGGGAATTGTCCTTTTTTCTCGGACTACAAGTTACTCAGACTAAGGAAGGAACGAAGATTCATCAACAAAAGTACATCAAGGAGTTGTTGAAGAAGTATGGTATGGATTCTGCAAAACCTATCGTTACCCCTATTTCTCCTAACACTCGCTTGGATGCAGATGTCAATGGATTAGATGTTGATCCCACCATGTATAGAGGAATGATTGGTTCTCTCCTCTATCTCACGGCCAGTCGGCCAGATATTTTGTTTAGTGTGTGTCTCTGTGCTAGATTTCAGGCCAATCCAAAGGACTCACACTTGAAGGAAGTAAAGCGAATCTTTCGATACCTCAAAGGAATGGACCATCTATGTCTATGGTATCCCAAGAACTGTGACTTTAATTTAGTTGGATTCACAAACGCTGACTTTGTTGGGCACGTTGTAGATCACAAAAGCACCTCTGGAACAACACAGTATATATGGGATATTCTACACAAGCCTCTCCACCGCCATTCTTCTCTCTCTGCTCTCTCTCAGAATTCAAATTCTCAAAACTCCCAAAGTTCTCTACTTTCCATGGCTTCCCCAAGCAAGAAAATATCCACCGACCAGTTGACCGACGCCGAGATGGATGCTTATATTATCCAACTTCAACAGGCCAAGGCCGCCCGTGCTACACCGACTCTCGCCGGCGTCCCTGCATCTGTGCTGGCAATTGCTCACGCCGCCGTCCATCAAACGGTGGATCCATCAGCGTCTACATCGACTCCCACTCTGACACCGTCCCCATATGCTCCATCTCCACTAAAAGCCTAGGATCTCAATCCTGTGCTTGCCAACGTGCCCATGGAGGAACCCCCACATTCCCAACATGGCAAAGAAGACAAAGTCTCCTCTCCCTCCAAGGACAAAAGAAGATGAGGAGGAACAGTCGATGAAATCCCTAAAGAAGGAACTGGGTGTCAAGTCTGCACTTTTGGCGCCTCCTCAACCCCGCAAGCAAAAGCTCGCAAATCTTGCCATCACCGCCCAAGAATCTGAGGACGAAGAGGAACATCCCTCGCGTGATATTATGCCATATGGATCGGTGCAAAAGCTCGATTCTTGAGAAAGGAAAAAATTGATCTCCCTCGCGTGATATTATGCCATATGGATCGGTGCAAAGCCAAGTCCCACTCCTTAGCCTATCACGGCTTAGTGAAGATGTTGTTGCTTCGAGATGAAGCTTATATTGAAGAGTATGAGGTGTCTCTGGGAAGTGAGTTGGACTCTACAACTGTGGAGAAGATGAAGTTCAAGGGTGATACCAAGGGAACGGGCACTGCGACTGCAAAGAAAGCAGTTGGTGAAGGAACATCGAAGGGAAGCTCAATTCAACACCAGATATTGGCTGAGCTTAAGCAGTTGAACACCACGATGACATTGCTCCTAGATCACTTTCTGAGCAAAGTTGAGGACGCTGCTAAAGACCCTGAGATCTGAGTGCTCCATGTTACCCCTTGCCCGTCTAATCTTCTGTGTTTTTATCTTCTATGTTCTTATGTCTTTTGTGTGATTGTTCCTTATCTTTTGATAATAGTTGTCTCAGTTCCTTCGCTTTGTACTTCGCCTTGCATTATGAATGAAATATTTTGCTTATGATTTGCACGTGAGTCAAGTCTTTGTGATTTCTGTGATCTTTTGATGATGCCAAAAGGGCGAAGTATGGACAATGTGAAACCCAAGGAAGGGTTGATAACAGAAGCTAGTGCTAAGGATAACGACAATGCTGGTTGAAGGTAAATCCTTCTATGAACTTTCTGAGGGGGAACAATGTCAATATTTTGAACATAGTATTTGTGTGATTAAATGTGAAATTGACTTCTTACTTGTCTGTGTTGAACGTGCACATTTTGAAGGAGTTTGTCATCACCAAAAAAGGGGAAATTGTTAGAACGGTGATGTTCCCTCTAGTTTTGATGATGATAAACTCAAAGGCATTTGATGGTTTTTAGTGTGACTGAGTTTCAGGAAACAAATGATTCAAGGAACGATGAAAACCAAGTGAATAGTCAAAACAGAGAATACAAGGAACCGATAAGTCAACAATAAGAAAACACCACGCTGGAACGAAAGAGAAATAGAGACACGCGTGGTTGATTAGAAAAGGAAAGGGAGCAGCGCCAAGGAACACATGACACGCGCTGTGAGCCCTTGCGCCTGCCGAATCTCTCGTTTATGGAAACAAAGATTGAAGGAGCAACTTGGGCCTCAAGATAAGATCTCGTTGGAGATATTCTGGTTAGGATAAATTAGAAAAGATTGTATAGGATTATTTTATCTTATTTTCCTTAAGTAAAACTAGGGTAAATTAGATAAAATACCTAGACTATAAGATAGAAAGTTGCAAACTTCATTTGACATAGTTTTCCACGGCATTTCCACAGAGAAGAGCATTCAGAAGTATCAAGAACTTACAAGGACGAAACTTTTGGTGAGTTGAGTACTTGTTAGAGTTTTGATTATCTTAGGTGTTGTTAGGAACGTTACATTCAGAGGTCTAGATATCTAGGAGTAAACTAGATTGAGATAAGACTTGCTTGTTTGTAATTCCGGGATTAATAACACAAGTAGACTTTCGAAATCCTACTAGGGAAACTTAGAGGTAGAGGTTTTTCTTAGTCAACTAGTTGGTTAATTAAGTTTTCCTCTCTAAGGAACTTTGTTTGTTACTCCGTTATTCTGTTACGATGTTCCGTTGTCCAAGGAACAGTTATACCGTTCCTTGTACTAACACACTCGATTCTATAGTGCATAAATTTGTTTATATAACTAGAATTTTCCTATGCTGGTGGTGGAGGAGCTCAGCCACCAAGACTCACCTACGTTGATACCTTGCAACGTCACGAGTCCATTGACACCAGCCTCGCTCCGTTTGGACTATGTTTGGGCCCGTACGAGCCGTCCAAATTAGGCTTGTCGAAGAGTGAAATCTGGAAAATTCTTGAATTTGTGCATGATTAGCTTATATAACGGGTTTTCCGGCATTAGTGGAGATGATCAGCCGTTTAAGCTCACATTTGCTGAGAATCTTGCAATGCCCCGAGTTCATAACCACTGACCTTGCATCATTTGGACGTCGTTTGAGCCATCTATGAACCGCTCGAACATTGACCCTCGTGAAAGGCAAATTGTGGAAAACATTAGCAAAATGTTCTCAGGCCACTGTTTGCGCCTCTTTCCCGACACCGGTGGAGGACGTAAGCCGTCGCGACCCACCTTCGGGTAAACCTTGCAGCTCCATGAACGCGACGATACCAATCCCGTTCCGTTTCGTCGCCATTTAGACTTGAGACGAGCCGCATGAACCTTGCTCAATGCGTGCCATGTTTTTTGCAAAACTAGTTCGTCGGAACTTGCATTTGCCTTACCGGACGCCACCGAGCTGCTGCCGTGACGCAGCCATGCCCAGGAGCCGCCTCCGCCAGTATCCGAACCCAAGACCACAACGTTCTGGCTCCGTCGAGCCGTCGTATGAAGTCCGCCAGGGCTTGCTGTTCGTGAAGGCATGTTGAGGCAGAAGTGATGAAGAAAGAAGGGGTCCACCTAATTGATTTACGAAATGGGGCGAGAAGCCCAGTAGCTCTTTGGTTCCAACTTCGACCCAAATTTATAAGCAGTCTAAATTCCAACAGATCGGTAAATTTCTACACTAAATTTATTCAAACTAAATTCAATTTAGTTAATATATATATTTAGTTTGAATAATTTGATGTAATTATTTAATTATTTTATTATTATACGCTTATACCATGTCTATGAATCCGGAGCGAAACACATATTTAAGCAAAGTTAAGAAGCATGTCAACGAAAACCGTCCATCGGTTACAAGTGGAAGTCAAATAATGGATACAAAGGACCGACAATCATGGCCGCTGGAATTAATGGTCGGGGCAACCAAGGTCCTCATAGGGCGAATTTAAAACGACAACAAGCGACAACGGGAATGTGCTACAAGTTGATCGAAGGTCGTTCAGGGAACTAGCCTATCATGGAATATTAATGAGCCCAACCCAAGCACAACAAGGATTAAGAGTTCGCTCGTCAGCTAAGTTTTCTACCATTCCTTTTGAGTACATGAGAAAGCATCACATACTTTGAAAATTAGTTATATCGGCATATATTAATTGTTGTGAAGTGTTAAATTGCGACTGACCATGAGTAAGGTCATTAAACAATCAATTTAATTTCTCTATGATTATATTGAAAGCATGGCACAGGATACCGGAAGCAGCCCACCTACGGGCCGCATGGGCACGAGCTGCCATCTTATTCTTATTAACCTACGGGCTATAGGGGCACGAGCTTCCATCTTATTAGCCTATGGGTTGCAGGGGCACGAGTTGCCATTCTAGCCTACGGGCTGCAGGGACACGAGCTGCCATCTTATTAGCTTACGGGTTACAGGGACACGAGTTGTCATTCTATTAGCCTACGGGCTGCAAGGGCACGAGCTGCCATCTTATTAGCCTACGGTTTGCAGGGGCACGAGCTTCCATCTTATTAGCCTACGGGTCGCAGGGACACGAGCTTCCATCTTATTCTATTAGACTACAACCATAGGGGCACGGGCTGCCATCTTATTATATTAGCCTACAGGCAACAGGGTACGGATGCCCTCAATCTTTATTTCATTAGCCTTGGGCTACAAGGGCACGGGCTATTGCGCAAGACCAGCTCAGAAACAAAAATTATACTAGCTTTCACGCTAGCTAGAACACTATGAGAAATTGCACTAGCTTCTACGCTAGCTGCAACGCTAAGAAAGCACATAGCAGAACTCCTAAGTACAGGAAGTGAGCATGGGTCACAGCGAGTCAGTGAGTGCTGAACTCCAGCGACCTCCACGGCCAATCACGAAGTCGAGCCGACAAGTGTCGCTCAAATAGCCCGAGCCGGTGAGTGCCGCTCAAATAGGCCGGTTGGTGGGCCATAACGAGTCAGTGAGTGTTGGTCTCCTGTGACCACCCCAGATTGCAACTAGCTCGAGCCGGTGAGTGCCGCTCAAATAGGCTGGTCGGTGGGCCATAGCGAGTCAGTGAGTGCTGCTCTCCTGTGACCACCCCAGATTCCAACTAGCCCGAGCCGGTGAGTGCCGCTCAAATAGGCCGATCGGTGGGCCATATCAAGTTAGTGAGTGCTGCTCTCCTGTGACCATCCCAGATTGCAACTAGCCCGAGCCGGTGAGTGACGCTCAAATAGTCCGGTCGGTGGGCCATAGCGAGACAGTGAGTAATGCTCTCCTGTGACCACTTCAGATTGCAACTAGCCCGAGCTGGTGAGTGCCGCTCAAATAGGCCGGTCAGTGGGCCATAGCGAGTCAATGAGTGTTGCTCTCCTGTGACCACCGCGGATTGTAACTAGCCCAAGCCGGTGAGTGCCGCTCAAATAGGCCGATTAGTGGGCCATAGCGAGTCAATGAGTGTTGCTCTCTTGTGACCACCCCGGATTACAACTAGCCCAAGATCTGAATGCCGCTCAAATATGTAACACCCCCAAATCTTAACCCATTTGGAAAAGTATTACCGCCAGTGACCCCAGTGTTCCTTACCAAGATCACCCAAAGCTTTATCGGTTTAAATACAATTCATGGAATACAATTGATACATAATGATCAAAGTATTCAAATTAAAACATCAATCAAATGAAACATGAGTTACGGGATTACATCCCAATCCCGAATAGGACAAATACAGAGTTTAAACAAAGTATAGCGGAAGTCTTTTAAATATATAACAGAGTAAATAAGTTACAGCGGAAGTCTTAATAAAAGATATTACAAAAAGGGTTATGATCGTAATGATCACCTGCCCAAGGATCTCAACCTGATTAAAAGAAATTATTAAAACATCCAAAAACAACCGTCGTCTTTATAGTCAATCTAGTCTCCTCATATCTTCGCTCTATCTGATGTGCCGAATCGAACGGATGACACCAGCCCACATGCGGAGAACAATGTTCGTGGGTTAGTCTACTTGAATAGACTAGCAAGGGTACAAAGCAGAATGGTTCGAGTGATCGTAACCGTTTACTATCATTGTCCCTCAAATAATAACCGAAGGAACGATACATAACGCGACACTTTCACGGAATAACAACAAGAGGTATGCACAAGAGAAGATTCTGGAAGACTTAATCTTCACAGAAATCGACTCGAAAGAAGACTCCAAAGGAATTGAGTCTTAAGGAAATATGACAAATCTGGAATGTTTAAGAATCAAACAACAATGATTTAAAAGCTGATTGAGATGCTTCGGTTCACGACCAACCTCACCGCTTACAGCGAATCCAGATCGGAAAGAGAACGTACTATGATCAAAGTCTAGATCATATAATGATTTAAAAAGCTGACTGAGATGCTTCGGTTCACAACCAACCTCACCGCTTACAGTGAATCCAGATTGGAAAGAGAACATACTATGATCAAAGTCTAGATCATATAATGATTTAAAAGCTGACTGAGATGCTTTGGTTCACAACCAACCTCACCGCTTACAACGAATCCAGATTGGAAAGAGAACGTACTATGATCAAAGTCTAGATGAGCTTTCCTAGCTGCACTATTTACTTAGCTGCACTACTCGCCGAAGATTTATTAATCATGTGCGCTCGGGCACTTTATCTTATTTAATTCCAAAACGATCATTACGTTATAAGCTTTTAAATATATGCTCTGTCACGCAGGACATATAACCAAGGAATGAACCTCACAGAGTCCAAACCTCATCTATATCGAAAGAATGAACCTCACAGAGTCCAAGCTTCTACTATCGCAGGGTCTTGCTCGCCCTTAACAGTTATAAAGAACCGACCAAACTTCTCAGAGTCCAGACGTTCCTACGAATACTCGTGCTAACTAACAGTTCAAGCACAACAATAGTACGGATACATCCACATAAATGCCCGCAAGGCGATCACAGATAATAGCGTCGTTCTAACATGTATATAACCTATTATATGATTTTCCAAAACAGTTTATAAAACCATTTCCAGACAAACACAGTAATCATTACAAATTAATTACTCAGATAAACAACTGATAATTAATGTAAATATGGAACGATGAGCAAGAGCGAACCACCACTTGCCTGAGTCCGCAGAGATTGAACGAAGTCTAACGATGGGATTCCGGGTTCGACACAGAGACGAATCTGCCAACTCCGGTACCTTCGGATCGACCCATACAGAAACCCTAAGTTAGATTCGACAAACAACAATACAGAAACTATGAAAGGACGAAAGGAATCGACGAAAACGAAACCCGAATGAAGGCCTCGGAAGCCAACCACAACAACTCACGGCCACCACCTCTCGCCGGCGGGCGCCGCCCAAATCACGGCGGGCGCCGCCTCACACGCGGCCGGCGCTGCTCATCCATGGAGGACGCCGCCCATCTGTGGCGAGCGCCGCCCATCTGCGGCGGGCGTCGCTCCTTGGCCACACATCACGGCGGCTGGGCAACCTCATCACGGCGGGCGCCGTTCTCCACGGCGGGCGCCGTTCCTGGCGGCGGGCACCGTCTCCCTGGTGGCGGTCGCCGTCTCCCTGGCGGCGGTCGCCATCGCAAACCAAAACAGAAATACGAGAGAGAAAAACTTACCCTCGACGATCGGTTTGGCTCGTCTTCCGCCTTGCTTGGTTTCTAGGCCTCTAAGGGTCTCCCAAGCTTCCTTTGGCCACCGAGAACGACACCGACCGAGCTCCAACGCTCGACTCAAGCCTTCCGAGATGGAGCGTTTTCCTTGAGAGCGTTTTTGAGAGCTTGAGAGCGTTTTAGGATTTCCAACCCCTTCACTCTCTCCCAATGCTCTCTATTTATAGGCAAACCCAAGGGTTATGAAGGTGCTAGGAAGCTTCCTCTTCAACCTTTGGGTAATAACCTCTTGCACTTTGCCTCTTGGACAATAACTCTTGGACAATAACCTTCGGTTAAGGAATCTTGTACTTTATGCCCATTAGATAACAACTCTTGGGTAATAATCTTAACCCGCGTTAAATAAAGTCGTACACGAACGAGTATTAACTCCCAAAATACGTCGACTGTATATTATTTCACTGAGAAAAATATTACAGAGACAGAGCACATTACAGAATGTCTTAAGCTCTCAGAATTAAATCCGACGTACCAAACGGACGTTCGGGAAAAATCCATAATTCCCAAAATAGCCTTATAAAATTACGGGGTATCACAAAATAGGCCGCTACGTGGGCCATGGCGGGTCGGTAAGCGCGGAATCCCCATGACCACTCTAGATTAACAACCCGATGTTCAGGTGAACACCAATCATACAACACAGAATGCGGGCTGTAGAGAGGCGATAAGTGGCCGACCTCGAAACGATCGCCCCAGACTCGCACAAAGTCAAGCTAGCATGTTGCTACTCACCCGAAATAGATTATGAGATGTGGCAGATCAGCAAGTCGGTATTCCCCAATCAAGGCCCTCGAATCGTGAGGCCAACCAGTAAATGGTTCTCGACCGTGCCAAGTAACAGAAGGCGGAGCATCAAGTTTCTGCAAGGCCACACGATTTGCTATAAACCGTGCGAGTGGTGTCACAAACCGTGCGTTTTCTTCGAGAGCCAGAATCAAGATTTTGTAAAGCCGCACGATTTGCATCAAACCGTGTGAGCCGTGTCACAGATCGTGTTGTATGCCAGAATGCCAGAAAAGAAGCTTCTGTAAGGTCGCACAACTTATAAGGATCCGTCTTCAAGAGGGGTCATCTTGGCCAAAGTCGGTCTAGTTTCATGGAACGTTGTTAGCGCGCGGGTTCAGCCTCCCGAGCATGCACCAACCTCGGAAGTCCGAGGGGCAAAATGATGAGGGAAATTATATCTTTCCTAAATTATTTTAATTATGTATTTTCCTAATTAAAGAAGATAATTAATTATGGATGAAAAATTAGATAGATTGGTTATTTTATATTAATTATGCAAATATTATTAATTCAGAGACAATTAATGGACATATTAAATGATAGGCCCATGAGGAAGTTCACACGGCAAGCCCATGTACTTACTACATTAAAACCTAGCTTCTCTTAGTCTCTTGATACGTTCCTTTTCTTGGGGACAACCTCCATGAGAGAGCAAGGAATAGCTTAGGGAGAATTGGTGGTTCTCTTTATCTGACTTGAGCGTCAGAGGGGCTTTATGGGAGATCTGGTCCTCTTGTTAACTCGTTTTTTGGGTGCAGATCTTGTTCGTTGATCGGATTCTTGAAAGATCTATCGTTGTAGGTTCTGTTGATTTAATGGTACAAATTCATGCTACCACATATGTATATAATTCTTCCACTCTTATTGGGTAGAAATGCATCTATCAGAACAAATGTGATTCTCTATTCAGACATCTCTAACTCAAGACCACTAATAAAAGTTGTTGACTAAAATGAAACTTGACAATTTAAGTTGATGGATTCCTTCAATAATGTTGGAGATCTATATATAATAATAAAAAGTTGTGTACAAGAAGCATTTATTGCACTTATTAAATTTATGGAAAAAAATATGTTTTTATTCTTATAAAATTATGGCATGTCAAGATGCATACTTTGGCATAGTGGTTCAAGGCTTCAAAATATAATAAGTTTCACATTCTTAAGGTCTAAAGTTCAAGCCTCACAAACTCAGTTCATCATTTTTTGGGGTTAAATACTTAAGTTCAAAAGGGGGAAAGTATGTCTATATCTATATATAACATTAAAAATTGGGTACATGAGAGTATTTATTACACTAATTTAACTTGATGAAAATCATCTTATTTTCTTGTTTACATTCTATTGTGAAACAAAATCACCCTCTTAGCCTAATGGTTGAAGTAATTGGTATATAATGAGTGATTTAAGGTTCAAATCTCATGTGGAACATCTTGACTATTTCTTTTCATTGTCCATTTACATATATATTTCATTAAATCATATTAAAGTATAATAATCTATTCATATATATATTTATATATCTACATATCTTATGTTTTTTTTAAATCCTTTTGATATCACAATGATTTACGTAATTCAATGATTTAAAATGATGACAATAAATATATAAGAAAGAAAAAGTAAATAAGATAATTTAAGAAAAGAAAAATATATTTTCATTTGATGATTATACTAATAGTTTCAATACAAATAGGAATTATTAAACTTAAAAGATTTTTTGATTTTTCAAAAGAGAGATAATATTAGAACATGTGTTTTTGGGATTAGATGTTCTACATAAATGATTTAATATGGTCCTTTACAGAATTGGAGTTACGAGTGATATAATGTTTAGGCATTTAATTTGGAGTATTGAAAGTTTGTAACTTATGCAATTAAAATTGGTAAGAAGGAGGTTCGTTTCTAATTTATTTGGAATGCAATTAAAATCTAATTAATATAATACACTCAATGCAATAATTAACCATCAATTTTTTAATAATAAAAAAAGGTATTTATAAACATAAGTTTTGTAATCTTGTATTGTTTTAATTTTTAAATGATCGAAAGATATATTTTCAGCAGAAAATTAGAAAAGGAAATAATTGTTTAAGTGGATGAATATTTGTATTATTATATGTGTAGTCCTTTTACAATTTTTTCATTTATGCTATTCAAATTTATAAATACTTAAATATTCATTCGTAATCAATATGGAAGAGGTTACAAAACTAATACACTATTAATTACAATTTTTCTTATACAAATAAATTATA
Organism: Rheum nobile; assembly: GCA_027886185.1. Taxonomy (NCBI): domain Eukaryota; kingdom Viridiplantae; phylum Streptophyta; class Magnoliopsida; order Caryophyllales; family Polygonaceae; genus Rheum; species Rheum nobile. The sequence continues at coordinate 10,165,379 of WOAB01000027.1, forward strand.
ATCATATACCAAAAATATGGACCTTCAAATAGATAAACACATACATAATCAACTTAACCAAATATATGTTTACAACGAATAAAATCATAACATAAATCACAAAATCATGTAACAAATAAAAATATACTTATATTTAAGTAAAAAGTATGAGTTGATATAGTTATATCACAAAAACATAACCTATATGTCTCGTGCGTAACACGAGCCTGGTCTCCTAGTTGTACATGAATATAGATCCCGTTTAATGATCAAGAATGTTGTATTGACTATCGCATGTGAGAGATCCTATTTCTCCATCAATAATGTTGACAAAAATAGTTCACCCAATTTCTTCATTCTTTTCCTCTTTCTTCATTCTCTCTTTTGTGTATGAATCTTTCCAACAATCAAGATAAAAGTTCATTTTACTTTGGTCGTAGTTTTATGGATCTTAATAAAGATCAACAATATCCTTATATCCACCAAAACTCATATCAAAAATTTTCAATAAATCCTTGTGATTTGAATGAGTTTTAGGTTCACCACTACTATAGAAAGTCCAACAAAACAGTAAATTTTTTTACTACATCGAACATCTATCCGATCATCCTTCGCAGCATAGTTATGGATTACCTATCACCTCATCTAACACAAGAGCAGTTGCAGCGATCCCGACGCCAATTTTTACATGCGGGTTCTACTGTTTATTCATCTTGTAAAACATTTATAAAAATTATCCATTGTAATAATTTGGATATTCATTCTTTTTTGTAAGAATACCTTCCGTTTACTTGTATAAAAAAATTTCAATAAATTGTTTCATTTCTCCACATGTCAAAGAGATCAAACTCACTCTCTCTCACAATTTAATAGCTCTCTAATATTATAATTTAGTCAAAATTTAATATATGTTCAAGATATCAAGTGACCGATATACTTGCAAAACTTGGTCATTCACCACTTGACCAAGACTTGTCTAATCACTTATAATTTCAAGTTGTCATAAGAAAGAATGTTCTAGAATAAACCACATTCGACCATCCTAACCACCTACCTTTTGAAAAAAACTAGTCAATTAATCAAGTGCTATTTGATATGCATAAGGTTAGTTTTTGCTAACATTTTTTAAGGAATATGTGTCATTCAATCAAGATGATAATTATTAATGATAGAATATGATTAATAATAGACATTTATAATTTGGATATTTTAAATTGCCTTAGTGTTTTGTTAGAAGTCAACTATGACTTATGCGATAAATTAGATTTAATCCATTGCTATTATATCCGGGTCCTATAAGGTCACACACAATAGAGTAACTGAGCTAGATCAAAGCAATCTGAGGTCCATTGTGGGACAGTGAATTTCGATTAGTGTATATTGTTGGAAGAGTGGATTCTCTATCAAATAATAATAAAGTGTTATCTAATTATTTGATAACATAAGAAAAGTTATCTTTTGAAAATATAAGATATTATATCAATCATAAATATTTTTTTTAATTAAAATGAGATTTATCTTATAAGATATATGATATAAAATAAAATAATATTTATATTAATATATACATATATTTTCCAAATATATAAAAAGGAAATTGTTCCTTACGTGAGATGGACATATATAAAATACAATTGTGTGGCTTTGGAAGAAATACAACCGAACTCACATATTGAGTTTGACTCACGGCCGTACATCATATTTGGTGGTCTTTTGTTGTTTTCGTTCGTTCGTTCGTTCGGCAAGACGATCTAGTTATGTGCTCGTATGGATCAAGTAGAGGAGTCACACTTAAGTCTCTATTCTCAAGAGTGATTCCGTAAACAAGTTTTGCATCAAAAGGTATGTTACTCTTTCATATGTGGTTCGTATCAAGTTTATACATGAGATCCTAAGTTAGATATTAGAAAACTATTATATGAAATTTCTCTTAATGCATCTAAATCCCTATATTTTTATTGTTTAATTATTATTTTAATTTGAAAAATACCTATTTTTTAGTCTTTTAATCTCTTTCACGACATAAATATTTGAAATTTATGAATTGTTTAGATATTTGAATAAGTTTGTAAGATTAAAAGTTCCCATTATGCAATAAATTGAATAATTCATATATTTTTAAAAAATTTGGTGATATAAATATAATGTGAATTTTTTTCTATCTTATAATATTTTTCATTCTTACAAAATACAACATTTTTTAATTTACATATATATTCTTAGTGTAATAAAAATAGATGTGAGTTAAAAATGATATTTTTATTTTCTCCATTATTCTAGTTCGAAACTGACTATGATTTCCAGGTTTATGGTTTAATTTATACTTAAATACTACTATCCTAACAAAAAATTATATATCTATACAATTAATTAGTTTAAAATTTTAAATCTACTATATATATCTACTAAACTATAACCAAATTATGCCACATGACACTCTCTCATTAAAACCGCCACATGACACTCCCTTATCAAAACCGTCATATTTCTTTTTTCTTAACTTTTTTTAAATTAATCAAATTATAAATCAAAGATTTTTATCCTAAACCTATCAATAATCTCTTCCTAATTTAAATACAAATCAAGGACAAAGATTACAAGTTAATCACAAAGATTACAAATCCAAAATTTCCTAATTATATACAAATTCAAAATTTCCTAATTATATACAAATCCAAAATTTCCTAATTATATGGATGATTGAGATACAAAATTATGATCCGAATATGATTTTGATATCAATATTATCTAGATATATTTTTAATATATAAATTAATTTAACAATTATTAATATATCCTATTTAACATATATGACGTAAAATTTCGTGCCTGGAACGAGTTTACACTAGTTAGAATACTAAAATTTAAAATTTTTACCATATTTCATTCTATAATACAAAAAGGCCCTTGCTATTTCACGCACGGGTAAAATTTCTATTTCAAGCACTGTTTCGTACGTGACGTACCAAATGAAGCCGCCCGTGACGAACGAAAGCACTCCGTCCGTGACGGACCACAGTAAACCGTCCGTGACGCACCAACCCCATCCGTGCGTCACGGATGAACATTCTGATCCGCGACACGATTTTGGAATCACCATAACTTTTGATTCCCTAGTCGAAACGCGCTGCAATTTGGAGGAGGTATAGTTGACATCTTGATCTTTAATCTGACGTTGGAATTACTCAATTCGGAGTTACGTAGAAAAAGTTATACTTCTCCAAAGACGGGACAAAGAAATAGAGATCTCTTAAGCGCCAAGGCGAGTAGAGATATCTCAAACCATTAGAAAGAAGGGATACGATTGCTTCAAAACAATTGGGAAACATTTGACAATCGAGATAGAAGAAGCTTTCTATTATCTTTATGTATGGCCAATCTTATTGAAATTATAAGCATTATCAAGACTCTAATTTGGTCAAACATAGTTCATTTTAATGTCAGTTTGTATATTACTTGCACTATACTTTTAGATTTATTAAGCCACTAATTAAACTGTCACATAGTATTTTTTGCAATATATATACATAAAATATATAAAATAAAATATATTTTATATTGTTTCATGAATATATTACTTAAAGTTTTGTTACCTTTATGGAATAAATCATTCTCATGCATATTTATAAAAGAAACTTAATTTGTTTAACCGTCTGATTCTTACTTTAATAACATATGATTTACTTGAGCTACATAATCCTTCTCTAATTTTTTAGCATGCTAAAACAATATAATTATTATAATATTTTTTGTTAGTCAATAGCATCTTATATTATCAATTGATATACCGTTAAATATATAGTTTATATTTATCCAAACATGTACATGACACATGGACATATAGTAGTTATGTACTATTAACAGACTCTAATAAATGTTTTTCTTTTCAAAAACCGGTTTATCTAGGACTTTGTTTTGAATTACAATGCAAAATCTATCAAGTCATATAATTTAAAAACTGAACATAATCAGAATAAGTTTATAAACAATTACTTTATTGATGTTAACATCAATAAAATAAACTTAATTTAACGCATTGGTTCATCCGTGACGGACGAAACATGTTCATCCGTGACGGACGAAGCATTTTCATCCGTGACGGATGAACATGTTTCTTCCGTCACGGATGAACATGTTTCGTCCGTCACGGGTGAACATGCTGATCCGCGACACGATTTTGGAATTGCCATAACTTTTGATTCCCTAGTCCAAACGCGCTGAAATTTGGAGGAGTTATAGTTGACATCTTGATCTTTAATCTAACGTTGGAATCACTCAATTCGGAGTTACGTAGAAAACGTTATACTTATCCAAAGACGGGGAAAAGAAATAGAGATCTCTTAAGCGCCAAGGCGAGTACAATAACATTTAAGTCGGATTACAATAGCATTGCAATCATGGATCACAATAGCATTACAATGTGCGAGTACAATAGCATTTAAGTTATCTTGCTACCTTGTCCCTTTCTTATAGAAGAAGGTTCGAACGCCATCAGCTGAGAAACGAATGGAGAAGTATCTCTACTCGCCTTGGCGCTTAAGAGATCTCTATTTCTTTGTCCTGTCTTTGGAGAAGTATAACTTTTTCTATGTAACTCCGAATTGAGTGATTCGAACGCCAAATTAAATATCAAGATGTCAACTATAACTCCTCCAACTTTCAGCGCGTTTGGACTAGGGAATCAAAAGTTATGGCGATTCCAAAATCATGTCGCGGATCAACATATTCATCCGTGACGGACCAAATGGATCCATCCGTGACGGATCAAATGGATTCGTCCATCATGGATGGATCCATTTGGTCCGTCACGGACAGATGCACATGATCCGTGACGGACGTACCGGTGTGTGAAATAGCAATTTTGCCGGTGCGTGAAATAGAAATCGTGTACAAAAATTTATATAAAGTAGATATCAAAGATCTCAAAGATGGTGGGGGATGACTTGGAGGTGCGATGATCACGATCCACCAAGGCTCTCTTGATTCCATTCATGGTTTGTGACGTCATGTAATAATCCTCATGTTACCATAGAGGTAATATGATAGAATGTATGCAAGTTATAGAATTCTCTTAGGTTGTGAATTCTCGTAGTCGGTAATGCTTCGAAACTCTCCTCGCAGTCACGTCTGATGAACAACCGCGACTGCGGAGTTCATCACCACGACCGCGGCCTGCCTAGAAAACCGTGACCGTGGGTGTGATAACCGTGACCGCGGCTCTGTGCAGCAGAGCCGCAATCGTGGCATACCCGCTGTGGTCGCGGCCTTGGGTCTTCTTTTCGTATTATTCCTACCTTAGGGTAATTTTAACTTAGGTTTTCTTACCTCGTTTTGCATGCGTCATCAGAATGGACCTTGGGACGTCGGTGGGCTTCGACGGGATTTCCAGAAGGTTGTTGAGTCCGTGTCCAGTATTCCCGACCCACAAATCTTCGTTCGTTTAATTCAGGCAAGTGGCGGTTTGCTCTTGCTTATTATTCCATGTTTCGTTAATTATCAATTATTTTAATTGTTAATTAAATTGGGATGAAGTGTTGTTTTTGTTTGGGAACATATTTTATAAATGATTGTGATTAAAATATGATATTATAATAGGTTGTATATATTGCTAGAAACAACGCTATTATATCTGTTATTACCGTGATGGTATTGGTGTGGATTTTATGTGTGAACTTGAATATGTAGTTAGAACGAGTATTCGTAGGAACACTATGTACCTTGCGAGGTCTAGCCGTTTCTTTATAACCGTGGTGCGTAGGATGTTCAGGCCCTAACACCCTTCCCTGGTCATGACCGTGCCCTATCCGAATATAGGGGTGGTGCACTAAGCTGGTGCCAACAATCGGGATTTATTCCCCAAGATATCTCTCGTGATGAGATGATATTCCTTAAAAGCTTCAACGTAAATATGCGTTTTGAAATTAAATAAGATAAGTGCGATTATGCGCGGTGAGGTTGGTCGTTGACCCAAATGATCAAGTCATTTTTAAACGCTTGTATGAAAACTATAACGTTCCCAAACATTTGTCATACTTTCCCATAAGACTCAATTCCTTTGGAGTCTTCTTTTCAGTGCATGTCTAAATTCTAATCATTCCGTGAAAGTTTCGAGTTATATATCGTTCATTCGGTTATTATTCGAAGGACAATGATAGTAAACAGTTACGATCACTAGAACCATTATGTTTTCACCCTTGCATAGTCTTTCATTAGACTAACCAACCGGGTTTTATTCCTTGCATGGTTGGTTGGTGTCATCCATCCTATACGGCACATCAGTGGTTGGTTCTTGAAGTCTCGAAGTAACCAATTGAAGAAGAGGCTTGCAGTTGAAGATTTAAGTGTCAGTATTTCAAGGTTGTTAAGTGGTATTTTCATATATATATTTTTATAACCTAGTCGTGTAATAGATTTATTCTTAAAGTCTTCCGCTGTGTAATTTAAAAGTCTTCCGCTGTAATTTCACTCTGTTGTAAATTGTTATTGAGAAATCTTTTAATAAAAATGGTTGAGTTCCATTTAAAAATGTCTTTCGCTGTTTAACCTTTCGTTATTTAATATGTTTATTTAAGATTAATTGTTCCGATTAAAGCCTAGGGTGACTTTGGACAGTAACGTCTGAGGTCACTGGCGTGTGGCACTACCGACGTAAGTCGGGGGTGTTACAATTATGGTATCAGAGCAATGGTTTTAAAATTCTTGGCCTATTGTTAGGTTTGAGAATTTTCGAAAATTAATTTTGAAACTATTTTCAACCTATTTTCTATTAAAAAGGAATTTCGAGAATTTAAATGTTAAATTTAAAAGTTTTAATTGTTTCTTGAAATTTAATTTAAATTAATGATTTAGCTACTAGAACTTCAAAAGTTATATATATTTGATTTATAAATGGCGTGTTATAAGCGATTAAATTAAGTTTATGATTGTAACTTTAAAAATGTGATTTTGGTCTTAGTAAGAGTTTTGTGATAAACGTATCACTAGTTTGAGAAACTAACTTTATAAATAATTATTTTTATATCAGGTTTAAAGGTATAAAATATAAAGTTTGAAAGTATAAGGTTTAATAATAAGTGGTTTTTCAAACTTCTGCAAGCTTCGAGTTGTTACTTATTCCTTAGATCCATTCTTAGGAATATCGTTTCTCCTTAGGTTTAATGTCATTTAAAGGTTGACATTTCTCCTAGAGTTCCCACTTTCGAGTGAAGAGAAGAAGGTCGTTTATGCGGTTAATGGTGGTGGGCCAGTCAGACTGATATAAAGTTATTAGTTTGGACCCTTATAATTCGTATCATAACGTAATTGACTCAGTGTCATGTATAAGTTGGAAAAGTTCTAAACTAACGTTATGGTTCATCAACAGATGATGGATAACCTATCCACCAACCAAGCAGCTAACGAAAGTCTTAGCAACGGTTCTCGAATTCGGCTGAGGAGTGCTACTCCGCAAGGGGAAGACGCTTGATCTGGCTCACGTAATAATGACCCGACCCTGTGGCAGGATGTTCATCAGGGACAAGCGGACCCCCAAGATGCAAGGGGAGTTCCACCTCCTGCCCCGATCGTGCTAAATGCGACGACCATTGGGCAGATAGTGGGGCTAGTGGTCGAAGTATTAACGGCCCGGGTGATACCGCAAACCCAAGCGGCCCCCATACCTCAAGTTGCAGCTAGTGTGGAGGCACAGATTAAGACAAAGGGTGGGCAACAGAATCGCAGGGCTAGCTCGTTCAAGTGGCTGTCGTCGCCCACCAAGTTCGAGAAGTCTGGTCATACTAAGACCAAGGCGACTCAGTTTGGCTCCGCCAAAGGCTCAGGCTGGAGTAACGGCGTGATTCAATGCCACAACTGTGGTCAAGCTGGGAACAAGAGTCCTAGTTGCCAAAAGGATAAGAGGGTATGTTACAACTGTGGGAGGGAAGGCCACATGAAGGCATACTGTAGGCAGAAGGGCCTAAGGCCAAAACAAGCATATCAGGCCTCAAAAGTTGGCAGTGGGCAGAACCCAAGGGCGGAAGTGTCTGCTCCGGAGCAATCTGTTGCTCGTATCAAAGGCAAGGCGCCTATGGAATCTTCGGGTCAAGAGCAATGACTCTTTGTGATACGTGACCCTGACGGGAGAGAAGCCTTGTACGAGTGGTAGTATTTTGTAAGGCTTTTGAGAATAAGGAGCGATGACTTGTGTCGATAGTCTCCATACTTTATTAACCTGTCTATTCGACTTTATGTCAGTTGTTTTATGTAATGTTTCGAATAATAAAGAAGTGTTTCCTTGTTCCAGAAATTACTAAATTCGTTACTATTGCAAATGGTTTGTTCATACGAGACTCCATGAGTGCCAAAAACAGTTTATGTCACGTGTGGATAAGGGCTGTCAGGACTCATAAAGGAGGGGTAACGTATGGAGCCTCGGTGTATGTTCCCTACATGGTTAACACCATGGGCGACTCTATTACTGAATTCCTAGATCCATTCTTAGGAATCTTTCTTTATTCTTGAGTAATGTCACATCGATATGACATTAATTACTCCCTTCATTGAGCTAACGAGCATTATCTCGTGAGTTGAGTTTTACCAAAATTCCTTAATGTAAAAGAAACAAATGTATGTGGTTAATGCTCTATGGGATTAAGAATTTTCTTCTCATATGTGTACCCTAAACATTTGTTCTGGTAAAAGTACATAGGAATGAACTATATGAAGTTCAGAATGCCTAGTTGTGAGGTCATACTATAGTCATCTAAGTGGATAGATTGCTGAGAAGAGAATAAATATATATAGGAGATAGTTCATAGGGAATCCAGTTTCTCTAAAAAGGATCGTACTCTATTACGACCTGGAGTAAAACCTTAGGACCCAAGGGTGTGAAGTCATAGGTATTATCTGAGGTTTCGTTAGGAGGCTTTCCTAGAAGAAACGACATAAGGATTGGATGGAGAGTGATCGATGTCTATTAAGGCGATTTGATGTCACGTTTAGGGAAAGTAAAGTGATTGGCCGCAATTGTGCTAATTGATTTATCACGATCTTGTTTTGAGGAAACTAAAGGTTTTGAGTTAGAGGTGAGCTTTAGGGCCAAATTTAACTAGGCCAAAGAACTGAATCAGTGAATTGTACTTTCCAGGGATATAGAGTTATGATATCTGGAGATTTACAAGGTCTGATATGTGGATTTTAAGAGAGTGTGACGTCTATAAGGCCGATGATATAGCACTTTTGGGAGATTAAGTTGTGAAACGATTGCTTTGGGAGAAAGCTCACTTAAAATGGAAGGGTTATGGTGTAGGGCCTAGTTATTCGAAGGATATCGATAAACAAAAGGATGTAGCATGGGAAATTGTCGTATGTGCGTTTAAGGAGTAAAGTAACAAAGGTTACTCGTATGTACCCATTGAAGGATTTAGGACGTGAAGTGATTGATTTTGAAGGCAAGGTATCGTTCATCTATATGGTATTTTTGAGTAAATAGAATTGAGGAACCTTAAAGGTTTAAGTTAGAGATTGAATAATGGAATACGTTAAGTTAATCTTGGATAAATAGTATATATTAGTAAAGAAAAAGGGTTCTTGATTTGGGATAATAAATCGTATGAGGACAACTAGTTGCTTAAGGATTTTTGGGTGAATAGCGAACTCGACCGATAAAAAGTTGTTACGGTTTTTTGAAGGTCAATAGGGTGGTATAAAGTAAGTATGTGGATGATTTCACGTGGACTTGAGGAAAAGGTGACCCACGTCTATTAAGGTGATCATATGGCACGTTGTGGAATGGATTATTAGATCATGTTGAGATAATCGGACATAGGTTATGGTGTGATAAATTGTGGGACCACATGCGTAAAGATTTGAGTTAAGATATGGCACAAGGGCCAATTATGATTAAGGTAACCAATGAAATAGGTGAGCCTTGTATGTAAGGAGTAAGGCCTACATGACAAGTAGAAGTACTAAGTTGAGGTATAGTTGAATTCTATGTATGTACTTGAGGATCGGATTGTCGAAAGGAAGTTAGTAGAAAAATGTTGTATTCTTCTGTTTGAGGACATCAAGGTCTTTATGGGGAATAGGGCAATATAGCGATGTTATATTGGAGATTATAATGGATACTTTGATTAAGGCAATAGTAATCTTGTGGATGATCATATCGATTCTAGCGAGAGTAAGGAATGTAGGCAGTGTTGTGAGTGGAACCATGATCGAATAAATAGTTCAATTTTATTGCGATGATTTTTGGAGACTATTATCCTAAAGATAATTATGACTTTGTAGATATAGTCACGAGTTAATACAAGTGTAGCACATGGAGATAGGATATGCGAGATAGTGGTATGGTTGAGGAAACAGATCGTTTTCCTAGGAGCAAGTACAAGGATGCAAAGATTAAGGATATTAAAATCAGGTAGTGAGATTATGGTGAAACCGGTTCCTTTAGTTTAGCGATGCTAGTTTCGGGGTCGAAACTATTTTATGGGGGTAGTAATGTAATAATCCTCATGTTACCATAGAGGTAATATGATAGAATGTATGCAAGTTATAGAATTCTCTTAGGTTGTGAATGGTCTAAATTATGGTTAACCTGACGTTAACTGTAATTTGAACCAACTTATAGATCTTAACCTAGAAATGCCCGAACCAATTTACAAAGTGTGAAATGGGTTAGGCATGGTTAAACTTATACGGTTGGGTAACTTAGTATATGGTCGCATCTCCGGGTTGTTATCAGCCAAGTTTCGGGGTCAAAACTTCTTTTAAGGGGGTAGTGATGTAATACCCCTCAATTTTAGTAAGGGTATTTGGGTAATTTTCCCTCGGGCGTTCTGTAAGCGAGACGTATTTGGCGTATTCAGAATCTCTGTAATGATCTTTTGAACATAGCGATATACGTTTAATTTATACTGGTCTTAGAATATTTTTAGGGGTACTAAAAATAAGACCTAGCCAAGACCGCGAGAGGAAACCGTGGCCAAGAAGCCAGAGGTGTGAGCGCGGGATAACCGCGACCGCGGTTTTAAAACCACGGCCGCGGTTTTGTCTGTGGACAACCGCGATCGCGGTTTTAAAACCGTGATCGTGAGTCTCTGCTGCGTCGTCTTCTTCGTTCTTATCTGAACTTCACCGATTGGTTTTCCCCACGTTTTGAAACGTTCGCCGTTGAAGGAACTTGGAGCGATTGGCATGCCGACGTTGAGCTCCCCTTCCCCTATATAAGGAAGTCGTGGGCAGCCCTCAACTTCATTCACATCTCTCTCTCTCTCTCTCTCTCTCTCTCTCTCTCTCTCTCTCTCTCTCTCTCTCTCTCTCTCTCTCTCTCTCTCTCTCTCTCTCTCTCTCTCTCTCTCTCTCTCTCTCTCTCTCTCTCTCTCTCTCTCTCTCTCTCTCTCTCTCTCTCTCGTTTGTGTGTTTGCCGGAATTCGCAGCCATCGCCGGAGTTCTTGTGTTCGTCAGTGCATCTCCGGAATCGTTGGAGGTCGACGAGAGTCCTTGGAAGCTTGGAGGTGGTGGTGGTCGTAGTGAGCCCTCGTCCGAGTCAAGAAGTTCCCATCTTCGTAGTCGGTAATGCTTCGAAACTCTCCTCGCAGTCGCGTCTGATGAACAACCGCGGCCGCGGAGTTCATCACCGTGACCGCAGCCTGCCCAGAAAACCGTGACCGCGGGTGTGATAACCGCGACCGCAGCTCTGTGCAGCAGAGCCGTAATCGCGGCATACCCGCTATGGTCGCGGCCTTGGATCTTCTTTTCGTATTATTCCTACCTTAGGGTAATTTTAAGTTAGGTTTTCTTACCTCATTTTGCGTGCATCGTAGGAATGGACCTTGGGACGTCGGTGGGCTTTGACGGGATTTCCAGAAGGTTGTTGAGTCCGTGTCCAGTATTCCTGACCCACAAATCTTCGTTCGTCTAATTCAGGCAAGTGACGGTTTGCTCTTGCTTATCATTCCATGTTTCGTTAATTATCAATTATTTTAATTGTTAATTAAATTGGGATGAAGTGTTGTTTTTGTTTGGGAACAGATTTTATAAATGATTGTGATTAAAATATGATATTATAATAGGTTGTATATATTGCTAGAAACAACGCTATTATATCTGTTATTACCGTGATGGTATTGGTGTGGATTTTATGTGTGAACTTGAATATGTAGTTAGAACGAGTATTCGTAGGAACGCTATGTACCTTGCGAGGTCTAGCCGTTTCTTTATAACCGTGGTGCGTAGGATGTTCAGGCCCTAACACCCTTCCCTGGTCATGACCGTCCCCTATCCAAATATAGGGGTGGTGCACTAAGCTGGTGCCAACAATCGGGATATATTCCCCAAGATATCTCTTGTGATGAGATGATATTCCTTAAAAGCTTCAACGTAAATATGCGTTTTGAAATTAAATAAGATAAGTGTGATTATGCACATAATTAATATACCCTCGGACGAGGAGTATAACGTGGAAACCGCCCGGACTTTGGTTAGAGTAAGTCTTCTTTCCAATCTGGATTCGCATTGCGCGGTGAGGTTGGTCGTTGACCCAAATGATCAAGTCATTTTTAAACGCTTGTATGAAAACTACAACGTTCCCAAACATTTGTCATACTTTCCCATAAGACTCAATTCCTTTGGAGTCTTCTTTTCAGTGCATCTCTAAATTCTAATCATTCCGTGAAAGTTCCGGGTTATATATTGTTCCTTCGGTTATTATTCAAATGACAATGATAGTAAACGGTTACGATCACTAGAACCATTTGATAGGCGCTAAAGTCGTATCGCCTTATCAAAATAATCCTAAACAAACCTAACTCAGTAGAATAGGCAAGTAAGGGTCGAATCCCACAGGGAGGAGTTGTCTTTCTTAATGTAATTTGTATGCCAAAGTAACAAGGGGGAATTGGTTGATTGTTATGCAAGTACACAAAGTAAACAAAAGCAAAGGTTTGTAGTCAAATTGGGAAAAACACTTAGCTAAACAAATATCCACCTTTAGTTTGGTTGATTGATCATTGATTATTCCTAGTCTTCAATCCTCATGAATGTCCTAATCTCTGTTCTGAAATAGTTATCAGTCCTGATAACCCTAACTATTAAACAATCATGAAACCATCAAGATAAATATAACAACAGCAGTAAGTTCATGAATAGATAGGCTCATGCAATACTTAACAACCCGTCAGTACTCGACATGCAATCAATTTTCTTCACAATAAACATTCACAACCTGTTCCTGTAAATCGTGTTTGCTACTCTGAATTAGGTATGAACAATATTAATCTCACCAAGTTGACCAGATTAAGGTAACTAGTACTATAGATTATATCAATCTCAACTAGTATGTCAGGCTAGGAAAACTAATATTAATAATACTAATCACAACAATTGATGAACTAGATCAACCAATAGAATTCAAAACCCTAATCCTGCAATATGAATAATATCAATAAAACTACGTAGCTAATCTAGAGAAATCAATATAACTCAATGGAATGAAGCATAAGAGAATCAATAACACTCAAGGATAGAGTAGAGGAATGATCTCACAATCAAATTCAAACCAAGACTTCAATCGTCGGACTAAGCAAATGGTGCTTAGTTCTTCATAGTCTTGAAAGAAAAATAATACTGAATGGAATAAACGATGATGCTTGGAGGCTATGGAACTAGGTTTAAATAATCTAAACCTAAAACCAAATATCACAAACATAATCTAAAATAAAATAAAATAAAAGTAAAACTTCGGACGTCGCGCTGAAGCATATTTCCGCGATCGCGGAAAAATTTCCGCGGTCGCGGAAAATACCTTTTCTGACTCTTTGCTCTCGACTTATCCGCGACCAAGCTTGGAATTCCGCGATCACGGCACCGTTCATCCGCGCCTGCGGATGCCTTCTGTTGCGTCTTTGTTGTCATGGCTCGTGATCTTCTTTCGTGGTCTCCTCTCCATCTTCAATAAGTCTTCGTTTAGCTTCTCTAAACCACTAAAGTCACACTTCTTCTCCTCAACTACATACTCCACAATAATGCTCTAAACATCTCCAAATGGTACCCAAAACACCGGTAACAACTCCAAGTTAAGCCCTATAAAGTAGCGCTGATTAAATTCCCCCATGCTTAAACCTTGCTCGTCCTCGAGTAAGCTAATGTAAACCTACTCCTCCAATCAAATCCCCAAGGTCTCAGGAAGCACAGAAAAACTCTCTCCACTAAGAATTGCACCTAACATGAATCTCCAAGGCACCAATACAATATGCTCAACACAACACAGCACATAACACCAACCAAGCTAAAAGGAAAGCAGAGTACTTCCCCCAAGCTTATCCCGAACACCAAAGAGTTAATAAGAATCTAATCCTAGCCTCCATCTATCTTCTTATGGGAATATAGGGGTGGTGCACTAAGCTGGTGCCAACACCCTTCCCTGGTCATGACCGTCCCCTATCCAAATATAGGGGTGGTGCACTAAGCTGGTGCCAACAATCGGGATATATTCCCCAAGATATCTCTTGTGATGAGATGATATTCCTTAAAAGCTTCAACGTAAATATGCGTTTTGAAATTAAATAAGATAAGTGTGATTATGCACATAATTAATATACCCTCGGACGAGGAGTATAACGTGGAAACCGCCCGGACTTTGGTTAGAGTAAGTCTTCTTTCCAATCTGGATTCGCATTGCGCGGTGAGGTTGGTCGTTGACCCAAATGATCAAGTCATTTTTAAACGCTTGTATGAAAACTACAACGTTCCCAAACATTTGTCATACTTTCCCATAAGACTCAATTCCTTTGGAGTCTTCTTTTCAGTGCATCTCTAAATTCTAATCATTCCGTGAAAGTTCCGGGTTATATATTGTTCCTTCGGTTATTATTCAAATGACAATGATAGTAAACGGTTACGATCACTAGAACCATTTGATAGGCGCTAAAGTCGTATCGCCTTATCAAAATAATCCTAAACAAACCTAACTCAGTAGAATAGGCAAGTAAGGGTCGAATCCCACAGGGAGGAGTTGTCTTTCTTAATGTAATTTGTATGCCAAAGTAATAAGGGGGAATTAGTTGATTGTTATGCAAGTAAACAAAGTAAACAAAAGCAAAGGTTTGTAATCAAATTGGGAAAAATACTTAGCCAAACAAATATCCACCTTTAGTTTGGTTGATTGATTATTGATTATTCCTAGTCCTCAATCCTCATGAATGTCCTAATCCCTATTCTGAAATAGTTACCAGTCCTGATAACCCTAACTATTAAACAATCATGAAACCATCAAGATAAATCTAACAGCATCAGTAAGTTCAGGAATAGATAGGCTCATGCAATACTTAACAACCCGTCAGTACTCGACATGCAATCAATTCTATTCACAATAAACATTCACAACCCGTTCCTGTAAATCGTGTTTGCTACTCTGAATTAGGTATGAACAATATTAATCTCACCAAGTTGACCAAATTAAGGTAACTAGCACTATAGATAATATCAATCTTAACTAGTTTGTCAGGCTAGGGAAACTAATATTAATAATACTAATCACAATAATTGATGAACTAGATCAATCAATAGAATTGAAAACCCTAATCCTGCAATATGAATAATATCAATAAAACTAGGTAGCTAATCTAGAGAAATCAATCTAACTCAATGGAATGAAGCATAAGAGAATCAATAACACTCAAGGATAGAGTAGAGGAATGATCTCACAATCAAATTCAAACCAAGGCTTCAATCGTCGGACTAAGCAAATGGTGCTTAGTTCTTCATAGTCTTGAAAGAAAAATAATACTGAATGGAATAAACGATGATACTTGGAGGCTATGGATCTAGGTTTAAATAATCTAAACCTAAAACCAAAGATTACAAACATAATCTAAAAGAAAAGAAAATAAACCTACCGGAATAAAGAAATAAAAGAAAAAGAAATAAATAAAATAAAAGTAAAACTTCGGACGTCACGCTGAAGCATATTTCCGCGATCGCGGAAAAATTTCCGCGGTCGCGGAAAATACCTTTTCTGACTCTTTGCTCTCGACTTATCCGCGACCAAGCTTGGAATTCCGCAATCGCGGCACTGTTCATCCGTGCCTGCGGATGCCTTCTGTTGCGTCTTCGTCGTCATGGCTCGTGATCTTCTTTCGTGGTCTCCTCTCCATCTTCAATAAGTCTTCGTTTAGCTTCTCTAAACCACTAAAGTCACACTTCTTCTCCTCAACTACATACTCCACAATAATGCTCTAAACATCTCCAAATGGTACCCAAAACACCGGTAACAACTCCTAGTTAAGCCCTATAAAGTAGCGCTGATCAAATTCCCCCATGCTTAAACCTTGCTCGTCCTCGAGTAAGCTAATGTAAACCTACATCTCCAATCAAATCCCCAAAGTCTCAGGAAGCACAGAAAAACTCTCTCCACTAAGAATTGCACCTAACATGAATCTCCAAGGCACCAATACAATATGCTCAACACAACACAGCACATAACACCAACCAAGCTAAAAGGAAAGCAGAGTACTTCCCCCAAGCTTATCCCGAACACCAAAGAGTTAATAAGAATCTAATCCTAGCCTCCATCTATCTTCTTATGCCTCCCAGAGTGACATACCCAAATCCTTCTTATATCTCCTCTTCTTATGTCACTGCGCCAGGTAAAATGATGATTCCTAATAATCACTTTTCTTCTTTTCACTCATTTTGCCAAGGCGCCCCTTCGGGTTTTCACCTGACCAATTATTACCCCAGCTTAATGCTGGTCCAAGCCACCTGCTTATTACCTAAGGCACCCTTTCGGGTTTTTGACTTACCCCAGGATTTCTATTTTTGCCTTTTTTTGAATTTTTGGCTTTTTCTTTTTCTTTCTCCTCAGCGACTAACAATTATAGAACACTCCCCCATGCTTAAACATTGCATTGTCCTCAATGTAATGAAAGCCAAAAAATAATGAAGCACATGGAAAAGCGAAAAGGTACTCACAACCGTCGGTGAGTTGGCTTGGACGCGAAAGATGTTGCTGGCGGTATATGAATAAAAGCACATGTCTCTGGTGTCACGCCGGTCTTCAAACTGAAACTCCACCGTGCAACCAAAAGGAATCCACTGTAAGGTGTGGTGGAATATCAAAGAAATCGGGGTTGCACGGCCTTCAATGAACACAAAAATGGGCCCAGATGTAATCGTGGTGTGGGCCCTGGTGTTCCTCCTCGTCAGCTGTCGAATGTCGAGCTATCATCGGTGCCAAATAAAATGTGGGGCGAATGTCTCCTCCTTGGCATCATGATGCGCACCGTCTCTCAAAATAAAACGCAGACAACTGGGCTTCGGTAGAACTTTTTTTTTCTGATTTTTTTTTTCCGATTTTTTTTTCAGTACAGGAGACTTATAGTGGTATTTCCGCGACCGCGAAAATGTTGTTGGTGCGTCATTCACTTCCTTCAATATGGCTCCGGGTCTCCATCCTGCAGTTTAGTCTAATCTAAAAACAAAAACAACAGCAAAAACAAACAAAACAAATAATAACTAAAGACATGGAATGAAAGGACAAGAAAAGAAATACATACCTCGGGTTGCCTCTCGGACAACGCCTTAGTTATTGTCGTGGCTCGACTTGGTACTCTTCCACTCAACTCGGGTTGCTCACAGCAACTGAACTCCTGGGGTCAAGATCAAGGGGATGCCTCTTTGTATTCTCTATGTTGAGCTTTACCCCCATTCTCATGCACTTCATGGTGAGTGGACCGCTGTTCATATCAATGATTGCACTTGCCATTTTCAAAAACGGTCTACCCAGCATCCCAAGGGCTGCATGTGTGTCTTGCCCCGTATCCAGCATAGAGAAATTTGCCCTTTGAATCCCAATTTCCTTCTTGTGCTTCCCCTTCGGCTTCTTTTTTGATCTTGCGCAGCTCCTTTAATAATTCTGCGCAGTGAGGGATGTTGTTTGCCAGTTTGACCACAAGAACGTTTGCCTCGCAGTTACTAAAGATTTCAAATAACTCCTTGTCGTTCTCCACCTTTCTGGTGTCCTTCAGAGCCTCGGGAAAGGGTGAGGGAGGCTTCAACGAACTGAGTGCAGGGAAATCAGGCTGAATGTAGTCATCTTCGACGTCAGTGGTCAAACCGCGATCGCGGATTGAGTCCCGCGGTCGCGGATCTTCATTGAGTATTTCGTCCTCTCTAGAGATTGTTCCGCGATCGCAGGAATCAATATGCGGTCACGGAAATTCGCCGATTTCCGGCTTTTCGTTAGCGACCAAACCGCGATCGCGGCCTTCTTCCTCGCGGTCGCGGCGTTCTTCCTCTTCCCGAAAATAATCTTCTTCAGAGAGCACATCGCGGTCGCGGACATCGTTTGGAATGCCCAGCTCCTCAGTGAGTAGACCGCGGTCGAGTTACACCTCCCGCGGTCTCGGGTTCTCTTCTACAGACATCTTGCTGTATTCTGCACCCGTCTCACTAATTTGTTCTTCCCTTTCAGCTAAGGGGGCGACATGCAGCACCTCAGTACTTCGGAGGGTCATTGAAAAGACATCCTCTCTCTGGTGCACCACTGGGTGAGATAGTGGTTTCACCGACGCCATGGTCTCTATTCTGCTCATTGCTTGAGCCGTTTGCCCCATTTGATTCTCCAAGTTCTGGAACATGGACTTCATCTCTTGTTCTTGTTGGATTACACTTTGTGTAAGAGACCGAAGTAACTCCTCAGTAGAAATGTGGGAACTTGGATCGGACACTGGTGGGCTATGCTCGTAGGCTGGATAGTATTGCTGTGGAGTACCCTGTCGATAGAACGACTGTGGCTACGGGTAGAACTCCTGTTAGTCATGACCATATAGAGGGTACTGTTGGTTCCCATAACTCGAATTGGAGTGATCTGTCCACCCTGGAGTGTATGCGTAGGAGTGTGGGTCATATCGCGCCTCCTGCCGGAATTGGGGAAATCTCTCCATCTCTGTATGAAAATAAAAAAAAAGGAAAAAATCAGTAGCACGGGTGTGGACCGTAAGATAGGTCCACACAAAAGTTGACACACAAATAAACACAAAGAAAAAAACAAACTTGCCTCCCCGGCAACGACACCAATTTGATAGGCACTAAAGTCGTATCGCCTTATCAAAATAATCCTAAACAAACCTAACTCAGTAGAATAGGCAAGTAAGGGTCGAATCCCACAGGGAGGAGTTGTCTTTCTTAATGTAATTTGTATGCCAAAGTAACAAGGGGGAATTAGTTGATTGTTATGCAAGTAAACAAAGTAAACAAAAGCAAAGGTTTGTAATCAAATTGGGAAAAATACTTAGCCAAACAAATATCCACCTTTAGTTTGGTTGATTGATAATTGATTATTCCTAGTCCTCAATCCTCATGAATGTCCTAATCCCTGTTCTGAAATAGTTACCAGTCCTGATAACCCTAACTATTAAACAATCATGAAACCATCAAGATAAATCTAACATCAGCAGTAAGTTCAGGAATAGATAGGCTCATGCAATACTTAACAACCCGTCAGTACTCGACATGCAATCAATTCTCTTCACAATAAACATTCACAACCTGTTCCTGTAAATCGTGTTTGCTACTCTGAATTAGGTATGAACAATATTAATCTCACCAAGTTGACCAGATTAAGGTAACTAGCACTATAGATAATATCAATCTTAACTAGTTTGTCAGGCTAGGGAAACTAATATTAATAATACTAATCACAATAATTGATGAACTAGATCAATCAATAGAATTGAAAACCCTAATCCTGCAATATGAATAATATCAATAAAACTAGGTAGCTAATCTAGAGAAATCAATCTAACTCAATGGAATGAAGCATAAGAGAATCAATAACACTCAAGGATAGAGTAAAGGAATGATCTCACAATCAAATTCAAACCAAGGCTTCAATCGTCGGACTAAGCAAATGGTGCTTAGTTCTTCATAGTCTTGAAAGAAAAATAATACTGAATGGAATAAACGATGATGCTTGGAGGCTATGGAACTAGGTTTAAATAATCTAAACCTAAAACCAAAGATCACAAACATAATCTAAAAGGAAATAAAATAAACCTACCGGAATAAAGAAATAAAAGAAAAATAAATAAATAAAATAAAAGTAAAACTTCAGAAAACTTCGGACGCCGCACTGAAGCATATTTCCGCGATCGCGGAAGAATTTCCGCGGTCGCGGAAAATACCTTTTCTGACTCTTTGCTCTCGACTTATCCGCGACCAAGCTTGGAATTCCGCGATCGCGGCACTGTTCATCCGCGCCAACGGATGCTTTCTGTTGTGTCTTCGCCGTCATGGCTCGTGATCTTCTTTCGTGGTCTCCTCTCCAGCTTCGATAAGTCTTCGTTTAGCTTCTCCAAACCACTAAAGTCACACTTCTTCTCCTCAAATACATACTCCACAATAACGCTCTAAACATCTCCAAATGGTACCCAAAACACCGATAACAACTCCTAGTTAAACCCTACAAAGTAGCGCTAATCACCATTCTGTTTTCACCCTTGCATAGTCTTTCATTAGAATATCCAACCGGGTTTTATTCCTTGCATGGTTGGCTGGTGTCATCCGTCCTATACGGCACATCAGTGGTTGGTTCCTGAAGTCTCGAAGTAACCAATTGAAGAAGAGGCTTGTAGTTGAAGATTTAAGTGTCAGTATTTCAAGGTTGTTAAGTGGTATTTTCACATATATATTTATATAACCTAGTCATGTAATAGGTTTATTCTTAAAGTCTTCCGCTGTGTAATTTAAAAGTCTTCCGCTGTAATTTCACTCTGTTGTAAATTGTTATTGCGAAGTCTTTTAATAAAAATGGTTGAGTTCCATTTCAAAATGTCTTTCGTTGTTTAACCTTTCGTTATTTAATATGTTTATTTAACATTAATTGTTCCGATTAAAGTTTAGGGTGACTTTGTACAGTAACGTCTGAGGTCACTGGGGTGTGGCACTATCGACTTACGTCGGGGGTGTTACACGTCATTATTGGTTGTTTCCTCATTTTATTGACTTCATGCGGCATTGGTGATGTAACACCCCCAAATATTTCCTTGAAAGTATTACTGTCAGTGACCTCATATTACAAATCTGGGGTCATCCAAGGCTTAACCATTTTATAACAGTCATATAATAACACAATATCATAAAATCTCCAAATATTATTCAAACCCAAGTCACGGTTTTACAACTGTTAATACCAAATATAGAACTGTTTTAATACAGCGGAAGTATTTAAAATAGATAAACATCACGAAGGGTCTTGATCTGCGCGATCTCACGCCTAGGATCCTTAACCTTGAAAACTCTATAAACGTCATCTGCCTTCACCAGTGTGTACTAGCCTTCACGGAAAGGGAGTTTACCTGATGTGCCGTATGAGATGGATGACACCAGCCAACCATGCAAAGGAAAATAACCGGTTGGTTAGTGACGGGGCTAAAAGTGCGCAATGCAAGTATCGTTGATTAGCCTTATCAAAGTAAAAAGTCCTAACAGACCTACTAAACAGATGTATAGTAAGCAAGCAAGGGTCAAACCCACAGGGACGATCTGATGCAGTATGCAATTGTGAATGACAAGTAACAAGCAAGGGGGGTTTAGTTATCACGAGAAAGCAAAGCAAACAAGTTTGGTTGAGTTGAGAAAATATAATGGGGAAAGTAGTCCTACTAGAGCGAGATCCATAATCCAGAGATATAATTTGATCACAGAAATCTATTTAATCCAAGTTCTTTTACTATCCTTATAGTTGTTCCCACCCTGATCTTAAGTACTATCGATTCTCACAGTTATCGATAGACTTATCACTATGCCAATGGTAAATTACCACCGATTCTCACAGTTGTCGGTATACTTTACCACCAACAAAGCAATAGCAATACACACAAGGATATAAGATACATGCAAATAGAAAGACGTATTAATACTCACATGCAACTGATTCTCACTCACAATTGTATGCTCGGAACCCCTATACGCACAATTGTGTTTGCTACTAGATATGCACTCGGAACCCCTATATGCAATCCTAGCAATTGATAAAAAGTATTCAACCTAGTTGATCAGGCTAAGAAGAACAATAAGAAATCAATATTCAATATAACCAAGAGAATCAAACAAACACTTATAAGGATAAGAACAAGGAATATAAATCTCACAAACACATCAACTGTATTGCTTCAATCGTCTAGTAGAACAAAGGGAAGTTAGTTCTCCATTCAGACGAGAATGAAAACTAAGGGAAAAATAATGTATGATGTAAAGCAGTTGTAACGAGTCCTTTAACCTAGAAAGAGGACTTAAATAGTCTTAAGAAAACTAGGTTAAACTAATGCAAACAATAAAGGAAACAGAATAATAAAATAACAAAATCTGAACGAAATAAAAGGAAATAAATGTCTTCAAACGCGCGGCATTTAACATGGCCGCCGCGAGGCGGTGAGATCCACCGTGGGGCGTCAGGCTCTCCACCACGGGGCGATGGCTTCCTCTGGCGCGGGGCTTTATTCTTCTCTGAGAGTCACCGCCGGGCCACGGTGACTCTGGCGCGGGGCGGTGAGCTAGCTCACTCTCTTCTTCAGCTGCTCTTCATTACTACCAAGTATGCTTCAGCAGCTCCATCTCCATCCTCATGTCTCCATCTAAGCTGTAAATCCTGGGATATCTTCACTTCTCTTCATAACTTTTGGATCACAGATTTAGCCTAAAAACCACTCATAAACTCCTCTAAATCATGCTAATAATTGCTAGTAAAGGTGTATGAAATAACACCTATCAAATTCCCCCATACTTAGACCTTTACTCATCCCGAGTAAGCTAAAGAAAAACCTACTCTCTCAATCAACACCAAGGCCTCAGGAAGTACAAGAAAACATGACACTAGCAATTACAACATATCAACAATAAGCTCTAGACAACCAAAACAAGTGATGCAAAGATAATTCTAATCCTAACTCCAATCTAGCTCCTTATCGCTCCAGAATGGCCTACCCGAACTCCTTATACCACCTCTTCTTATGATGCCTCACCAAGAATAATGAGCAATCCTAAAATCACTCTTCTTCTTTTTCGCTCATCTTGCCAAGGCGCCCTTTCGGGTTTTTACCAAGCCACTCATTTCATTTTTCTAGATATCTCACATATACTCACATCACTCCAGTCCAATATTGCCCTGGTCTATACCAGCCGGACTACCTGCTTTTTACCTGAACCGCCCTTTCGGGTTTTCAGCTCATCCTAGGATTTTGATTGCCTTTTTACTTCTTTTTGGCTTTTTTTTAAGGAATCAAAAACTAGAATGGGAAATACAACACACGAAAAGAAAAACAATATGTACAAAGGATAGACAGATAGCAAGTCTAAATCTCTCCCCCATACTTAAACCGTACATTGTCCTCAATGTAGAAAATAGAACATCAAATGAAATAGGGGAAGAAGAAATAAACTCACTGTGGGCAACCAAGAGAACTTACAAACGAGCAAACACGCAGCCAAGAGGTCTCGCCGCGGGGCGGTGAACGAGTCGCCGGGTCGCGGTGGGACAACTGGGAGCTTTGGCCGGGTCGCGGTGAAGTCGGCGCGGGGCGGTGGTAACAGCGACGCGAAGCGGGGCAGCGCGAGGCGGAGCGGCAGCGAGGCGGGACTGAAGTGACGCAGTGGGGTTGTGTTTGGCTGGTTTGTGAGGCTAGACTTCCAATTGGTGAATTGGGGGGCTAGGTTCGGATCAAGGTCGAGAGAGATTTGAGGGAGAATGGGGGGTTTGGCTTTGGGAGCTTGAGAGGTGTGCTGGGAATGGAGGGTTTGTGAGTATAGGGGCTAGGTCAGGGAAGGGAAAGTGAAAGGGAAGAAAGGGATGATGGGCCGACTGGTACAATGCCCAAAGATAATTCTTGGCCCAAAAAGAGGCCCAATCCGTCAAATCCTTCGTAACAACTCAAGAAATAAAAAATTTACTCACCCGTTTAAGGTTTTTTCGGGGCCCTTTATTCTTGTTTTTTTTTTCTCGGAGTTGAGAAAGTATACCAGACATCCACCGCGAGGCGGTGGGCTCCACCGCGGGGCGGTGAGGATCGCCGCAGGGCGGTGGGACAAACTGAGAACACCGTCTCCTCTCCATTTACTTTCGTACCTGAAATGTTAGTAACAGGCGAACGAAACAAAACAAAAGAAATTATGAAATTAATCTAAGGGAAAGGAAAGATCAAAGAAAAACTACCTCGGGTTGCCTCTCGGACAACGCTTTGGTTAACGTCGTTGGCTCGACGTACTGCAGATCAACTACCACCTGGAATAGGATCCCCTCGGAATCCTCATACTCGTCTCTTCCTGTCGAGACTTCCCATGGAAAGGTTGAGACCTTAGACCATGTTCCCTCTTGGCCATCAACTCCATGATTACTTCTTTTGGAGTATCTCCCCCATACTTAGAGCGATGTGGGGGCCGATATGGCTCATTCTGAATATGCTGCACATTACTAGATAAAGGCTTACAACCTTGTATGGTTAGTGCAGGGGGGCAAGTGCCCAAAATAGAGGGAACGGAATATCCTATATCATCTAGCAATACATCATCAACATGCAATTCATGCAACTCAATAGGTCCAGCAATAGTAGAACACTTAACTACGGTCTCTACGGCACCAGTTTTAACATTTTCATGCACATGATTATCAGTATCACTAATGCAGCAAGGAGCAGACAATTCAATGGAGTTGGCTTTATGAATATTGTGTTCAAAAATTATTCCATCGAATTCCATAGTTAAAGTTCCACTATCTACATCAATCTTTGTCATGGATGTTTTCATAAAAGGTCGACCTAACATAACAGGAGCAACCTGATCATCATAGTCCATATCCATAACAAAGAAATCAGCAGGAAAAATCAAAGAACCTATCCTGACAAGAACATCCTCCACAATACCCTTAGGGGGCACACAAAAACCATCAGCAAGTTGTATAACAATGTTAGAATCATGCAGGGGTCCTATTCCTAAATCCTCAATCAGTGAATAAGGTAAAACATTAATAGAGGCACCCAAGTCTAACAAGGCTTTCTCAAATCGATGCTCACCTACAGTAATAGGAATAGTAAATGTACCTGGATCCTTGCACTTCTCAGGCATGCGTCTCTGAACTACCGCTGACACATGTTCACTCATTGGAACCTTCTTCTGGACTTTTAGCTTCTGTGTCCTCTTCACGGTGCACAGCTCCTTCAAGAACTTGGCATATCACGGGATAACCTTGATAAGCTTGATCAGGGGAATGTTCACCTCATAGTCCCGAAATGTTTCGAACAGATCACTGTCGTCGGCTACTCTCTTGGCCTTCAGCGCCTCAGGGAAAGGTGCTGGTGGCTTCTCAGAACCTAGAGGGGGAAACACGGGGCGAACGTAGTCATCAACACAAGTTTCTTCAGCAGAGCTGGATTGTTGGGGGCCGGGTCGCGGTAAGCCCACCGCGGGGCGTTGATCATCACCGCGGGGCGGTGGGGTCGTGGTGTGTTTACTGGGATCAGCCGTCGGGTCGCGGTGAGGATCGCCGCGGGGCGGTGGCAACAACACTTCATTCCTGGTCCCTTCTTCCATTTTTGGCCGGACCGCGTTAGCATCCACCGCGGGGCGGTGGGTGATTTCTGCCTTCTCGACTTCGTTCTCCTCTTTAGTACTAGGAGCAACGACCAACTTCTTACCATCTCTGAGGGTAATAGAGCTCACATTCTCCCTTGGGTTCACAGTAGTCTGAGATGGCAGGGAGTTAGATGTTCTCTGGTCAAGTTTGGTCATAACATTAGCTAGTTGACCAATCTGTCTCTCCATGTTCTTTATACTTGACTCAGTAGCCTGCACATGCGTGGCGAAATGCTGAGTCAGTGTCTTTAGCATCTCTTCAGTCGAAGCACCAGACCTTTGGCCTTGAGGCCTCTGTTGATACGGGGCTCTCTGCTGGTATTGTTGTTGTGCCGGCTGTTGACCACCTTGAGGGTCACTCCATCTAAAACCTGGGTGGTCTCGCCCTCTCGGATTATAATTGGGCTGTCCACCAAACTGTGGTCTAGGGGGTCCATAACCTCCTATAGCATTAACTTCAGCAACACCCTCCTCCTGCAGCTGAGGACAAGTGTCGGTGGGGTGGTATTGATCAGAGCAAAGCCCACATGGTTTAACTTGTTGAGGGGCATTTTGATTTGCCATTCTCTTCACCATCTCCTTCAACTCGGCTAACTCAGTCAACACTGGGCTTGGTCCTGCAGGGGTCACAACATTGACCGCCTTCCTTTGGTATGTCTTCCCAAAACTCCTGGTGCTCTCACTTATCTCCTGGAATCTC
Organism: Rheum nobile; assembly: GCA_027886185.1. Lineage (NCBI taxonomy): Eukaryota > Viridiplantae > Streptophyta > Magnoliopsida > Caryophyllales > Polygonaceae > Rheum > Rheum nobile. The sequence goes on from WOAB01000027.1 coordinate 10,191,660, forward strand.
TCCATGGCTGCATCCGGTGTCAGATTCAGAATGCTTCCACCGCAAGCAGCATCAACCATCCTTCTCTCTTGGTCCAGCAGACCATTGTGTAAATAGAGGACAAGGTCATGCTTGGCGTATCCATGGAATGGGCAGCTGGAGCAAAGTCTCTTATACCGCTCAAGATAGTCATACATCGTCTCATCGTCAGCCTGCTCAATATTGGCAATTGCCTTTTTCAAGGCATTCGCCTTCTTCGTTGGAAAGTACTTGTCCAGGAACGCCTTGTGCAGTTTATTCCAGGTATCTATGGTTCCTGGTGGCAAGTGATAGTACCAGTCGCTTGCAGAGTCTAGCAGGGAGAAACCAAAAGCTCTCATCTTGATTTGGTCTTCCATCACGTTCCTGGGCTTCATAGTCATGCAGACATTGTGGAACTTGCCCAGGTGAGAGATCGGGTCCTCTCCACTCAAACCATGGAACTTAGGGAGATAGGCAACAACTCCAGACTTCAGCTCAAAATTCACCCTTTCGCCAAGCGCATGGATGACGACAGCCAGGGGTTGTGCTCCAATATTCGGCTCAGTCAATTCTCTCAGAGTCTCAGCCATTTCAACAGCAGGGATGTTAATTGTCTCAGCCTCAACTGTCTCAACTATCTCAACCTCTTCTTCTTCTTCTCCTTGATCGCGTAGGTTCGCAAGGAATGATCTGTCTATTTCTGGATCAAAATCAGCTAGAGGGGAGTCAGTAGAATGAGTGTCGACCATAAGATAGGTCTCCACCAAAAATCAATCACAAAAAACACACAACAAAAACAGAAAACTCCCCCGGCAACGGCGCCAAATTTGACGGGGATACAAGTGTGCAATGCAAGTATCGTTGATTAGCCTTATCAAAGTAAAAAGTCCTAACAGACCTACTAAACAAATGTATAGTAAGCAAGCAAGGGTCGAACCCACAGGGAAGATCTGATGCAGTATGTAATTGTGAATGACAAGTAACAAGCAAGGGGGGTTTAGTTATCACGAGAAAGCAAAGCAAACAAGTTTGGTTGAGTTGAGAAAATATAATGGGGAAAGTAGTCCTACTAGAGAGAGATCCACAATACAGAGATATAATTTGATCACAGAAATCTATTTAATCCAAGTTCTTTTACTATCCTTATAGTTGTTCTCACCATGATCTTAAGTACTATCGATTCTCACAGTTGTCGATAGACTTATCACTATGCCAATGGTAAAATACCACCGATTCTCACAGTTGTCGGTATACTTTACCACCAACAAAGCAATAGCAATACACACAAGGATATAAAATACATGCAAATAGAAAGACGTATTAATACTCGCATGCAACTGATTCTCACTCACAATTGTACGCTCGGAACCCCTATACGCACAATTGTGTTTGCTACTAGATATGCACTCGGAACCCCTATATGCAATCCTAGCAATTGATAAAAAGTATTCAACCTAGTTGATCAGGCTAAGAAGAACAACAAGAAATCAATATTCAATATAACCAAGAGAATCAAACCAACACTTATAAGGATAAGAACAAGGAATAGAAATCTCACAAACACATCAACTGTATTGCTTCAATTGTCTAGTAGAACAAAGGGAAGTTAGTTCTCCATTCAGACAAGAATGAAAACTAAGGGAAAAATAACGTCTGATGTAAAGCAGTTGTAACGAGTCCCTCCTCTTAACCTAGAAAGAGAACTTAAATAGTCTTAAGAAAACTAGGTTAAACTAATGCAAACAATAAAGGAAACAGAATAAATCTGAACGAAATAAAAGGAAATAAATGTCTTCAAACGTGCGGCATTTAACATGGCCGCCGCGGGGCGGTGAGATCCACCGCGGGGCGTCAGGCTCTCCACCGCGGGGCGATGGCTTCCTCTGGTGCGGGGCTTCATTCTTCTCTGAGAGTCACCGCCGGGCCGCGGTGACTCTGGCGTGGGGCGGTGAGCTAGCTCACTCTCTTCTTCTGCTGCTCTTCATTACTACCAAGTATGCTTCAGCAGCTCTATCTCCATCCTCATGTCTCCATCTAAGCTGTAAATCCTGGGATATCTTCACTTCTCTCCATAACTTCTGGATCACAGACTTAGCCTAAAAACCACTCATAAACTCCTCCAAATCATGCTAATAATTGCTAGTAAAGGTGTATGAAATAACACCTATCAGTTAGTCTAATGAAAGACTACGCAAGGGTAAAATAGAAAAGGTTCTAAGTAGTCGTATTAGGTTACACCTATCGCTTCTCGAATAATAACCGATGACGACAGTGAATCTCAACACTCTACGGAAACATACGAAAAGGTATGAACAAAAGAAGACTCCAAAAGATTGAGTCTTATGGAAAACGTATGAAGAAAAGACTCCAAAAGATTGAGTCTTATCGGAAAGTATGACAAGTGTTTGGGAACGTTATAGTTTCACACAAGCGTTTAAAACGACTTGGTCATTTGGGTCCACGACTGTAACACCCCCAAATTTTAACCCATTTGGAAAGGGTATTATCGCCAGTGATCTCGGATTTCACCTCCGAAACCACCCAAGGCTAAACCGGATTATACAAATCATAAACAACTTTTATATAATCAACAACCATCTTTAAAACATATGTCGGGGGATTACAACCCAATCCCCGTAGGATAAAACATTGTCATCAAAGTAATTAAAGCATAACGGAAGTCTTTTAAAGATAAAACAAGTCTTGATCACAGCGATCAACGCCAAGGATCTCAACCTGGATAAACTTGTCAAAAACACCTCCCGTCATAGTCGTTCTTAGCCTTCGTGGAGTGCCAACTTATCTGATGTGCTGAATCGAACGGATGACACCAGCCAACCATGTAGAGAACAATTACGGTTGGTTAGTCTAATGAAAGATTACGCAAGGGTACAAAGCAGAGTGGTTCTAAGTAGTCGTATTAGGTTAGACTCATCGTTTCTCGGATAATAACCGATAACGATAGCCAACCACCATACTTCTACTGGAATATATCAAAAGACATGATCAAGAGAAGACTCCAACGGAAATGAGTCTTATAGGAATTAATCCAAGAGAAGACTCCAAAAGAGTGAGTCTTATCGGAAGCATGACAAATGTCTTGAACATTATAGTTTCACATACATGCGTTTAAAAACTGACTAGATGTTTCAGTTCACGACCAACCTCACCGCATAAAGCGATTCCAGATTGGAAAGAGAACATACTCTGATCAAAGTCAGGACGAGTTTCCTAGCTGTACTATTACTTAGCTGCACTACTCGTCAATGGTATATTAATTATGTGCACTCAGGCACTTATCTTATTTAGCTCCAAAACGATCATTCACGTTTCAAGCTTTTAGAATCTCATCCACGCTGGATATTGAGATATAAAGAGTTGGGACTAAATCCCAGAGAGTAGCACCAGCTGTGTGCACCTTCCCTGTACACGGACAGGGAATGGTCATGACCAAAGAGAAGTGGTGGGGCCTGGACATCCCATCCACTTGGTTATAAAGAAACGACTAGTACTCACAAGGAGATACCAAGTAGCGTTCCTGCGAATACTCGTTCTAACTAAACAGTTCAGAACTGTCCAAAATCATATCGAAGCCATCAAGGTCAGCATCATAGATATATTTCAATCTAGATATATATATATATAATAGCGTTGTTCTAGCAGATATACAACCTATTATAATGTTCATTTTATATTCCAAAAGTAATTTCATAAAACTGTTCCAGACATGAACGATAATCAATCCAAATTAATTAACAATTAAGCAATTGATAATTAATGGAAATATGGAATGATGAGCAAGAGCGAACCGCCACTTGCCTGGAGTAGATTCGGCGATGAATCTAGACGAGACGACTACTGATTATATCCTTTCCGAGGATATGGCTTAAGCTTCAGAATATTCCTAGCAGAGTACAAGTCTACACGTGACCCAGCAGATCACGTTCTAACTGACAAATTAATTATCTATCAATTAATTTGACTAGACGAATTTAAGGAATTATATTTAATAATTTTTTATGATATTAAATCATAAAAATATTTATTAAATTTTCCTAAAGAAAATACGGATGAAAGAGAGTCGAAATTATACCGCTCGAATAATTTCGGGTTAAATTTGGACTGGAAGCTTAAATGGGCTTCAGCCCAACATAACTTAATTAAGTGGGATGGGGCCCACTTGTCATCTTCTACCCCAATCTCCCCCGAAGCACGACAACAGCAGCACAACTCCAACAATGGAGCTCGGCAGCAGCTTCGCCGGGGAGGAGCTTCGTCTCCGGAGAGGGCAGCGCAGTGGCGCTGGGAAGGAGAATCAGCAGCTCTTGGCGGCGGCGACACGCGAGCAGCGGCGGCGGAGAACCGAAGCTCGGTGCGGCAGTGGCTCGACTCCTTCTTCGTCGGGAAGGAGCTCGTAGATGCCGGGGTAGTGGCGGCCACCAGCAGGGCTCGGCGGAGCTCGACGAAGCACAGTAACACAGCAAGGCGGGGAAACAACGACGAAACAGGGGTCGTCGTCGGCAGGAGGAGATGACCGAGAAAGAGAGGGTGAAGCGGGAGACGAGAGAGATGTGCCCAACAACTCCTACAGATTGGTTCCTTTTATAGTTGAAGGAGGAGAGGATTGGTAGGGGTTATTCATCAGCTCCCCAGCCAATCTCTTGACAGATGCCCCGACAAGTTGTACACAGGGGGGAGTATCGTGGCAAGACAAGCACAGGCGGGGGATTTCGTGGCAAAGTTAAGGGAATTGGCTTTGGTATGGGTTTTTAAACCCCGGAAATTATATGTTTATCTCCAAACAAATATTCTAAATTCCAAAAATACATTGAATGTATTTTATACCACTCAGGAAATTATTTCGGAGATCATGGATATCTCAGAAAATCCAAACTCCACTGAAGGCGAAAAATAATTAATTGAACGAAGGATGGGAAAATTACCCAAATATCCTTACTAAAATTGAGGGATATTACATTACTACCCCCTTAAGAAAAGTTTCGACCCCGAAACTTGCATTACACCAATGAGGAACCTGCCTCAACATCAACTTTACTATTTGAATTTAATATCCTTAATCATAACTGGCCCTTATGCCATATCTTTATCTCACAATCTTTACTTATATGATCGCACAATCAGTAATACCACAATCTATGTCCGATTACCTCAACATGATTCACTAATCCATTCTACAGGATTATACTCTTGTCTCACCCGAACGTGTTAAATGATTACCTTAACCAACGTGGGTTACCTTTTTCCTCAAGTCCACTTGATATCATCCGCAACCTCATCTCTATATATTATACCATGTAATCATTCTCACTATATCCACAAGATCCTGACCCTTATACAATAATGGTCTCCAAAATTATCATAACGACATTATTGTACCTTTAATAGGAGCACACATATTTCTCCTCCAATCTTCTTATAGACAAACCCAAGGTTTACACATTAACTTCTTATAACTCAGATATTAAATCTTAGTAACCTCGAATCATAACTTCCTTAATTCCCTTAATGGTACTTTTCACAATTCCATCATTTATCTTAAAGTAAGACTGGCCTTACGCCATTTCGAACTTAACATCCTTACAAGAATAATTTAACACATCTCTTTAAACAATTTCTAACTTAACTCCTTTAAGATTCAAGGACAACCATAATATCTTATTCCTACGTTCCTCGAAACGTATTACATAAGATATTACTCTTATTTCCTCAAAGAGAGTGATATCACAAGCCTTATAGATGACATACTCACAAGATGTCAATCCTTGAAAATTCCCAAGAGTCATAACTCTTCATCCTCTGGAAATTCCACTTATCGAGTCCAACGACTCGTACTGTCTTAAATGACTTATTTCTAACTTAAAAATCTTTATATTCCTCACACAATCTACTATCCATCCAGGACGTAATTGCATCATTTCCTTATGTTACCTCAAACGAATCTCAAATAGATCTCCCCAAAGAATACCTATGATTTCATACACTTTGCTTTTCCAAAAGCTTTAACCAGTGGTCCTACATGGGTCATACTTACTTATGATCCCGACCATCATAACTCTGGATTTCACAGTCTTACTCAAGATCGCAAAATAGGGAAAACGAGTTCTTATTGAACTATTCCCTTAATCAACTTATTCCTTCACAATACTTTATCCACACTAATGCCTACAGCATGATTTCACTACTAGGCATTCCGGACTTTGCACTTATCTCATTAACTCCACATAACCTATACTTCCAAACACTAAGAATATGATGTCTCAAGAAGAAACAAATCTTTCCATAACTTCTCCCAATATCCTTATTTCCTAAAAGATACTCATAAATGAACACTTTAGGCATCATACTCTTCTAGCCTTGCCTTACGAGGTCTTCCTCCGGGTTCTCATCAGAAGTTCCTTCTGGATCTTCCCTCGGATCTTCCCCCTCTCGAGGATCTTCCTTAGGGTTTTCCTCTGGATCTTCCTCTTCCTAAGGATCTTCCGCAGGATCTTTCTCATCTAGAGGATCTTCCTTCGGATCTTCCTTCTTTTGAGGATCTTCCTCGGGATCTCCCCTAGGATTTTCCTCTCCTTGAGGATCTTCCTTAGGATCTTCCTCGGGATTTTCCTTAGAGTTCCCTTGGAATTCGCTTCCATTTAAACGTCGTTATTATAATATCCCGTTGGCCTACCTTAACGGCTCAACGAACTCTACCATAGGTTCAACCCACGAATTCTCATACGGATGCAAATCCCGACTGCATCGAGCATTAATCCTCTGTATCCATTTTCTCAACAATTAATGTCAACGACTATGACATCACACTTAGACATCAAAACTCCTAAGAGTGATTCCTTAATTATCCCATATATCAATGTAATAAAATCACTTAGAATAGATCAACTTGGTAATTCTATAGATGAATTATGAACATAGAGCATAAGATTCATCTACACTAATCTCTCGAGCGTTCACACCAAATTACTCGGAGATTACAGTACTAGGATATTAGTACTATCAACTCAGTAAGTACATACTTGATACCTTCGAGAGAACTACTAGGTCTTCCAACCTCAAAATATCTCTGAGAAACAGGGAAATCTAACCTTACTAGAGATGATAGAATCATCTCGGCATCTTCCGAGTCCTTTCAAAAGAATAGACAAATACCTATGTCTTATAACAATAAGAAGAAATCAGTCTTTCTAGATATATAGAGGTAACTCCAGACCCCTCATATCAGACTAAAGAAGGCACGACTATGAACGGTTATAATTTTTCATCCGAAAATTCAGAGCCTTCGAAAATATTTCAAACGAGTGAAATTATTTCAAACGAGTGAAAATATTTCAAACTGGATTTGTAACATCCCCAGGCCAAGCTACCCCAGCCACATCACACACCCAGCCACCCAACGGTGCCGGTGCCGGTACTGGTGCCGCCCGTGAATTCACAAGAGCCGTTTGAAAATATTTTCAAAAACGAGTAAATGGTTCATGAAATCCCAAACCCGTTTTAAAAACTTTCGGCTCTGATACCAAATCTGTTTTAAAAACAAAACTTTAGCTCTGATACCATTTATGTAACACCCCCAAATTTTAACTCATTTGGAAAGGGTATTACCGCCAGTGATCTCGGATTTCACCTCCGAAACCACCCAAGGCTAAACCGGATTATACAAATCATAAACAACTTTTATATAATCAACAACCATCTTTAAAACATATGTCGGGGGATTACAACCCAATCCCCGTAGGATAAAACATTGTCATCAAAGTAATTAAAGCATAGCGGAAGTCTTTTAAAGATAAAACAAGTCTTGATCACAACGATCAACGCCAAGGATCTCAACCTGGATAAACTTGTCAAAAACACCTCCCGTCATAGTCGTTCTTAGCCTTCGTGGAGTGCCAACTTATCTGATGTGCCGAATCGAACAGATGACATCAGCCAACCATGCAGAGAACAATTACGGTTGGTTAGTCTAATGAAAGACTACGCAAGGGTATAAAGCAGAGTGATTCTAAGTAGTCGTATTAGGTTAGACTCATCGTTTCTCGGATAATAACCGATAACGATAGCCAACCACCATACTTCTACTGGAATATATCAAAAGACATGATCAAGAGAAGACTCCAACGGAAATGAGTCTTATAGGAATTAATCCAAGAGAAGACTCCAAAAGAGTGAGTCTTATCGGAAGCATGACAAATGTCTTGAACATTATAGTTTCACATACATGCATTTAAAAACTGACTAGATGTTTCGGTTCACGACCAACCTCACCGCATAAAGCGATTCCAGATTGGAAAGAGAACGTACTCTGATCAAAGTCAGGACGAGTTTCCTAGCTGTACTATTACTTAGCTACACTACTCGTCAATGGTATATTAATTATGTGCACTCGGGCACTTATCTTATTTAGCTCCAAAACAATCATTCACGTTTCAAGCTTTTAGAATCTCATCCACGCTGGATATTGAGATATAAAGAGTTGGGACTAAATCCCAGAGAGTAGCACCAACTGTGTGCACCTTCCCTGTACACGGACATGGAATGGTCATGACCAAAGAGAAGTGGTGGGGCCTGGACATCCCATCCACTTGGTTATAAAGAAACGACTAGTACTCACAAGGAGATACCAAGTAGCGTTCCTGCGAATACTCGTTCTAACTAAACAGTTCAGAACTGTCCAAAATCATATCAAAGCCATCAAGGTCAGCATCATAGATATATTTCAATCTAGATATATATATAATAGCGTTGTTCTAGCAGATATACAACCTATTATAATGTTCATTTTATCTTCCAAAAGTAATTTCATAAAACTGTTTCAGACATGAACGATAATCAATCCAAATTAATTAACAATTAAGCAATTGATAATTAATGGAAATATGGAATGATGAGCAAGAGCGAACCGCCACTTGCCTGGAGTAGATTCGGCGATGAATCTAGACGAGACGACTACTGATTATATCCTTTCCGAGGATATGGCTTAAGCTTCAGAATATTCCTAGCAGAGTACAAGTCCACACGTGACCCAGCAGATCACGTTCTAACTGACAAATTAATTATCTATCAATTAATTTGACTAGACGAATTTAAGGAATTATATTTAATAAATTTTTATGATATTAAATCATAAAAATATTTATTAAATTTTCCTAAAGAAAATACGGATGAAAGAGAGTCGAAATTATACCGCTCGAATAATTCCGAGTTAAATTTGGACTGGAAGCTTAAATGGGCTTCAGCCCAACATAACTTAATTAAGTGGGATGGGGCCCACTTGTCATCTTCTACCCCAATCTCCCCCGAAGCACGACAACAGCAGCACAACTCCAACAATGGAGCTCGGCAGCAGCTTCGCCGGGGAGGAGCTTCGCCTCCGGAGAGGGCAGCGCGGCGGCGCTGGGAAGGAGAAGCAGCAGCTCCTGGCGGCGGCGACACGCGAGCAGCGGCGGCGGAGCACCGAAGCTCGGTGCGGCAGCGGCTCGACTCCGTCTTCGTCGGGAAGGAGCTCGTACACGCCGGGGTAGTGGCGGCCACCAGCAGGGCTCGGCGGAGCTCGACGAAGCACAGTAACACAGCAAGGCGGGGAAACAACGACGAAACAGGGGTCGTCGCCGGTGGGAGGAGATGACCGAGAAAGAGAGGGTGAAGCGGGAGACGAGAGAGATGTGCCCAACAACTCCTACAGATTGGTTCCTTTTATAGTTGAAGGAGGAGAGGATTGGTAGGGGTTATTCATCAGCTCCCCAACCAATCTCTTGACAGATGCCCCGACAAGTTGTACACAGGGGGGAGTATCGTGGCAAGACAAGCACAGGCGGGGGATTTCGTGGCAAAGTTAAGGGAATTGGCTTTGGTATGGGTTTTTAAACCCCGGAAATTATATGTTTATCTCCAAACAAATATTCTAAATTCCAAAAATACATTGAATGTATTTTATACCACTCAGGAAATTATTTCGGAGATCATGGATATCTCAGAAAATCCAAACTCCACTGAAGGCAAAAAATAATTAATTGAACGAAGGATGGGAAAATTACCCAAATACCCTTGCTAAAATTGAGGGATATTACAACGACCAACCTCATCGTGTAATGCGAATTCAGATTTGGAAGGAGGACTTATTCTAACCGTAGTCCAGGCGGGTTCCAAGTTGTACTTCTCACCCGAAGGTTCATTAATTATGTGCATAACCGCACTTATCTTATTTAATTACAAAATGTACATTCACATTAAAGCTTTTAGTATATATCATCTCGATACGAGAGATATTTGGGGAATAAATCCCGATTGTCGGCACCAGCTGTTTGCCCCACCACCTATACTCGGATAGGGGTAGGTCATGACCAGGAAAGTACTAGGGAAAAATCCTCCTAATACCGGTTATAAAGAAACGACTAGACCTCGCAAGGTACATAACATTTCTACGAATACTCGTTCTAACTACACAGTTAAGTCCACACAATAGTCCATACCAATACCATCACGGTAATAACAGGTATAATAGCGTTGTTTCTAGCAATATATAAAACCTATTATAATATCATATTTTAACCACATCATTCATAAAATCTGTTCCCAAACGAAAACAACACTGCATTCCAATCTAATTAACAATAAAAAATAATTGATAACTAATGGAAATATGGAATGATAAACAAGATCGAACCGCCACTTGCCTTAATTGAGACGAACGTAGTTGTCGGGTTCCGGGTATCTACTAGCAAACACGATTTACATAAGCGGGTTGCGAGTGTTCATCGTGATAGAGAGTTAATTGCATGTTATAGTAACGGGTTGTTTCTATTGCATGTATCTTGTTGAATCCTTGGTTGAATGCTATTGCTTTATTGAGTCTTGAAGGTTTTTGGATTTGATTTGGTAATAAGTACTATTAGGGCTGGTAGAACTAATAGTTACCTAAGATCGGGATAAGGACAACTAAAGGAAAGATAAGAACTTGAGACTAATAGAATTCAGTGATCAACCATATCTCTTGTTGTGTGGATCTTTGTCAGCTGTGATGCTTTTCCCAATCATATTCACAACCTTTACTTGCGAACTTGTTTACTTGTTACTTGGTCACTAAGAAACCGATACAACCCCCCCCCCTAGTTCCTAGTTGGTGACTTGCAATTACTTGAATTGATAATCTGATTCTTTGTGGGATTCGACCCTTACTTGCCCAAACTACTTGTTTAGGTTTGTTAGGATTATTTTGTTTAGGTGTCACGACAACGCTTATCAAATTGGCGCTGTTGCCGGGGAATCAAAATTTCTGTTTTTGTGGTTTTGTTTGTTACCAACTTTCGTGTGGACCTATCTTACGGTCCACACTCGTGCTACTGATTTCTTTTTCTTTGTTACAGATATGGAGTTCTGGGGAGAGCCGCGATATAACGCATACTCCTACGTATACACTCCAGGGTGGAGAGATTACCCCAATTCGAGTTATGGGTACCAATAATACCCTCCATATGGTCATGACTACCAGGAGTTCTACCCGGAGCCACAATCGTTCTACCAGTAGGGTACTCCACGATAGTATAATCCGGCCTATGAGCATAGCCCGCCAGTGTCCAATCCAATTTCCTCCATGTCAACTGAAGATATGCTCCAAGCTTTGACGAAACATTTCACTACTCATGTTCAAGCTACGGGGTCGAGCATAAAGAATTTAGAGAATCAGATGAGCCAAATGGCTGAAGCCATCATAAGGATCGATGCAAAGATTTCGGGAAATCTACCATCTCAAACGGTAGTGAACCCACGAGCAAATGTTAGTGCTGTGATGCTTCGAAGTGGTAAGCAATTGAATGTCGCCCCTAGTGCTGAAGAGGATGACACAGAAAACGAGAGTTCTCAGTTGGGAAAACCGCACCCGCGACAAGAAGACCGCACCCGCGGTGGGACTACAGAAGAGCAATTGAGCTCTCAGTCGAGATCACCGTACCCCGTGCCACTTTCGCCGCACCCAGCGGCCACACCACCGCACCCCGCGGTGAGTCACCGCACTCGCGGTGACGGAGCCCCAGAATTTCGAGTCTTTTCTGTCGGGACGACCGCACCCACGGTGGATTCTGACCGCACCCGCGGTGGACCTTCTGGAGTTGTGAAAGAGCCCTACGTCGACACCTATGTTCGTCCGTACTTTCCCCTCTCGGTTCTGAGAAGCCTCCCGCACCCTTCCCTGAGGCTCTGAAGGACACCCAAAAGGTGGAGAACGACAAAGGTTTATTTGACACCTTCAGTAGCTGCAAGGCGAACGTTCCTTTGGTCACACTGGCAAACAACGTCCCTCGCTGCACATAAGTTTTAAGGGCGTTGGGCAATATCAAAAAGAAACCAAATGGGAAGTACAAGAAGGAGGCCTTGATTCAAGTGGCGGATTTTTACATGCTGGATACGAGGCAGGATAAGCATGCAGCCCCTGAGATGTTGGGTAGACCGTTCCTAAAGATGGCAAGTGCATTCATTGATATGAACAGCGGTCCACCCATCATGAAGTGCAGGAGGACGATGGTCAAGCTCGACATGGAATATACAAAGAGGCATCCCCCTGATATAGACCCCAAGAGTTCAATTGATGTGAGCAACCCGAGTTGAGGTTGTCTGAGTACCAAGTCAAGCCATGACAATAACTAAGGCGTTATCCGGGAGGCAACCCGAGGTATGTTTTTCTTTCTTTGTTTTTGTATTTGTTTTTAGTGTATTCTTGCTTTGTTTTTGTTTTTCTTTGTTTCCGACTAACCTGCAGGGAGGAGACCCTATGCGAATTGAAGAAGATGTTTCCCACACCATTGTAAGTCTTCTTTTTTCCTGCACTGAAAATAAAATCCCCGAAAAAACTTTAAACGGGGATCAAAAAAAAAAAAAGAGTTCTACCGTAGGCCAGCTATCCAGAGTTCCCCATGGAGAGACGGTGCGCATCATGTTGTCAAAGGAGGAGACATTAGCCCTACACATTATTTGGCAACGATGATGGCCCTATAATTGACAGCTCAGGAGGAGGAACACTAGAGCCCCCATCACGATTACATCTGGGCTCCACCATGTGTTCGTTGAAGGCCGTGCAACCCCGACATCTTTGCAAAGCCACTACTCACCAAAGTGGTTTCCTCTTGGTTGCACGGTAGGAGAAAACTATGGAGTTGATGAAGACACCCACCCAACACTGGAGACCTAGGCGTTACTGAGTATACCGCCAGCAACAACGAAAGTGTCCAAGCAGCTCGGCGACGTTACGAGTTATTTTTTTTCTTTTCCCTGTGCTTCTATTCTTTTTGTCTTTCATTACATTGAGGACAATGCAATGTTTAAGCATGGGGGAGAGTTCTATACTTGCTACGTTGTTGAGGAGAAAAATAAAAATAATTGAAAAAGCCAAAAATTTGAAAAAAGGCAAAAAATTGAAATCCTGGGATAAGTCGAAAACCCAAAAGGGCGATAATGTGCGTAAGCACATTCCAGGACCCGTACAGTACAAGACGAAGGGCGCCAAGAACTCGTTGTTTAGGAAACTCTTGGCTAGACTCTCAAAGACGACACTCTAATGTGTTTTGGGTTGTTTTTGGGTTTTGGCTTGATGGAGATTTGACTAAAAAGGGAAATGGATATAACTCTTCACGAAGGATTCGAGAAGAGTTTGGGATAGGCATCTTATGAGTCTTGGATACAACTCACCAAGAAACACAAGACGAGATTGATTGATCATGGATGGAACACACCATGACCAAACAATCACCTCTGGATGTGACACACCAAAGGGTGTTTTGGATGTAACTCACCAAAACACGACTAAGGATTCGAGGATACAACTCACCTCAGAAACCATCGTCATGAGACTTGAAATGTACTAAACACTCGTTTTTATCTCCATTCAAATCCAACAATTACAATGCACTTGGCTACCTATAAATAGGTACCAATACAAAAAAATAGGAAAATACATAAATTGACTCCACTAACCTAGCACTAACGTAGGGCACTAACACCACTACTTAGAGCACTAACTAACTAGCTAAAATAAGAAAAATACGTAAACAACAAAAACAACTAACTAGGTAACTAAAGAAAATACGTAAACACATATTAACTAGCTAATTACCTAACTAATTAATGAAAATGGACATACTAGCAAAAACACATAGAATATCACTTCCTAGTCAATCTTCACGTCCTTGCATGAGGCTCCACCGATCTTTGGACGATCTCGTCTTTCGTGAGGTTCTTGATGGGATCCGTGATCACATCAGGCGACTTAGGTAAGAAGCAGGTGGCTTGGACCAGCATTAGGCTGGGGTAATAATTGGTCAAGAGTGATGTGAGTATATTATGAGCCCATCTATTGAAAAATGAAATGAGTGGCTTGGTGAAAAGCCAAAAGGGCGCCTTGGCAAAATGAGTGAAAAGAAGAATAGTGATTATTAGGAATCATCATTTTACCTGGGGTGGTGACATAAGAAGAGGAGATATAAGGAGGATTCGGGTAGGTCACTTTGGGAGGTATAAGAAGATAGATGGAGGCTAGGATTAGATTTTTATTCACTCTATGGTGTTCGGGATAAGCTTGGGGGAAGTACTCTGCTTTCCTTTAAGTTTGATTGTGTGGGGTGTTGATTTGAGGAGTTGTATGTTATGTTTTGCATCACTTGTTTGGTTGTCTTGGAGCTTATTATTGATGTGTTGTAACTACTAGTGTCATATTTTCTTGTACTTTCTGAAGCCTTGGGGTTGAATTTGGAGGAGTAGGTTGACTTTAGCTTACTCGAGGACGAGCAAGGTTTAAGCATGGGGGAATTTGATATGCGATATATTGTATAGCATATCTAGTGGTTATTAGCATGATTTAGGTGATGTTTGGATATGATTTGATGGTGATTCTGTAATCCGAAAGAGAAGACTAGAAGTGAAGAAATCATGGGATTTACAGAGGTTTGAAGTGCATTGAAGAGTGGAAGAACAGTGTGCTGAATTCAATTGGTTTGTTATCTTTACTCGGATATCCAAATGGAGTGATTCAAATTGGAGGAGTTAGATCTTGAAGTCTACTGCAAGTCCTCAAAATATGAGTGCAATCCGAGTTGGTAATCAAAAGTTATGACATTTGTACGGAAGTGTCGCAGCTGTTGGAGTACCACTGCACCCGCGGCAACATCACCGCACCCCGCGGTGAGCCAGCAGAGAAGAAGGTGCGAAGTTCTGGAAGACCACTGCACCCATCGGTGGGTGTTGACGCACCCACGGTGACCTGTGCGCTGAAGACTTTTCTCAGCTTATTTCCGAGATCTTTTATCTGTTTTTAATTTTATTTCTGGAACTTTGTTTCCAAGTTTGTTATTTCCTTTTTTTATTTCTGAATTATTTCCCCTAGTATTTAAGGTTATTTCTAAGACTTTGTTTAGATTAACCTAGTTGCCACCTTTCATCGTTTTTCTCTCACAAACCCTATGAAGAACTAAGCTTCCATTGTTGCACTTGACGTTTTGAATCCTTCAATTGATTGGTTGTGAGTTTTCTACTCTTGTTCGATTTCCTATCTAGTTGGATTAATTCTCTTGTGCTTGAATGTTTATGGGTTTATGTTGATTTATCTAGAGTAGCTACCTAGGTCTATTGATATCTTCCTAATTGCTAGGATTTGTGATTCCGGGTTCGGGTTGCATATCTAGTAGCAAACACGATTTACATAAGCGGGTTGTGAGTATTCATCGTGAGAGATAGTTAATTGCATGTTATAGTAACGGGTTGTTTCTATTGCATGTATCTTGTTGAATCCTTGGTTGAATGCTATTGCTTTATTGAGTCTTGAAGGTTTTCAGATTTGATTTGGTAATAAGTACTATTAGGGCTGGTAGAACTAATAGTTACCTAAGATCGGGATAAGGACAACTAAAGGAAAGATAAGAACTTGAGACTAATAGAATTCAGTGATCAACCATATCTCTTGTTGTGTGGATCTTTGTCAGGTGTGACACTATTCCCAATCATATTCACAACCTTTACTTGCGAACTTGTTTACTTGTTACTTGGTCACTAAGAAACCGATATAAACCCCCCGTAGTTCCTAGTTGGTGACTTGCAATTACTTGAATTGATAATCTGATTCTCTGTGGGATTCGACCCTTACTTGCCCAAACTACTTGTTTAGGTTTGTTAGGATTATTTTGTTTAGGTGTCACGACAACGCTTATCACGCTTGCTAAAGCAAGCTGTGGTCGCGGTTTGGATTTTCCGCGGTCGCAGATTTCTGGGCAGAGCCGCGGTCGCGGTGTTCATATCCGCGGTCGCGGAACTCCCCCTGACACGACCCTAAATCGGTTTGAGGCTCACCGATTATGATGACGACGATGCTAGCAACCACTCCTCGACTTTGAACAAGGCTCACCACCACTCCAAGCTTCCAAGTCACCACTGGCAACCACGAAGAACTCCGGCGAAAGCTTCGACGAGACACGAACTCCGGCGAGGCAAGGATGAGAGAAAGAGAGATTGATTCGGCTGTGGATGGAGATTCTTCGAGGCCTCGACCTCCTTTTATAGGGTGGGAAGGAGCATAACGCCGGCCAGACGAAGCGATTGGCATCCCTCCGGTGTAATGACGGCCATCCAAACCGGCGAAACGCGAGAGGCAATGAAGACGACGATGACCAGTTTCCGCGATCGCGGAAACTCCTCCGTGGTCGCGGAAATGCCGCGAATGCGTCATTTATCCTCAGATCGCGGGTTTTGTCCAAAGCGAGCCAAATTAATATTATTTGCGCTCTTAAAAACATATTTTAAGACCAAAAATACAATAACGTATATTAATACGTTCAAACGATTAATACAGAGATCACACAAGTTATAGAACTTCCGGATACGCCAAATGCGTCTCGTTTACAGAACGAGGGTTGGGAAAATTACCCAAATACCCTTACTGAAATTAAGGGGTATTACATCACTACCTCTATAAAAAAAAGTTTCGACCCCGAAACTTGGCCGAAAATAGGTCGGGAAAACGACTAAGCATATCAGTCTCAGTCTCCCAGGTTTCCCAAGTAACCTCCTCAGATCCAGACTTGGACCAGAGAATCCATACTAATGGTACCACCTTGTTCCGCAAATGCTTCTCGCGGCGTTCGAGAATACGCAAATGTATCTCTTTGTAGGTACCATTTGCCTGAATCTTGATGTCTTCATAACTCAGCCCATGAGACACATCTGGCACATACTTTCTCAGAAAGACACGTGGAACACGTTATGCACTGGATGCGCCGATAGTGGCAATGCTAAACGATACGCTAGAGGCCCTACTCTGTCAAGGATCTCAAACGGTCCCACATAGAGAGGGTTAAGCTTCACGCGCTTGCCGAACCTGAACACACCCTTGGATGGCAACACTCTGACAAATACCTTGTCACCAACCACAAACTCGCCATTCCTGCGCTTCAGATCTGCGTAAGAATTCTGTCGACTCTGAGCTGTCAACATCCTCTGTCTGATCAAAGCGATGTCCGAGGCATTCCTTTCGACTAACTCCGGTCTGAGCAGAACCTTGTCGGCATTCTCATCCCAACAAATTGGAGATCTGTACTTCCGACTGTACAAAGCCTCGAATGGAGCCATCTTAATGGTAGAATGCCAGCTATTGTTGTACGTGAATTCAATCAAACATAAGTTGTTCTCCCAGCTGGTCGGACGATCTAGTACGCAAGCTCTTAGCATATCTTCCAGTGTCTGGATGGTCCTCTCAGACTGTCCATCCGTATGAGGATGAGACGCAGTACTGAACCTCAACTCAGTTCCCATGGCCTTGTGGAGTTCTTTCCAGAATCTCGACATGATTCGGCCGTCACGATCCGATACAATGATTTTTGGCATACCATGCAAACGGATAATCTCGTGTAGGAAAACTTCCGATAGCTTCTGGGTTCCCCATGTTGACTTGATAGTCACGAAGTGAGCACTCTTCGTGAGCCTGTCAATGATTACCCATATAGCATCCTTCTGACTCTGAGTCTTCGGCAACCCCGTGACGAAGTCCATAGCGATATCCTCCCATTTCCATTCTGGCACTGGGAGAGGTAGCAATTCATCACCTGGTCTACGGTGTTCTATCTTGACCTTCTAACAAGTCAAGCATTTTGCCACAAATTCTGCTACGTCCCACTTCATATTGGGCCACTAGAATTTCTTCTTGAGGTCCTTGTACATCTTACTGGATCCTGAATGTACAGAATACGCTGATGAATGGGCCTCCTTCAACACCAACTGGCGAAGGCCATCCACGTCGGGCACACAGATTTGGTCATGAAACCAGAGTGATCCATCATCCTGAATCACGAATCCAGGAGCTTTCCCGTCCATCACTTCACTGCTTAGCTTCACCAAAATCGCATCATCAACCTACTTCTCCTTGATCTGATCAAGTAGCGTAGCCTAAATCTCCAACACACTCAGGCATCCTCGACGCTGATCGTACAAGACGTCAATCTCACACAATCCTTAGTTTAGTTTGGTCTAAGCAGTGAGTAGAGCTACTACTGTCTCGTGCGGCGTCTTTCAACTCAATGCATCGGCTACTACATTAGCCTTGCTTGGGTGATACAACAGCTCGATGTCGTAGTCTTTGAGTAGCTCTAACCAACGAGATTGTCTCATATTCAACTCCTTCTGAGTGAACACATACTTGAGACTCTTATGGTCGGTAAATACCTGGCACCTAACACCATAGAGGTAGTGCCTCCAAATCTTCAACGCGAAGACCACAGCCGCTAACTCCAGATCATGCATTGGATAGTTTGCTTCATAGGTCTTCAACTTCCGAGATGCGTATGCAATAACTTTTCCCTTCTACATCAGTACACATCCTAACCCATGCTTCGAAGCGTCACTATAGACCACATAACCATCAGTTCCCTCTGGTAGCGCCAAAACTGGTGCGGACGTCAAGCACTTCTTCAACTTCCGAAAGCTTGTCTCGCACTTGTCGTCCCATATGAACTTCTTATGGACCTTGTGGAGCAATCCGGTCATAGGTAGAGCGATCTTAGAAAATCCATCCACAAACCGTCTGTAATATCCTGCAAGTCCTAAGAAACTGCGCACCTCCTTCACATTCTGAGGCCGCTTCCAGTTGGCTACCGCTTCAATCTTATGAGGTTCGACCATAACCCCATCCTCATTGATCACATGGCCTAAGAAAGCCAATTCCTTGACCCAGAAGTCACACTTAGACAACTTCGCATACAGCTGATTTTGTCTAAGGACCAACAAGGTGATACGAAGATGTTCCTCGTGAGCCTCCTCGCTCGGGGAAAAGATCAGAATATCGTCGATGAATACCATCACAAACTTATCCAAGTACTAGTGGAAACATCGATGCATCAGGTCCATGAAGACTGCCGGAGCATTATTAAGCCCAAATGGCATGACTACGAACTCGTAGTGCCCATACCTCGTCCGGAATGCAGTCCTCAGAATATCTTCCTCACGAATCTTGAGCTGATGGTAACCAAATCTCAGGTCGATATTGGAAAAGACTTTTGCTCCCTGCAGTTGATCCAATAGATCATCAATCCTAGGTAACGGATACTTATTCTTGATCGTGACTTTGTTCAACTCTCGATAGTCGATACAAAGTCGGAATGAACCATTCTTCTTCTTGACGAACAAGACCGGAGCGCCCCAAGGCGATGCACTCGGCCTTATATACTCTTTCTCAAGAAGGTCCTCGAGTTGCTTCTTCAACTCTTGTATCTCTGCTAGAGCCATCCGATACGGTGCTTTAGAAATCGGCACGGTACTAGGCTCGAGATCAATAGTGAACTCCACATCACGATTAGGGGGTAAACCGGGAATCTCCTCCGGAAAGACATTCAGAAACTCACAAATTACAGGAATATCAAGAACTGAAGTCTCATCCCTCTTGGGCTTATCCAGATAGCACAGGTACCCGACACAACCTTGTCTAAGTAGCTTACACGCAGCCATCGCATTGATGAGCTTACCGTTATCAGCGTCATTACGACCCTTAAATTTGCATACAAACTGGCCCCCGGATGACACTGTCACAATCCTTGAGCTAAAATCGATTACCGCCCCATGACGCATCAGCCAATCCATCCCGAGAATAATGTCGTATGGAACCATAGCTATACAGATCAAATATGCTTCGAACTTCCGACCTTGAATAGTAATCGGAAATTCTGACAGATGCTTGGTTCCTACCAACTGTTCACTATTTGGAAGATTTACTACAAATGGCTCACAAGCCTCATTGCACACTAAGCCTAGTTTATTCACACAGTTCTCCGAAATGAAAGAATGTGTGGCACCCAAATCAAACAATATACACACAGAATTAGAATAGAGGTATAGAGTACCTTGAGCAATCAGAGCATTCGGTCCGTCAGCCTTACGCATCTCGTAAAGTCGCTGACCTTGAGTTGGGGTCGGTTGTTGTGACTAACAGACCCTTGTTGTGACTCAACTCCCTTCTGCCTCCTTTGCGGACAAAATGTCTACAAGTGCCCCTCCTTTTCGCAGGCAAAACATGTTCTATTGTCCTTCGGACATTCGTTGCTCATATGCCCCGACGTGCCACAATTATAACACTAGATCGGGTTCTTGCCCTGACCCGAGCGTTGAGTGGAACCTGCCTGAGTAACCTCTGTTCTAGCCCGGCCAGATTTGACAAAATTCGACGGTGGCGCGGGTCGCTTGAATCCACTTGCCTGAGGCTGGCTCTGTGCCGGTCTCTGTCAATTGCGCTTTTTCGCCGACTCCTCCAGAGTCACTTCAAGCTTATAAGTGATGTCCACATACTGCTCTAAAGTAGAGCACCTGTGGCACACCATCAAAGGCTTGATGTCTGGGTTCATCCACTCATGGAAATTCCAGATCTTTTGCTCCTCACTGGACACTTCTGGCCCAGCATACTACAACAAGTGATTAAACTTGGTCGCAAGCTCAGTCACCTTCAACCCATCCGTCTTCGGATACATGAACTCCTTATGTTTCTCCTCCCTCATAGCACAGTAAAAGAAATGATCGGTCATCTCCGTCTTAAACATTCCCCAGTTCAAACCAGGATGATCAGCTAGCCCAATGCTTTCCCACCACTCGCTAGCCACCTCCTTCAGTTGAAGGGAATCAATATGCACTTTTTCAGCCTCAGTGCACTCGACATTTCTGAACAACCTCTCCATATGCGAGAACCAATATGCCACTCTGACTGGTTCCCTCTTGCCATCATACAGTCAGGCCTCATAGAACTAATGGCCTTCAACGCTCGATCATAATTCTCTCTGTTCCTGACGGCATCATCCTGAGGCACATGAATAACTGGCTCCTCGAATTCAGGGACCACCTGAGGAACCGACACACCTTGTTCTTGTGGTGCAATTGGCCGTATTATATCGGTAACCGCTTGCATAACGATCCCCCTAATAGCTTTTATAGTCGTGGCGTCAAATACCACTTGAGGATTGGCTCGCACTTGACCATTGTCTACGGGGTTGTTGTGAGAGATAGACTCGCTCTCTTCCCCTTGATTTGCGGCGCTCCTCAGATTCCTCCTGGGGTTGTTGCTTGGCCCAGCACCAGCACGAATAGTGTTTCTTGTGTTCACCATCTGTTTACCGATCAATTTCCCAAGTATTTAACAACATTAATATCATATTATTAAAATGCACAACGCATAGAATAGACTCGAAATAGATCAACTTGTAAACTTTTATTGATGTAGTGAACTGAAATTGAGTTTAACGAGTTTTTACAGAAAGCCCTCCTAAGCGAAAAGACAAAATTGCTAGGAGGCTAAAATTCTAAACAAGCGAACAAAACAACTAGAAAAAGAAATCACTAAGGCACAACATTGCCTCCTTCACGGTGCCATGAAGAGTTTCCTATACCCAGTGGACCTCTGACATTTTCTCTTCAGAAGTGGACCCTCCTCGGGTTCCGGTGTCGGACTCCTCGACCTACTAGGGTCCGGAGCACACGGCTCTTCCCTGGGTCTCGGTACCCTTGGTCATTCTCTGGACACATGAAGACTCGGCCCCTCATATAGTCCTGGTGGGTAGCAAAACTCCTCAAGAAACCCTGGCTGGAAGTCTGCCCTGTTCACCTCGTACTGAGGGTTGAGTAGCAACTTCGCCTGTCGGATATACTCTTGGAGCTCGCGGACGTCCTCAAGCATACGGGAGAGACCGAGTTCAGTCTCGTAAGTCCTCTCCTCTATATCGTACAAGGCATTCGTCCACTCCTCCATGCGCTCAACAAGCACTCGGGGCCTCGGCCTGGCCTGTTGGGTCGGGACCACCCTCGGGGCACCCATCGACTCCCAAGGCCTTGCCCTCATGCGAGCACGCTCAGTCATCTCCTCCATATGATGACGAGCCTCGGAGGAAACCCTCTCGCTCTGATGAAGCACGTGCCAAGAAGTAGGGCTCACCATCGGCCTTCTCAGAGTGGGGATAAACTGCGGGTTCACCGGTGCATCCAGTGGCTCGTATCTCCTCCCGCTAATACCCGAGATTCCAAGCGCCTCCCAAGCGGCTGGGGACAACGGCGTATACTCCTCATCAAGCGGCAACTCTGGACTCGGAAAAATGATTTGCATTCCCGGGTCCACACTGTCCTCAAGCAAGTGTTCTAGGCCATCTGACTCATAGCCGAACTCCTCGAGGTCCTCTTCAGGGTCCTCTTCCTCCGGATCTTCTTCTGGATCCTCTTCTGGATCCTCCTCGGGATCCTCCTCCACTTCGAAGTCCTCATCGTAGTACCCTCCATGATACTATGACGGCTCCTCCTCCTCCGTGTCCTCCCTCGGGTCTGCTTCGGGCTCTACCTCGGGAACCCTTACCCCGTCGGACACCAACACTACCGACTCCTCGAGTACGGTCTTCACCACCTTGGGTGTACAACTTGGCTCCCCGACCTCAATGCATTGAGGGGGAATTGGAAACTCAAGCCTAACTGGAGATGGTGGAACCACCTCGGCTTCCTTCTTGTTCATGAGTTGCGAAACGATTGCGCCCATATCATGCGAGGCGACGAGAAACGATTAGTCTTTCTAAATATAGAAGCGAACTTACTATATCAGACTTGGAAAGAAGGCACGACTTGAATGGCAGAGATTTGAAAATGTACTTTTTACTCAAGTATGATTTTATTCAAAATTTTCGACTTTTGGATTTAACCAACAACTTTTCACAACACGAACGGGTAAATGGTTTATAATTTTTTTTGTTTTCGGTAACACGTTTTGAAAACCCAACCCGTTTTAAAACTTTTTGCTCTGATACCAAATCTGTAACACCCCCAAATATTTCCTTGAAAGTATTACCGCCAGTGACCTCAGATTACACATCTGGGGTCACCCAAGGCTTAATCATTTTATAACAGCCATATAATAACACAATATCATAAAATCTCCAAATATTATTCAAACCCAAGTCATGGTTTTACAACTGTTAATACCAAATATAACCAAATACAAAACTGTTTTAATACAGCGGAAGTCTTTAAAATAGATAAACATCACAAAGGGTCTTGATTTGCGCGATCTCACGCCTAGGATCCTTAACCTTGAAAACTTTGTAAACGTCATCTGCCTTCATCATCGCGTACTAGCCTTCACAGAAAGGGAGTTTACCTGATGTGCCGTATGAGATGGATGACACCAGCCAACCATGCAAAGGAAAATAACCGGTTGGTTAGTCTAATGAAAGACTACGCAAGGGTAAAATAGAAAAGGTTCTAAGTAGTCATATTAGGTTACACATGTCGCTTCTCGAACACTAACCGATGACGACAGTGAATCTCAACACTCTACGGAAACATACGAAAAGGTATGAACAAAAGAAGACTCCAAAAGATTGAGTCTTATGGGAAACGTATGAAGAGAAGACTCCAAAAGATTGAGTCTTATCGGAAAGTATGACAAGTGTTTGGGAACGTTATAGTTTCACACAAGCGTTTAAAACGACTTGGTCATTTGGGTCCACGACCAACCTCACCGCGTAATGCGAATTCAGATTTAAAAGGAGGACTTATTCTAACTGAAGTCCAGGCGGGTTCCAAGTTGTACTTCTCGCCCGAAGGTTCATTAATTATGTGCATAACCGCACTTATCTTATTTAATTATAAAACGTACATTCACGTTAAAGCTTTTAGTATATATCATCTCGATACGAGAGATATCTGGGGAATAAATCCTGATTGTCGGCACCAGCTGTGTGCACCACCACCTATACTCGGATAGGGGTAGGTCATGACCAGGAAAGTACTAGGGCAAAATCCTCCTAATACCGGTTATAAAGAAACGACTAGACCTTGCAAGGTACATAGCGTTCCTATGAATACTCGTTCTAACTAAACAGTTAAGTCGACACAATAGTCCACACCAATACCATCACAGTAATAACATGTATAACAGTGTTGTTTCTAGCAATATATACAACCTATTATAATATCATATTTTAACCACATCATTCATAAAATCTGTTCCCAAACGAAAACAACACTGCATTCCAATTTAATTAACAATCGGAAATAATTGATAACTAACGGAAATATGGAATGATAAGCAAGAGCGAACCGCCACTTGCCTTAATTGAGATGAACGTAGTTGTCGGGTTCCGGGTATCTGGGAACTGGAATCTGGTTATGGATTCCTACGAGGACGACGAAACAATGACGAAATCCTAAGTTAGATTCGATACGAATCGAATAAAATATACAAACGAAGGAATAAAAAAGGAAACGAGGGTCAAAGCCGTGACCGGGCTCCTCCAAGCCACGATCGCCTTGCTAAAGAAATCCGCAGTCGCGGTTTTGATTTTCCACGGTCGCGGATTTCTGGGCAGAGCCGCAGTCGCGGTGTTCATAGCCGCGGTCGCGGAACTCCCCTGACGCGACCCTAAATCGGTTCGAGGCTCACCGATTATGACGACGACGATGCTAGCAACCACTCCTCGACTTCGAACAAGGCTCACCACCACTCCAAGCTTCCAAGGCACCACTGACAATCACGAAGAACTCCGGCGAAAGCTCCGACGAGACACGAACTCCAGCGAGGCAAGGACGAGAGAAAGAGAGATTGATTCGGCTGTGGATGGAGATTCTCCGAGGCCTCGACCTCCTTTTATAGGGTGGGAAGGAGCATAACGCCGGCCAGACGAAGCGATTGGCATCCCCCCGGTGTAATGGCGGCTATCCGAACCGGCGAAACGCGAGAGGCAATAAAGACGACGATGACCAGTTTCCGCTATTGCGGAAACTCCTCCGCTGTCGCGGAAATGCCGCGAATGCGTCATTTGGCCTCATATCGCGGATTTTGTCCAAAGCGAGCCAAATTAATATTATTTTGCACTCTTAAAAAGATATTTTAAGACCAAAAATACAATAACGTATATTAATACGTTCAAAAGATTAATACAGAGATCACAGAAGTTACAGAACTTCCGGATACGCCAAACGCATCTCATTTACAGAATGAGGGTTGGGAAAATTACCCAAATACCCTTACTGAAATTGAGGGGTATTACAGATGATGACAATGACATCTTCGCTATGTGTTACGCCATGCATTCCAAGGGTCTACAACTTCATTAATGACAATGATGGTGTCCCGTTACTCATTCATTCTCCCTTATGCTCCAATGTCCTCTAGGTGTATGGATGACGGTGATGGCATCGATGACATACACTGCATGTATGTAATAACCCTAAATATTTTGAACTTTTATAAAAAGACATTTATGTTAATAAAAACAAAATTTAGGGTAAAAAATACTCGAGAAATTCAGATGTTGGGACGTAAAATGAAAAGTTAGATAGTTGAGGGATTACTAAAAATAGTAACTCTAAAAACATTTGTGGACATCTTTAACATTCATCCAAACAAGCCCTAGTTAGTTAGACTTGGAATAATAAAAAATCAAAGTGACGGATCAAAACTCGGTGTTTTTATTAATGATGGACCAATTAGATTTAAGTTTAGAATTTTCGTAGGGATTCCCGCATAAATTGTTGTGTTCGAGGCAGCTTCGTAGAACGTGCATATCTTTTGCCACAAAGCTCGGATTTCGATGATTCAAGATGCGTTGCAAACTAGACTCGGAGGTCTACAATTCTCTAGTTTGCATCAAGACATAATTTCAATAGTAAGTGATTCGAAATGATGCCCCAGTATGGGTCATAAACAGTTTTATCCGACATTGCTCATCTTAGAAATATTAATAGAACTCCTATTCCACGTCTGAAAGGGAGAAAAAGAAGGGTTGGGGTTGAGGAAACAACTATATATAGAGGTCTAGACACTCTCTACCATTAATCCAAAGTTCATAATTTGTAAGATATTTCTATACCACGGAACTAGTCTTCTTGGCGGGTCCACAAAAGCGAAACTCTTCAAATTTGGAATTTTTTCGCTACGGCTGGCCTAGTCTTTTTGACGTGCCCACAACAACGAAATAGTTGAATTTTAGGGATTTCTCTTAGATGAAGCTTAGTGCCCTCTTCAAATTTGGAATTGTTTTGGTATGGGTTTTTAACCCCGGAAATTATATATTTGTGTCCAAACAAATATTCTAAATTCCGAAAATACATCGAATGTATTTTATATCACTCAAGGAATTATTTCGGAGATCAAGGATGTTACGAAAAATCCGAACTCCACTGAAAGCGAAATAATTAATGAACGAAGGTTGGAAAAAATTACCCAAATATCCTTACTAAAAATTGAGGGATATTACATCAGCGTTATCTCTCATAGGGTAGAAGATGAAGCTTAGTGCCCTCTTCATAGTCACGTAAGTTTTCGAGTTCATTACTTTTCAACTTTAGTTCTTTTAGTTATTTCAATTCTTAGAGCGTAGTTTATATTAGGGTTATGTTGGTCTTATACCACGACACCTTATGTGGTTTCATGAGGGTTGGTGGAGCGCTGGCATTGCCTCGACGCTCAACAAAAGATTGAGTCTTATCGGAAAGTATGACAAGTGTTTGGGAACGTTATAGTTTCACACAAGCGTTTAAAACGACTTGGTCATTTGGGTCCACGACCAACCTCACCGCGTAATGCGAATTCAGATTTGGAAGGAGGACTTATTCTAACCGAAGTTCAGGCGGGTTCCAAGTTGTACTTCTCGCCCGAAGGTTCATTAATTATGTGCATAACCGCACTTATCTTATTTAATTACAAAACGTACATTCACGTTAAAGCTTTTAGTATATATCATCTCGATACGAGAGATATCTGGGGAATAAATCCTTATTGTTGGCACCAGCTGTGTGCACCACACCTATACTCGGATAGGGGTAGGTCATGACCAGGAAAGTACTAGGGCAAAATCCTCCTAATACCGGTTATAAAGAAACGACTAGACCTTGCAAGGTACATAGCGTTCCTACGAATACTCATTCTAACTAAACAGTTAAGTCCACACAATAGTCCACACCAATACCATCACAGTAATAACAGGTATAATAGCGTTGTTTCTAGCAATATATACAACCTATTATAATATCATATTTTAACCACATCATTCATAAAATCTGTTCCCAAACGAAAACAACACTGCATTCCAATTTAATTAACAATCAGAAATAATTGATAACTAACGGAAATATGGAATGATAAGTAAGAGCGAACCGCCACTTGCCTTAATTGAGACGAACGTAGTTGTCGGGTTCTGGGTATCTGGGAACTGGAATCTGGTTATGGATTCCTACGAAGACGACGAAACAATGACGGAACCCTAAGTTAGATTCGATACGAATCGAATAAAATATACAAACGAAGGAATCAAAAAGGAAACGAGAATCAAAGCCATGATCGGGCTCCTCCAAGCCACGATCGCGCTTGCTAAAGCAATCCGCGGTCGCGGTTTGGATTTTCTGCGGTCGCGGATTTCTGGGCAGAGCCGCGGTCGCGGTGTTCATAGCCGCGGTCACGGAACTCCCCTGACGCGACCCTAAATCGGTTTGAGGCTCACCGATTATGACGACAATGATGCTAGCAACCACTCCTCGACTTCGAACAAGGCTCACCACCACTCCAAGCTTCCAAGGCATCACTGACAACCACGAAGAACTCCGGCGAAAGCTCCGACGAGACACGAACTCCGGCGAGGCAAGGACGAGAGAAAGAGAGATTGATTCGGCTGTGGATGGAGATTCTCCGAGGCCTCGACCTCCTTTTATAGGGTGGGAAGGAGCATAACGCCGGCCAGACGAAGCGATTGGCATCCCCCCGGTGTAATGGCGGCTATCCGAACCGGCGAAACGCGAGAGGCAATAAAGACGACGATGTCCAGTTTCCGCTATTGCGGAAACTCCTCCGCTGTCGCGAAAATGCCGCAAATGCGTCATTTAGCCTCATATCGCGGATTTTGTCCAAAGCGAGCCAAATTAATATTATTTTGCACTCTTAAAAAGATATTTTAAGACCAAAAATACAATAACGTATATTAATACGTTCAAAAGATTAATACAGAGATCACAGAAGTTACAGAACTTCCGGATACGCCAAACGCATCTCATTTACAGAATGAGGGTTGGGAAAATTACCCAAATACCCTTACTGAAATTGAGGGGTATTACAGATGATGACAATGACATCTTCGCTATGTGTTACGCCATGCATTCCAAGGGTCTACAACTTCATTAATGACAATGATGGTGTCCCGTTACTCATTCATTCTCCCTTATGCTCCAATGTCCTCTAGGTGTATGGATGACGATGATGGCATCGATGACATACACTGCATGTATGTAATAACCCTAAATATTTTGAACTTTTATAAAAAGACATTTATGTTAATAAAAACAAAATTTAGGGTAAAAAATACTCGAGAAATTCAGATGTTGGGACGTAAAATGAAAAGTTAGATAGTTGAGGGATTACTAAAAATAGTAACTCTACCTCTAGTATGTTTTCGAATAAGTAAATTCAATCTTTAATCGAGTAAGATTATTTGGAGTTCGAAGATATAATCCGATAACTTAGACTCTTTGTGTATTATGTGAACGAGCTAAAAATATTTGTGGACATCTTTAACATTCATCCAAACAAGCCCTAGTTAGTTAGACTTGGAATGAAATAAATCAAATTGACGGATCAAAACTCGGTGTTTTTATTAATGATGGACCAATTAGATTTAAGTTTAGAATTTTCGTAGGGATTCTCGCAGAAATTGTTGTGTTCGAGGCAGCTTCGTAGAACGTGCATATCGTTTGCCACAAAGCTCGGATTTCGATGATTCAAGATGCGTTGCAAACTAGACTCGGAGGTCTACAATTCTCTAGTTTGCATCAAGACATAATTTCAATAGTAAGTGATTCGAAATGATGCCCCAATATGGGTCATAAACAGTTTTATCCGACATTGCTCATCTTAGAAATATTAATAGAACTCCTATCCCACGTCTGCAAGGGAGAAAAAGAAGGGTTGGGGTTGAGGAAACAACTATATATAGAGGTCTAGACACTCTCTATCATTAATCCAAAGTTCATAATTTGTAAGATATTTCTATACGACGAAACTAGTCTTCTTGGCGGGTCCACAAAAGCGAAACTCTTCAAATTTGGAAACTTTTCGCTACGGCGGGCCTAGTCTTTTTGACGTGCCCACAACAACGAAATAGTTGAATTTTAGGGATTTCTCTTAGAGTCTATCATCAGTCTTCAGCTGTAACACCTCCAAATCTTAACCCATTTGGAAAGGTATTACTGCCAATGACCTCGGGTTTCACACCGAAGCCACCTCAGGCTTTTCCAATGAAATACAAATCATAGAATGATAATCAAAGTGCAACGCACCAAAATGTTTAATCAAAACATAAGTTTGGGGATTACATCCCAATCCCACATAGGACAAAACATAAAGTAGTCCGATCAAACGAAATATAGTAGAATCAGAGTAAACATAGTTAGCGGAAGTCTTTTAAAATAAATACAAGTCTTGATCACATCGATCAACGCCAAGGATCTCAACCTGAACAAATTTATTAAAACACCATTTACGTCCATAGTCGCTCTAGCCTTCACAGAGTGGCAACTTATCTGATGTGCCGAATCGAACGGATGACACCAGCCAACCATGCAGAGAACAATTGCGGTTGGTTAGTCTAATGAAAGACTATGCAAGGGTACAAAGCAGATGGTTCGAAGTAGTCGTATTAGGTTAGACTCATTGTCGCTCGAATAATAGTCGAGTACTGATAACAGCAATTTGTCGTGCTAATTACTGCTATGCAAGTAATCCAAACAAACCTAATACGTAGTCCTAGGCAAGTAAGGGTCGAGTCCTCAGGGAGACAGAGTCTATCTTTGTATGCAATTTCTATGTCAATCTTAAGTAACCAGAGGGGGGTTTTGTATGTTTTAGAGGATCTAAGCATGCAAAGGCAAACAAACTAAAGATGATGAATTCAGTAATTGGGGAAATAGCTCAGCCAAACAAACATCCACTATTCGTATGATAAGTTGATCATAGATAATCATTCAATATCTCATGCAATGGAAATTCCTATTCCTTTTCTAAAATAACTACAAGCACAACCAGATACTTATAGCACTAATTAATTAAACAATCATGAAACCATCAAGATTCAGTTTAACAGCAGCATTAAGGGTAAGAATATAGATAGGATACAATCTAGCATAAAACAACCAACTTTTATACTAGAATGTAAATAAGTTCTCTTCTACATAAGACTAGCACAACCAATTACTAGTACGATGCAGTTGCTACTACGATAAAGATATGCTCAACCAGTAACAATCTAAATCTAGCAATCAATCAATAGAGACAATACCTAGTTGTGCAGGCTAGAAACTGTCAATATTAATCATAAGCAATTAAAGCAAGAGAATAGATAAAATCCATGCGATAGATAAGGAACGAAAATCTCACAACTTTATCAAAACGAAAGATTCAATTGTCTGACTAAGCAAGGGAGGCTTAGTTCTTCATAGCAAGGTACGTAGAAAGGAAAAACAATGAAAGTAGGGTTAGATGGGAAACAAGCCTCCCCTCTACCCTTAAATACTAAAGATAATAAGTCTCTAAAGATAAATTAAAACGAAATAATAAAAATACTTAAAAATAATAAAATAAGCAAATAAGGAAAAAGAGTTCGGATCCGCATCCGACGCGGCGGCGGTCGTCGCTGAGATTTCTTCGGTTCAGCTCCTGCGACACTTCCGTAAAAATGCCATAACTTTTGATTCCCAACTCGGATTGTGCTCATATTTTGAGGACTTGCAGTAGACTTCAAGAGCTAACTCCTCGAATTGGAATCACTCCATTTGGACGTCTGAGTAAAGAGAAAAAATCAATTGAATTCAGCACATTGTTCTTCTACTCTCGTGTGGACTCTCTCCTTGGTTCTTCTTCGTCTCCTCAGTGGTCAACTCCTCTTCCTCTGGATATCTTCAATTTGCTTCTCCAGACCACCAAATCCACACTTTTCCTCTCTAACTCCATAATCCACAGTTGTGCACTAAATCCATCTAAATAGCACCCCAAACCTGGTAACAACCCCTAGAAATGCACTATAAAATAGTGCCGATCAAACCCCCCCATGCTTAAACCTTGCTCGTCCTCGAGTAAGCTAAAGTAAACCTACTCCTCCAATCAATCCCCAAGGTTTCAGGAAGCATAGAAAACTCAACCCCTCCAAGAATCACACCTAACAATAAACTCCAGACACCCATACAATAAGCACAACATATAATAACTCACAACACCACACACATCCAAGCTAAAAGGAAAGCAGAGTACTTCCCCTAAGCTTATCCCAAACACCATAGAGTGAATAAAAATCTAATCTTATCTCCCATCTATCTTCTTATACCTCCAGAGTGGCCTACCCGAATCCTCCTTATATCACCTCTTCTTATGTTGCCACGCCAGCAAAAATGATGATTTCTATAAATCACTCTTCTTCTTTTCACTCATTTTGCCAAGGCGTCCTTTCGGATTTTCACCAAGCCACTCATTTCATTTTTTAATAGATGGGCTCACAATATGCTCACATCACTCTTGACCAATTATTACCCCAGCCTAATGCTGGTCCAAGCCACCTGCTTATTAGCTAGGCCGCCTTTTCAGGTTTTCGACCTATCCCAGGATTTCAATTTTTGCCTTTTTTCAAATTTTTGGCTCTTTTTCATTTTTTTTCCTCAACGACGCAGCAAGTACAGAATCCTTCCCCATGCTTAAACATTGCATTGTCCTCAATGTAATGAAAGACAAAAAGAATAAAGCACAGGGAAGACAAAGAATGGACTCACAAACGTCGCCAAGCTGCTTGGACACTGAAGGTGTCGCTGGCGGTCTTCACAAGAAATGCCCAGGTCTCTAGTGTTGGGCGGGTGTCTTCATCTCAACTCTACCGTGCAACCATAGGGAACCACTGTAAGGTGTGGTGGTCATTAAGGAAATCAGGGTTGTACGGCCTTCAACTCCATCAACTCCTACCATGCAACCAAAAGAAACCACTCTGGTGAATAGTGGTATAACAAGTATGGCGGGGTTGCATGGCCTTCAACGAGCACAAAAATGGGGCCCAGATGTAATCGTGGTGTGGGCCCTAGTGTTCCTCCTCCTCAACTGCCAATTGTAGGGCCATCATCGTTGTCAATTAAAAGTGTAGGTCTAATGTCTCCTCCTTGACAACATGATGCGCACCATCTCTCCATGGGAAACTCGGACAACTGGCCTCTGGTGGAACTTTTTTTTTTTTTTTGGCTCCCCGTTTAAGGTTTTTTCGGGATTTTTTTTTTTTACCTAAGAAATGGCGGGGTATGCCGTAAGGAGGGCAGCGGTCGCCGCCATTAAACGGCGGTCGCTGCCATTTGCCGTAGCGAAGCATTCGAAAGTGGGATTGGCGGCGATTGATAACAGCAATTTGTCGTGCTAATTACTGCTATGCAAGTAATCCAAACAAACCTAATACGTAGTCCTAGGTAAGTAAGGGTCGAGTCCTCAGGGAGACAGAGTCTATCTTTGTATGCAATTTCTATGTCAATCTTAAGTAACCAGAGGGGGGTTTTGTATGTTTTAGAAGATCTAAGCATGCAAAGGCAAACAAACTAAAGATGATGAATTCAGTAATTGGGGAAATAGCTCAGCCAAACAAACATCCACTATTCGTATGATAAGTTGATCATAGATAATCATTCAATATCTCATGCAATGGAAATTCCTATTCCTTTTCTAAAGTAACTACAAGCACAACCAGATACTTATAGCACTAACTAATTAAACAACCATGAAACCATCAAGATTCAGTTTAACAACAGTATTAAGGATAGGAATATAGATAGGATACAATCTAGCATAAAACAACCAGCTTTTATACTAGAATGTAAATCAGTTCTCTTCTACATAAGACTAGCACAACCAGTTACTAGTACGATGCAGTTGCTACTACGATAAAGATATGCTCAACCAGTAACAATCTAAATCTAGCAATCAATCAATAGAGACAATTCCTAGTTGCGCAGGCTAGAAACTGTCAATATTAATCATAAGCAATTCAAGCAAGAGAATAGATAAAATCCATGCGATAGATAAGGAACGAAAATCTCACAACTTTATCAAAACGAAAGCTTCAATTGTCTGACTAAGCAAGGGAGGCTTAATTCTTTATAGCAAGGTACGTAGAAAGGAAAAACAATGAAAGTAGGGTTAGATAGGAAACAAGTCTCCCCTCTACCCTTAAATACTAAAGATAATAAGTCTCTAAAGATAAATTAAAACGAAATAATAAAAATACTTAAAAATAATAAAATAAGCAAATAAGGAAAAAGAGTTCGGATCCGCATCCGACGCGGCGGCGGTCGCCGTAAGCCTGGCGGCGGTCGCCGCTGAGATTTCTTCGGTTCATCTCCTGCGACACTTCCGTAAAAATGCCATAACTTTTGATTCCCAACTCGGATTGCGCTCATATTTTGAGGACTTGTAGTAGACTTCAAGAGCTAACTCCTCGAATTGGAATCACTCCATTTGGACGTCTGAGTAAAGAGAAAAAATCAATTGAATTCAGCATATTGTTCTTCTACTCTCGTGTGGACTCTCTCCTTGGTTCTTCTTCGTCTCCTCAGTGGTCAACTCCTCTTCCTCTGGATATCTTCAATTTGCTTCTCCAGACCACCAAATCCACACTTTTCCTCTCTAACTCCATAATCCACAGTTGTGCACTAAATCCATCCAAATAGCACCTCAAACCTGGTAACAACCCCTAGAAATGCACTACAAAATAGTGCCGATCAAGTACGTTAGTCAACCACCATACTACTACTAGAATATATATCAAAAGGCATGATCAAGAGAAGACTCCAACGGAAATGAGTCTTATAGGAATTAATCCAAGAGAAGACTCCAAGAACTTGAGTCTTATCAGAAAGATGACAAAGTCTGAAACCTAAACATCTCATACAAGCGTTCAAAAACGACTAGATGTTTCGGTTCACAACCAACCTCACCGCATAATGCGAATTCAGATTGGAAAGAGAACGTACTCTGATTAGTCAAGATGAGTTTTCCTAGTTGCACTATTACCTAGCTGCACTACTCGCCACAGATATATTTAATCATGTGCGCTCGGGCACTTATCTTATTTAATTCCAAAACACACAATTACGTTATAAGCTTTTATAATCATCTCGTCCGAGACAAGAGATCTTTTGGGAGCAACTCCCGAGATTTGTGACATTGGCTAAGTGTACACACCTCTACACAAAACGCATAGAGGACGGTCATGACCAATAGAATGATGTTAGAGGTTTTGCCGCCCTACACACCATTTAATATTATAAAGAAACGACTGGACATCGAAGAGTCCAATGTTCCTGACTACTCGTGCTAACTAAACAGTCTAACACAGTAATAATCGTATCAAAGCCCTCATGGCCAACATCATAGATATATCTCAACCTATCAATATATATAATAGCGTTGATTCTAGCAGAATATACAACCTAAAATAATGTCATCTTTTAATCTTCCAAAACAGTTTATCAAAACTAATTCAGACAAAAACAATATTCATTCCAAATCAATTAACAATTGATAATCAATGGAAATATGGAATGATGAGCAAGAGCGAACCGCCACTTGCCTGGAGTAGATTCGGCGATGAATCTAGATGAGACGACTACTGATTATATCCTTTCCGAGGATATGGCCTAAGCTTCAGATAGCTCCAACGGATTACGAGTCCACACGCAATCCAGCATATGACATATTAATTAATCTCAATTAATTTGTCTGGACGAACTCAGGGAATTAAATTCAATAAATTCTTATGATCTTAAATCATAAGAATATTGATTGAATTTTCCTAAAGACAGATACGGATGAAAGGGAGTCAGAGTTATACCGCTCGAATAATTTCGGGTTGAATCTGGACTAGAAGCTTAAATGGGCTTCAGCCCAACAGAACTTAATTAAGTGGGATGGGGCCCACTTGTCATCTTCTACCCCAATCTCCCCCGAAGCACGACAACAGTAACTCGACCACAACGACAACAATGGAGGCGGGGGAATCTCGCCGGGCTTTCGCCGCCTCATCGCCGGGGAGGGAGTTCAGCAGGGCGGCGGTGGCGCGCATCAACAACAACAAGCACGGCGAAACGGCGGCACCGTAGCATAGAGGCGCCCTCGTCGGTGGTTCGCCGGAAGAAATTGGCGGAGCAGGGGGAGCTCACGACGTCGGCGGAAATGAAAGCGGCTCGTCGAAGGCGAAGGAGACGACGCCGGAAAAGAGTTGAACGAGCTCGGGAACGGGAGTGGTTGCCGGCGGATTTGAACGAGAGGAGATCGAAACAGGGGAGATCGAACGGGAGAGGTGTATTTTCAGCTTCTCCAGCGAGCTTCTTATATAGCTCTAGGAGGATCATCCTTGTAACCCGAGAGGAGGCGTGCCCAACCAAGCCCTCGACAGGTGCCCCAAATTCTGAGGATGGCGTGGACACACGCGGTAGTGACACCGAGCCTGGCCTGAGAAACTTTTTGAGGAAATTGTTTTAGTATGGGTTTTTAACCCCGGAAATTATATATTTGTGTCCAAACAAATATTCTAAATTCTGAAAATACATCGAATGTATTTTATATCACTCAAGGAATTATTTCGGAGATCAAGGATGTTACGAAAAATCCGAACTCCACTGAAAGCGAAATAATTAATGAACGAAGGTTGGGAAAAATTACCCAAATATCCTTACTAAAAATTGAGGGATATTACATCAGCGTTATCTCTCATAGGGTAGAAGATGAAGCTTAGTGCCCTCTTCATAGTCACGTAAGTTTCCGAGTTCATTACTTTTCAACTTTAGTTCTTTCAGTTATTTCAATTCTTAGAGCGTAGTTTAATTTAGGGTTATGTTGGTCTTATACCACGACACCTTATGTGGTTTCATGAGGGTTGGTGGAGCGCTGGCATTGCCTCGACACTCAATAAAACAAAGCTTTGTCTTCGTCTAGCGCGCTTGATGGTTCGACCGTCATCACTAGGGTGATTGCTTGTGATGTGAGCGTGGTGTGCTCAGAAGGGATCCATGGTGGTCGACGTGTGCATGGTGTATATGTATGATCTTCATAGGTAAGGCAAGTGACGGTTCGCTCTTGCATTTATTCCATATTTTCCTTAATTGATAATTAATTAAGTTGGGATAAATATTTCTATTTTGTGTTGGGGAACTTGTGTGTTATAATGGTGTGAAAAATATGACTTTTATACTAGGTTGTATATACAGCTAGTGATGACCCTTATGTATATGTTATTAATATTATAGGGTGATAGTTGGACTTTGCTTAGTTAGCACGAGTATTCGTAGGAACAATATTACCTCACGAGGTTTAGCTATTTTTTATAACTAGGTATTATGAGGATTATTGCCCTAATACTTTTGGTCATGATCGTACCCTTATTTGAATATAAGTGGTGGTGCACTTAGCTAGTGCCGTTATTCAGGATTCGTCCCATGGTATTCTTGTATCGAGATGGTGTAGATTAAAAGCTTTAACGTAATTGCACGTTTTGAAAATAAATAAGATAAGTGCTTTTATATACATAATTAATATACTTTGGGCGAGAATTACAACGTGGAAACCTCTCAGACTCCTGTCTAAAGTAGGTCCCCTTTCCAATATGAATTCGCATTATGTGGTGAGGTTGGTTGATGACTTAAATAGTCAAATGAGTCATTTTAAAAATCTTGGTTTGTTATTATTGTAAATGTTCCCAACTTAAGGCCGTCGTTTGTGGGATTCATGGCCTCAAACATGCGCATTAAGGCCTCTCGTTCTTCGTTAAGGCTCACCATCGCCTTGTATACATCAAAAGAGGTGTCTTCTTCATGGATACTCATCATCCTCAGTATGAAAAATCTTATCTTTCAACCCAGGGCTCTGATACCACTTGATATATGATAAACTTTCTCCGCCATGATTGATGTTTGGTCCCGTCTTGGAGACAAGATCTGGATTCCTTTGCTTGATTGAAGTGAACACAAAAGCTTAAGAACGAACAAGAATGCAACTCAAAACTCAATCGATGATTTACTAGTCCAAAATCAAGAACAACTATCCAAGGCAAGAAAAATAGCATTGCGGATAAAAGCAACCCGAAACCTATGCCAAGGCTACTGAGTCTTCAAATTTGACTGCTAATGAGGGAGAAAGCCGCTTAAATAAGTATTTGAGTTCTAACATAAAAGCCCTAAAGGCTACAATGAAAAATCCCATTAAAAATAAAACCCAATTTTTTTCTTCTTCGAAAAATACCAAACCGCATGGTCGTGCACTAGAGTGCACGGACCGTGCGTCCTTCTCTGTAAAAGGCGTCACGAGTGTTGGTGAACTGCACAACCCATTCACTTGAGTGCACGGTCCGTGCAATTCTATAATTTCTTACAGAACCATGTGCACGGCCCGTGCACCCTTGCTAGAACTATGTCTTCTCCTCTGGCGAGTAGAGTGACTAGTCGTTGCTCCCAGGGCTCGTCCATGGTGGCGGCCAAGCGTTGGATGAGTTTGGTTGTCGCCTTCTTGATCTTCTTGATGCGTCGCTCCTTCTCGGTCCAGTCGCATTGGTACTTGTGTGGGGTCCGCTGGCGACGACGATGTGACTTGAGTGATGCAAATGAGCTGCTCATGGGCGCCATTGGGGGTTGTCTTGTTGGCTTTGAATCGTCCCTTCTCGGGTGCCATCAAATCCCAAATCATATTTCACACTAACTCCTAAATCCAAATCAATTTATCAATGTTTTAAATCCAAAAAATGTTACAAATTCATATGCACCCCTTTCGATCTCTTCCCCTCATGGCCGTAGATTTGGAAAAGCAAGAGCTTAGTGAGAACGGAAAAGCTAGAGCTCGGTGGAAGCACTTAATGCCGGTTTTTTGGATAGGTAGCTCGATTAGGAGACACGGCTCTAAATCAAGCAACTAGATCACACGGGAAGGTGAGATTGAAGAATACCCTCCTAAAGAGAATTAGAAATCGATAAGAATAAGATGAGAAAGAGATAGAGAATTGGGGAAGAAGAAAGCTATTTCATTCGATAGATTGTAATTCTAATTTTACATGGATATGTACAAGGTTACAGAAATCGGGTGTAGTAATTGGAAAAGACTGAACCAGTCCAACTTACAAACATAATAAGAAAATAACAAGGAAATTGCCATGTAACAATACTGCCCCCTCAAAGCATCATTGTCCTCAAGGATGAAATTGAGATTAACTTCAAACACCAACATATTTAATATCAAAGTGTCAACACATTGATGAGCTGCCATATGCACTTGAGCTTGACCAAGTACTCCTACAATAACTTCTTGAACCCAAAAGACCTCTTTAACTATGAAAATTTTCAACTCTAGCTCATGCCCACACGACGCAATGGTCTTGTTCCCGGGGATCAAATGAAATAAATCAAACAACAGCACACTGCACAACCCCATAACTTCAACTCGAGTTGATAAACAACATGTTAAAGCCATCACAAATAAATCTATGTAAACTATGAGTCTGAAGAGCACATCTACACTTCCCATATGAGATTTCATACCAATAAAATCCAAAGCCAACAACATTATAAGCTAGGATGTATTTAATTTTAGTGAAATTATACTCTTCTGACTCCAAGTGTATGGCAACGAACTCAAAAATCCTGCTTGTACTGCTCATTGCACAATCAAACTCAAGAGCTAACTTATCAACAAACTTTTATCGTTGGAGGGATAAATTTTAAAGTTGTGCAAGCACAACGATGGAAGTGTAGAGAAGAGATTGAATACCATGTGTATGTGTTATCCCAAATACAACAAGTGTCAACCCATTTTGACAAGCAACAAGTATAAGCAAAACAATCCATTGAATATATATATATTAGCAACACTTAGCAAACTTGCTTCACTAATGGTGATCCCAAAGTGTATCACAAATTCACCCCCATTGGACAAGCGTATAGTATGATCACCAAATGTCAACTCGTTTCCTCCGGGATCAAATGGCATCATATTACTGCACACATCTTTAGCATTCGGCATAATAATAAGCCTTGTAAGATTGTGATCACTAAGCATAAATGCATCTCCTCTAGGGTCAAAAACCAAACTCTCATTATTTGCATCTATCAATAGTTGAGTATGATCTAAGGAATATAACACTAGAGATAAATCCTATTTAAGCACATCAAATTTCAGCAGAGACAATCCCGTAGAATGAAACCTTTGTAGAAAAGGTTCAGCCAATCTCCTTTGTAGTAGTTGTCCTTCAGGATCAAACATAAACATTCCAACACAAGCGTGTGTCACCTCAAGTGTGTTCCTATTAGTAGGATAAAATGATATCAAGCAATCATCATTATTCCCATATATAAGCCTGAATTTTACATTTGCTTATTTTCATTTAGCACTCTAGCCAAGGCAAAGATCAATTCCAGGAAATAAGCTTCAAAAAGGGCTAATATCTCATGAACAACAACATTATGATCCAAAGAAAACTCCCCACTAGCAACTAGGAGGCCAAAGGCATTCATCATACATAAACTTCCTCCAATATCTAGTCTAAGTATGTTATCAACTAAAGGCAATGATCCTCCTCCGGGTTCGAAAGGTTCTAATAACCCTTAAATTAGAAGGTTATTATTGTAATTTTAATTTTTTATGATAATAAAGTTATGATTTTTATTTTATTTCTTTTAATAAAGACAATTTTAAAATTTCATTAACTTAAGTCCAAAAAGATTATATTGGAACAATTTGTGTACATATAAGGTTGAATTAAGGGTATTAAATAAATTTAACCACCTTATAAAATAGAGTGGTGAAACTGTATGAACAAGTGTTACATTAATATAGTTATAAGGCTACACAAACAAAATTATGTTTTAAAATAAAGTTTGGAAACTTTATTGTAATTTTTGTATTGGAACAAAGGCGTTTTTGTCACGAATTGAAAAGTTGCATAAAAACTTGTAATTTAGCCTAGGGGGAGGGTTGTGTAAATATAAGGAAAGTGAATTTGGGAAGATTGAACAAACCCCCATTTCCGGATTAGGTTTTGAATCCAAAAATTCGATCCAACTGGTACGAATCAACAACCCAAGTGTGGAACAATTTATCTGAACCAATATGCCAAATCGGACTTGAACGACGATGGCGTCTCGTTTCCTGTTTCTTCCTTTGACGGCCAAAGCCCATTTTCCCTATTCTTGATTCCTTAACCCTAAATCCCATAAAAAATTCTCCTTATCTCTTCTCACCCAGGATCCTTAATCACGCTTATTACAAAAGTGCCCCCAGAGCAAAATTAATTGCTCTAATTATAGATTTACCACAGTTAAAACTAGCTAGCCTTATATTTAAAAAAGATATACACATTTTGTATTCTTCAATTTGCCCCTCGGGTCCTTTCGGCTCGTAGAGGTGGAAGGATCCGAAAAATGGCCTCCCCTTGATGCCGCTCCAAGAGTCATTTGTTTCACATCACGCTACCAACCGCATGGGAAGCCTGCACCAGGAAAATTAACCAAAATGCACAGCCAAATTAAATTAAATTGCACAGGCTGGGGGCAGCCCACTAGCCACGCATTACAAGCGCACCGGCATGCGCACCCACTAGGTTGCGTTTCCTGTTTGCTACATGGGGATGACGTGAAGTTAAGGTGGCCCGAAGGCGCTTCGATCGGAACCGAAGTGGCCCGAAGGCAAGTTATGGCTAGAAAGCGCGATGACAAAATTTGTCAAAGTGGCCCGAAGGCGCATCGATCGGAGTCGATGTGGCCCGAGGGCGAACTTGCTTAAAACAAATCCGTAAGCCATGAATCCATACTTTCATAAACGACGTGTTCAACGAAATAACAAAGTTGCAGAATTAACAAAGAGCAAAAGTCCGGGGGCCTCGTTAAAACCTCTTCATGGGAAAAACCACATGATGAGGAAAAAGAGTACCCCCAATATTTCAAAATCAATCAAATGTAGAACCTTTTAAGATTGACGGCATTCCACGTGCGTGGAACTTCCTTCCCAGCCATGTCCGCCAGTTTGTACGACCCGTTGCCCGAACTCGTCGTGACTCTGTAAGGTCCCTCCCAATTCGGACCTAACTTCCCATCCGTCGGATCCTTAGCACTCCCTAAGACTCGCCTCAAAACAAAATCTCCGACCTGAAAGCCGCGAGGCTTGACGTGCTTGCTATGTGCCCGGATCAGCTCTCTTTGATATTCTGCCAACTGAATTGATGCGGCTTCTCTGCGCTCCTCTACGGCGTCCAGAGCCTCCCCCATGGCCTCCTCGTTTCCTCCCTGTTCGAAAGCTTCAGTGCGTATCATGGGAAGACCCATTTCTAATGGAATCACAGCCTCCTCCCCATAGGTGAGAGCGAAAGGCGTTTCACCGGTCGACCTGCGAGGAGTGGTTCGATATGCCCACAAAACCGTCGGTAACTCGTCAACCCATCGCCCCTTTGCCTTATCCAGCCTTTTCTTAATGCCATCCAGAATAACCTTGTTGGTTGCTTCTGCCTGTCCGTTAGCCTGTGGATACGCCACCGATGAGTAAAAGTTCTTAATGCCAAATCCTGCACAATAAGACTTAAACGCAACACTATTAAATTGAGTTTCGTTGTCAGAAATCAAAGCATAAGGAATGCCGAATCTAGTGATGATATTTTCCCAAACGAACTTCTTGACGTCGTTGTCCCGGATTCCTACCAGAGGTTTTGCTTCAACCCATTTAGTGAAATAATCGGTGGTTGTGATAAGGAAGCATTTTACTCCTGTGGCCTTAGGGAATGGGCCTACAATATCGAGCCCCCACTGGGCGAAGGGCCAGGGGCTTGTCAACGGATGAAGGTCAGCTGCAGGCTGGTGTACTATCTTGGCGAACCTTTGACACTTTTCACATCTCAACACATAAGACTCTGCATCCCGCTGCATGTAGGGCCACCAAAACCCTTGCGCTCTCGCTCTCATCGCCAGACTCTGCCCTGCGGAGTGAATCCCGCACACCCCCTCATGAATCTCAAAGAGAAAATCGTCCACCTTAGACGGTGGGACGCATTTGAGGTAAGGACCCGAAAATGACTTCATGTATAAAGATCCGCTGGGTGATATCCAAAAGCGAGCTGCCTTCAACCTCAGGGCTCTTGCTTCCTTCTTATCCTCAGGAACCGTGTCATTGCGTAGGTAATCATAAATAGCATCCATCCAACTCGGCTCAAGATCAACCAACATAAGGTCTGCTGTGGTAATGCTCGGCTGCCCCAATACCTCAATGTGCACGAAGGGTTCTGACTCAACGCTAGCGGAAGACGCCAATGTCGCCAGCGCATCAGCGACCTCGTTCTGCGCTCTGGGAATTTGCTGCACTCGGAACTCTTGGCACTCCGCCAATAAACTCCGCACTCGCTCTAGGTAAGCAAGCATGCGAGGCGACTTAGCACCGTATTCCCCGGTAACCTGATTAACCACCAACTGAGAATTCGAGTAGATGACTAGCGAAGTAGCACCCTTGTTCCGAGCTGCTATTATCCCGAGAATCAAAGCTTCGTACTCTGCCTCGTTTTTTATAGTTGGGAAGCCCAAACGAACGGTTGTACGGACAACCTCCCCGGTTGGAGATTTGAGCACTAATCCAGCGCCCGATCCCCTCTGATTTTTAGCTCCATCGACAAATAACTCCCATGATTGCTGAGGCTCATTCTGCGCATATTCAACCTTTCTGATGTGCCCCTCCTCGCTCTCTGCGAACTCGGCCACAAAATCGGCTAAGACTTGCCCCTTGATCGCAGTCCTTGGGAGGTAGCGCAGCTCATACTGACCCAATTCAACAGCCCAGCGTGCCACCCTCCCAGACAAATCAGAACTGGCCAACAGAGCTTTGATTGGAGAAGAAGTTATCATGGCTACGGGGTGTACCTGGAAGTAGTGATTTAATTTACGCGAAGCAACAACTAGTGCCAGCAACAATATTTCCATGGGTGCATAACGAGTCTCTGCGTCCAACAGCGTCTTGCTAATATAGTAGACCGGATGCTGAACCCCTGAAACATCTCTAATCAATACCGCACTGACTTCCCTTTCAGATACTGACAGATAGAGGAATAACTCTTCCCCGGACGTTGGAATGGACAGGATGGGCGTCTTTTGCAAATATGCTTTCAACTCTGCAAGGGAACGCTCGCTTTCCTCATCCCACTGAAATGGCCCACACTTATCTGACGACTCGCTGATGAACCGATTCAAAGCTGCGGCCATACCAGTCAGTTTCTGAACCTCTCTAATTTTCGTCGGACTCCGGACTCCCTGAATAGCTCTGATTTGATCTGGACTCGCCTCAATCCCTCTTCTTGAGACCAGATGACCCAAAAACCTTCCTGAACTCACTCCGAACGCGCATTTGGACGCATTGAGGCGAAGCTTGGAGTGTTTTAACACGTCGAACACTTTCTGCAAGTCTCTCAAATGGTCGGCCTCCTCTTTGCTCTTCACCACCATGTCGTCAATATAAACTTCCATGATTTTACCTATCAACCCGGAAAAGAGACTTACCACCATTCTTTGAAAAGTCGCACCGGTATTCTTCAAACCGAACGGCATCACCTTATAACAATAAACCCCCCTAGGCGTCGTAAATGCAGTCTTTTCTTGATCGTCCGGATGCAGAGGTATTTGATGATATCCCCTGTAGGCGTCTAAAAAGCTCATTCTCGCATGTCCTGCCGTTGAATCAACTAACTGATCGATCTTCGGGAGGGGGAATAGATCCTTGGGGCAAGCCTTGTTCAAATCGGTGAAATCAACGCAAACTCTCCATTCTCCATTTTTCTTTTTCACGACCACTGTGTTTACCACCCATGTCGGGTAAAGGACCTCCTCAACTGCCCGCGCATCAAGGAGCTTCTCCAACTCAGCCAAAACGGCCTCGGTATGTTGTACTGAGGAACGCCGCGCCCGCTGGACTACAGGTTTTGCGCCCGCTACTACACTCAACTTATGACAGGCGATACTCGGACTTAACCCAGGCATGTCGTATAGACTCCAAGCAAAGACTTCGACATTCCTTTTCAGCAGCCCAATCAAGGATTCCCTTTCGTCACCTGAAACGTTAGCTCCAATCAAAAAATACTTTTCAGGTTCGGATTCACTTACATAGATTTTACGAAGCTCTTCTATAGACTTCTCTGCTGGCGGTATCCCCACTTCGTCCAAGATCTGCGGGTCTTCATGGATCATATGAACACCTGCGCAACTCCGCTCGACGCCAAGACAATGCCTTGCTGCTCTTTGATCTCCCTTAACCCGGACCACTCTTCCATTGCACGGGAAGATAATGGATTGATGTAGAGTCGAATGGACCGCCTCCATGGCGTGCAACCAAGGT
This sequence comes from Rheum nobile, assembly GCA_027886185.1. NCBI lineage: Eukaryota > Viridiplantae > Streptophyta > Magnoliopsida > Caryophyllales > Polygonaceae > Rheum > Rheum nobile. The sequence continues at coordinate 10,236,565 of WOAB01000027.1, forward strand.
CTTCCCAAAATGGCATTGTACGAAGACGGGACATTCACCACTAGGAACTCAGCCGAAACCACTTTCCCTCCAACAGTCACTTCCGCCCTCAACATTCCCAAAGGCCAAACTGGGAACGAACCAAGCCCCAACAACTGTGTGGATATCAGAATTAAATCCTCTTGACTCTTGCCCAACTTCTTGAACATGCCGTAGTACATGATATCCACCGAACTTCCCGAATCCACCAAGATTTTGTGCACTTCAAAACCGCATACATCCAAAGTTAAAATGAGTGGGCCATTGTGCGGTACCTGAACTCCGACCAAATCAGCCTGGGAAAAAGTGAGATCAATATTTTCTTCGCTGCGCAGTCGCTTCTTGCTTGAAACTCCAGCATTCATCACCTCCAAGGCGTGGCACCCGCGCCTGTATATATATCTACTAGTATTGCTCTGCTTGTCGTTGGACTACATCACGTGAATCACTTGCTTCTTTGGATTTGGGCCAACATTATCCGAAACGGTCACCTCTTTCAATATCTGCTGCTCATGAACTGTCTCTGATTTTTCAGCTATAAACTCTTTCAAATGTCCCTTTTCCACCATCTGGTCAAGGAAGTGCCTGAATGCTTTGCAACTCATGGTAGGGTGCCCTCTCTCCTTATGATAAAAACAATATTTGGATTGGTCCCTGCTCGACAGATCTGATCTCAGTGGGGCTGGCCACCTAAAGAACGGCATGTCCTTGATTTGATTCAAGATTTGATACATCGGGATCTTGAACACAGTATGAACCGCCTGCTGTGACTGAGTCGGGTGGAACCCCCTGCTGTTGGGCTGCTGGATGCCTTGGCGAGAATGGACGGAGTCGGGTCCGCTGTACCTGCGCGGCGGGGTCTTGGAGCGCCTATCTCGGATTATTCTCGCGTCATCTTCGAGTTTAACATATTGCCGAATTCTCTCTTATAGCTCAACCACTCCCAATGGCCTGTCCAACACCAAACTCTCACGCATCTTGCTATCGGGCGGAAGAGCAAGCCTGAATGCCCCAATGACTGATTTAGCGTCGCAGTCGTCGATATCCGAGTAGTTTTCCATGAATCGGGCTGCAAACTGTCGAAGACTTTCGTCCCTACGCATTCGAATAGCATAGAGGGAGTCGATTGAGGTCGGCTCCCGGCTGTTTGCAATAAAGTGTGATACAAACCTCTGCGCCAACTGACTCCAAGAGTATATGGAATCTGTTCTGAGAGAATGAAACCACCTGATAGAAACTTTCCCAAGGCTGGCGGGGAAAAGCTTGCACATCAATGCATCATTAGAATGCCACAATGCCATCTTGTTCGCATACATGGATATGTGGTTTACAGGATCTGATTTGCCATCATAAAGCTCAAAGGTTGGAAAGGAGAATTTAGTTGGTGGCGCTCTATCCTGGATCTCCCTTACAAACAGATTTGACGTCACTCGAGCAAGTTTTTGTTCAACCTGCTCCTGCACATCTTCTCTCAATTCTCCGCGACCGCTCAACAAACAAAGGAGTCGACGCTCGGCTCCTCCCAACCCTTCGTGTCGCTCCTCTCCCCTACGCCCTGAATCGACACTTTCAGCCCTGACATAAGCCCTCCGCTCCTGCGACCGCGATCTCCTTCTTGTGCTCCTGCTGTTTCGATCGTGACCCACATCTTTCGGCTCACGAGATAGTGACCGGCGCGAAACAGATGATGACGCCCTATGGCGTGGTTGCTCACGCCCCGGCCTCCCCTCTCTCAAAACCTCCCTCGGATTTCTTCCGCCTATACCACCAAACTGACCTCCGCTGCGCATTTCCTGCACCGGAAGATCCTTCACCGTCGGGACCTCGATCACGCTCCTTAGGAAGCGCGGCATCTGCTCGGACTGAACGGCGCCTGCCCGCCTCTTTCCCTGGACCATTTCACACTGTCGACGCAGCTCTGCGATCTCTGTCATGGCCGCTTGAATTCTTTGCTCCTTCTCGGCTAAAGCAGAGGCGAAATTAGCACGATCAGTTTCGCGCTCAGACCGGACGTGCTCGACCTCCAACCTGTGCTCGTCCTCCACCGCCTGACTCATGGCTTGTCTCGTGCTGACCATCGTCGCCTTCGTCTTCCCACAGACGGCGCCAAATTGTGGAACAATTTATCTGAACCAATATGCCAAATCGGACTTGAACGACGATGGCGTCTCGTTTCCTGTTTCTTCCTCTGACGGCCAAAGCCCTTTTTCCCTATTCTTGATTCCTTAACCCTAAACCCCACCAAAAATTCTCCTTATCTCTTCTCATCCAGGATCCTTAATCACACTTATTACAAAAGTGCCCCAAAACATAATTAATTGCTCTAATTACAGATTTACCACAGTTAAAACTAGTTAGCCTTATATTTAAAAAAGATATACACATTTTGTATTCTTCACCAAGTATTCTCTAATACCCATTTTGCAATATAAATTTACCTAGACATGGCCAAATCTTGAAGCTAGAAGATGAGTTTGATTCGTAGCAACACCACATGGAGGAGAGTCAAGTAACATTGCCATTACAAACTTGATTTCATGGCTGATCATTAACTTTGGAATTTCATCGAACACTTTGCAAGCAACCAAATATGAGAGCCCATTCATCATAATGGTTTCAGATTGAGATCGCGAAGTGTAGCCGCACAATTGAGGATTTTGTGTTTGCCTGATGGTTTTCGAGCGGAGAAGATAAGGCAGCATGGAAAAGAGTAAAGTAGTTGGATAAAGGAGGGAGAAAGTTGAATAAGCTAGATGGTCACAAAAAGTTGGATCTACTAGGTGCGAATGGACAAATGTGCCACCACCACAAATGTAGGGGTGAGCAAACGGATATATCTGATTCTATCCGGTTTGATATGTCGGATATCCAGTAAAAAATATTTACAAAACTCATATCCGTATCCAGTCCGTTTCGAACCGGATATCCGATATATATTATCCGGATTGGATATTCGACACGAATATCCAAATTATCCGGTTACTAGAAAACCTATTAAAAATTAAATCAAAATATTACTTTTTTTAATTCCATCAAAACTAACAATGCGCAAATTGCAAACTAAATGTCAAACATCAGCACCATTTACAAGTCCCTGTAATTTTTTCAAACAATTAAACTTGTCAACCTTTTCAGATTGAGAACCATAAACGTATATATTATATAACAAAAGGAATTGACAAGTATATATAAAGTTGTAACTTTAACTTATATAATCAAAATTCAATTAAATGATGAACACTCAGTCCTGACAAAAAAAACATGCTCTGTTTAGTGAGACGACAATTAGTACATGATTTAGGGTTTTAATTTTATAAGAATAATAATCAAGGTTTTTTTTTATTAAAACGAATAAAATAAGGAATGTTGTATTGGAGAATTGAAGTGGTTTAATTACTTAAAAATGTACAAGCATCATTTTGAGATCATCTAAACTAATTAAATATTGTATATTAGTTATAAAAACATATATATATATATATATTATATATTAATAGTATCGGATTCCCGGATATCCAGTAAGCAAAATATCCCGATCCGTATCCGGAAAAACCACCCGAATCGGATCGAAATCGGATAAAATTTAAACAAATATTTTCGGATACAAACTTTTAGGGTTCGGATTGACGAATTATTGAATTGGGTCGGCCGAATCGGATACTTTTGCTCACCCCTACACAAATGTTCCAGCTACTAGGGGTGAGCAAATATATCCGATCCGGCTGATCCGATCCGAAAATCCGCCGATCCGTATCCTAAAAATCCGTATCCGAAAATATCCTTTAAGTTTTTATCCGTATCCGATCCGATCCGGGTGATTTTGCCGGATACTTGAACCGGATACGGATCGAGATATTTAGCTTACCGGATATCCGAAAATATCCGGTACTATTCATATAATATTTATAATCATAAATTTGTTTATTATAACTAATATATTGAGTAATATATTAATAAATTTTACATCCTTAATCACATACTTATATTGTTGTCCAAGTAAAATATTATAAATACATTTTCATATGAATAATAAGTGTGTATATAATTTAAATCGTACAAACAAATTAAGAAACAACCTATAAATTTTATTTCTTAATTTACAAATTTATTACTTTTGAATTTAAAAAATGAATATATTGATTTATTTTTAATAGATTTGTAGTAACCGGATAATTCGGATATCCGACTCAGATATCCGATCCGATCCGGATCCATTTTATCGGATATCCGTTTCAAAACGGACCGGATACGAATCGGGGTTTTGTAAATTTTTTGAACCGGATATCCGGTATAACGGATCGGATCGATCCGTTTGCTCCCCTACCAGCTACAAGCTAATATCTAATCAAATTTACTTTTCCTTATTTTAATTTTTCTTTAATTTCACATAAAAAATAAGAAAAAGGCGTGTGGGCAGGCGCTAATGATTTTCAAACGGGAGATGGTGTTGAGTGGTTATTTTATGAAGAAACCTGTTTTTCGATAATGTCGCAAAAAAAAAAAAGGGATGTAGGGGTGTTCGTCCGTTCCGGACCGGATTTTTTCAGAAATCTGGACCGGATCGGACTTATTCGGTCCGGTCCAGGATCAATTAGATCGAATTTTATTTTTAAAAAATAAAAAAATAAATTTTTATTTAAAATCTATAAAAAAATATCTAAAAAACATATATACTCCTAACTTATTAAATTAAAAAAATATCTATAAAAAATACATATAAATCTTCCAAAAAACATATAAATTAAAAAAAATCCGTCCACCGGTCCGGACCGATTTTTTTCCGGATTTGGACCGGACCGGAACCGGATTAAGGAAATTATTTGGACCGGAGACCGGACCGTATTTTTACCGGTCCGGTTATTTCCGGTCCGGTCCATTTTTGAACACCCTTAAATGGATGTGAACAATGTGCCCTATTATATATGTGGTTTAAGCCACATGTAATTGACCTTTTCATTTAATTTTAAGATTCTCTATGAATTCTCAATCAATTAAGATAGAATACTATTTTAATCATGCAAAATTCATATATATATATATATATTTTCTACCATTAGTTATGAGATCGATTAACCTCTTGAGAATGGCTAAAACATTTGCACAAGCAAAATGAAAATGAATTAGACGAGAACTAAGAAATTATTGAGTCTCAACTCTCAATGTCAGTGTCTCTATACATGATGGAGGCGTATACGAAGACACTGACGTTGGGAGGGCTCTACCTCTTCGTGAGAAAACAACATGTCAATCTTGATGTCTGACGGTTTTGGCCGATCGAATCAAGCAATTAAGACCTAAAAAAAATTATTGGGTTCCTTTTATATCCCATTTTGTCTATTATAAATTATAAATATATTTTAGGGTCTTTTGACCTAACCACCCATATATATAAAACTATAAAAGAAATTTACAAAAAATAAAAAAGGGGAAGGGGGCGTTTGAAGTTTACACGAGTTTTACAAAGGTTTCATTTCACCGAAGAAATCACGATTGAAGACCATTATTTTGGTTGTAGTGATTATAGCAAAATAAAAGCTTTCATTAGGGATGGTTGGGATGTGATGATAAAACAAAATCAAGTCATGCATCTACAACTCTAAATCAACTCTGTCTCCTTCTCAGGTCGTCTGGTCTTGTTTCTCTTCTAATCTCCCTCACTCAGGTAAATATTTCAGTGACTTAGATTGCTAAATTTACTAAGGTTGTAGTTTCTAATTTGCTCATATAGCTTGTTAATTTGGGGGAATATGACTCTGTTTTTATAGCTTTGGCTTAAAGTTTTTGAGATAAAATTGCTTTGGGTAGGTTACAACAAGTTGAATAGTAAAGTAAAATCCATTGAACATGTCTATTCTCTTGTTATGTAATGAAGTGGGTCTACATGTATATTGAGTGAAATTTGCTCATTGAAATTGAATATTAGAATATTCGAGGTAGGATTGTGGTTTTCAGAAGTAGAATGGATATATGGTAAATGATTTTAAATTTATACATTGCTTATAATAAGTAATAACTAAATCTATGTATTTTAACAAGACATGAGCGTCAAAGATGAAGGTATCAATGCTTATTGTAATTTGCCATATAAATTTGTTGATATTTCTTGAATTATAAACGAACGCTCTTTGTACACTACATTTTTTTTCTAGGTATACTACAGAATGAAACACAACAATCTTGCTTAAGCAAGATTTTTGCGTTTCATTGTAAAAGGTACCCGAAAAATGCGTTTTGTATAACATTGAAACGCAGGTATTTTGCTTAAGCAAAATACTTGTGTTTCAATTTATTTATTTTTTAAAGTGAAATGCAAGATCTTTGCTTAAGCAAAGATCTTGCGTTTCACTTTATAAAAAAAAAATTTGTCTTCGTACACAGAAACACAAGATCCTTGCGTTTCACTAAAAAAAAAAAATCTTCAAAATTGAAGTATATAACTATAGTATGAAATTATAGTATGATATAACAATATGATATAACAATTTTTGCGTTTAACAAAATGATATCAAAATTGAAGTATATAACTATCCTTGCGTTTAACAATATGATATAACAATAGTATATAACTATAGTATGAAACTATACGATATAACCATAGTATATAACTATTCGTTAGAACCATAATATATAATTATAGTATATAACTATATGATATAACAATAGTATATAACTATACGATATAAAATTTATATATAACCATAGTACGTTAGAACCATAATATATAATTATAGTATATAACTATACGATATAACCATGGTATATAACTATAGTATATAAATGAACGATATAGCAATAGTATATATATAACTATACGATATAACAATAGTATATAACTATAACGATATAACCATAGTATATAGTTATATATTATGATTATATCTTATAGTTATATCCAATTTGGTTATATAATATCGTTATATCCTATAATTATATACTATGGTTATATCTTATAGTTATATCAAATTTGGTTATATCATATCGTTATATCCTATAGTTATATACTATGGTTATATCTTATAGGTATATTCAATTTGGTTATGTCTTATGGTTATATCCTATAGTTAAATACTATGGTTATATCTTATAGGTATATCCAATTTGGTTATATCTTATGGTTATATCCTATAGTTATATCTTATAGTTATATCAAATTTGGTTATATCATATTGTTATATCCTATAGTTATATACTATGGTTATATACTATGGTTATATCTTATAGTTATATCCAATTTGGTTATATCATATCGTTATATCCTATAATTATATACTATGGTTACATATTATAGTTATATTATTTAGTTATATACTATGGTTATATCTTATAGGTATATCCAATTTGGTTATATTTTATGGTTATATCCTATAGTTATATACTATGGTTATATCTTATAGTTATATCCAATTTGGTTATATCATATCATTATATCCTATAATTATATACTATGGTTATATCTTATAGTTATATCCAATTTGGTTATATCATATCGTTATGTCCTATAGTTATATATTATGGTTATATCTTATAGGTATATCCAATTTGGTTATATCTTATGGTTATATCTTATGGTTATATCCTATAGTTATATACTATGGTTATATCTTATAGGTATATCCAATTTTGTTATATCATATCGTTATATCCTATAATTATATACTATGGTTATATCTTATAGTTCTATATCAAATTTGGTTATATCATATCGTTATATCCTATAGTTATATACTATTGTTATATCTTATAGTTATATCCAATTTGGTTATATCATATCATTATATCCTATAATTATATACTATGGTTATATCTTATAGGTATATCCAATTTGATTATATTTTATGGTATATCCTATAGTTATATACTATGGTTATATCTTATAGTTATATCCAATTTGGTTATATCATATCGTTATATCCTATAATTATATACTATGGTTATATCTTATAGTTATATCAAATTTGGTTATATCATATCGTTATATCCTATAATTATATACTATGGTTATATCTTATAGTTATATCCAATTTGATTATATCATATCGTTATATCATATAATTATATATTATGATTATATCTTATAGTTATATCCAATTTGGTTATATCTTATGGTTATATCCTATACTTATATCCTTTAGTTATATACTATGGTTATATCCTATAGTTATATACTATGATTATATATTATAGTTATATCCTTTAGTTATATACTATGGTTATATCCTATAGTTATATACTATGGTTATATCCAATTTGGTTATATCCTATAATTATATACTATGGTTATATCTTATAGTTATATTCAATTTGATTATATCATATCGTTATATCATATAATTATATATTATGATTATATCTTATAGTTATATCCATGGTTATATCTTATAATTATATCCAATTTGATTATATCATATCGTTATATCATATAATTATATATTATGATTATATCTTATAGTTATATCCAATTTGGTTATATCTTATGGTTATATCCTATAGTTATATCCTTTAGTTATATACTATGGTTATATATTATAGTTATATCATTTAGTTATATACTATGGTTATATCCTATAGTTATATACTATGGTTATATCCAATTTGGTTATATCTATAACACCCCCAAATTTCACACCATTTGAAAGCATTACTGCCGATGACTCCGGACGTAAACCCCGAAGTCACCCCAGGCTTTTCCAACGACATAACTGTCTTAAACATAGTTACAATACTAAAATCATAACTTTTATTAAACCACATGGTCGTGGAATTACACGATTCCAAAAACGACCCAATTAATCAGAAATACAACAGCGGAAGTCTTAACAAATTAAATAAACATAACACAGTGGAAGTCTTTTAAATACAACGACAAAACAAGTTGTCGAAAACAAAACACCGTCCATCCTCATAGTCGCTTCTAGCCTTCACTGATCTGCATGTGCCGAAATGGACGGACGACACCACCATGACGTTACAGATAAATAAAATACAAGGGGTTAGTCTAATGAATAGACTAAGCAAGGGCGGAAAACATTCACCAATGATTCACACAAATGCAACACAAGCAGTTCCACATATCACAAATCACATCAAAATCTCAAGTGTTAACTCAAACAGTTCAACACATCAACGAATCATATCAAAATCTCAAGCCACATAATTACAACATATCTCTTATAATAGCGTTGATTTCTAGCAGAAATACAACCTAATATAATATCATATTTTAATTATCTCAAATTAATTAAAAGCCACTTGCCTGGAATAGACGAGCTCAAACAAAGCTTAAGAACGGGTTCCTGAATCCAAAACGGGGACAAATCTGGAATAAAAATCCCTCAAGCCAAAACTCCAAAACAACCCTTCTCGGACAGCCTTGCCGTGGGTGCGCCACATGCCTGCCGCCAGGTGCGGTCAAGTGACAGAGGCGAGCTCCAAGAACAGCCATGGCGGAAAAGAATTATTACCCAATCGATTCAAGCTTCGTCTTGCATTCGAATTGATCACAAAGCACCTCTAAGCTTCACCTAACACCTTGGCAACCTTCTCCAACCCACGAAGCCTCTCGATTCAAGCCCAAAACCGAGCTCACAGCTCGTGCATCAATGGCGAAACAAGGGAAAACAGAGGAGAAAGAGAGAAGAAGAAGAGAGAAAGAAAGAAAGGGTTCGGTTTCACCCCTTTTATAGCACAAATCCGACCACCTCCAAGGGGACAAGGGGACAAAGGCGAAGGCCACTAGCGAGCCCACTTGGCCTACCCAAAACTGCCCCAAAAATATCTCCGAGCCACTTGCGGGGAAGACGATAAGCTTGCTCTATTTTCTGGCCTTGCCGCGGCTGCGGTGGCGCTTGGCGTCGGGTGCGGTCACGGCCAAAACTCACACTTTTACCCGTTTTTGTCCCATCTCATCAAGAGATCAAATAATCCTAATCCCGGGTTAATTATATTCGTGCCACCATCTAGCACAAACATCTCAAGCAATTACCTCGCACAATTACCGTGCACAAATATCTTATATAAATACCGTACACAAATATCTTATATAAATATCTTGCACAAATACTTTACATAATTATCCTGCATATATTTGTGATACTCCGGGCCAAGCTAACACAGCTACCAAGCCACCCACCCATCTTACATGATGCCGGTGTCGGTACTGGTGCCTGCCTGAGTCCACAATTATCCTACACGAATATCTTATATAAATATTTTACAACAATATCTTATATAATTATTTTGCAACAATATCTCATACAATTATTTTGCAACAATAACTCATACGAGTAAAGCTCAAAAATACCAAAAATTTCCTTACCCAAAAAATGGGAAAATGAGGGGTATTACATTACTACCCCCTTAATTTAAGTTTCGACCCCGAAACTTGCACTAAGCCAATGAGGAACCTACCTCAACAACAACCTTACCATCCTTAATAACCTCAAAACATAACAAGGAATCTAGGAACTCAAGTCTAACTAGAGATTCACCTTAACAGACTCAAGAGAAGAGGCACGACTATGAACGGTGTAACTTTTTCATTTTGAAAATTTAGAGCCTTCGCAAATATTTCAAATAAGTGAAAATATTTCAACGAATGAAAATATTTCAAACCGGACCTGTAACATCACCAGGCCAAGCTACCCCAACAACCAAGCCACCCAGCCACCCAACGGTGCCGGTGCCGGTGCCGGTACTGGTGTCGCCCGTGAGTTCACAAGAGCCGTTTGAAAATATTTTCAAACAAAAAGAGTAAATGGTCCATTAAATCCCAAACCCGTTTTAAAAACTTTCGGATCTGATACCAAATCTGTAACAGAGCCTACGAAAACTGTTTAGCTCTGATACCAAACCTATAACACCCCCAAATTTCACACCATTTGAAAGCATTACTGCCGATGACTCCGGACGTAAACCCCGAAGTCACCCTATGCTTTTCCAACGACATAACTGTCTTAAACATAGTTACAATACTAAAATCATAACTTTTATTAAACCACATGGTCGTGGAATTACACGATTCCAAAAACGACCCAATTAATCAGAAATACAACAGCGGAAGTCTTAACAAATTAAATAAAAAACACAGCGGAAGTCTTTTAAATACAACGACAAAACAAGTTGTCGAAAACAAAACACCGTCCATCCTCATAGTCGCTTCTAGCCTTCACTGATCTTCATGTGCCGAAACTGACGGACGACACCACCATGACGTTACAGATAAATAAAATACAAGGGGTTAGTCTAATGAATAGACTAAGCAAGGGCGGAAAACATTCACCAATGATTCACACAAATGCAACACAAGCAGTTCCACATATCACAAATCACATCAAAATCTCAAGTGCTAACTCAAACAGTTCAACACATCAACGAATTATATCAAAATCTCAAGCCAGATAATTACAACATATCTCTTATAATAGAGTTGATTCTAGCAGAAATACAACCTAATATAATATCAGATTTTAATTATCTCAAATTAATTAAAAGCCACTTGCCTGGAATAGACGAGCTCAAACAAAGCTTAAGAACGGGTTCCTGAATCCAAAACGGGGACAGATCTGGAATAAAAATCCCTCAAGCCAAAACTCCAAAACAACCCTTCTCGGACAGCCTTGCCGTGGGTGCGCCACATGCCTGCCGCCGGGTGCGGTCAAGTGACAGAGGCGAGCTCCAAGAACAGCCATGGCGGAAAAGAATTATTACCCAATCGATTCAAGCTTCGTCTTGCATTCGAATTGATCACAAAGCACCTCTAAGCTTCACCTAACACCTTGGCAACCTTCTCCAACCCACGAAGCCTCTCGATTCAAGCCCAAAACCGAGCTCACAGCTCGTGCATCAATGGCGAAATAGGGGAAAACAGAGGAGAAAGAGAGAAGAAGAAGAGGGAAAGAAAGGGTTCGGTTTCACCCCTTTTATAGCACAAATCCGACCACCTCCAAGGGGACAAGGGGACAAAGGCAAAGGCCACTAGCGAGCCCACTTGGCCTGCCCAAAACTGCCCCAAAAATATCTCCGAGCCACTTGCGGGGAAGACGATAAGCTTGCTCTGTTTTCTGGCCTTGCCGCGGGTGCGGTGGCGCTTGGCGTCGGGTGCGGTCACGGCCAAAACTCACACTTTTACCCGTTTTTGTCCCATCTCATCAAGAGATCAAATAATCCTAATCCCGGGTTAATTATATTCGTGCCACCATCTAGCACAAACATCTCAAGCAATTACCTCGCACAATTACCGTGCACAAATATCTTATATAAATACCGTGCACAAATATCTTATATAAATATCTTGCACAAATACTTTACATAATTATCCTGCATATATTTGTGACACTCCAGGCCAAGCTAACACAGCTACCAAGCCACCCACCCATCTTACATGATGCCGGTGCCGGTACTGGTGCCTGCCTGAGTCCACAATTATCCTACACGAATATCTTATATAAATATTTTACAACAATATCTTATATAATTATTTTGCAACAATATCTCATACAATTATTTTGCAACAATAACTCGTATGAGTTATTATTGCAAAATAATTGTATGAGATATTGTTGCAAAATAATTATATAAGATATTGTTGTAAAATATTTCCTTACCCAAAAAATGGGAAAATGAGGGGTATTACAATATCTTATGGTTATATCCTATAGTTATATCATTTAGTTATATACTATGGTTATATCCTATAGTTATATACTATGGTTATATATTATAGTTATATCCTTTAGTTATATACTATGGTTATATCCTATAGTTATATACTATGGTTATATCCAATTTGGTTATATCATATCGTTATATCCTATATTTATTTACTATGTTTATATCTTATAGTTATATCCAATTTGATTATATCATATCGTTATATCATATAATTATATATTATGATTATATCTTATAGTTATATCCAATTTGGTTATATCTTATGGTTATATCCTATAGTTATATCATATGCTTATATCATTTAGTTATATACTATGGTTATATATTATAGTTATATCCTTTAGTTATATACTATGGTTATATCCTATAGTTATATACTATTGTTATATCGTATTGTTATATACTGTAGCTATATATTATTGTTATATCGTATAGTTATATACTATTGTTATATTGTATAGTTATATACTATAATTATATATTATGGTTCTAACATACTATGGTTATATACAAATTTTATATCGTATAGTTATATACTATTGTTATATCGTATAGTTATATACTATGGTTATATACTATAATTATATATTATGGTTCTAACGAATAGTTATATACTATGGTTATATCGTATAGTTTCATACTATAGTTATATACTATTTTTATATCGTATTGTTATATCGTATTGTTATATACTATAGCTATATGCTATTGTTATATCGTATAGTTATATACTATTGTTATATTATATAGTTATATACTATAATTATATATTATGGTTCTAACGTATAGTTATATATGTAACATCCCCCATCTCTGGGCCTGCCCAAAACTGCCCCAAAAATATCTCCGAGCCACTTGCGGGGAAGACGATAAGCTTGCTCTGTTTTCTGGCCTTGCCGCGGGTGCGGTGGCGCCTGGCGTCGGGTGCGGTCACGGCCAAAACTCACACTTTTACCCGTTTTTGTCCCATCTCATCAAGAGATCAAATAATCCTAATCCCGGGTTAATTATATTCGTGCCACCATCTAGCACAAACATCTCAAGCAATTACCTCGCACAATTACCGTGCACAAATATCTTATATAAATATCGTGCACAAATATCTTATATAAATATCTTGCACAAATACTTTACATAATTATCCTGCATATATTTGTGACACTCCAGGCCAAGCTAACACAACTACCAAGCCACCCACCCATCTTACATGATGCCGGTGCCGGTACTGGTGCCTGCCTGAGTCCACAATTATCCTACACGAATATCTTATATAAATATTTTACAACAATATCTTATATAATTATTTTGCAACAATATCTCATACAATTATTTTGCAACAATAACTCATACGAGTTATTGTTGCAAAATATTTTACAACAATATCTTATATAATTATTTTGGGTAAGGAAATATTTTACAACAATATCTCATACAATTATTTTGGGTAAGGAAATATTTTACAACAATATCTTATATAATTATTTTGCAACAATATCTCATACAATTATTTTGCAACAATAAATCATACGAGTTATTGTTGCAAAATAATTGTATGAGATATTGTTGCAAAATAATTATATAAGATATTGTTGTAAAATATTTCCTTACCCAAAAAATAGGAAAATGAGGGGTATTACAATATCTTATGGTTATATCCTATAGTTATATCATTTAGTTATATACTATGGTTATATCCTATAGTTATATACTATGGTTATATATTATAGTTATATCCTTTAGTTATATACTATGGTTATATCCAATTTGGTTATATCATATCGTTATATCCTATATTTATTTACTATGTTTATATCTTATAGTTATATCCAATTTGATTATATCATATCGTTATATCATATAATTATATATTATGATTATATCTTATAGTTATATCCAATTTGGTTATATCTTATGGTTATATCCTATAGTTATATCCTATGCTTATATCATTTAGTTATATACTGTGGTTATATCCTATAGTTATATACTATGGTTATATATTATAGTTATATCCTTTAGTTATATACTATGGTTATATCCTATAGTTATATCCTATAGTTATATACTATTGTTATATCGTATTGTTATATACTGTAGCTATATGTTATTGTTATATCGTATAGTTATATACTATTGTTATATTGTATAGTTATATACTATAATTATATATTATGGTTCTAACGTACTATGGTTATATACAAATTTTATATCGTATAGTTATATACTATTGTTATATCGTATAGTTATATACTATGGTTATATACTATAATTATATATTATGGTTCTAACGAATAGTTATATACTATGGTTATATCGTATAGTTTCATACTATAGTTATATACTATTTTTATATCGTATTGTTATATCGTATTGTTATATACTATAGCTATATGCTATTGTTATATCGTATAGTTATATACTATTGTTATATTGTATAGTTATATACTATAATTATATATTATAGTTCTAACGTATAGTTATATATGTAACATCCCCCATCTCTGGGCCGACCCTTTACAGGGCTGCAGCCCATAAGGTCGGAGTCCCTCTCATTCAAAGTGTACTTTTATGTAATACCTCAGTCACTTGGGCCGGCCCATCACAGGGCTGCAGCCCATACACCCCAACCCTTCCTTGGGGGCTCCACCTATAACAGGCTGCCATTTCCAAGAGGTTGTTCGTGAGGCTCGAACTCGAGACCTCCCACTTTAACAAGAAGCCTTACGCCCTCTTGTTACCAATTGTGCTGCATCGCAATTGGTAACAAGAGGGCGTAAGGCTTCTTGTTAAAGCGGGAGGTCTCGAGTTCGAGCCTCACGAACAACCTCTTGGAAATGGCTGCGTGTTATAGGTGGAGCCCCCAAGGAAGGGTTGGGGTGTATGGGCTGCAGCCCTGTGATGGGCCAGCCCAAGTGGCTGAGGTATTACAATATACTCGTATTAAAATCTTATACAAAATTCTAGTAGAAAAATACCGAAAATACCAAAATTTTTCACTACAATGCCCTATATGCTGGGCACCAAATTGTAAAAAAAAATGGTAGGAATACTTCGTTTTTTGGGCTTTTGGAGGGGCAAACGATGTCCGTTTTGGACGAATTTTATATGTACGGACTTGTATTGAAATTCTCTACATGATTATGGAAAAAATTGCAATTTTGAAGAAAAAAAAATTTAGTGAAACGCAAGATCCTTGCGTTTCTGTGTACGAAGACACATTTTTAAAAAAAAAAGTGAAACGCAAGATCTTTGCTTAAGCAAAGATCTTGCGTTTCACTTTTAAAAAAAATAAAATTTGAATGTTATACAAAACGCATTTTCTGCGTACCTTTTACAATGAAATGCAAAAATCTTGCTAAGCAAGATTATTGCGTTTCAATCTGTAGTGTACCCAGAAAAAAATGTAGTGTACAAAGAAACTGCCATTATAAAATGTGATTTATGTTAAATTCTTTATTTTTTGAAAGTTGAAAACTAACATAGGATTGGAAATCTATAAACATATAAAGTAGAGAGAAATACCAATTAATGCCTAAACATCTACTGCAACACAAATCAACATTCAGAGTAGCCATACAGTGGATCATAGGATGGCCATATTGTTGTTCCCAATCCACTGGGCTGACCTCCATATGTATTACAATTTGTAGGGGAAGACCCAATAAGAAAGATTTGATTTCCTAGAAGCAGAGATGAAGCAAAACTAACGGTCAATGCAATTAAGCTCCTCATAATGGTTCATAAATGTGAGGCAGACAAACAACCGATAATAAATGTCGGTAATAATGGGCCAATGGAGGTGGATATGAGGAGGCCCCCAATGTGTAACATCCGCAAGACATTAACAATTGGTAATGATGTCTCATTTAGGAGGCATTAACAGTCCATAATTACTCCGCTAAGGCCAGCCAAAATTTGACACGTCTTACTCTTGTTGGAAGATGTCATGGAGCCTTAGCTTTTGCTATAAAACCTGGCCATCAAGGCAAAGAGCCATCATCCAGCTTCCATCTTAGGATTGATTTTTTGTGATCTGTACGGTAAGAAAAAAAAAACAAGAATGAGTTTTGCACTTCTAAATCAGTTGGGGGAATGGGTGGCTGTCAACATTCAAGTAATGGTTTGTCGCAGAGTTGTACAAGAAACCTACCTTAGGCTATGAGCACCAAATTGAGCTGCAAAGAGCTGATGTTCCAAGATTGAAACCGATGCATAAATTTTCTTGCTCAACTACTACAAGGCGAATTTCAATAGCTTGAAGAAGCTCCTTCCTGTAGTAGGGGTGAATACATAAATGTTGTGAGGTTATGTATAGTTGTATGATGTTAATAAACTTGCTTTCTAACAATTCAATTCTTTTACTTTGCTACTGTTACCAATGCATCATATTTCTGTTGACTATATATTTCAATGCATTATACATATTGCTACCCTTACCAAATCCTGTTTATATATATATATATATATAGTTGACATGAAGGTTAGGATTCCAATTTCTGAAGATATAACTTTCATGACACAACTAGAGAAGATTCCAACAACAATTTGTACTTTCCGCTATCTATCAGGATCTATATGGCTAATCCTATCAATTACTACTCTCGCATGGATTGGATGGTTTCCTTTTCTCCTCTTTGATACTGACTGGATGGGTCGAGAGATTTATGACAGCAAGCCGAATGATGGTCAAAACATCCCTATTTGACGGGGAGAGTGAGAGAATTATGTCGGAGAAATTAGAATTTACGCACTATGAAGGATAGCTAGAGCAAGAACCTCAAGCACATCAAAATGATTAGATAAACCCTAACTCAAATCAAAACTCGAATTGATTTAGACAATAAAATCCTAACCTTCCTTGGAGTATCAACGAAATCGTCTTAGTTTGAGTATTCTACCACCATTGTAGACCTTTTTCTGAAATCGCCTCAAGTGGATCGAGATTTTTGAGCGCGCGAACTCTCCGTTCTTCTCCCGACGATTATTGGGAAGAAGCAAGAGCAATTTGTTTCAGTAAAGGCAGAGAGCTCGCCGGATCTGGAGACGAAGGCGGAGGAGTGGGTAGAGAGACGTAGACGACGGTGTGAGCAGACCTCGTTGGATCGAGGCGTGGCTTGAGAGCAGTGATGAAGAGGCTGAGAGGGTTTAAGGTTCCTTGAGAAAGGAAGATTTTTGGGGGGATTTTGGGGAAAATTTTACATACGTATTTTTATTTTCTTTTTTTTGGAAAAACTTTTACCATACATTTGTTTTGCCTCCAACATTTTTATATTATTTTATAAAAAAAAGTTTATTTGTTTCGATGATATAATCATATAAATTACTTTATATTATGTGGTATCTATATAAGTATTCATTCGTTTAATCAAATGTAAATATATTATTTAAATTTTAGGATAAAAAAGTGTATTTTATAGCTTTTGAAAATAAGGTCTATTTTCGAAATAAAATGTTTTTATTGTTTCATTTTTGTGGAAAATGTTTATATTCTTTAAATCAATAATTCTTACTTTTTATTAAACATGTTTTATATGTAATAATTTAGTATAAATAACTGATTAAATTATATTAGTCAAATATGCATGACGTCATCATCTCAATTCTCAATTGAGTCGACTATATATGCATTTTGTTTATAAGCAATGTATATAGCGTGTACATATACATAGTTGTGAGTTGTGAATTTGTGACAATGAAGTACTAGAGTATATATTAATAAGTATTATATTGTATGTGTAGTATACTGTATAGAATATATAATATTAGATTGTATAATACATATTATAAATATATAATACATATTATATATACATAGTACATATTATATATACATAGTACATATTATATATACATAGTACATATTATATATACATAGTACATATTATACATGTCATTAATAGATTTATACATGTAAATATGTATAAATATGTAATGTATTATTTGACTTAAAGTTATTTTGTCTTTTATATGTACAATACATTGCATAGATATCAAAACTTATGATTTTCAAATGCAACACAAGTTTGTAGTTCTAAAGTTATAATGTCCAAACACCAAATATAATGTTAAATGGCTTATGTACTTTTAGTATATAATTAATACATTTTTTTTATAAGATAACTAAATATGACTTCTATTTAACATCTAACTTAGGTGTGGACGATTATAATGACACTTATTGCTATGTTTTCTATAACTAATATTATTTATAAAATATAGAGCTCCATACGACAAAAGTAGAAGAAACCACACAGTAGACATTTGACCCTCGCATTGGCAAGAAAACTTGCAAGCTAACCACCGATAAGCAACATTGCGAGTAAGGACAACCTAGTGGCAAATACCAACACAAACAGATTGAACATCATTGCAATTACCCTTTGGAAGCAGATCTAAAATCAATTCTATCTCATGAGGGATAATAATTTATGAACCCAATTTCTAGATTTGGGATTAACTAAATCTAACTCTAATTCTGAAAATAAACCTAATCTAGATCTAAAATAGGACCAAATGCATTTTTAATCTAGATCTAACATGGAAAAATTCAATGAAATTGGTTTGGCCTACCTAGAGATGGGATTCGGTGGCAGTGGAGGCGGATCTAATGGGGCAAAGTCGACGGCTTGGAGGTGGATCCGATGGCAATGGAGAGGGGCAACGACAAGAGTGACTAAATCTCCTATGGTCGGGAGCGGTCACCTGGTTTAACCTCACCGGAGAAGAAGATAAAGTTGTGTGGGAGAGGAAAAGGTCAGGGAAGGGAAGATGGAGAAAACTAGAGGAGAGGAGCAAATTTTGGATTTTATGGGAGTGACATTTTATGTAAATTTGAGATACTAATTTGCTTTTATAGGGTGTATTATAAAAAAGATTT
The DNA here is from genome assembly GCA_027886185.1 of Rheum nobile. Classification (NCBI taxonomy): domain Eukaryota; kingdom Viridiplantae; phylum Streptophyta; class Magnoliopsida; order Caryophyllales; family Polygonaceae; genus Rheum; species Rheum nobile. The sequence goes on from WOAB01000027.1 coordinate 10,256,129, forward strand.
TGAGTTGTGTTAAAAATCGACACCCATATTCAATGATCAATTCAATTTTGGTCCAATTAAATCAATGTAACTACTTTGCATTTTATAGTCACACTTATCTCAAGAAATTTTGAATATCTTCACTTACAAAATACAATCAACTATAAAGATCATAAAGTATCATAAAACTCGCAAAACTCCGACGAAACGGTGGTGTCGGAAACTCAAGATCAAGATGCAACTATGGTGGACTGCAGTGGCCGCCCTCCTGGGGATCCTCCAGATAAGCAGTCCTCGTGGGCAGAGAGAGTCGTTGGTTGTGGTGCATGGGGCATACCGGCCCCGGAGAGGGTTCTTGCTGATGAGTTTGTAGCGGCACAGATGCAACTCGGTTTTTCTAATGGGGAAGACGGTGAACCAGAAGTAACCATTGGCCAAAAGGTGGTGGATGCTATGAATGGCCTTTGGAAGCAGTGTATGATTGTTAAGGTTTTGGGTCGGAAGGTGAATCTTGCTATCTTGGATAGGCGTCTCCGAGACTTATGGAAACCTATCGGAGGGATGTATGTGGCTGATCTTCCGAGACAGTTCTTCATGATTCGTTTTGATGCAGAGCATGACTATTTCGCTGCGTTAACCGGGGGACCATGGAAGGTTTTTGGGAGTTATCTAATGATGTGGGCTTGGTCTCCGGACTTCGATCCCACGTGCGATGATATCGCTACAACCCCGGGGCCCGGTCTGGATCCGTTTATCTAACATCCTAGTTACTTACTATCACCGAACAATTCTGATGGGGATATCGGCGAGATTAGGGAAACCTATCAAGGTCGATACGACTACCTTGAGGTTCGAAAGAGCTCGCTTTTCTCGGGTTTGCATTGAGGTGAATCTCAAAAAACTGCTTAAGGGGTTTGTGCTAGTGAATGGCGAGCGCTATTTTGTGTTGTATGAAGGATTGACAAACATCTGCAGCCTTTGTGGTGTTTATGGGCACCTTGCTGCTAATTGTCCCCGAAGGGCAATCTTGAATGGTACTCAAGATGGTCAGCAAACAATGAGTAATGCAGAGAAGAATAAAAATGAGGGGGTGGGGGCGAGTATGGCTGCTGAGTCGAAGGATATGGAGCAGGATGGAGACGGGTTCACTGTGGTACAGTATCCGGCTAAAACTCCGGGAACAGACGGTGGTAATTCCAGGAATGGACAGGGGAAAGGAAAGGCGCAGATTCGGGTTGATTCGGCCCAAATCGAGGTGAACAACAGATTTGCCAACCTGGCGGATAATATTATGGTTACGGGAAAAGGAAAGGAAATGATTTCGGTTGTGATAATTAAGGATAAAAGTATTGCTCAAGGGAAGAATCGGGGAAGAGCTAATCAAGAGGTGAGACGTGGGAGTGGGACCAGTAATAAGGTTGGGGCTGCACATTTCACTGCTGGTGAGAATCAGATTGCTAAGCCCAAGCCCAAAATACAAAACCGGACCAGTAGAGGACTTGTCTTTGGATCTGCTGGGGGAAATAATGAGCGAGTCATGACGGGGAAAAGGCTACGGGCTAAGCCTAATGATGTGGGCCGGCCGGGAGGGGTGTTTGTGAACGCCGAGGTTAACAAACCTGAGAACTTGCCAACGACTGTGGGAAATTTGCAGTTGGTGAATTATAATGCTAATGATGAGGCGGTGATGTCGCATGAAATGGATATCAATTTTGAGAAGAACAACCATGATCCTCTTGAGAATGTACAGGGGACGAGTGGGGAATTTGTTCAGGCCTATCAGTCGTCCCCGGTTATTCCGTTGATCTTTAAGTGTTTAATCATGAATTGTTTATTATGGAATTTTCGGGTGGCAAATAAACCCAAATTTCGTCGTTCTATTCGATACTTGGTAAAGAAGTTTGATACCGATATTTTGGCTCTGTTTGAAACCCATGCTGCGGGGCAGAATACGGATAGGATTTGTCAGAGAGTTGGATTTGGTAATTGTTTCAGGGTTGATACTCAGGGGCCGAGCGGTGGCGTCTAGCTCCTATGGAAGGATGATCGCATTTCTGTGCAGATCATGAACTCGTCTGCTCAGTATATTCATGCGTGGGTTGAAGTCGGGCATGATCAGTTTAACCTTGTTGTTGTGTATGTTGCACCTGCTCCACACCGTATAAGGTCTATGTGGGGTGAGTTGAAAGGTATTGTGGCTTCTTTGGGCGACTCGTTTTTTATCGGGGGGGATTTCAATACTATCCTCCATGCTGATGAGCATACGGGGGGGAATGTTATGCTATCTGCTGATTCTGTGGAGTTCGATGATTGGGTGAATGAGCTCTCTCTGGTGGATCTAGGATTCAAGGGGAACAAATTCACGTGGGCTAGGGGCAGATCTCCTTCGACTAGGGTTGCGAAGTGGCTGGATAGGGTGTTTTGTTATGCTCATGGTCGGATTAGATGGAAGAAGGCCGGGGTCTCTCATCTGCCTTTTCTTTCCTCAGATCATGCACCTCTATACCTGCAGTTGCACTCGGATAGAACATGTGATCCATCGAGAAGGCCATTTCGGTTCGAAGCGGCTTGGATGACACATCCGGGGTTTAATGAGCTTCTTACGGCTTCATGGAACCCGAACTTCTCTACCCCAGAAGCTCTTGATGTGTTACGTGTGAAACTTCGGAAGTGGAACCAGGAGGTTTTCAGATGTATTCATGAGAGGAAAGCTAAACTGGTTGCGGAGATTTAGGGCATTCAATCTTTGATTGAAGTTGATGCCACAGAAGGGCTCCTTGAAGAGGAGGAAAGATTGATGAAGGGGTTGGATGTGGTGCTCGAACAAGAGGAAACGTTGTGGTACCAAAAATCTAGGGAGAAGTGGGTTAAGCTTGGGGATATGAATACCTCGTTTTTCCATACGTCGACGATAATTCGATGTCGGAGAAACATGATTGACTCGCTGAGGCGGGATGATGGGGGATGGAAGACCGATGCAGCTCAGTTGGAAACATTGGCAGTGAACTATTCCCGGGACTTGTATTTGCTAGATGATGGGGGTGGTGTAGGTATTTCTCTTCCTCGGATGGGTTTTCAGGCGTTAACCCCCTCAGAGGCTGCTAGGTTGATTCAACCGTTCTCTGCTGAAGAAATTGAAGGGGCGGTTAGGAGTATTGGTCAGTATAAGGCGCCCAAGCCTGATGGGTACCAACCAGTGTTCTACCAAAAATGTTGGGATGTGGTCGGAGGGTCTGTGATTAATTTCATTAAGGACTTCTTCATGTTTGGATTTTTACTTGAGTCTACTAATGATGCGATCATTGTGCTGATTTCGAAGATGGCTAAGCCGGAATGGGTTAGTCAATTCCGACCGATTAGCCTTTGCAACGTTTTGTTCAAGACGATCACTAAGACGTTGTTGAATAGAATGAAGGGAGTTATCGGTAAGCTTGTAGGGCCGACACAATCGAGCTTTATACCAGGGAGGTTGAGTTCGGACAATGTGGTGATAGTGCAGGAAACAGTGCACTCGATGAGACGGAAGAAAGGTAGGCGGGGATGGATGTTGCTCAAGTTGGACATGGAGAAGGCGTACGACCGTATCCGATGGGATTTTCTTGAGGATACCCTTATCGCTGCGCACTTTCCGCTTGAATGGATGCGTTGGATAATGGCTTGTGTGACCTCTCCGTCTATGAGGCTGCTGTGGAATGGGGAACAGACCGATGCTTTTGTTCCTCAACGGGGCATATGGCAAGGCGATCCGCTCTCGCCGTATTTATTTGTCTTGTGCTTGGAAAGGCTATGTCACTTCATTGATCATTCGATTGGTAATGGCGATTGGAAACCAATCAGATTATCGCGATATGGCCCGCTATTGTCTTATATTTGCTTCACCGATGATATTATTCTTTTTGAGGAGGCGTCGGTCTCGTAAGTTAGGGTGATCAGGCGTGTGTTAGAGCATTTTTGTTCGGCGTCGGGGCAGAAAGTGAGTTTGGCTAAGTCTAATATTTTCTTCTCAACCAACGTGATTCGGGATCTATGCCGCCAGATTAGTGGTGCAAGTGGTATTGGGTATACGCAGGAGTTAGGCAAGTATCTTGGTATTCCTATACTTCAAAAGCGGGTCAATAAGGATACGTTTCTTGATGTGTTAGAGAAGGTGAATTCTCGGCTTGCAGGCTGGAAGAGGCATTGTTTGAGTCTTGTCGGGAGGATAACTCTTACCAAGTCCGTCTTGTCGGCTATTCTGGTGCATTCAATGAGCATGGTTCGCCTCCCGACTAGCACGTTAAAATCCCTTGATCGTGCGGCTATGGATTTTGTGTGGGGAAGTTCCGCTGAAAAGAGAAGGGTGCACCTCATTGCTTGGAGAGATGTGTGTCGTCCTAAGAGTGAGGGCGGTCTTGGCATTCGGAGACCACGGTAGATGAACACGGCCTTGTTGGGGAAGTTAGGGTGGCGTGTGATGCATGAGAAAGAGGGGTTATGGGTCAAAATTCTACAGGCTAAGTACAAGTTGGGTGATGTTCATAATATCTTTGGTTTTATTGCTAGGGGTGGTGATTCATATAGCTGGAAGGGGATTGTGTTTGGAATTCAACAAGTAGTTGCAAAGGGAGTTAGGTGGATCCCAAGAGATCGGAATTCGATTAAATTTTGGAAGGATCGATGGGTCGGGGACTCTACATTGTTGGAATGGAGCCGCACTTCGATCCCGGCGGATGTGGTGGATAGGAAGGTGCGTGAGTATTGGGAGGTGGGTATTGGATGGAAGATGGATGAGATTGGGGTTTGGCTTACTGAGTTTGCTTGTCTTCATGTCACCTCGATGGCTCTTGATGGCTTTACTGGTTCGGTGGACAGGGTTGCGTGGGGTGGTACGTCTATGGGGCAATTTTCAGTGGCCTCTGCGTACCGACTTTTATGTATTGAAATGGCGCCAAGGGTGAGAAACGAAAGGCTGTATATGAGGATATGGCATACTGGGGTTCCTGAGCGGATACGGGTTTTTCTTTGGCTTGTGATTAAACAGAAAATTATGACTAATGAGCAGAGGTGTCGGAGGAAGATAAGTGTTGATGATAGATGCCCGGTTTGTGGGCAGTGTAGTGAGACCGTGTTGCATGTACTTTGGGATTGCCCGACGATGGTGGGGGTGTGGCGGGGCCTCGTTCCCCGGCGTCAGCATGAAGTTTTTTTAATATGCCACTGTTGGAATGGGTATTTGAGAATTTGGGTGAACTGGGGGATAGAAGTTGGCCTATGACTTTTGCTACCGGAGTGTGGTGGGGATGGAGATGGAGGAATGAGATTGTTTTTAATGAGAGGGGTGCTTGCAGAGATAGGGTTGGTCAGATTAGGAAGTTGGCAATGGAGTACATGAAAAGTTTTGATAGTGAGCCGAGGACAAGTATGCAAGGTAGGAGAGAGCTTTTGGTTGCTTGGACTAAACCGAATCCGGGATGGGTAAAGTTGAACACGGATGATGCCTCTAAGGTGAAACCCATGATGTGCGGATGTGGGTGGGGCACTCAGAGGGAGTGATGGGAGTTGGCTCGGTGGATTTGCGGTGAACATCGGTGTGTGTACGATACCGGTTGCCGAACTATGGGGAGTTTACTATGGCTTGCTGATAAGCACTACTTTATAGGGCTTAAGTAAGAGTCTTTAGAGGGTTTATTGGTGCCATTCGGGTAGATTTAGACACATTCATGTGTATGGCGTTTGGGGGCAAAGTTTGGTGTTTTTGGAGGTGTTTGAGCTATTTTGGATATCATAGGAGACACTGAGGAAGAAGTCACCACTAGAAGACGCCAAAGGAGTGAAGAGACGAGTTGAGGAGCGGTGCGAGAGATCGCAAGGAAGAGCCATAGACGAGGAGACGTTCTGGAGCCTTGCCGCACCCGCGCCGAAGGCCACCGCCGCCAGCGGTGGAAGGAGCAGAAAGAAGACAAGCTACTGGATAGTGGCCGCACCCAGCGGCAGCCTCACCGCACCCGCGGCGAGGTCGTCAGAGAACTGGAGTTTCTGTTAAATGGCCGCATCCGGCGGTGGAGACGCGCTGAAAGTCTCTTACGAGTTTTCTTATTCCCGTTTTATTTTATTTCCGAAACTTTATTTCCAAGTTTGTTATTTTTCTTTTCTTTATTTCTGAATTATTACTTTAGTATTTAAGTTAGGTTTAAGACTCTTTTAGAGGATCATCTATTCTCTAACCCTAGTTGCCACCTTTTTACGTTTTTCTCACAAACCCTAATGGAGAACTAAACCTCCATTGTTGCAATTGACAGTTTGAAGCCAGCAATTGATTGGTTGTGAGTTTTCTACTCTTGTTCGTTTTCCTATCTAGTTGGATTAATTCTCTTGTGCTTGATTGTTTATTGGTTTATGTTGATTTATCTAGAGTAGCTACCTAGGTTTATTGATATCTTCCTAATTGCTAGGACTTGTGATTCCGGGTTCGGGTTGCATATCTAGTAGCGAACACGATTGTGCGTATAGGGGATCCGAGCGCATAATTGTGAGAGAGAGTTAATTGCATGCTTATAGTAACAGGTTGTTTCTATTGCATGTGTCTTGTTAATCCTTGGTTGAATGCTATTGCTTTATTGAGTTCTGAAGGTTTTCAGATTTGATTTAGTAATAAGTACTATTAGGGCTGGTAGAACTAATAGTTATCTAAGATCGGGATAAGAACAACTATAGGAAAGTTGAGAACTTGAGATTGATAGAATTCCGTGATCGACCTATCTATTGTTGTGTGGATCTCTGTTGAGTGTGGCGCTTTTTCCCATCATATTTACAACCTTTTCCTGCGAACTTATTTACTTGTTTCCTTATTGCTTGTTACGAGAAACACAAACAAACCCCCCCTAGTTCCTAGTTGGTGATAACAAATTGCATAAGTTGATAACCTGACTCTCTATGGGATCGACCATGACTTGCTTGCTATACTACTTAGTAGGTATTTTAGGATTTATTTGATAGGCATCACGACTTTAGCCCTGTCAAATTTGGCGCCGTTGCCGGGGAGTCAATTTTTCTGTTTTTGTGATTTGTTTGTTACTAACCCTTGGTGTGGATCTATCTTATGATCCACACTCGTGCTACTAATTCACCGCTTCTTGATTTTGATCCAGAGATTGAGAGAACTCTTTCACAGGGTCGCAGAGTGAACCGTACTTTGGTTTTTGACAACCCTGCATTCAAGATGGGTGACGCTGATAGAACGTTGAGACAGTTGACTGCACCGAACCTGCAGCAGCAACCGCTGGCTGTGGTGATCCCTGCTATGGGAGAGAACGTGAACTTTGAGTTAAAGTCGGGGCTGATTCATTTGCTCCCAACTTTCCATGGACTGGCTGGAGAGGACCCAATCAAGCATCTGGGTAAATTCCACACAGTCTGCATGAGCATGAAACCGGCAAATGTTACTGAGGAGCAGATAAAGATGAGAGCTTTTGGGTTCACCTTGAAGGACACTGTTGATGACTGGTATTACCATCTTCCTACTCGGAGCATTGACACGTGGACCAAGCTACACAAGGCTTTTCTTGAGAAGTATTTCCCTGCAAAGAAGGCAAACAGTTTAAAGAAAGCTATTAGCAACATTGAGCAGGAAGCTGATGAGAGCCTTTATGATTATTATGAGCGGTTCAAGAGACTTTGCTCAAGCTGTCCATTCCACGGGTATTCCAACCAAGACCTGGTGCTTCATCTCTACAATGGGTTGCTCGACAATGAGAGGAGGATGGTTGACGCTGCATGTGGTGGCAATATTCTCAACACAACACCGACAGCTGCTATGGAGAAGATTCAGGAGATGGCAGAGGGCACGAGAAATTTCGGTAGATCTTCTACCAAAAGAGGAGTCAATACTGCTGACTCTAGTCGCTCTTCGTATGCCAATGATATTGCTGAGTTGAAGGACATGGTGAGGAGACTTACGCTGCAAGGAACTCCTCAACAACTAAAAGCGTGTGGGGTCTGTGCCGATCAATTCCACCCTACCGACGCTTGTCCTCAACTACAAGATGATGCACCCGCTGAAGTAAACGCTGTAGGAGGTTATGGCAATCCAAGACCTCGACATGATCCCTACTCCAACACGTACAATCCGGGATGGAGAGACCACCCAAATTTCAGATGGAGGGATCAACCGAATCAACAACAACAACCTCAGTTTCAACCACAACAACAGCAAAGGCCGGCCTATGTACCAAGGCCGCAAGCACCACAACCCAATGCGTCTCCTTCAACTGAAGATATGCTCAAAACACCGACGCAGCACTTCACCACTCACGTCCAAGCTACGACGTCGAGTATTAAGAACCTTGAGACGCAGATGAGCCAAATGGCTGAGGCGATTACAAGGATTGATCAGCGGACTTCGGGAAATCTACCATCTCAAATGGTAGTGAACCCGAGGGAAAACGTTAGCGCGATAACCCTTAGAAGTGGAAAGCAATTGCCGGTCGATCCTAGTGCTGAGAAGAACGAGTCTGAAAAAGAGGAAGCTCTGGAGGAACACCGCACCCAGCGGCAAGAGAACCGCACCCGCGGCGAGAATGAAGAAGAGGAACAGAATGCTCTGTCGAGTCCACCGCACCCCGCGGTGGCACCCACCGCACCCAGCGGTGGCGATACTGTTTCTCGAGAAAATTCTGGGGATCCACCGCACCCGGCGGTGACCTCTGGCCGCACCCGCGGCGAGACTTCTGGAGCTGTTGACGAGCCTTATGTGGACACCTACGTTCGTCCATACTTTCCTCCTCTCGGTTCAGAGAAGCCACCCGCCCCATTCCCAGAGGCGCTCAAGGAGTTGGGCCTTCCAGACGATATTTGGGACCGCAAGGTGCTTTCTGAGGAAGAATATTTTTTGGGACTGAAGGAATTCAGCGACCAAGAGGAGGAGTGTCGCGATTGCGGAAACGATCCTGCGACGCCCGCCCCTCTCGAAGATGCCCGACAGTCCCCGATCCTCTAGAGGCTGCCTATGATGAGTTTGTGTGTCTCAACTCCTTCCCACTTGTCTCGCTGCACCCCGTCGTACCCTTCCTTGAGGCTTCCCGAGTTACTCAAAGGCTAAAGAACAACGAGGATATCTATGAGGCCTTCAGTGACTGCATAAAAACCGTTCCCTTGGTCATACTGGCTGACAGCACCCCTCACTACAAGGAAATGTTAAAGGTGTCGGGCTTGATCAAAAAGAAACCGAAGGGAAAGCACAAGAAGGAGGCCTTGATTCAAGTGGTGAATCTTTATATGCTGGATACGGGGCAAGATAAGCATACAGGCCCTGAGATGATGGGTAGACCATTTTTGAAGATGGCAAGTGCATTCATAGATATGAACAACGGCCCAACCATCATGAAGTGCACAAGCATGGGGGTCATGCTCAATCGGGGTAACTACGCCCCCCACTGATGAGTGGATGAAGGGAACAAGCGAGGCCGCTCTGGTTGACTTCTGGGTGGGAGCCACTGGGCAGACATACCACGTGGGTGACGAATACAGTAACAAGTTTACTCATCCATGTATGCGACTGCTCCACAAGTTGATTATAGGGATGCTACTGGGACACAAGGAGGACAACAAGGTCCCCCTGAAGGACCTCCACTGGCTATACTGTGCCTTGCCCCAGGCTACATTTGTCCCGGACTGGCTGAAGCTCATCCTCGAGGCCCTCCGGAGGATCCGCCGGGGAGAGAGGCGGGACATTGTTCAGGGTGGTTTGATCACCCGTATTGCTGAGACAGCCCTCTAGGTGGAGGATAGCGAGGAGCCCATCATCTCGCACGTGTTCGACGTCACCCGACTGAGGGCAAATCACATGTTGCGGGTGACGAGGAAGCAGACATTCTGGTGCTCCTACTCTGACAGGAGCCACCTCATATTCCTCCCGAGAGAGATCCCATACAGCTTCATATATAGAGGGTGGTACATGCATCCCGACCCCACCCCAACTCCATTGGGGACGGTTGCGGCAGATTTTGTGGATGAGGGGGCCAGGCCTCGACAGAGGAGGAGAGCTACTGGTAGCTCGAGCCAGGCACCTGCTGCGGCTGAGGATGAGGAGATGGACGCTGCTGGCCCGGATGCCCCACCTATGGACCCATGGAAGGATATGATGTATCGCCAGATGGAGGCGATGAGTCTGCAGCAGCAGGGCTTTGACAACCGTTTTGACGGGTTCCAGAGCCAGGCCTTCCAGCGGTTGGACAGGCAGGACGAGAGGTTGGTGCAGATGGATGAACGGCTCCAGAGGCTAGGGGAGCAGCAGACACAGTATTTCGGCCAGTACCCTTGGCCGCAGGGCCCACCACCGCAGTGAGTTTACTTTCTTTTCCCCCCTTTATTATGATTGTCTTCTATTTCCACATTGAGGACAATGCGCACTTCAAGCATGGGGGAGGGAGTAGATTCATTACTTATCGTTATGTACAGTTTCAGTTTCCACTCTGTGTGTTTTTATACAGTTTTCGGATTCTGCATTGCATTCTTTCTATAAAAAAAAAGAAAAAAGAAAAAAAGAAAAAAAAAGATGAGAAAAGGCAGAGAAAATCCTGGGATGAGTTGAAAACCCGAAAGGGTAACTCAGGTAAAAAGCAGGTGACCCGGACCAGTGCTAGACTGGGGTAATATGTGGTCAAGAGTGACGTGAGCTTATGTGAGCACATATATGAAAAAAATATGAGTGACTTGGTGAAAACCCGAAAGGGCGCCTTGGCAAAATGAGCGAAAAAGAAGAAGAGTGATTTTAGGATTTCTCTTTATTCTTGGCGAGGCGTCATAAGAAGAGGAGTCAAAGAAGGATTGTCGGGTAGGTCACTCTGGGAGGCATAAGGAGCAATAGATGGAGGCTAGGATTAGAGGTTACTCACACTATTGGATGTCCGGGTTAAGCTTGGGGGAAGTACTCTGCTTGCCCCGTAAGCTTGTTGAGTATGGATGTGTTGTAGATGAGATTGGTGCCAGGAGCTTTGGCATGGGTTAGGTGACTCTTAGTTGGAGGATATGCTTCCTGAGACCTTGGGTGCTGCATTGGAGGAGTAGACTCTTTATTAGTTTACTCGAGGACGAGCAAAGGTCTAAGCATGGAGGAGTTTGATAAGCACTACTTTGTAGGGCTTAAGTAAGAGTCTTTAGAGGGTTTATTGGTGCCATTCGGGTAGATTTAGACACATTCATGTGTATGGCGTTTGGGGGCGAAGTTTGGTGTTTTTGGAGATGTTTGAGCTATTTTGGATATCATAGGAGACACTGAGGAAGAAGTCACCACTAGAAGACGCCAAAGGAGTGAAGAGACGAGTTGAGGAGCGGTGCGAGAGATCGCAAGGAAGAGCCATAGACGAGGAGACGTTCTGGAGCCTTGCCGCACCCGCGCCGAAGGCCACCGCCGCCAGCGGTGGAAGGAGCAGAAAGAAGACAAGCTACTGGATAGTGGCCGCACCCAGCGGCAGCCTCACCGCACCCGCGGCGAGGTCGTCAGAGAACTGGAGTTTCTGTTAAATGGCCGCACCCGGCGGTGGAGACACACTGAAAGTCTTTTACGAGTTTTCTTATTCCCGTTTTATTTTATTTCCGAAACTTTATTTCCAAGTTTGTTATTTTTCTTTTCTTTATTTCTGAATTATTACTTTAGTATTTAAGTTAGGTTTAAGACTCTTTTAGAGGATCATCTATTCTCTAACCCTAGTTGCCACCTTTCTACGTTTTTCTCACAAACCCTAATGGAGAACTAAACCTCCATTGTTACACTTGACAGTTTGAAGCCAGCAATTGATTGGTTGTGAGTTTTCTACTCTTGTTCGTTTTCCTATCTAGTTGGATTAATTCTCTTGTGCTTGATTGTTTATTGGTTTATGTTGATTTATCTAGAGTAGCTACCTAGGTTTATTGATATCTTCCTAATTGCTAGGACTTGTGATTCCGGGTTCGGGTTGCATATCTAGTAGCGAACACGATTGTGCGTATAGGGGATCCGAGCGCATAATTGTGAGAGAGAGTTAATTGCATGCTTATAGTAACGGGTTGTTTCTATTGCATGTGTCTTGTTAATCCTTGGTTGAATGCTATTGCTTTATTGAGTTCTGAAGGTTTTCGGATTTGATTTAGTAATAAGTACTATTAGGGCTGGTAGAACTAATAGTTATCTAAGATCGGGATAAGAACAACTATAGGAAAGTTGAGAACTTGAGATTGATAGAATTCCGTGATCGACCTATCTATTGTTGTGTGGATCTCTGTTGAGTGTGGCGCTTTTTCCCATCATATTTACAACATTTTCCTGCGAACTTATTTACTTGTTTCCTTATTGCTTGTTACGAGAAACACAAACAAACCCCCCCTAGTTCCTAGTTGGTGATAACAAATTGCATAAGTTGATAACCTGACTCTCTGTGGGATCGACCCTGACTTGCTTGCTATACTACTTAGTAGGTATTTTGGGATTTATTTGATAGGCATCACGACTTTAGCCCTGTCACTTGCATATAGCTTGGAAGCGTGTGTTGGATCGTTAGAGTTAAGTCTGAGGGAACAAAAAGCTTTGTTCCCACAGAAGGCACATCAGATTTAAATAGCAAGAGAGATAACAGAACGAACTCACGATATATAGTGGAAACCCTGATTAGCAAAACTAGTTTCTCAAGGAAAAACCACTACCTTCAAGCTTCCGCTTGAGAGGATTTTGAACTGCGTACTTGTCTTATTAGTTTCTTGCTTGATTACACTTGTATCCTGGACTTCGACCTCTAAACAACCAGCTAGACTCGAAACCTCTTCTACAACGATGAATCAAACTCAACTCTCAAAGACTCACACGCACCTCACTCTTTTTCTCTTCTTTTCTTTTTCTCGTTCAAAGTCGTTCTTAGCCGTGAAGTCGTACCTAAGAAATGAATCCTCACTTCACTTAAATACAACTCGGCAGAAACCCTAATTGACACAAATTAGGAAATACTAGAATCGGATTACAAAGATAGGATTTTGTTTGGAAGATAAGATATCACAACCGATTATATTAATTAAGGAAGGAGTTCCCTAATTAATCCAACCGATTGGATATTATTCTTCTCTCTCCAATCGCCTTATCTTAGGAAAGATTCCTAGGATAACACGATCGGGTCTTTTCTCTCTTTCCATATCTTCGCGCAATCCGGCTTGATCCTTGGAGCCGAAGTCTTCATCCTCTACCGCGTGGCTTCTTGATTTGTTTCCTTAATTCTGCATGCTGTATGACTTCTTTCCTTTTGCAGCCTCGATCTTGGTCTGTCACTTCAGTTCCTGGAGAGGTAACAAAGCACTTGCTAAGTCTTTGTTCCCTCTGAGATCCTCTGCTGCAACGCTCCCTGGGAAAACTCTTCTTGTTCCTGAAGCACTTGGTACACATATTAGTTGAGTGTTTATAACCATCAAAACCTAAGAAATTCAACAAATTCCCCCTTTTTGATGGTGACAAACACCCTTAACAATAATGCATATACCAACTAGAACAAGACAAAACTGACAAGAAAGTTTCCCACTAAAAACACCGTTAGTTCCCTCTTAGTTCAGCAATACATTTTACCTGTTCTGTTCCCCCTCAACCAATGCTACCTGTCACATTCCCCCTTTTGGCCTCATCAAAAACACAGTAAAGAGTTAGAGAGAAAATTCACATCCAGATAAACAAAAGCACCCCTTGTCATTGATTAAAAAAAACAGAAAACATGCAAATACCACCAAAACAGACAAAACATCAAACATTGTCAGAATGCCACACCGGGCACATAAACCAGATAACAAGAAAAAAACAACTAGGAGGGATAGACAGGTAAGGGAACAAAAGAGGGGAAAGGACAGCACGAAAGCGATCAGGCACCACTGTGACCAGCCGGTTGAGCCGATGCGTGATGAGAAATGAGCGCGCGCACATCTGCCATGAGAGTCCTCACATCCTTGCAGAGACTCCTCACGTCCTTCCCAAGAGATGACTCCTCGTTCAGTTCCCCCTCAGAGCTATCAGCCTCAGACTCCTCCACCGCCTCAGAAACTGCAGGAGCACCCTCAACCTTCACCCAGCCTTCATCCTCTTGAAGAACAAACTGCATCTTGTGCAGATTACTCGCATTGAAGGGGCGGGAGAAGATGCTCACTTCCTCCGATGCATTGTATACTTTGTGGTACTCAAGGAACTTCTTGACAACGCGAGGGAAGGGAAACGCATGCTGGGTGGTGTTCCTGGCATGGGTCATGTGCTGCATCAGAATCATAGGGAGGTAAACGGGCTCATTCTTCAGCAGTAGGGACAATAGGACAATGTCTAAGATCAGAAGCCGGTTCCTCTTCTGTCCCCTTGGTGTGATGTTGCTGATGAGGAAGTGGTACAGTACTTTGGTAACAGCAGACATCTCAGAGATGTCGAGATCGGCACTACCTTGAGCGTTCTCAATCCCTGCAACAGCCAGCACATACTCTGAGTAGGCGAAATCTTTTGGCCACCTGCCCTTTGGGTATTCTCCATACCCTTCGTGAGGAACTCCCAGAGCCATGCCTAGTTCAATGCTTGAGAAAACATGAACTTCCCCATTCAACTTGTAGCTCCCCAGAACAGCATGGGGCCTCACCTCCATAGCAAACGTGGAATAGAATTCCCTCAGCAACTCCTCATCCATCTCCACTTCATCTACAAACAACTTGCTCCATTTCTGAGCCTTCAAGATGTCAAGCACCCCATCCAGAAAGTTCTCCTTGAGGAACTCAGGGTCCAGCAGCAGCTCCTTTATCACATACTTGTGGCTCACATCTTTAACATCATCAGCCGCCACTGCCTTTCCTTTGGCTTTGGCCGGCAGACGACGCTGGCTTTGACGGACGGGAGCGGCATACACCTTGGCTTTCTTTGCTTTGTTCCCTGAGAGGGGTATCGACTCCTCATCGGAGCTCACCGTTATCGCCTTCTCAGACTTCCTCTGAGAGCGTGTCTTCCGCTTGGAGGAGTAGGCAGTCTTTACCCTACCGGACGCCTTAGGGGCCTTTGGGGGCTCCTCCACATCCTCTTCCTCAGCGAGCTCCCTGGAGAGGTCTCTCACCACTGACTGAATCTTCTCCTTGACGGCCAAGTGCTCCTCCACCGTGACCGGGGTCCCTTGACCGGGCAACTCCTCTGTCTCCTCCTCAATGGGATCGGGATGGGTAGGCGAGGAATGTACCTCCTCTAAGTTACTAGAGGAGATGGTTGTGGGGACGGCAGGAGCGGTGTTAGGGTTAGGGTTTTGTGGAGCGGGGTCTGAGTTTGGGGCGATTGGGGCTATGTAGGGGACCATGGCGAGTTGGTCCTGGATGGGTGATGGTGGAGGGGTAACAGTGGTGGTCGCTGGGGTAGTGGAGGTGGAAGGTAGGGACTGGATAATGGCGGCGAGGAGAGCGGGGTCTGTCCCCATGGAGGACAGTTTGGCAAGGAGGTTTTGGAGGTCTTGGGCAATGTTAGTGTTTGAGGCCATTTTTTGAGAGAGAGAGCACTGGGAAGACGAGAGGCAGAGAGGAAGAGAAAGATAACTTGAGGAAGATAAGGAAACAGTGAGGAGGAAACTTACCCGGAAGCCACAATATATATAGCCCTCACAAGATCTTCAAAAGTTTCCAAAGATAATGCCGAATCTGATCTGGTTCCAAGAGATAATAATCGCAATCTTCCAACTTCCCAAAATAAAATCAATATCTCGTTCGGATCCGACTAATCCAGCCGAAACCCTCTTTCCAACTTCCTTCCATCAAATCAGCCCTAAGTGCATGACGCGGCTCAACACAAATTTCCATCATTACTTCCTGCAAACACACGTCACCTCAACCTGCAAGCACATAAGCCGAATCGTTTTCCCGCCAATCCAAAAAGTAGTAGGGTGTGATGCAGGGGGTTAGTTACCATAGAGGGTACAAAAGACCATCACACCAAAATATATGATTTTTGCGATTGAATTTTACATCATGCCTAAGAGGTCTCCAGATGTGGATGATAAGAGGGGCTCGTAGGAGACTTTAAGCATGACGGTCTGGGTAGGCTGTAGAATCAACTATCATTTGGGCTTATGATGAGGGAACAAAACATCAAGTTGATTCTCTTGGGTCGAAATAAAGCTGATTTATGTGACATATGAAAATATAGATGACCATGCAAGACGTTCAGTATATCAAGGAAGTAAAAGCATATAATCAGGCTGAAGTTTAATTAATACCCAAGGAAGCGAATGCATATCAGGACATGAAAAATTATCTTTCACAATTTACCACGTAATTTAGCCAATCATCGAGGGAACACAACAGATAGACATGTAGTTAGGGGAACAAACCAGGCTTTGTATGGAACTGAATGTAGAGTTCCCAAACAAGTGTTCTACTGAGAAAAATGGCGTTTGATTCTTTGTTCCACGAGATTCCTTATTTGCCAATCTTTCTCGACACAATGATGTCTTTTCTAGATGTACATGGTACCTGCAATTTTCACACAAGGAACATATTAGTCAATAAGTCCTTATCCCCATTTTCTTTACCTTTGACACCAGGTCTTTGAGTCTCAAGTATTTCATGCAGAAGTGAGGTGAGACTCGCTTTGTTCCCTGTCAAGTAACTGACCCTTGAATGAATGAAACACTAGGAACATTCCTCACTTTATCCTGCACAGAAGGAGTTAGTTCTTGCGAACCCAGACAAGCTTATACTTTCTGGGTTTGGGAGCAACATATCTAATCTTAGGAGGTTCAACTTCTATATGTTCCCTAGTAGTGCGAGCAATCTCCTCATTATGTTGCTTCAGCATGCACTCTTGCTTGTAATGACCAGAATGCCCGCAATACCAACAGACCCTTTGACACTTCAGATCTACATACTTGCTCTGTCCTGGCCAAATTGTTTTGTTAGCAATCCTTGACTGAAAATCAATATTATTGGACTTACTGCTTTGGGATTGCTTCATCCAAATTGCATGAGCCTTCTGTCCATGATACCAAGCCTTGCCTTCCTCAGTCGAATTAGAACAGTCTTTGTCTGTGTTCCCTCCGGAGGAACATTCCCCCTTTTCTTTTACAGACTGTTTTCCTTCGACTTTGGAGCCTTTTTTCTTAGTGTCATCAACAGGAAGCTTAGGTTGATAGCCAATTCCAAAGAGAGGTACTTCCTTCTTTTCATGTTTCTTTTCATTCTTGGCTGCAATAAAGACAATACCTTTTGGCTCGTCCTTCTGTTCCTCACTGAATTTGGTTAGATCACTAGAAAGTTTTGCATTTCCTAGTTTTAACATTAAAGACTCAGCCTCGAGTGAGGAAACAGTGGACTCTAGAGACTTAATCTTTTCAGTGAGTTCTGGACACTCAGAGCATGTGTTTGAAGAGGAAGATGAACCTTTCTCAAGCGTGAGCACTTTTTCAGCCCAAACCTGATTTTCTTCGATCAGACCTGAGATCGATTCATCTTTCTCTTCGAGTTGCTCACTGAAAAGATTACTCTCGTGAACGAGATTCTTAATGAGAGAGATCAAGCTTTCTTTAGATTTGCATCTTAAGCTTGATATAAGATCAGATTCAATTACCTCATCGTTGATTACCTCTCCCTTTGTCTCGTTTGGAACTTCAACGGCCATTAAGCATACATCCCTGGAATGTGACGAATCTTCGTCATCTGAGTCTGATTCTCCCCAGGTGGCAACCATTGCTTGCTTCCCTTCATTTGCTGGAGGCATTCCTGCCTTCTTCTTGAAGCAGTTTCTGGCCATGTGTCCCTTGTTCTGACAGTGGTAACAAACCACATCTTTCATGTCTCTGTTCCCTTCAGAGGAACTGGGCGAGTCCTTATTCCGAGACCATATCTTCCTCATTGCCCTTGTGATAAGAGCAACATCTTCATCGCCATCCTCATCTTCATCGCCCGTTTGAGACAGATCAAATGCCCTTTCCACCTTCAGGGCAATGCTCTTCGCCTTCTCCTCTCCTTTCTTGTTTATATTATGGTTATAGACAGAGGCGTTGCTTTCCAGCTTAGCAACCACCTCTTCCATAGTAAGATTCTTGACGTCTGTTTGAGAGTAGAGGGCAAGAGCAATGGCATCCCACTGAGTGTTGAGACCTTGCATGAAGTGATGAGTCAACTTCCAGTCTGGCATTGTTTCACCAAGGTACTGAAGCTGACCAACTAGCCCATGGAACTTGGAGTAGTACTCTTGAATGTGTTCATCTTTCCCTTGAGAAACTTGGTCGTACTCCTTGATCAGAGAAAGGATCTTGTTCTTCTTCGTGTCTTCATTTCCTTGATGAAGGCGCTTCAAAGCATCCCAGATCTCCTTAGCAGTTTTGTAGCTCATGATTTTCTTGAGATCTAAGGGAGAAAGAGCCATGTGGAGGATCTTCTTGGCCCTGTTGTTTTTCTCCGATTTCTTCCAGTCCTCATCGGTGTAGTCGATCTTTGGTTTTGGCTCAGTCTCATCTTTGTCATTCTTGATAACCAAAGGACCGACTTCTATGACTCTCCAGATCTGTCCGTCGAGGGAACAAATGTGGGACTCGATTTGTTCTACCCACCAATCATACTCACCGGCCTTCAGCATTGGCGGCTTCCAGAATGAATCACCGATTGCATTGCTTGACGACGACATCTTTCCTGCAAATTCTATAACGAAAACAATCTAGAGCACCAGGCTCTGATACCAATTGTTGGATCGTTAGAGTTACGTCTGAGGGAACAAAAAGCTTTGTTCCCACAGAAGGCACAGCGGATTTAAATAGCAAGAGAGATAACAGAACGAACTCACGATATATAGTGGAAACCCTGATTAGCAAAACTAGTTTCTCAAGGAAAAACCACTACCTTCAAGCTTCCGTTTGAGAGGATTTTGAACTGTGTACTTGTCTTATTAGTTTCTTGCTTGATTACACTTGTATCCTGGACTTCGACCTCTAAACAACCAGCTAGACTCGAAACCTCTTCTACAACGATGAATCAAACTCAACTCTCAAAGACTCACACGCACCTCACTCTTTTTCTCTTCTTTTCTTTTTCTCGTTCAAAGTCGTTCTCAGCCGTGAAGTCGTACCTAAGAAATGAATCCTCACTTCACTTAAATACAACTTGGCAGAAACCCTAATTGACACAAATTAGGAAATACTAGAATCGGATTACAAAGATATGATTTTGTTTGGAAGATAAGATATCACAACCGATTATATTAATTAAGGAAGGAGTTCCCTAATTAATCCAACCGATTGGATATTATTCTTCTCTCTCCAATCGCCTTATCTTAGGAAAGATTCCTATGATAACACGATCAGGTCTTTTCTCTCTTTCCATATCTTCGCGCAATCCGGCTTGATCCTTGGAGCCGAAGTCTTCATCCTCTACCGCGTGGATTCTTGATTTGTTTCCTTAATTCTGCACGCTGTATGACTTCTTTCCTTTTGCAGCCTCGATCTTGGTATGTCACTTCAGTTCATGGAGAGGTAACAAAGCACTTGCTAAGTCTTTGTTCCCTCTGAGATCCTCTGCTGCAACGCTCCCTAGGAAAACTCTTCTTGTCCCTGAAGCACTTGGTACACATATTAGTTGAGTGTTTATAACCATCAAAACCTAAGAAATTCAACAGCGTGGTCATCGACGACTGATTGCGGAGATTGACTTAGAGATTGTGGTGGGTTTTCTGCAGAAAGGGGTAATTGACATCATCCCCTTTCTTTCCTGGTGCGTTTGTGCCATGCCTTTCTTACAGAGGACTGGTAAGTCCGTTTCGTTCATGTGTATAGGGAAGCTAATCGTCTGGCTGATGGGTTAGCTAAGTATGTTTTTTCCCTTCTGTTAGGTTTTCAGTTTTTTGAGGTTATGCCTGTTTCTGTTATTTCGTATTTAGAAGATGATGTTCGTGGATTGGCTACTTCCTGTCATGTTGTTAAGTAGCCGTTCTTCATTTCAAAATAAAATTTGAAAGGTTCGCCTTTCGGTTACCAAAAAAAAGTATCATAAAAATAAAGATCACTCCAATGTCAAATTCTACTATCATAATTAATTTACTAAAATATGTTGTACTTGTAACTAAAAACATCACTACTTACATTATTGTCATGAGAAAGTCCCCAAATCGATAAAAACCTGCAAATTGCATCTAACATACTACAAATATAAGAGAATACTAATGTGAATATAATTTATAAAATAATAAATACATTATTAGAGTTTGGATCATATGCGGAGCACTCTTCCCGTGCGGACGTGCGGAGCATGCACTTTAGGGCCTTATTTGTGCACTTTAACGTCTTATTTGTGCACTTCTTCAAAAAAAAAAAAAAATTCTTTTTCAAAATTTTTTTCAAGCATTTTTCAATTTTTTTGCAAAAGTGCACAAATAAGGCCCTAAAGTGCACAAATAAGGCCCTATAGTGCATGTCCGCACGTCCGCACGGGAAGAGTGCTCCGCACCGGAACCGCACTCTACATTATTAAGGGAAAAAATACAATATATGTAAAATTTCATATAATTAAATTAATACCATATGTAACTAGACCTGTCAACTGGGTTGGGCGGGTCGTGTCAATTCGAGTTCAGGTCAAATTGGGTTCAAGACGATCGGGTCCATTAAAATTTTTGGGTCGGGCGGGTCGGGTTCGGATTAACCCAGCGGGTCGAAGGTGCCCATTTTGTTAAAATTAATATTATGATTTTTAAATTTAATAAAAAAATTATATTAAAATTTTTATAATAATATAAAATTATTTAATAAAGTATTTAAAAATATTTATTATAAATGAAATAACGGAGTCCCTCGAGCTCGGATTCACTATTCGATTTCGGGTCAGGTCGGGTCCTTTGATTTGGGTTTGGGTCCTTCGAATTCGGGTCCTTCTTGACCCAATGACTTTCGGGTTGGGTCTTGAGCCAAAAAAATTGGGTCGGGTCGGATCG
Organism: Rheum nobile; assembly: GCA_027886185.1. Lineage (NCBI taxonomy): Eukaryota > Viridiplantae > Streptophyta > Magnoliopsida > Caryophyllales > Polygonaceae > Rheum > Rheum nobile. The sequence goes on from WOAB01000027.1 coordinate 10,277,016, forward strand.
TTTTTTGACAGGTCTATATGTAACCCAAGTCCTACTAGAGGTTTATAAGTTTCTATATAGGGTTGTATTACTAAAACAAATAAAAAAACCAAATATAAAACACACCCTATTTACATATTAAGAAAAATAAACAGTTTATTATGATAACATATTAAAAAGCTCTAATGCAAGTTTTTAGGTTGTAAAAAGCATCATGAAAGTTAGTTTGTTATCTATTTTATTACTCAAATACTTCGAAAACGACTTAAAATAATATAACACTACTTTAGACTATGCTCAAATTCATAAATCAATATTAATTAATCATAAATATATTAAAAAAGTCTCTACTTCATCCTAAGAAACACACAATACATCTCATTTTGTTTAAAAAATACTACAATATGCAAATCACTTTATCACTGATGTACATAAAATCACTAAAAAAGATTTTAAATATAACCTGTGCGTAACACGGACATGCTTACTAGTTTCAAATAAATCATTAGGATCTATTTAGTTTCTCTGAAATAACGCATTAAAAATACATTATTTTATATTATATTATATTAATTTTAATAAATTCTAATTAAAATCCAAACCAACCCTTAATAGCTTACTAACTTAGCATAGATAACAATAACGACACCCATGACCTCGTGATCACGGATAGAAGGACCGATATTTTTTTTTGGTGCAGAAGGACCGATATTTTAATATCAATATTCAATACTAAGCGGGTTTAACAAAATCCAAGCAGAAAATTTGGTAGCCCTTACACTTGTATAATTTATGAATTCTTTTGAAGACAACCGCGAATGATGATGGAATTCATCTCCCCTTCCACGGAGCGCCTCTCTAACCACCACCCCCAGCTTGTCATTGCCGCCCCCGGTGACTCCGGCAGCGGCGGCGATGACCCCGACTCCCACACCACCCCCGGTGCCGCAAGGTCTTCCTCCTTCGCCGTCGCCCCCAAGAAGCGGGCGGAGACCTGGGTCCAGAACGAGACGCGTAGCCTCATCAGCCTAAGGAGAGACATGGATTCGCTCTTCAACACCTCCAAATCGAACAAGCACATCTGGGAGCAGATCTCCGCTAAGATGAGAGACAAAGGCTTCGATCGTTCCCCCACTATGTGTACCGATAAATGGAGGAACCTACTCAAGGAGTTCAAGAAGGCCAAACAGCATAATAACGCCGCCGCCGCTGGTGGTGGTGCCGCCAAGATGTCTTATTACAAGGAAATTGATGAGATTCTGAGGGAGAGGAGTCGCAGCGCAGCCGCTTATAAGAGCCCTAATAACACCGTGCCAACCGCATCTACAACTGCGGTGCCCTCGGGGAGCTCCACCAAGCTCGATCCCTTCCTCCAATTCTCTGATAAAGGTTCGCACATTCCAAATTCCCATTTTTCTCCACATTAATTTCAAGGTTTTGTTTGACCTAGTTGTTGAGCCTCGAATTTTTATCTGAACACTGGCTCACGAAGTTAATGACGATCCCGAATCTTTGTCTGTGAGAAATGAGATAGATCTGTTAGTTTAGTTTTGTGTGGAAGGATGTATCAACATGTAAGAACCACTGAAATCAAGAAAAGGAAATCTGTCAAGTATGCAATGCATTATACATACTGAATTCAAGCCAAAAATACAATGACAAATCATCTTACTTATGTCTATGAGGAGCTAATTGTAGCTTACTCTACCAGTTACAACTTGACCAATAAATTGTAAGTGTAACAGAAAGCAACTGCAACTATAAGCAAATTGAACTAAAGAACAAGGCATTTGGAGAAGAATGACTGAATTGTATACTGGAATGTTTTTCCCTATTATTTTCATGGATGGTGAAGTAGTATGATATGGTTTTCCTTATTATTTTTGTTTTTATGTAATAGAGTTATTAAGCTATTGTCTGTTATTATTCATGCAGGTATTGAGGACTCCAGTATTCCATATGGCCCAATTGAAGGCATGTGGTTGAGATGGCTTGTAGAATCTTATTTTATAACCTAAACTGCTTTATTGATTTAGATGCTTCTTTGCTGCATATATATTGACTCTGACTGCCTATACTTATATGTATTTTAAGTAAAATTTTCCACTACTTGCTATTAAGCTTTGAAGTGTTTTGGAGTGTGGGATCCGAACTGATTGGAAAAAGAACTACTGCTATATGTGGGAACACCCTTTTTTGTTGTTGTTATTGCTCATTTTTTAACTTCATTGGTTTTTGTTGATACGATACAATGTAATAATAGTGAAGCAAGTGCGGCTCAGGTATGTTAATTTGTTATATCTTTCTAACTGTGGCTTTTCGGACAATCTATTGAGCCATTTTATGAGGGTCCTTCATGCATTCATTATTGCTTGTGAATGTGCTGAGATAAGCTTTGTAAAAAAAATTCTTCTAACAACCAGTTTGAAATAAGTAAAGCTTTGAATCCTCCTTATTCCCTTCAGGATGAGTAGCATGCTTCACTTGTTGCCTTGGCCCTTGGATATATCTATGACCCCAGTCATAATTGTGATTTTTTGTTGGTTTTTGTATTTTCTTGTTTAGCAAAATTTTAGATCAGCCGTTGCATTTCTAAGCTGGCCTTATATCTTTGTACTTTGCTTCTCTAGGTACCAGTTCCAGTTACAAATTCTAGGCCATGTTATATTCATTTGATTTGGTTGTTAATGATTTCAGAGATTGCTGAATGAAGTATTTCTGAAGTTTCCTTACTGAACTTAGACGGTTCCATTTGTAGTTGCTGATTGAGTATTTCTTTTTGGTTATATTGCTCTGGAGCTTTTGGAAATGAAAGCAATGGACTTGTATGTTTATGCTGCAGCAAATGATAGGCAAGCATTAAACCTTGAAAGAAGCTTGGATCACGATGGACATCCTCTAGCCATTACCGCAGCAGATGCAGTTGGGGCTAATGGAGTCCCACCATCATTTTGGAGAGAGACTCCTGGCAATGGTGAGTTTAGCCTAAAACTTGTGCGTGTGTCAATTTTTATGGCTAATGTGCTTACAAAATGGAAGTTGTCAATGCTGTATTGTGGCAACTGGCAAGGCAAACAAGCAGACAAGCTGGGATGTTCAATTTGTTTATGCTACAAGTTATATAGCATCAAATATATAGTTATAAAAAGCTGATTGGTTCATGAAGTATTTTTGCTAGGATCAAATACATGAATTCCTGTTAGTTTTCATGAATTTACCATTGTTACAAAGAAAAACATGTTTGAAGTTTGAACATGCCTGATCAAGCTATTTGCTTCATTCTCATGGTGTCAAGTCAATGGTGTATCATTTAACTTAAACGTTACTAACTAAAGTGCCGAGAAGCTAGTGTATTATTGCTGAAACATGAGTATGCTTTGACTTATTTGATGAATACTATGGTACTCTCTACGATGAGATTTGTGCATTTGTGCGTAAGAACATGCCATTAAATGTATCCATGAACACTGGAACATTAATTCTTCTGCCAAGTGCTGAGATACTCCTCGCTTTCTCCTCTTTGCTTGACAACTTATGTGTTCCATCGTTCCTTAATGAGTATTTTCTTTATCTGCAGGGGATGAGACACATTCCTTTGTTGGAAGGGTGATAACAGTTAAGTGGGGGAATTACACCAGAAGGATCGGTATAGATGGCACTGCAGATGCCATTAGTCATGCGATCAAGTCAGCATTTGGGATAAGAACAAAAAGAGCATTTTGGCTGGAGGATGAAGATCAGATAGTACGTAGTCTTGACAGGGACATGCCACTAGGAAACTATACCCTTCACCTCGACGAGGGTAAGTTCATCGTCTAGCCTATTATTTTCATGCCTGGCACTCGTACTAGCAACTAACAGATCTCAACTGATTCTAGGCATGACTATAAAAGTATGTCATTACGATGAGTCGGAACACATCCCTCTCCACACTGAAGAGAAGACGTTCTATTCTGACGACGACCTTCGGGATTTCCTTCAACGCCGGGGTTGGTCAGCTTTCAGGGAGCTACATGGATACCGGAGCGTCGATCATTTGGATGACCTCCGCTGTGATGCGTTGTATAGAGGAGTTACATGAGAGCTGATGGTGGCTGAATGTTGATCCCCAGCTCCTATATGTTCCATTGGGACATAGATACTGTCAGGCAATTTCCACAATTAAATTTGGGAAGTCCAGTTTGCTATGTGTAATGTTGTGAAGTGGTTTATGATTGGAAAATGCCCTCTACATTAAACAAACTGAAAAGTGGTGAAAATTATTAGGGGAAAATGCATAAAACTACCTATTATTTATAGGCGGAATTGCAAAATCTATCAACTTTTGAAAGAGTGTTTGTAAAAATATCAGATTTTGAAAAGTATGGTAAAAATGTCATAAAGCTGTAAAATTAAATTTTTAGAAAAAAATAAATTCATATTTCTTTTTACCTTTTTTTTTTAATGAAAACTCTACTTTTATGAAGTCATAATTACGTTTATCAATTAATAAGCTCGTTTAAGCAAATACTATCTTTCTCTCTCCTTCCTCCTCACCCAAGTCGCTTCTGCTTGACGGCGACGACTCTTTCTCTCTCCGGCGAACTTGTGTTGGAATTCACCCATCGCTTCCGACAACTCTTCCTCTGTTCCTATCCCTCTTCTCCGCTCGCTGTCGCTTTGTGTATATAAACACTCTGGTAACGCCCTCTCGGAAATAGAGCTTCGTCTCTCTCTCCGGATTTTCTTCTTACAGAAGTTCATCCCCCGGATTAAAACCTCTCCCACTCAGTTAATTACTCTCACCAAATTCACATTCACAATTTCGAGTATTTCTTTCCCTCTTCCTTTCAAGTATTGGCGATGAGCTCTGATGATGGCCGAGTTTCTTCCCAATTTGGATGACAGCGAGCTATGGATTCCCTCCGACATTCTAGTCGCCGACGTCCCCACCCCTGCCGCTTCCAAAACCGCCTTTCCACCTCCATCTCCGCCATCGTTTCACTCTCGGAGCAGCAGATATCTCTCCGCAGATGTCGATCTTGCTCGCCACTTCGCCGCCTTGTCTTTGCTTAATCGCCCCTCCCAAGTCTCCTCTATCTCTTCTTCTCTTACTTGTAGTTGCTCTGTTTTCATATCCCTTTTCAAACATTGCTCTTCTAATATTCGTTGCTTTGTTCTGGTTTCTTTTTGGTTATATGCTGTTCAGAAAATCAAAATTTGAAAAATCATTTGAAAGCAGTCATACTACCAATTTCTCGCTGAATTAGTCTTCAAATTTGGGATGGGGATGGGGATGGGGATGGGAATGGGGATGGGGATGAATGGATGATGCTTCATCTTTTTCTTGTTTTTGACATGGGTTTGATTTTGCTTTCTCTTTTTCTCGCAGGGTCAGTTACAGCGGTCGGGTCTGCAACACAAGAAAGATTGACGCAGCAGATCAAACCATGGGGGTTTGGCCCCTCAGCAGAGCACGTGTCTGTACTCAGATTTCCCGGAAACAGTGTCGTTTAAAAGGCGGTATGGGCTCGGTGATGGAGAGGTTCGAGCTCTCAGATCCTTGTGTCAACGAAGCCAACAAACTCTATCAAGTATATGGCTTTTTGTTTTGTTTGTTTCTTAATTATTTGTTGTTATTTGGGGATTTCACGAAGCTTGCTCAAGTGATCTGGTTTTGCTTGCCGATATGGCCCCAAATGCATGGTTAGTGTTTCTTACAATTGTTATCTATATAAAGAGTAATTTCATGAACTTTGCCTCTTTTGCATTGCTGGCTATTGAATATCCTTACATTAGGTATGTTTTGTCATATGATGGGAAACAGGAATTCAAACAAGTGCCTAGGTCTGAATTGGAATTTTGGAAGCATGTTTCTTGTGAAGTTGTTGAGAAGTCTTCAAAATTTATTGGAGATACAATGACTATCAAGATATATACCAAACATTTACATATGTTCCTTAGTTCTAATGCTTGGATTGAGTTTTCAGCAATCATAGATAATTTTATAGTCACCTAAAGTAGGTGTAGTATTGTCACGTATAGAGCATTAGATTGATATGTTTGGATTGTATATGGGTAAATTAATCTTTGAGTTGTTCATGTATGGAGCATTAGATTGATATGTTTAGTTAGAGATTGATGTGTACTACGTGTAGATATGTACCAGAGCTCATGTCATATGATAATAATTCAAATTGTGATATTCTTCATACATATTGGCAGTATTTGACATTTTTATTTGAGTTAACTGTTAAGAAAAGATCTTATCTTTGGTTAAGAAAGAAAAGGTGTTGACATAGAAACTTTAATCACTATTATCTTTTGATTTGTAGGTGTTTTTGATTATATTGTAGATAACTTGGTATAAAATTAGATTTTAGTAACAGGATTAATACGTTGTAATTGAATGTAAAGTGGGTTCAAATTTATAGGTTAATTGATTTTGTATCTCGTTACGGAACCAACTAACGTTCGTTTCAAATTTAAGTGTTTTTCATTACGGAACCAACCAACATTTGTTTTAAATTTAATAAAATAATAGAGTAATGACCTGATAACGTACAAATGTGGCCTGATAAATTGAATATTGCTCTGAAATTCGCAATCGGCTAATATTTAAAATTTTTTGATATAACAAAACGTTGACCTGACTTCATATATATGTGGTCTGACTTCGTATAAATGTGTCCTGATAAAGTAGATTTGAATATTGTTTTAAATGTTAGTCGGTTTTAAATGTCATAGCAATATTAATTTTATCATACCACATTTATACCGGGGCACTAAAGAGTGTACAAGAAGGGAGTCGACTCTGAGAGCGGCACTGAAGAGTGTAGAGAATTTCAAGTCAAAGTGTTTACAAGAAGGGAGTCGACTCTATTCACCCCAAAGTTGGTGTTTCTTTTATGAAGTTTTCTTTTGAAAACACGTTAATATTTTTAGTGATTATCAATTCAACGAGAATCACAACTAATAAATGCATATTTAAGTGTTCCTCGTTACGAAACCAAACAATGTTCATTTCAAATTTAAAGTTAATATAACAGAGAAATGACCTGACTACGTACAAATGTGCTCTGACAAAGTATATATTGCTTTGTTACATAATAGAGCATTATTTTCGTTATCAGGCCACATTTGTACGAAGTCAGACCACATTTATACGAAGTCAGGTCAATGCTCTGTTATATCACAAAATTTCAAATGTTAGCCCATTTCAAATTTCAGAGCAATATTTACTTTGTCAGGCGACATTTATACGTAGTCAGGTCATTACACTGTTATATTAGCTTTAAGCAGAACCACTTTTATACCAGAACCCGCCTAGTTAAGAATGATGTTCTCTTGTAGATATTAGAACACAAAATAAATAGTAAACATGTGGCAACAAGTAACAATTTTTAAAGTTTGTTGTATAGATCACTTCGATCAGAAAACATAAGAAAAAAACTAACTAAAAAGAAGAGAGCATTATTCCACCTCAGAGAGGGTTGCGGTGGGTTGAGGCCAAGAACAATAGGGCTCTTTTAAGTAGCTTGTTGGTTAGTCGAACGACAACCCCATGTAGCAAGGGCGGTGTTATTGGGTTTGTGACGCTATAAGGTTTCTTCGAAGATAGGTCGCAAAGTCTAGGATCTTCCACCGACGTTGAAAAAGAGCTTCAAAGTGGCATAGTTATCGGTTTTCTATGCACAACGCGGGCCGATACGGAGGTGATTCGATGTCGTTCGGAGGTGATTTTAAATGATTCAAGAGTCGAGTTTAAGTAACTTGAGCATGGCGAAGATGATGATGTGGTCAGATTTTGAATTTAATGAATCGAGAGGTGTTTTTCTTGGGGTCGAACAAGGCTTGGTGGTGATGTATATAGGCGATGAACAAGGTACTTTAAAACGAGCGATTTGGTACAAAATATATTCATTCATCAAAATTCAAAAGGAGCATGTCTTGTATTATATGGATGTGTAGAGTATAGTATTTGCTTATATGCACTTGTTATTGGTAGACTGTATGATATGAATCACCGAAGCTTCTTGCTTAAGAATGAATAGTCTCTCTGAGTTACAATGTCTGTATGTAGGGCACTTGACATCCAAGAGCGATGTTTATAGCTTTGGAGTTGTGCTGCTCGAGATCGTGACAGGTAGGAGAGCCATGGACAAGAAGCGGCCAAGCGGGGAGCAAACATTTAAATTTGCATTTTATTAGTTGTGATTCTCGTTGAATTGATAATCGGTAAAGACCTTGAGTGAAGTTAATTTATGTTCTGTTGCGTTGAAAAAGAATATGCACGAAGAAATCCTAAACTTAAAACCGCCTAACATTTAAAACTTCTTTTTCGTAAATTTTGTTACATAACATATCATTATGTACTTTATCAGGTCACATTTATACGAAGTCAGGCCACAATTAGACGAAGTCAGGTCAATGCTCTGTTATATCACAAAATTTCAAATGTTAGCCGAATTCACATTTCAGAGTAATATTCACTTTATCAGGTCACATTTGTATGTAGTCAGGTCATTATTCTGTTATATTAATTTTAAATTTGAAACAAACGTTGGTTGGTTCCGTAATGCAAATTTACATGTACATTTGCTTGATATTTTGTCTTGGAAAATTACTTAAAAGCATAATAGCTCAAAAGGAAGAGCAATGTGTTTGCTGCACATGATGTGGGTTCGAATCCCATATAGGTTGATCAAAATTTCTTTAAAATGAAACCTCCTAACATGATGTTTGTAAAGATTATATCATCTACTATCTCTTAAATAGTGTAATTTACTGATAAAGTGAATATTGTTTTGAAATATGAAATCTCCTAACATTTGAAATTTCATTTTTAAAAATTTTGTGATATAACACATCATTGACCTGACCTGGTATAAATGTGATCTGATAAAGTGAATATTGCTCTGACATTTAAAATCGCCTAACATTTAAAACTTTATTTTCGTAAATTTTGTTACATAACAAAGCATCATCTACTTTATCAGACCACATATATACGAAGTCATGAGAAAAACTCAGCAAATCGAACCGAGAGAAATGACTCATGACGGTTATAAAGCAGCTAGCCATAGCAATCTGCATTAGTTCACTATGAATCTATGATGATTGGGAAAAGAAAGAAAGCTGCAAGGGTCATTAAGAAGCAAAACTCATACAATTTACTTTACCATACCGCATTTATACTTTATCAGGCCATATTTGTATGTTGTCAGGTCATTACTATCTTCGGAGATGCGCCCTTAGACTCCGTGAACTATCTTCAGAGAAACCTTGCAGTGCCACAAACCTAACAACACCGCCCTTGCTACATGGGGTTGTCGTTTTACCTCACACATTCGAAGAGGGGTCTGTAAGATTTACTTTACCAGTCTCAAGTACACTACTTTATCTGCACACTGAGGAATGTAACGGTAGCCAGGCTCTTTTCAAATACTGGGTTTTTTGCAACTTGCTATTAGAAATTCGGTATTTTTTCCATTACGCCTAGTTTGAATAGATTTTCCGACTATTTCTTAGTTTTTAATTGGTCAATTTTGCATGTCTGGAAAATTTAAATATAGGGGGTGTGGGTGTTTGGTCAATTTTGCATGTTTGGAAAATTTAAATACAGTTTACTTTATCAAACCATATTTATACTTTATCAGGTCACATTTATACGAAGTCATGTCAATGCTCTGTTATATCACAAAATTTCAAATGTTAGCCAATTTCAAATTTCAGAGCAATATTTACTTTATCAAGTCATATTTATATGTTGTCAGGTCATTACTCTGTTATATATGTAGCCAATTTCTTGTAGTTACATATGTGCAGAATCAATATACTACAATCCGAGTTACACCACTACATATACTTGTCCTTGTTCATTATTTGTCAAGTGTCTCCTTGATCTCTCTACATGTTATGCTTCTAAAAAAATTATTTCCAAAACGTTAGTCACAGATTCACAATCCAAGTGAATTTGAGTAAATGATCAGAGCATCTTAATTAGTTGAGATGCTTTTACCAAAAAAAAAGAGATTTTTTAGTAGAGATGATTTATCATTCTTTATCCTACAAACTATTGGTCTTGTTACTCCCATTTAGAATCCCTTCCCCACACACACACTTGTTCAAACCAATCCTCAGCGACTTTAATACTAAATTCATGATAATTCAATGGGAAATACAATTACACTGATGTAATAAGCCCTAAATGAAGTGGGAAAAGAAAAAAAGAACCCAAATCATGCCTTAGAGCTGTTTGTGCGTGCCAATGGTTTCAATTGGCATAAAAAAACTTCCTATCCAATCCAATCCACTGTTTTCATCTTTCGGTTCATTTTTAATTGCACCAAACAATTCTTAACAACATCGAAGATGATAAAAAATTGTCTGCAAACCCTGCTGCATTTGTTACCTTACCACTGTTTGTGCGTGCCAATGGTTTCAATTGGCATCAAAAAAAAATTGTTGCAAACCCTGCTGCATTTAAAATTTTTGCTGCAAACCCTGATGATAAATTTGTTGCTGCAAACCCTGCTGCATTTGTCACACACAGAGAATCCATAGTTCATAACAACAAATTGAAGAAAAATAGTTCATTAAAATTGATCAACAAAAAGGAAGATTACTTCAATAACAGAGAGACGAAGGATAAGCCAATCGAACCTGAAGAGGACTGTACTATTTCTGCTTCAGAAGTAGAAACTTATGCTCTGTGTCGCAGCAGACCACCGACTTGACGGGTTGGAGCACGTGTTGGAAACGAAGCACGAACACAGCGCCGAAGGGAGCAACCATTGACGGTGAGCACCACGCGAGGAGACATTGACGGAGGAGATTTTCGTTGCAGACATTGATAGAGCGGAGGAGTGTGAGGGAGCCTTCATCGAGAGACGGATACGCGAGGTACAAGAAATTGGCGAAGGCGAGGCCGAGAGCGACGTCGCCGAGGAACTCCAGCCGTCCGTACGAAGACGATACGGTGGAAGAAGAGGGGCGAGGCCGAGAGCGGCGTCACCGAGGAACTCCAGTCGGTTGCGGAAACTGTAATTCAAGGCTCCGTCTCTGGCCCTCGCTCCGCCTCCTTCGTCGTCGGCACTGTCCGCGGTCGGAAGAGCGGCAGTCGGAAGGGAGCACAACGGCGGCGGTGGTCGGAAGAAACGACTGCCTTCGGGGAAGACGGAAGCAGAGGAGGGAGACGAGGAAAGGTTTAGGATTTGGGATTGATTAGGGTTAATATTTGAGATTGATTAATAAGATTAAGATTTTTTTTACCTTTTTTTTCAAAAGTTTTAATGATTTATCTGATTTTTCTATTTAAAAGAAAAGTTAAATTTCACCCTTAACAATAGCAAAAATACCATAATCCGTACAAAAATCTGGTATCCTTGCAATACTTTTCAAAATATGGGTTTTTTGCAAGTTGTCTTTGAAAATCTGGTATCTTTGCTAATACGCCTATTTATACTTCACCCCTTATAAAAAGGTTTACACAAAATCACCCATTATTCATTATTTGTTGCAAACAACTACCCTAAGGTCCCCAACCCTTATTTTTTGTTAAATAATTCAATTTAGCTATAATTCTAATTCAAAGTTTATACACTAAAAAAACCATGCACATAATGTGTAAAATATATCTACAATTAGGAAAAAATGATGTATTTTAAAACATGCATATTTTTTTTTCTAAATGCACATGAGTTTTATAATGTGATGTTCATATTTCGCATGAGAGTGATCGGTGTTCCATTTCCATATTTTGATTATACTTATATTTTCTACTACAAAAGTAAATATAATAATTAGAATTTTATTAATATTATTATGTTTACGTCATTAAAAGCATTAAGAAAAAATAACAAAAGAATTTTTTTATTATATCAGTCCATAATCAAGTACGGACTGGTTTGGACCAAACCAGAATTGGAATGAATTGAAATATTTTGGTTCGGTCTTCTGTCTAGGTTTTGAAAAGATTCTGGATCGGTTACGGTTTGAACCAATGACATCTCTAAATTTGGGGTGTTTTATCTTGTTTAGGTGAAAGTACACGAAAAGAAAAAAAATGTTAAAAAAGATAATTGTATTTTAAGTATTTTAGTATATTTAATAGGATTATTTTATAAAATAATAATTTGGGTGGTTGTTTGCAACAAAATATGAACAAAGGGTGGTTTTGTACAATTTGTTTTATAATGGGTGGTTTTGTACAAATAAATGATAATAATGGGTGATTTTATGTATTTTTCCCAAATTATTAAATGTATAAAATTGCAGCTGAAAGAGGAGGTGAGCAGTGGGCCAGTGGCTTCTCTTGTGTTTTATATTTATTATTGACAGAGATGTCCAAAAATTTATTCCCACATTTTTCTAGTTTTCTTAATATCATCATATGTGCCCAGTGGAGGAGCGAGGAGTTTTAGGAAAGGGGGCTAAAGTATTTAACATGATCGTGATTCACAATTTATTAGATGATTTATATGAAACCTTGTATAACAAATAGTGATGTCTTAGCCTCCAATTAAAATAAATATCTCACATTCTCACTGTTTTCAAAATTAATACTTATATATTAACATAAATTTTGATAGATAAGACTTGCACAATATTATAAAGTTGATTTGTTAGAAAATAATTTATGTTTAAGTTAATTAAGTACACTAGAAATATATATATATATATATATATAATAAGTTAGATATATTTCAATTTATTTTGTTAAATAATTTATCATATTATGTGTCAACCTCCAAACTTACAACCCTACAAACAAAGTAATATACAAATTTCTATTCTTCTCTTTTTATTTAAGAGTCTTATATTAAGTATAATTAATTAATTTTTAAATAAAGATAGAGTTTGACACAAGATCTAAAACATAATATAATGAAAGAAAGTTGGACCACACAAATAAAATCAAAATAGGAAAAGAGATGTTTGAGCGGACAAGGCAAAAAAATAGACATTTGCTTGTGGCAGGATTAGAACATGCGACCACAGGAAATATGTACAATTCATATACCAGCTGGACTAGTCTGTTTTTGTGTACCATGTAAACACTGTTTTTCTATAATCCCGATGTGAGCCAGAAGCGGGGGCTTCAGCCCCCTAGCCCCCGCCCTGGCTCCGCCAATGTATGTGCCCATGATCATATGGTATATACATTGTATATGCTTTCGTGTATCAATTCATTATTGTAGGATGCTTTGTTTAATATTTTCAGCTATTTGTAACACTGTTTATATTATGGGTAAATTTTAGGTGAGAATGGCCGCTCGTGATGCACATATAGGTAGAAAAGCGTATGCACACAATATATATATATGCACGCTTATTAAAAAAGGGTCCATCTATATGCACACGTTCTGTGGCCTATTTGCATATGAAAGTGTGCGTTTAATATAAGCGTATATGTTTTGTGCGCTTATATTAAGCGCATAGGGGCAAAGGGATTAAAAAAATACGATGAGGGCATAGCCCCAAAACATGTACGCTTAATGTAAGCGTACATGTTTTGTGCTTGTACGGTTACATTAAGCGTATAATTTTGTATAGATTCGACCGTTGGTACGCTTATATTAAGCGTACAGGTTTTGCAACTTCAATGTTTTGTATTGACAGATCTTGTGATAGTGTGAGCCCAAAATGAGGGCATCGTATTGTGCCTCGTTATTAGTAGCTTCCCATTTGCAGTGAACCACTTGGTCTATCTTGTCCTCTTGTGGTTACTTTAGTACGACACCGAGTTCTACTCCTCTTGCATTTGATGCTCCGTTTGTGTGCAATTCTCGAGTTCCTTCATCTGGAGCATTGGATAACCATAATGCCTCTTTGAGAGCTTCCTGATCTAACGTCGGACTGAAGTCGGCCACAAAATCGGCCAAAGATTGAGATTTTATGGATGTTCTTGGTTCGTACTGGATATCGTATCCACTCAAAAGTATCACCCACGTTGTAATACCCCTTAATTATAGTAAGGGTATTTTGGAAGTTTTCCAACTCCCGTATTACAAGTCGAATTAATTCAGAGAAGTCGGACATTCGGTAATATGTTTGATCTCTGTAATAATTTTTCTAAGTGAAATAAAATACATTTTGACGTATTTTGGGACTTAATACTCGTTCGTGTACGATTATTTTTATCCCGGGCTAAGGCCAAGTTGATCCAAAGTTTAAACGAATGAAATATGGCCTTGAAGGCGACCGCCGTAAAGCAAGCGGCGACCGCCGCCAACTAGCTGACATTGTCAGCCCCAACTTGTCAAGTGGCCTAGAAAGCGGTGACCGCCGCCAGAAAGCGGCGACCGCCGCCAGACACAGATATGGACGGCGACCCCTTGCCGACGACGGCGACCGCCGCCACTGTTGCAGGCGTAGGTGCAGGGGCTTGCCGGCGACCGGGGAGACGCCCGATCTTGACCCTCCACGTTGCATGGCTTGCCCATTTCTTGTCCCCTGACTTTGGCTATAAAAGGGGAAGGGTTTGGGATCAGATTGAGCACAAACCCAAGCTCAAATCTCTCACTTTAATCTCGTCGGAAATTCGAGCTTTCGCTGGAGAATTGGATATCGATCGTCGAAGCTCCTTTGGTGTTTATTCCAGTTGCAAAGTGAAGCTTTGGAAGCCCTTAGAAGCTTAGAATCCAAAGCAAGGCAAAGGAGAAGCAAAACAATTGACGTCGGTGAGTTTTTGCTCTCGTAAATTTTCTGGTGTTCGTAGCGGCGACCGCCTCCACGAACAGCGGCGCCCGTCGTAAGGCAGGCGGCGACCGCCGCCCAGAAGCTTTTGGCTTGTTTCGGCCTTGGATTTTGTGACTTTCGATCGGGCTTCGTTCCTTTCGATTCATTTCGTTATTCTTTAGATTCGTACTCGTGTTTGTCGAATCTAACTTAGGATTTCTTTATGGGTCGATCCGAAGGAATCTGTGGTCTCAGATCTGTCCCTGTTTTGGACCCAGGAACTCGTCGTCTCTAAGCTTTGCTAAAGCTTTCGTCGGATCTAAGGCAAGTGGCGGTTCGCTCTTGCTCATCATTCCATATTTCAATTAATTATCAATTATTTAGTTGTTAATTAATTTGGGATGATTTACTGTTTGCGTTGGGAACAGTTTTGTTAAATGATATGATTAAAAGGTGATATTATAATAGGTTGTATATCTGTTAGAACAACGCTATTATATATTTATATGTGATTATATACAGATATTATGATGGGTTGTATATCGTTAGAACAACGCTATTTTATCTGTTATTGGCCGTGATGGATTTAATGTGGATTATTGCTGTGTTAAACTGTTTAGTTAGCACGAGTATTGTGTGTTAATTACCGTGATAGTATTGTTGTGAATTTAATGTTAACTTTAATGCTAGATTAGCAAATATTCGTAGGAACGCTAATCCGGTTAAAGATTAGTCGTTTCTTTATAACTTAATGTTCGTAGGAACACTAATCTGGTTAAGGATTAGTTGTTTCTTTAAACGTGATACTTCCTACAACCCGCTAAGGTAGGAGGGGTATAAGCGCCTTGCTAGCGCCATTGGGTGGACGTAACACCACCCTTTGTATTAAACTTCCGTTGGTACTCGGGTTAATTTAACGGCGGTAAATTAATTAAGCACCTCGCCAGTGTATCGGGGTGGACGTAAGGTCACCCAGTGTATTTGATAGGTGCCATTTCAGGAACCTTAACTAGTGATTATTGACATGATTTAGATGGAGTTTCGGTATAGATTTAGACTAATTCTGTAATCCAGAAGAAGAGTTGAGAAGTGAAGATATCATATGATTTACAGCTTTATGAAGGATGGAGAAGATCTGCTTAAGACTCATAGAGGAAGGCTACCATCACTTTGTAGTAAAGAAGAGCAGAAGATGAAGATTTGAAGAAGCTGTACTTCACCGCCCCGCGCCACAAGCCACCGCGACCCGATGGTGGACTTCAGAGAAGGCAACACAGTGAAGCCACCGCCCCACGGTGGAACTCACCGCCCCGCGGTGGATGTATACGCCTCGCGGCCAGCGTTTATTTGTTTCCGATTTTAGCATTTTCGGATGTTCCATTTTCTATTATTTTATTTCCGTTATTTTATTTGCTAGGTTTAGCTTATCTTTCCTAAACCTATTTAAGAGTTTTTCCAGTTTTTAGATGGGGACGTTCTCATTATTCATTCTAGATCTAGGGTTTGAACGAATAGAGAACTAAACACCTTTATTTCGCTAGACAATTGAAGCATTGCAATGAATTGGTTGTGAGATTTCTATTCCTTTTTCTATATCTTATTAAGTTGGTTTAATTCTCTTGAGCATATTGTCTATTGGTTTGTGTTGGTTTATCTAGAGTTGCTAACTAGGTTTATCAATATTTATCATAGTGCTATGATTTGCATATAGCGGAATGCGAGTGCATATCTAGTAGCAAACACAATTGTTACATATAGTGGAATACGAGTGTGCAATTGTGAGAGAGAATTATTTGCATGTTAAGTAGTAAGGTTTTTTTCTATTTGCATGTATCCTATATCCTTGTTTGAATGCTATTGCTTTATCGATAGTAAGGTTTTCTTCTATTGATATTGTGGTAAGTGCTATCAACAATTGTCTGAATTGGTAGTTAATTACGATCAGGATGGGAACGACTATAAGATTGTGAAAAAAACTTGGAATGATAGTTATCAGTGATCAACCAGTTTTATCTGCAGTGTGGATATTTGTCTAGTGGAATACTTCCACCCATCATATTTATTCTTTCTTTAAAGCTTGAATCATTGTTACTCTGCGATCACATAAAACTCCCCTTGTTACTTGTCAATTACACATCTTTTGCATACAGATAACCGACTCCCTGTGGGATCGACCCTGACTTGCTTGCTATATTTTTTCGTAGGTGAATTAGGATTTCTTTGACAGGAAAATGACACCGGTTTCCGGCCTTGTCAAATTTGGCGCCGTTGCCGGGGAGTCAAATACTCTGTTTGTGATTATTTGTGATTGACTGCGGTGTGGATCTATCTTACGGTCCGCACCTTTGCTACTGATTCACTACTTGTTGAAGTTGATACAGAGACATGTACGAATGGATCAGACACTCCGATAGCTGACTGCGCCAGATCTGATGCAGCAGCCGTTGGTTGTAATCATTCCACCCCTTGCGGATGGTGTGACATTTGAGCTCAGAACAGGAGTGATATGGTTGCTCCCGAGATACCATGGACGAAGTGGAGAGGACCCCATCCAACACTTGGGTAAATTCCACAACGTCATTATGAGCATTAAACCAGCTAACGTCACTGGAGATCAAATTAAAATGAGAGCCTTCGGGTTCACTCTTAAGGACGATGCTGAAGACTGGTACTATCATCTGTCTGGCGGAAGCATAGATTCATGGGCTAAGCTACATAAGGCATTCCTCGCACAATATTTCCCAACCAAGATGGTGAACGCTTTGAAAAGGGCGATTGCCAGTATTGAACAAGGAGAGGAGGATACCCTTTATGACTATTGTGAGCGGTTCAAACGACTTTGTTCTAGTTGCCCGTTCCATGGTTTTGACAAGAAAGCTCTAGTACTCTATGTTTACAATGGGCTGCTGGATGATGAAAGAAGAATCATAGATGCTACTTGTGGTGGTAGTATCATGAATATGACCCCTGATACAGCCATGACTAGACTTCATGATATGGCTGAGAGCACAAGGGATTTTGATGAAGCCCCAAAGACCAGAGGAGTTAATGCTGTCAACTCCAATGATGCGCATTTATTGCAAGAAATTGCTTTATTGAAAGACGTAATTGCGAAGATGGGTAAACAAGAAGCACCTCAACATCACAATGTTTGTGGAATTTGCGTTGATCCATTTCACAACACCAATGCTTGTCCCCAACTTCAGGATGCCACTACTGCTGAAGTATACGCTACTGGAGGTTCCGGACCTATTAGACCTCGACATGATCAACAACAGCTACACCAACCACCACAACCTCACTTTGATGAGCTACCAGTTGCTCCCCAAGCTAGTAGTTCCTCTTCAACTAACGACTTGATCACGGCCTTAACAATGCACTTCACAACTCATGTGCAAACAACTGAGTCAAGCATCAAGAGCATGGCATAGAGAGTGGGTCAGTTAACAAATGTGGTCACTAGGTTGGACAAAAGGGCCTCGCAAGAAAGTGTAAGTGTTGTGACCCTCCAAAGTGGCAAGCAATTGCAAGTCGCTCCTACTGCTGAAGAGGACGACAAAGCTGAAATTGAGGATGGGCAAATCCTACTGCCCCGCGGTGCTTGCGACCGCGACCCGGCGGACACTATCAGTTCTCATGAGTTACAACCACCACCCCGCGGCCATGAACACCGCCCCGCGGTGAGACTACCGCCCCGTGGTGAGAGCCCAGATCTGAATCTTGATCCCGACGAAGAAGAGGACCCCTATGTTCATCCAAAATTTCCTCCTCTTGGTTCTGAAAAGCCCCCTGCCCCCTTTCCGGAGGCACTAAAGGAAAGGAGAATAATCGACGACAAGGATCTCTTCGACACCTTCAGTAAGTGTGAGGTAAACATCCCCCTCCTCAAGCTTGTAAAGAGTGTACCTAGGTACGCTAAGTTTTTAAAGGAGCTATGCACCATCAAGAGAAATCAGAAGCTGAAGGGCAAGGAAAAAGTCAAGGTCAGCGAACGCGTATCTGCTGTATTCCAGAGACGTATGCCAAATAAGTGCGGCGATCCATGTATGTGGAGCATTCCTTGTATTATAGTAAGCTTTCTGAAGACCAAGAAATAAAGCTATTAGGCGTGCTCAGGGAGTATAAGACTGCGATAGGATGGACCATTACAGACATAAAAGGGATAAGTCCCTCGACTTGTATGCATAGGATTCTACTTGAAGATGGAGCCAAACCATCTAGGCAGCCACAGAGAAGACTCAATCCTCCTATGATGGAAGTGGTCAAGAAGGAGGTGCTGAAACTCCTTAAAGCTGATATGATCTTCCCTATTTCCGATAGTCAATGGATAAGTCCAACTCAGGTTGTCCCTAAGAAAGGAGGTATCACGATAGTAGAGAACCAACAAGGGGAATTGGTTCCTACAAGGACCACTACAGGATGGAGGGTGTGCATTGACTACCGTAAGCTGAATGCGGTAACTCGAAAAGACCATTTTCCCTTACATTTTATTGATCAAATGCTATAACGCCTTGCTGGGCGCCCCTATTATTGTTTTCTAGATGGGTATTCAGGATACTTTCAGGTGGCTATAGCGCTAGAGGACCAGGAGAAAACCACATTTACATGCCCTTTTGGCACCTTTGCATACCGCAGAATGCCATTCGGTTTGTGTAACGCACCCGGTACATTTCAACGATGTATGGTTAGTATCTTCTCTGAATATGTTGAGAAATTTATTGAGGTATTCATGGATGACTTCACAGTGCATGGGACTAGCTTTGATTCATGTTTGAACCATTTGGCACTTGTACTTAAAAGATGTGTTGAAACCAATTTGGTTTTGAATTTTGAAAAGTGTCATTTCATGGTAGAACAGGGTATAGTGCTTGGTCATATTGTTTCTGCTAGGGGTATTGAGGTCGATAAGGCAAAGATTGATGTGATTCAGTCTTTGCCTTATCCTACTAATGTGCGTGAAGTGAGTTCCTTTTTAGGTCATGCAGGTTTTTACCGAAGGTTTATCAAGGATTTCTCTAAGATCTCTTCACCTCTATGCGAGCTACTGAAGAAAGAGGTGACCTATGAGTTCACCGACGAGTGCAAGAAGGCGTTTGATTGCTTGAGAGAACGCTTGACAAGTGCACCTATCATTCAGGCACCTAACTGGTCTCGCCCATTTGAGATCATGTGTGACGCCAGTGACTATGCGGTTGGAGCGGTTCTAGGCCATAAAGTGGGACGTGCCTCCCATGTAATTCATTATGCCTCCATGACTCTAAATGGAGCTCAGAGGAACTACTCCACCACTGAGAAGGAAATGTTGGCAATTGTGTTTGCCTTGGAAAAATTTAGGCAATATATTTTGGGAGTAAAGGTAATCATCTACACAGATCATGTTGCCCTTCGTTACCTAATGACGAAGAAGGAAGCAAAGCCAAGATTAATCCGATGGGTTCTCCTACTCACTGAATTTGATGTTGAGATACGAGATAAAAAGGGAGCGGGGAACCTAGTAGCTGATCATCTGAGTAGACTCGTACATGAAGAAGATAAGCCCGGAGCGCAGAGCCCCATTCACGGAACTTTTCCAAATGACACACTCTTTATGATCGAAGGAACTTCGGGTAACGCCCACCGCCCCGCGGTCGGCATTACCGCGACCCGACAGTCTGTAGAAATTGTGGAACTAGAGGCTCCACCGCCCCGCGGTGACACCTACCGCGATCCGGCGACATGTCCAACTGAGAGCCAGCAAAACTCACCGCGGCCCGCGACAACATCTCCGGACTCACACTTTGCTCTGTAAGTACTTCCGAACCCTCTCCTCACATAGCCGAGGACGTCTTCGGACTCCGTTCTTTTAGACCATGGTACGCAGATATCGGGAATTATTTGGTTCGAGAGGAACTACCCCCATATTACACTAGAGCTCAAAAGGAGAAGGTACGAAGAGAAGCCCGTCACTATGTTTGGGATGATCCTTACCTATGGAAACATTGTGTCGATCAGGTAGTGCGCCGATGTCTTCCGGATAATGAGGTACAATCTGTCATTAACTTTTTCCATTCTCAAGCATATGGGGGTCATTTTGGGGAAAATAAGACTGCTAGGAAAGTATTGGATGCAAGATTTTATTGGCCACACATCTTTCGGGATGCTTACGCCTTTTGTAAATCTTGTGACCGATGCCAAAGGGTTGGAAATATCTCTAGGAGGAATGAGATGCCGCAATCATCATTAATCTTTTGCGAGGTCTTTGATGTTTGGGGTATTGACTTTATGGGACCCTTTCCTAGCTCTCATGGGAATCTCTATATATTACTTGCGGTGGACTACGTTTCCAAGTGGGTGGAAGCGAAGGCCACCAGGACTGATGATTCTAAAGTTGTGGCAGGTTTTCTTAAGGAGAACATTTTCTCAAGATTTGGAATACCCAAAGCTTTAATTAGTGATCGGGGAACCCATTTTTGCAACAAGACAGTGACTGCCCTGCTGAAGAAGTATCACATCACCCAAAGAGTTTCCACGGCCTATCATCCTCAAACTAATGGGCAGGCTGAAGTTTCCAATAGAGAGATTAAATCTATCCTGGAGAAAACGGTTGCAGCTAATCGGAAGGATTGGAGTTCTAAACTCAATGATGCACTGTGGGCATACCGCACAGCTTTCAAAACTCTGATAGGAATGTCCCCTTTTCGGTTAGTATTCGGAAAAGCATGCCACCTCCCTGTAGAGCTTGAACATAAAGCATGGTGGGCAATAACGAAATGCAACATGCAATTGGATGAAGTGGGGGATTTCCGGAAGCTACAGCTACAAGAACTAGAGGAGTTACGCCTTGAATCATATGAGAACTCTGTTAGTTATAAGGCGAAAACCAAGCATTGGCATGACAAGCACATCTTGAGAAGAGATTTCAAGCCAGGGGATAAGGTCCTCCTATTTCAATCTCGGCTTAAGCTTTTTGCTGGGAAGCTGAAATCCAAGTGGACGGGTCCTTATGTAATTGCTGAAGTATACCCCCATGGCGCCATTAGCTTGATTGACCCCAAGACGAACAACGTTTTCAAAGTGAATGGCCAAAGATTGAAGCCTTACCATGAAGGCTTCAACCCGAACCAGGTTGATGTAGTGAGTTTTGAGGTCCCTGAAGCTGAAAAATGATAGACCACAGCCTACGTCGAGCCAACGACGTTAACTAAGGCGCTGATCGGGAGGCAACCCGAGGTATTTTTCTTTCCTTAAACCTTTTTCGTAGTTCTTTTGCTTTGTTTCGTTCGCCTGCTACTAACGTGTTAGGTACGAAAGTAAATGGAGGCGAGTTTATTTCTCCAGGAAATCCACGACCGCCCCGCGGTGAACCACACCGCCCCGCGGTGAAGCCTAGGTACTTTTACTTAACTTTGATCTAAAAATAAAGGGCCCCGAAAAAACCTTAAACGGGGAGTAAAAAAAAACTGTTTTGTTTTCAAAACCATTTTCCAAGTTGGATACGAAGGATTTGACGGTGTTATTTGGATCGCCCCGCGGTCTGGTACTTCCCATTACTCTCCCATTAAACACTTCCCGCCAAACCCTAACCTCCTCACCCTCTTCTTTCTCTCTTTTTCTACCGCACCGCGCCTCTCTGTCTTCCCTCGAACCATCACCCAAAATCTCACAATCCCTGCCTTTCCCCTGCTCTAAGCTTGATTGTGGAAGATCCTTGAACCCAATTTCAGATTCCCATAACCAAGCCGCCACATTGCACTCGTCCGACCGCTTCGCGATGCTTTTTGGTTGAAGGAAGGTGTTGTGTGGTTTTGGAGGTGTGATTGGAGGACCGTTGGGCTCTATCTATGCTCATTGGAGGTTGAGGTTGGGAGGTCGCACAGTTGCCGCCTCGCGTTGATGCTCCACCGCCTCGCGCGATTCGGGATTTTTTGAATTGGAGAAGAAGGTTGAACAGTCCACCGCCCCGCAGTGAAGCATACCGCCCCGCGGCAAGCCCCGGGTGACTGTCCATCTTTGGTTTGTAAGTTGTCTTTGCCTAGCTCTTTGATTCCACCGCATTCAAATACTTTAATTATGCCAAGAGCTAGGAAGGTTGGTATGACTGCGGAGGAGAATAAGGCTTATGATGTGGTTGCAAAGAGGGTTGTGCTCCCGCCTCGATTCTTTGATAGAGGGACTTTGGCCGAGTTGGAAATGTTAGAGATGGTCCAGCTGTGTTTGGATAGGTTGGGGTTGGGTGCTTTTCTTGACAAGTGTGCCCCTGCTTTTCCCAAGCTCTGTTATCAGTTTATTTCCACCATGTCAAGATATATAGAGAGGCGCACTATTAATGGTGAAGTGCGCAAGGTGCTTGCGGGCATAAAATTTGAGTATGAGGGGCGAGCTTACGAGATTCCAGTGGAGGAAGTCAGGGAGGTGTTAGGAGTGTCTAGACCACCTACTACTGGGTGGAAGAAGGGACCCGAAGAGGCGGAAATTAAAGACTTCTGGACTACCGCTATGGGAATGCCTGATTTTCAGAAAGGTAAGGAGTCTAGTAACAGACTAGTGCACCCTTGTCTACGCTTAATTCATACAGTGCTGGTGCGATCATTTTGTGGGAGTGCGGAGGATAGGAAGGTTTCTCTGAAACGCCTTGGTTTGTTTCTTCCGATGCTTGACCCTTTGGATGAGGAGATTCCATGTTGGGTTCTAGTGTGGGCTCGCAACCTTCAGAGGATTCGCGAGGGTGAGGCGCGAGATATTGTTCAGGGTGGTCTGATCACCTTGGTTATGGCCGCCAGAGTTCAAACTGATACTATTCCTCAGCCGATCACGCCTGTTCGCTACGACATCCCATGTCTGCGAGGTATGGTATGTTGAACAACTCCTAGGAGCAATTCCTCTGGTGTTCTTTTGGAGGCCATATGCTACGCCTTCCTCGTCATTTTACCTATCCGCGGGATTTCACACAGTGGTTCATTCCATCTGACGCTGAGGTCATTTCCCTCATTTCTGAGGATAGTTTCCAGGCCGTTGCTCCTATGGATTTTGATCCCCCTGTGTATGCTGCTGCCTCTTCTTCTGCATCGACTTTTGAGATTCCTTGGGATGAGATGTTTGCTCGTTTTGCTGCTTTCACGCTGCGTCAACACGCTGCAAATGAGGGGATGCTGACTCGCCTGCAGACTTTGCAGACTGATATTGAGAGTGATATTACGAGCCGGTTGAGTTCATCTGAGACATCTATGCAGGAGCACTATTTTGGGCGGTATCCATTTCCGCCAGGCTATCCACCTTACCAGTGAGTTTATTTTCTCATTCCCCCTATTTAGTTATGTCTTCTTCTACATTGAGGACAATGTGTGATTCAAGTGTGGGGGAGGGATTTAGACTTGCTGCCTATCATAGTTAGTGTACATAGTTTGTTTATGCATTTCAATTCTGCATCTCAGATTCGAGTTATTCTTATTCTTATTCTAAAAAAAAAAAAAGCCATAAATATGAGAAAAGGCAATCAAAATCCTGGGATGAGCTGAAAACCCGAAAATGCGGTTCAAGTAATAAGCAGGTAGTCCAACTGGTATAGACCGATGCAAAAATAGACTGGAGTGATGTGAGTACATGTGAGATGTCTTGCAAAATGAAATGAGTGGCTAGGTAAAAACCCGAGAGGGCGCCTAGGCAAAATGAGCGTAAAGAAAAAAGAGTGAATTCTAGGTTCATTCTGGAGGTTGGCGTCATAAGCTGAGGTGATATAAGGAGTTCGGGTAGGTCACTCTGGAGCGATAAGGAGCTAGACAGGAGTTAGGAATAGATTTATCTCGCATCACTTGTTTTGGTTGTCTGGAGCTGATTGTTGAAATGTTGTAATTACTGGTATCATGTTTGCTCGCACTTCCTGAGGCCTTGGTATTTGATGACTGGAGTAGGATTAGTTTTAATTTACTCGGGACGAGTAAAGGTCTAAGTGTGGGGGAATTTGATAGGTGTCATTTCAGGCACCTTAACTAGTGATTATTGACATGATTTAGATGGAGTTTCGGTATAGATTTAGACTAATTCTGTAATCCAGAAGAAGAGTTGAGAAGTGAAGATATCATAGGATTTACAACTTTATGAAGGATGGAGAAGATAGAGGAGAAGATCTGCTTAAGACTCATGGAGGAAGGCTACCATCACTTTGTAGTACAGATGAGCAGAAGATGAAGATTTGAAGAAGCTGTACTTCACCGCCCCGCGCCACAAGCCACCGCGACCCGGCGGTGGACTTCAGAGAAGGCAACACAGCGAAGCCACCGCCCCACGGTGGAACTCACCGCCCCGCGGTGGATGTATACGCCTCGCGGCCATCGTTTATTTGTTCCGATTTTAGCATTTTCGGATGTTCCATTTTCTATTATTTTATTTCCGTTATTTTATTTGCTAGGTTTAGCTTATCTTTCCTAAACCTATTTAAGAGTTTTTCCAGTTTTTAGATGGGGACGTTCTCATTATTCATTTAGATCTAAGGTTTGAACGAATGGAGAACTAAACACCTTTATTTCGTTAGACAATTGAAGCATTGCAATGAATTGGTTGTGAGATTTCTATTCCTTGTTCTATATCTTATTAAGTTGGTTTAATTCTCTTGAGCATATTGTCTATTGGTTTGTGTTGGTTTATCTAGAGTTGCTAACTAGGTTTATCGATATTTATCATAGTGCTAGGATTTGCATATAGTGGAATGCAAGTGCATATCTAGTAGCAAACACAATTGTTACATATAATGGAATACGAGTGTGCAATTGTGAGAGAGAATTATTTGCATGTTAAGTAGTAAGGTTTTCTTCTATTTACATGTATCCTATATCCTTGTTTGAATGCTATTGCTTTATCGATAGTAAGGTTTTCTTCTATTGATATTGTGGTAAGTGCTATCAACAACTGTCTGAATTGGTAGTTAATTACGATCAGGATGGGAACGACTATAAGATTGTGAAAAGAACTTGGAATAATAGTTATCAGTGATCAACCAGTTTTATCTGCAGTGTGGATATTTGTCTAGTGGAATACTTCCACCCATCATATTTATTCTTTCTTTAAAGCTTGAATCATTGTTACTCTGCGATCACATAAAACTCCCCTTGTTACTTGTCAGTTACACATCTTTTGCATACAGATAACCGACTCCCTATGGGATCGACCCTGACTTGCTTGCTATACTCTTTAGTAGGTGAATTAGGATTTCTTTGACAGGAAAACGACACCGGTTTCCGGCCTTGTCAGTATTAAACTTCCGTTGTTACTCGGAATAATAATTAAAAGCCTTAACAGAAGGGTGTGTGTTGTAATAAGATAAGTGCGGTTAAGCACATAAATAATAAGCTTTGGTAGTTGTACTAATTGGGGTGGACATAATTGTCACCCTAAGGTTTAAAACTTCGTAGCTGCTCTTAATAATATTAAAAGTCTTAATGTTGATGTGAGTGTTGTAAGTGGTTAAGTTAAGTGCCATTGTCGCACACAATTAATACACCTTCCCAACCAGTTGTCATAATTTCCTATAAGGCTCATGTCCTTTGGAGTCTTTTCTTCAGTGCATAACTATTATTAATCATTCAGTGAAAGTACCGGGTTATGTATCGTTCCGTCGGTTGTTATTCGAGGGACAATGATAGTAAACGGTTACGATCACTCGAACCACTCTGCTTGTACCCTTGCTTAGTCTTTCATTAGACTAACCAACCGTAATTGTTCTCTGCATGGTTGGCTGGTGTCATTCGTTCGATTCGGCACATCAGAGGTTGATGCCCGAAGTCAAAGTAACCTGTTGAAGGATAAGAGGCTTGCAAACGAAGATTTAAGTGTCAGTGTTTTAAGTTGTTAAGTGTTTTAAATTATTAAGATTCTTTAAAGTCTTCCGTTGTATTATACTCTGTTGTAAAATCATCTCCTCATTTGAAGAGAGATCTTTTAATAAAAAGGGTTGAGTTTCATGTACAAAAAGTCTTCCGCTATTTAATCTTTCATTATTTAATATGTTTAATTAAGTTAAATGTTCCGACCAAAGCCTGGGGTGACATCGGACAGAACGTCTGAGGTCACTGGCATGTGGCACTACCGAGGTATAAATCGGGGGTGTTACACACGTTTCCATCCGACCTGTAAATTATGGCTTCCTCATGACTATCTTCATGGGATAGTTAGTGCATACAATAATAGTGTGGGATTCAAAATATGGTCGTAACTTATTTGAAGCCATGACTAAAGCAAGTACAAGTTTCTCAAGTGACGAATAGCGTGTCTCAGCGGGTAACAAATATTTACTTACGTAATAAACTGGAAGTTGGTTACCTTCTTCTTCTCTGATTAGGACGACACTTACCATCGCATCAGATACTACTAAGTATAATGGCAATGACTCATCGTCTTTTGTCTTGGACAATAATAGTGGAATAGCTAGATAAGACTTCAAGTCCTGGAATGCTTTTCATGCTCTCCCGACCATTCAAAGCTTTTGTTCTTTTTGAGGACATCATAAAACAATTTACATTTGTCAGATGATTTGGAAATAAACCTATTGAGAGTCGCTACCCGACCGGTTAGTCATTGCACATCTTTCGCGTATCGAGGCTATTTTAGATTCACAATCTATCCCTTTCTATGTTACCATGTATCATAAGAATTTTCATGTCGATACTCCGAAGGAGCGTTTGGTCGGGTTGAGCTTCATGTTGTATTTTCTAAGCACAGCAATGGAGTCTTCTAGATGTTTGATATGATCTGAGGTGATCTTCGACTTGACTAACATGTCGTCGATGTACACCTCCATGGTGTCCCTAATTTGGTATTTGAACATTTTGTTTAACAGTCTCTAGTAGGTCACCCCTGCATTTATTAGTCTGAAAGGCGTGACTTTGTAACAGTACGTACCTTGGCTTATGATGAATGCGGTTTTTTCTTGGTCGTCGGGATCCATTAAGATATGATTGTATCCACTAAAGGTATCCATAAATGTGAGCATTTTGTGTCCTGCCGTGGCATCCATCATTGCGTCTATGTGGGGTAAAGGAAAGGAGTATTTTAGGCATGCTTTATTTAGATCTTGAAATCGATGCAGACTCTCCATTTGTCGTTCTTTTTCTATACCACATCAATGTTAGCAAGCCATTCTGGGTATTTAACTTCTTTGATTTTACCTCTTTCAAGAAGATTCATGACTTCGACGTTGACAATCTTGTTCCGCTCAGGCGTAAACTTGCATCTTTTTGGTTTGACGGGTGTGAACCACGGATCAACGTTTATCTTATGGGTGATCACATTTGGGCTTATTCCGACCATATCTTCGTGTGACCACGCGGAGCATTCGATATTCTGTCATATGAATTCAACTAAACGTGATATGTTTTCGTTACTCAAATCGATCCGATCTTTACCACCCACGTTGGTTTCGTGGGGTCTAACACGGTTTCATCTAATGATTCCACTTCGGGTTAATGTGTTACATAGACCCTTTGTTGTTCTGTAATTGCTATGCATGTCCCGTCCCCCACTAATGATTTCATTGACATGATGTAACATTTCTTGGCAGATCGTTGATCACCTTTGATCTCCTATACCCCCACTTTGTCGAGAACTTAATCGACTAATTATAAGTGGATGGTACAACTTTCATGGGCAGTCGAGTACTAGAAATTTTACTTGTAGGTTGACGTCTCCAGCGTACGTTGTTAACACTATTTCTCCTAGAATATGCTTGACTTCTCCACTGAACCCAACCAATAGAGTCGATTTCTTGAGGAGGTCATCCTCACTAAGCCTCATGTTTACTAAAGTGTCTAGTGTTAACAAGTTCATGGAACTGATAGTGTCGATTAGTACTATGTGAGTTAAACAATTTCCAATAGATAAGGAGATGACCAAAATGTCATGATGAGGACCGAGTTCATCGGCTTCTGAGTCATCGAAGGTGATGGTCGGGATGTATCCATTGTCAGCTTCTTGCTTTGTCGACACCATGGGTCGATCCCCTTTGCTCTCTTTAGCATGGAATTTGGCAGCGGAATATGTGTTTCCATATATTTTCGATCCTCCTGCAATAGTATTAATAATTTTTGCATGTACATGAGAAGGGGGTTTGTCTGTGGTTACCTAATAACTCCGTTCAAGCGTCGATTTTGCCTTGTATGATATCACGTCACGTAAGAGTCCTTGTGCTAGCAAGCGCGCAACTTCTTTTTGCAATGCTATGCACTAATTTGTTCCATGGCCGTGATATCCATGGAATTTGCACCATTTGGACATATCTTTTTCGAGTCTGGTCTGTCACTCTTCCGAGGCCACCTTACTTATTTTCCGTATTTGTAGGAGTGAACCTTTGGAGGTTGTGATGGATGGTCTTTTCAGTCTCGGTTCGTGTGATATGAATTGTTTACTAGAGGGTTATCATTACGGTTCTTCGGATATGGTTGATGTCTCTTATCTCATCGGTTATTGGAATCGGATCTCCTATCGACACGATCTGGGCTTTTGTCTACCTTTCCTGGCTCTTCATCCTCCTCGAGGCGTACTTGAGCCATTGTCTTGGCTTGGATGACTTCAAAGCGTCTACATGGGTACTTTGTGAGTTCTCTGTAGAGTTCGCTTCCTCTGATATGGTTCTCTCTCAAGGGAGGTTGCCCTTTGGCTTGGCGTGCAAGGCGCTCTTCCTTTTTCTCTCACCCTTGCCGAGGTAGTTTAGGGTAGTTTCCTAAGGTGTTCTAGGGCTTCCAACGACAGCCCCCTCACAAGATATATTGAACCTTACTTCAAGTTGCACGGTTTTATGGTTCTCTTCTTGGGTCTCAAGACAACTTTCGGCCGTTTCTTGATAGGGTTCTCTCAAAGGATTTCCCTCAAGAATTTAGGATGCTCTCAAGGCTGCCCTCCCACACAAATTCGTACTCAAGGTTGGAAACAAGATCAAGCCAAACACGTTCAACTTTTGGAGCTTCTTTCCATGGTCGAATTTGGTCAAATTGGAGTGTGATTTTTGAATTTGAATCATGGGCATTTAATGTAAGATCAATACATGTTTTATCCCTCTAAAATCAGGAATCAAATCCCCAGGAAAGATAAAGGGATATGCATATTGAATCTATTGAATATTATGCACCAACAAATCCAAAACAAGTTATCGATATCCACCAAGGATATGACTCACATAGGTTTCACACCGGTTTTGGATACAACTCACCAAAACCAAGTTAAGTTGACTTGGATATGACTCACCAAGACAAATCACTCAAAGACTGGGAAGCTTAGAGTTAATTGAGAAACTCAACTATTTTGTATTCAAATTAATCAAAGCTTAAGTAAAAACGAAATGTTAAACCCCTACTTATAGTCTCAAAATGTCCCAAAACTATTCCTGCAAGAAAAGCAATAAAAAAACCTTGACTTTGTAATTTGTGGATCTTCCATCTCGTAACTCCAATGGGACTGATTTTTGGATACGTCCACGATACATTAATTAAAAAAATCATTTATAAACATTAGTAAAATCCACCAATCCAATTGACAAAAAGGACATGAACAAGATTTACTCTTAAATTTAGAATTTCCTTAAAAGATAGGTCTTGTGCATGCGATAATTTTTTTTCTCCGAAGTCTGTTTGAGCTAAAATTCGAATATCTTTTCGTTAAGCCTATGAACAAGAACATATCAAAAAATTAGACCAATCTACTGAGCCAATTGATAACTCCTCCATGCCCTAGTTTGGGTCCCGACTCTAGGCCGTAGGGATGCTCCTTTAGCCACCTCACCGAGTGTAATATCCCACTTAAATTAGAAGGGTAATATAGTAATTTCTATTTGATAAAAATAAAAGTTATGAAATTCATTGTATTGCTTTTAGAAGAGTAATTTAATTTTTTATTAACTTAAGTTCAAAAGTTATTTTAAGATAATTTTGTACAAATTATCAAATGGGTCATCATAATATGGGTAGAAATAATCAATTAAGTATAAGCATGAATGGGGTTTTGGGAATTTAATT
Organism: Rheum nobile; assembly: GCA_027886185.1. Classification (NCBI taxonomy): domain Eukaryota; kingdom Viridiplantae; phylum Streptophyta; class Magnoliopsida; order Caryophyllales; family Polygonaceae; genus Rheum; species Rheum nobile. Next base: position 10,307,630 of record WOAB01000027.1, read on the forward strand.
AGATATAATAATAAGGTTATAAGTATTATTATGTTTATCCATGAAGGAATAAAATAATACTTAACCTAGTATGTTACCTCTTTAAGCCATTAATTATTTAAATTATGTTAACTTATGTTAATATTAATTTTAAAAAAATTATCTTGTTAAGCATAAAGTATTTACAATAATGATTAAAATATGGTTAAGTTTATAGTTGGGTGCAAATCTGGTGAGGACATGTATACATGTTAGGACTAAGGACACCTAATAACACTAGATTGAAAGCCATCCAACGGGTGCAAATGCGCGCGTGTTAGTAGATAAAAAGAAGCCACGCTCTCAGCCTCTCTTGCAGACACGCGCTTTTTAAATCAAAAGAATTCCAAACGACACAATCAGAAAACAGAGCGCGAGACAGTTAACGGGAGGGAAGGAGAGCGAAACTAGGGCGATTTCAGAGGTTGATTTCGAAGCGATTTCAAGACATGTTTCCAAAAGCAAGGTAATGTATCGATTTCATCATGTTTTGCAGTACATCTAAGCGATTTCAAGCGCTTCTTCTCATTTTGATGCTTGTTCTCAACATCTAACATACTTCCGCTCGAATTTCAGTTTTTTTCCTACTTTGTTCCGCGCGATTTGGACTCCTTCAAGCAGATTTTGTGTTCATCTTCTAAGATTTCTAGTGGATTTTCAGGTATCGGAAGAAGAAGAACCAAAACAAGTCAAAAATGCCAAAATCGAGAAACGAGAAATCACAACAAGTATGAAGAAAACTGTAAAACCTATATAAATCTTCTAGTTTAAACTGCTTGATGAAGATCAAGGATCGAGAATGACGCGGTGCAAGGAAAGGCTCAAAAGGTCTCCGTGGAAGCGTCAACCCAAGGCCAAAAATTAGGCCTGACTTCAACCGACTCGTTATCCTTCACCTGAACTCGGAATTGGATGATTCCGGCGACAGTAGTTAGATGGTGAAGTCTAGTTTCTGTCCTCCAAATTTTAGAATTTTCTGAGTGGTGAAGCAAAAGATATGGTATTTTTACTGAGGGGTCGCTGAAAGTTCCGGGAAGGAATTCAACGAAATGGTTGTTGTGGATGTGGGTGACCGAATGGTGAATGAAGATGGACGTTGTTGGTGATGGATAGGTATCTTCCTAAGCCAAGATATGACACACTGGACCAAGGAAGACAAGGCAATGAATTTGAGATTTGACTCACTCAAACACAATTACCGAACAATTGATGTAACACACAATCGCAATCAATTGATATAACTCACAATTGAAGAAGGAAGAGAGCACAATGGTGCAAACTAATTCTGCATTTTCATTTAGTCTTGGACGTGCCTTACAATGAATAACCTAGCCTTTAAATAGGCTGCAAAGGAAAATAAAGAAAAGCTTAAAAATAAACCACTAACACTTATCCACTAATACAAAGCACTAGTGAGCATTTTAGGGAATTAAAACTAACCACTAACTCTAAACACTCACCCACTAACACAAGACACTAGTGAGCATTTTCGGAAATTAAAATTAACCACTAAAATGTCTTAAATTCATTAATAATAGGATTAAAATAAATGGCCCTAAAATGGCCAGCCTTCTGCTGAACTGTCGTAAAGACAACAGTTTCTGGGTTTATTTGCCGGGAATTTGAGGAAGACCTTAACATGATAGTTGTATATATTTTCCTTATCTTTCCAATGACTACTCATGGGCCTCCATTGGACGTTCGTAGCTCCGGATATGGCCAGAATACTGAGTAGGTGTCGACGCGACATATTTTTTGATTTTGACACCTTCCAAGTTTCGAACCATTTTATTGGGACAAGCTTTTGACCTTCTTCAAAAATGACGATGTCCATAGTCACATCATCCTCTCCTCCTTTAAGAGGATTCGTCCTCGAATCCAAATGATAAAGAAAAAATTTCTTATGAAGAGGTACGAGAGATGACTTGTCTTCCCTTTCTTGCATGGCACGAGTAGTCTTGGCAAGTGATCCTGGGTTAGTGGACTCGACCTCCTCTTCTTTCGGTTGTGGCTTCTCCTCCACAACTCTCAGGGTTGGCTCATCATCAAGCACTTGTTTTTCAACAACAATGCCAACGGAAGATTCACACACTTCTTCCTTAGACGATTCATCCCCTTTGAGTTGTATTTTCTTTTGTGAAAAATATTGACGGATCATCTCCTCAACCTTCTTCCAAGGGTCGGGGTGATACATGACTCCTTTCGAAACCTCCTTGCGTGGCTCTGATACCAAATGATGAAGATCAAGGATCGAGAATGACGCGGTGCAAGGAAAGGCTCAAAAGGTCTCCGTGGAAGCGTCAACCCAAGGCCAAAAAATAGGCCTGACTTCAACCGGCTCGTTATCCTTCACCTAAACTCGGAATTGGATGATTCCGGCGACAGTAGTTAGATGGTGAAGTCTAGTTTCTGTCCTCCAAATTTTAGAATTTTCTGAGTGGTGAAGCAAAAGATATGGTATTTTTACTGAGGGGTCGCTGAAAGTTCCGGGAAGGAATTCAACGAAATGGTTGTTGTGGATGTGGGTGACCGAATGGTGAATGAAGATGGACGTTGTTGGTGATGGATAGGTATCTTCCTAAGCCAAGATATGACACACTGGACCAAGGAAGACAAGGCAATGAATTTGAGATTTGACTCACTCAAACACAATTACCGAACAATTGATGTAACACACAATCGCAATCAATTGATATAACTCACAATTGAAGAAGGAAGAGAGCACAATGGTGCAAACTAATTCTGCATTTTCATTTAGTCTTGGATGTTCCTTACAATGAAACAACCTAGCCTTTAAATAGGCTGCAAAGGAAAATAAAGAAAAGCTTAAAAATAAACCACTAACACTTATCCACTAATACAAAGCACTAGTGAGCATTTTAGGGAATTAAAACTAACCACTAACTCTAAACACTCACCCACTAACACAAGGCACTAGTGAGCATTTTTGGAAATTAAAATTAACCACTAAAATATCTTAAATTCATTAATAATAGGATTAAAATAAATGGCCCTAAAATGGTCAGCCTTCTGCTGAACTGTCGTAAAGACAACAGTTTCTGGGTTTCTTTGCCGGGAATTTGAGGAAGACCTTAACATGATAGTTGTATATATTTTCCTTATCTTTCCAATGACTACTCATGGGCCTCCATTGGACGTTCGTAGCTCCGGATATGGCCAGACTACTGAGTAGGTGTCGACGCGACAGATTCTTTGATTTTGACACCTTCCAAGTTTCGAACCATTTTCTTGGGACAAGCTTTTGACCTTCTTCAAAAATGACGATGTCCATAGTCACATCACTGCTTCCTACAAAATTCATGTGCTTCTATTCTTTAGATTGTGCTTTAAAATGGTTTAGAGTTGTGTGCATACAATAATAACATGTGTGTGCATATGGTTGTAACATCCATGTGAAGATCATTTAACTTCGTTATTGTCTGTAGTGAAATATATTGTTATGAAATGTTATAGTGTTGTGTGCATATCGTAAAAACATGTGTGTGTATATGGTTGTAACATGAGTGTGCAGATGATTTAAGTATGTTATTGTCTGTAGTGAAATAGATTGTTGTAAACTGTTAAAGTGTTGTGTGCATATGACAAATAGGATGTGCGTGCATATGATAAAAACATCTTTGTGCATATGGTTGAAACATGTGTGTGCATATGATTTAATTGAAACTTTTGTGTGCATACAATGATAATGTTTGTGTTCATATACTATGAGTTAATGTGTGTTCACGTTGTGTGTGCAAACAGTGAGGCAAGTGTATATGTTGTGTGTATGTGATATACCTTATGTGTGCATTAAATAAAAAATCAGGTTGTGCATATGAAATAAAATTTAAAATTATGTGTCCATATGATATTCTAATTATATATGTGTGCTCTTGTTTTTATTGCTTGAGTTCCAAAGGTGGTGGATTTAAGATATGGAACAATTACAATTGATCCAAATCAAAGCCCAACATCATCATCTATGAGGGAGTTGAGAACAAAGCAAAAGAATGACAGATCTAGAAAGAACAAAACACCGACTTCCTCACTAACAAAAGGTATATTGTAAATATGTGTGCATTTGAAAACATATTTGTCTTTGAATATCTCTAGTTAATAGGTGTGCATATGAAACATATCTACTTAATAGGTGTGAAGGGAATAAACAAGAAGAGCAAAAAAAGGTTGGCCATCAAGCAAATCCAAGATAATGGTTCTGAATCTGAAGTAGAAGAGAGACTACCCTCCACAGATCTGAGAGAGATGGATCCATCAGCTTCTATGATGGTTGTGTATCAAGGAGGACAAACATATACACAACAACAAGATCCTAGTTGTGAATTCACTCCTCCAACAAACACTCCCCCTGGTTAGTAAAATAGCTTTTTGTGTGCATATGTCTTTTAACTGTGTGTGCATATATGTTTAACTTGTGTGTGCATATTTCTTATAATTGTATGTGCATATAATAATTATTTTGTGTGCATGTACATAGGTCTTCTGTGTGCATACAAACACACTTGAGTATGCATATGCAAATCTGTGCATAAGTCTTGTGTGTGCATATACACACATGTACATGTCTCTTAATTGTGTGCATATGTCTTTTAACTGTGTGTGCATATGTGTTTAACTTGTGTGTGCATATTTCTTATAATTGTATGTGCATATACACACACACTTGTGAGTGCATATGCAAAATGTTAAAGTGTTGTGTGCATATGACAAATAGGATAAAAACATTTGTGTGCATATGGTTGAAACATGTGTGTGCACATGATTTAATTGAAGCTTTTGTGTGCATACAATGATAATGTTTGTCTTCATATACTATGAGTTAATGTGTGTGTTCATATTGTGTGTGCAAATCTTGAGGCAAGTGTATATGTTGTGTACATTGTGTACAAGTGTGTGCATTATGTGTGTAATGCACACACAAGTTGTATGCATGTATGAATCATTTTGTGGGCATGTACATAAGTCTTCTGTGTGCATACAAACACACTTGAGTGTGTATATGACCGCACTTGTGTGTGCATATGCACAGTTGTATGCATATATGAATCATTCTATGTGTAATGCACACACAAGTCTTTTGTGTGCAATGTACAAGTATGTGTTCATATGTTAAATATTATTGTGTTTCTTTTATTTTGGGCACAGAAACAAGAAGGAAGAAACAAAGGGAAGGAACAAGAAAAAGCCCAAGGTATACAAAGAAGTCAAAGCCAGCGCACACTGAAGCAAAAGAGAAGGAAGTTAATGAAAAACAAAAACAAAAAGGCAAGAGGAAGAAAAGCCCTACAGAAGCAGAGGTATCTAAACAAAAGAAACAGAAAAAGGAGGAGAAGGACACTGAGAAGGTATCAAAGAGAGGGAAAAAGGAGGAGAAGGACACTGAGAAGGTATCAAAGAGAGGGAAAAAGGAGGAGAAGGAGACTGTGAATATCACAAAGCAACAATTGAACGTGAAGAAATGGATAACTGAAGCTAGGAATGAGAACCCTCGGGTGTTATGTAGAAAATCCCCAAGATCACTTGTTCGAATGTTTGCTGATGAACAGAATTTCAGTGCTGCCCAGAGACAAGCTGTTATAGACATGGGATTTGGAGCATTTCTTGAGTGGAAGGTCGAAGACTTGCCAGGGAGGCTAGGCCTATATGTTGCTAGCAAATTTGATCAATGTAAATGCACCATCAAGTTAAAGGATTCTGCAAAGATTTTGGTTACTGAGAATGATACACATGACTATCTCGGCATTCCAAAGGGCAGCATCATAATTATAGCTCCCGATAAATTGCGCAACAAAGAAATCCTTGCCAAGTTAGCTGAGGACTTCCCAAAAAAGACAATGAGGAGTATTGTCATCATTAATATCAAAGACAAGATGCTGACATATCAAAGGGATATTTGGTTCAAGAGGTACTTCATCCTTTTTTTTGTCAATTCGGTGGTGGATGGGCACGCAAATGGGAAGTTGAAGTTTGAGATACTTGATCTCCTAGATGATGTTGACAAGATAAACCAATATAATTGGAGTGCCTTTGTCTTTGACAAGCTTGTTGAGTGTGGAGGTAATTGGAAACCTAGTACAACAAAACCATACACGGGACCTCTGTTACTACTACTGGTAAGAATAAAACTTTCATTTCGTTGAATTCATTATTTCTGAAATTTGTGTGCATATATGAGTACTTATTTGTGCATATCCATATACTTGTGTGTTCATATCTTAAGCAGCTGGGAAATTGTGTCCATTATGAACCATTGTGTGCATATGCTTACACTGTTGTGTGTATATGTCTCATACCTGTGTGTGCATATGGACATAAATGTGTGCATTTTGGTCATATGCACACACATGTTTGTGTAGTGTGTGTGTGCATATGGACATAAATGTGTGCATATGTGTGTGGATGTGCACACACTTGTGTGTGCATATGGACATAAATGTGTGCATATGTGTATGCACTGTACACACATGTGTGTGCATGTGTGTGTGCATGTGCACACACTATTGTGTGCATGTGTGTGCATGTGCATACACTATTGTGTGCATATGTCTCATACTTGTGTGCATATGCACACAATTGTGTGGATATGTCTCGTACTTTGTGCATATGCTTATGGTGTTGTGTGCATATGCTTACAGTGTTGTGTGCATATGTCTTCTACTATGTGTTTACCTCTTTGTTCACATCTTAATGTGTGCATATCACTTCTTTGCAGTTGGTATATGTTGACCAAATGGTGTTCAAAGGAAAGCCATCTGAGAGGAAATTCCCAATAATCAAGAACTGGAACACAAAGACCCTAAAGGAAAGAGAAGACGAAGGGTTAATCCATTGTGGATTTGGGAGAGGGTTTGCAAGGGGAAGACCTCAGTTTCACGATCAAGATGAATCAACAAGGCATGAAGAGACATATTCTGCCCAAGATAAACAGAATGATGTTGCTCCAAATGATGACGAACTCAAGACATTCATGAAGGGCTATCTACATGATGCTGAAGAAATGGTTGTCAAGATTAGAAAGTTTGTGAATAAGAACAAGGGGACACCACCACAGCTTGCTCACAATGGTTTACTAAACAAGGTCAACATTGGTTGTGAGAAGATTTTAAATGTTAAGCTGAGATCGGAATCCTTGTCACAAACTGATGATGACGACTTCGACAACCAATCTGAATTCTGGGACGAAGCTGTAAAGTGCTTGGATGAAATTGATAAGACTTTGAAGGAAAAAGAGAAGCATGAGGGATCTATGTGGGTACCCAGACTGTCGGATTTTTTTCAACAAGTATCAAGGGATTACGGTAAAGTAAGTTAATAATGTGTTTTGTTTGCTATATATTTTGTTACAATATAATGTGTTTTGTTTACTTACGGTGAAGTAAGTACTAATCCATATGTTTACCTTCTAATGAAGAAAACCAATGATGAAGAAAACATGCACGAATCCCAGATTGTTGGAAGTGATGATGATAAGGAAGAACGAGAAAACATGGAGGAGCCTCACACTTACGGAGAAAACATGGAGGAGGCCAGTAACATTGAAAAGGAAAAAGAAATTGTAAATGACAAGGAAGAAGAAAATGAGGAAGAACAAAACCAGGTAAACATAAAGGAGCCTCATAATGAAGAATAAATCATGGAGGAGGTAAATATTAATGACAAGGAAGAGGATGATGGAAATCAGGCAAGAAAATCTTTTAACAATAAATCTGTGTGTGCATATGTTGAGTCCTTGTGTGTGCATATAAATAACTATTGTGTGTCCATATGTTAAAGTTTAAGGGTTCAAGTGAAATGCCTGGCCAAATCATTGAAGAGGAAGATAAGGAGTCATCAGGGGAGAAAGAGGTAAAAATAATAAAAAACATTTGTGTGCATATGTTGATACTTGTGTGTGCATACTAATAACTTTTGTGTGTGTATACTAATAATTCTTGTGTGTGCATATGTTGAAGGTTAAGGGTTCAAGTACAATGCCTGTCCAAATAATTGACGACGAAGATAAGGAGGCTTCAGCAGAGAAAGAGGTAAAAATCATGTGCATATCTTAAAACTTGTGTGCTTATAAAATGTTATGTGTGTGCATATGTTGATAATTGTGTGTGCATATAAATATCTCTTGTGTGTGCATATGTTGAAGGTTGGTGGTTCAAGGGAGATGCCATCCCAAATAATTGAGGAGGAACTTAAGGAGCCATCAGGAGAGAAAGAGGTAAAAACCAGAGTAGAACCTAATTTGTGCTTATCTTAAAACTTACGTGTGCATATCTTAAAACTTGTGTGTGCATATGTTGAAAGGTTGTGTGCATATTGAAGGTTGGGGGTTCTAGTGAAATGCAAGGCCAAATCAATGAGGAAGAGGAGGCATCAGGAGAGAAAGAGGTAAAAATCAGAGAAAACCTACTGTGTGCATATCTTAAAACTTGTGTGTGCATATAAATTGATATGTGTGTGCATAGGTTGATACTTTTGTGTGCTTATAAATAACCCTTGCGTGTGCATATTTTGAAGGTTGGATGTTCAAGGGACATGCCATATCTTAAAACTTGTGTGTGCATATTGAAGGTTGGGGGTTCTAGTGAAATGCAAGGCCAAATCAATGAGGAGGAAGATAAGGAAGCATCAGGAGAGAAAGAGGTAAAAATCAGAATACCTACTGTGTACACATCTTTGGAGTGTCTCCCCATACTTAGAACGATGTGGGGGCTGATATGGCTTAACCTGAATATGTTGCACGTCACTAGATAAAGGCTTACAGCCTTGTATGGTTAGTGCAGGGGGGCTAGTGCCCAAAGTAGAGGGAATAAAACTTCCTACATCATCTAGCAGGACATCACCAACACGCACTTCATGCAACTCAATAGGTCCTTCATTAGTGGAACACTCAACTACGGTCTCCACTGCATCAGTTTTAACATTTTCATGCATAGAATTATCAATATCACTAATGCAGAGAGGGGTGGACAATTCAATGGAGTTGGCTTTATGAATATTATGTTCAAATATAATTCCATCAAATTCCATAGTCAAAGTTCCACTATCTACATCAATCTTTGTCATGGAAGTTTTCATAAAAGGTCGTCATAGCATAACAGGAGCAACTTGTTCATCATAATCCATGTCCATAACAAAGAAATCAGCAAGGAAAATCAAAGAACCTATCCTAACAAGAACATCTTCCACTATACCCTTAGGGGGCACACATGATCCATCAGCAAGTTGTATGACAATGTTAGAATCATGCAAGGGTCCTAATTTCAGTTTTTCAATCAATGAAAAGGGTAGAACATTAATTGAGGCACCCAAGTCTAGCAGTGCTTTCTCAAAAAGATGCCCACCTAAAGTGATAGGAATAGTAAAAGTACCTGGATCCTTGCATTTTGTGGGCAGACGCTTCTGAACTACCGCTGAAACTTGTGCACCCACTGGACTCTTCTTTTGGGTCTTCTGCTTTTGAGTCCTCTTCACCGTGCATAGCTCCTTTAAGAACTTGGCATATCTCGGGATAGCCTTTATAAGCTTGAGCAGGGGAATGTTCACCTCACAGTTCTGAAATGTCTCGAACAGGTCACTGTTGTTGACAACTCTCTTTTCCTTTAGCGCCTCGGGAAAAGGTGTTGGGGGCTTCTCCGAACCTAGAGGAGGGAACGCGGGGAGAACGTAATCATCATAGGTCTCTTCAGCGGAGATAGAGTTTTGTGGACTAGGTTATGGCGAGCCCACCGCGGGGCGTGAGTCAGCGCCGCGGGGCAGTAGGGTCACGGTGTCTTTACTGGGTTCAGGCGCCGGGTCGCGGCGAGGGTCGCCGCGGGGCGGTGTCAATGAAACTCCTTTACTGGCTCCTCCCCTAGTTTCTGGCCGGGCCGCGGTGGGGTCTGTCGCAGGGCGGTCGGTGACTTCTTCCTTCTCGAACTCGTTCTCCTCTTCAGCATTAGGAGCAACGATCAACTTCTTACCACTTCTGAGCGTGATAGCACTCACGTTCTCTCTGGAATTCACAATGGTCTGGGATGGTAGGGAATTTGATGCCCTTTGGTTAATCTTGGTCACCTCATCGGCTAACTGACCAATCTGCCGCTCCATGTTCTTGATACTCGACTCAGTAGCCTGCACATGTGTGGCAAAGTGCTGAGTCAGAGTCTTTAGCATATCCTCAGTAGAAACTCCAGATGTTTGGCCCTGGGGCCTCTGTTGATAAGGGGCTCTCTGCTGGTACTGTTATTGCGCCGGCTGGTAATGCTGTTGCTGCACTGGCTGTAGACCACCTTGAGGGTCACTCGATATAAAGCCTGGGTGGTCACGCCCTCTCTGATTGTAATTGGGCTATCCACCATATTGTGGTCTAGGGGGTCCGTAACCTCCTACAGCGTTTACTTCAGCAACACCTTCCTCTTGCAGCTGGGGACATGTATCGGTATGGTGGGACTGGTTAGAGCAAAGTCCACACGCTTTAACTTGTTGAGGGGCATTCTGATTCGCCATCCTCAGCACCAACTCTTTCAGCTCGGCTAACTCAGTCAACACTGGGCTTGGTCCTGCAGGGGTCACAACATTGACCGCCTTTCTCTGGTACGTCTTCCCGAAGCTCCTGGTACTCTCACTCATCTCCTGGAGTCTCTCCATAGCCTCATCCGGTGTCAGGTTCAGAATACTTCCACCGCATGCAGCATCAACCATTCTCCTCTCTTGGTCCAGCAGACCGTTGTGCAGATAAAGGACAAGGTCCTGCTTGGCATATCCGTGGAATGGGCAGCTGGAACAGAGCCTCTTGTACCTCTCCAGATAATTATACAGCGTCTCATCACCAGCCTGCTCAATGTTGGCAATTGCTTTTTTCAAAGCATTCGCCTTCTTCGTGGGAAAGTACTTGTCCAGGAACGCTTTGTGCAGTTTAGTCCATGTATCTATGGTTCCTGGCGGCAGGTGGTAATACCAATCGCTCGCAGAATCGAGTAGGGAGAAACCAAAAGCTCTCATCTTGATCTGGTCTTCCGTCACATTCCTGGGCTTCATCGTCATACAGACATTGTGGAACTTGCCCAGGTGAGAGATCGGATCCTCTCCACTCAGCCCGTGGAATTTAGGGAGATACGCAACAACTCCCGACTTCAATTCAAAGTTCACCCCTTCTCCTAGCGCAGGGATGATGACAGCTAGGGGTTGCTCCCCTATATTCAGCTCAGTAAGCTCTCTCAGAGTTCCAGTTCCAGCCATTGCAACGGCTGGGGTATTGGCAGTCTCAACGGTTTCTGTCTCGATGGTTTCAGTCTCAACTGTCTATATTCCTTCTTCTCCGTCTTCCCTTTGATTGCACAGGTTCCTAAGGAAAGATCTGTCAACCTCTGGATCTAAAGGAGCTAGAATAGGGTCAGTACTACGGGTGTCGACCATAAGATAGGTCTCCACCAAAAATCAATCACAAAAACACACAACAAACAAAAGCCTTCCCCGGCAACGACGCCAAATTTGACGGTGGCTAAAAGATGCACAAACAAATGTCGTTGATTAGCCTTATCAAAGTAAATTATCCTAACAAACCCACTAAACAGAAGTATAGAAGACAAGTAAGGGTCGATCCCACAGAAAAGCCTTCCCCGGCAACGACGCCAAATTTGACGGTGGCTAAAAGATGCACAAACAAATGTCGTTGATTAGCCTTATCAAAGTAAATTATCCTAACAAACCCACTAAACAGAAGTATAGAAGACAAGTAAGGGTCGATCCCACAGAAAAGGTTTGATGTAGTATGCAACCGTAAATGACAAGTAACACAAACGGGGGGTTTAGTTATCAAGAGAAAAAAGCAAACAAAGCAAGGCGCTGTCCATGAGAGGTCTCCATAGGAAGAGACGAGTAGGAGGATTCCAAGGGGATCCTACTCTAAATGGTGATGGATCTGCACTACGTCGAGCCAACGACGATAACCAAGGCGCTGTCCGGGAGGCAACCTGTGTTAGTCCTTCTTTGATTTTTTCCTTTCATTAGATTATTTTCATAGTTTATTTTGCTTTGTTTCGTTCGCCTGTTACTCACATTTCAGGTACGAAAGTAAACCCGAGAAGAGATGTGGTACCCAGCCAGTTTCACCCCCCGCGACGCTCCCTACCGCCCCGTGGTGAAGGTCATGTATAACCTCTCGACTTTTTTTTTATTTTTATAAAAAAGCAAGAATAATGGGCCCCGAAAAAACCTTAAACGGGTGAGTAAAAGCTTATTTCTTAAGTGGTAACTAAGGTGTTGACGGATTGGGTTCCCTTGGGTGGGCCAAGATTTCTCTTTTGGGCCATGGTACATGACCGGCCCATCATCCATTTTTCCTTGCCCTTTCCCTGACCTAACCCCACTATCTTTTACCTCCCATTCCAACGCCCCCCTCAAGCTCCCACATCTATTGCCCTCTATCTCCCCCAAATCCCTGTCGACCTTGAGCCAAATCTAGCCCCAAATCCCCAATTTGGAGTCTAGCCTCACAAACAAGCCCAAACACAAACCCACCGCATCGCTTTAGTCCCGCCTCGCCGTTGCTCCGCCTCGCGCTGCCCCCGCTTCGCGTCGCTGCTGCCACCGCCCCGCGCCGACTTTGCCACGACCCGACCATAGCTCCCAGTTTCTCACCGCGACCCTATCGCCCCGCGTTGAGACTCTCTAGGCTGCGTGTTTGTTTGCTTGTAAGTTCTCTAGATTGCCTTGCTTTGAGCACTTCAATTCCCTACTTATGGCATTTAGAGGCAAGAAGAAAGTGTCGACTAGGGATGGGAGTGAGGTTTATAATGTGGTGAAGGAGAGGAAGGTATTGGCTTTGAAGTTTTTCCATACGCCGACTTTGGAGCAGTTGGGAATGTTGGCATGTGTGTCCATGTGCTTGACACAGTGTGGGTTAGGGAAGTTTCTGGAAAAGGCTGCCCCTGCGTATCCAGAGTTGTGCTACCAGTTTATTGCCTCTTTCAAGAGGCTCACCAATGACTCAGACAATAGGCATCTGCGTAAGATCATGTTCACCTACAATGGGCGTGATTACTCCTTATCTCTGAAGTTGGTGCATGAAGCCCTGGGTATTACAAAGGACCCAACTGATGGGTGGTCTGGTGGTATTCACGATTCCGAGATGATGGAGTTCTGGCGGGCTGCTACGGGCAGGAGTTTCAGGAAGGGTCAGGAGGTGAATTCCAAGTTGGTGAACCCGTGTCTGCGGTTGATCCACAAGGTGATGATGCGAGATTTCTTTGGCCATGCGGACGATGGGAAGGTGCCTATGAAGGACTTCCAGTGATTTATGAGCATCTTGGGGACTGTTGAGTATACTCCGTGTTGGGCTACCCTTTTCTTGGGTTCCTTGGTGAGGATTCGTGATGGCGAGCCACGTGATATTTGTGGGGGTGGTCTGATTACCCTTCTTTGTGCTGGAGTGATTGCTTGCGATCAGATTCCTCGGCCTGTTGCCTACGCGGTGTATGATTTAGCACACATGAAGGTGTGCTCGATGCTGAAGCCACTGGGGAAGGATGGTGATTTGGTCTGGTCATCCTATGAGGGCCACATTCTGATTGTTCCCCGGGAGTTTGCTTATTCGCCTTCTTATGCGGGTTGGTGGATTCCCAGTGATAGCCGGATGCCGACCGATGATGCCCCTGCTATTGCTCCTTCAGGTCCGTTTGGGGAGGGCCCTAGTGGTGGTTTTGATGCTGTTGCTGCTGATTCTGTGGGTGGGGACGACCCCATGTCTACCCAGTTTGAGGCGCCTTCGTCTTCATACGGTCCTGTCGCACCCTGGCAGGAGTTGTATTCTAGATGGGACGCATTCTCAGTGCGCCAGGATCAGTGGAACTCCCAGGTAGAGACCGGTCTGCAGACTTGACAGACCCAGTTCCGTGCTGATATAGATGAGCGTCTGGACACCATGGACGCTCATATGAGAGCCTATTTTGGGATGTACCCACCACCACCTTCAGGTCCACAGTGAGCTTATCTTTTCTTCCCCTATATCATTTGATGTTCTCTTTTCTACATTGAGGATAATGTTCGGTTTAAGTATGGGGGAGGGATGTAACTTGCTATCTTGCTTTCTATCTAGCTAGTGTACATAGTTTCGTTTCTGCATTGTTGTTTGTCGTTGTTTCTGCACTCTATTCTAAAAAAAAACAAAATTTTTTTTTCGAAAAAGCCTAAAAGAGGTAAAAAGGCAACCAAAATCCTGGGATGGACTGAAAACCCGAAAGGGCAGTTCAGGTAAAAAGCAGGTAGTCCGGCTGGTATAGACCAGGGCAAAATTGGACTGGAGTGATGCGAGTATATGTGAGATATCTAGCAAAATGAAATGAGTGGCTAGGTGAAAACCCGAAAGGGCGCCTAGGCAAGATGAGCGTAAAAGAAGAAGAGTGATTCTAGGATTTCTCTATATTTCTTGGCGAGGCGTCATAAGAAGGGGAGTCATAAGGAGGACTCGGGTAGGCCACTCTTGGAGCGATAAGGAACTAGATTGGAGTTAGGATTAAGTTATCTTTGCATCACTTGTTTTGATTGTCTAGAGCTTATTGTTGATATGCTGTAGTAGCTAGTGTCATATTGTCTTATACTTCCTGAGGCCTTGGTGTTGATTGAGAGAGTGAGCTTTTCTTTAGTTTACTCGGGATGAGTAAAGGTCTAAGTATGGGGGAATTTGATAGGTGTTATTTCATACACCTTTACTAGCAATTATTAGCATGATTTGGAGAGGTTTTGGATGAGTTTTGGTGCTAAGTCTGCAATCCAGATGTTTTGGAGAGAAGTGAAGAAATCCAAGGTTTTGCAGCTTAGATGGAGCACTTGGTAGGATTGAAGAGCAGCAGAAGCAGAGAAGAAGAGAGCTGGAGAAATGAGCTCACCGCCCCGCGTCAAAAGTACCGCGGCCCGGCGGTGACTCTCAGTGAAGATGAAGCCCACGCCAGAGGATGCCACCGCCCAACGGTGAAAGTTCGATGCCTCGCGGTGGAATTCACCGCCCCGCGGTGGCTATGCTTAATGACCTCGCGCCAGAGACGATGTAGTTTCCTTTTATGTTTGAGACTTTATTTTATTATTATTCTGTTTTCTTTAATTTCAGCTTTAGTTTAACCTAGTTTGTTAAGACTATTTAAGCCTCTTTTCTAGGTTAAGAGAAGAGAGACTTATCATCACTTGATTGCTTCCGTTTTCAGATGTTATTTTATATAGAGTTTTTCATCTCCTTTGATGGAGAACTAACTTCACCCTCGTTCTGCTAGACGATTGAAGCAATATAGTTGATGTGTTTGTGAGATTTCTATTCCTTGTTCTTATCCTTATAAGTGTTGGATTGATTCTCTTGGTTATATTGATATTGATTTCTTGTTGTTCTTCTTAGCCTGTTCAACTAGGTTGAATGCTTTTTATCAATTCCTAGGATTGCATATAGGGGTTCCGAGTGCATATCTAGTGGCAAACACAATTGTGCGTATAGGGGTTCCAAGCGTACAATTGTGAGTGAGAATCAGTTGCATGTTAAGTAGGGGAGTGAGTACTTGTACGTCTTTCTACTTGCATGTATCATATATCCTTGTGTGCATTGCTATTGCTGTGTTGGTGCTAAGGTACGCTGACAACTGTGAGAATCAGTGGTACTTTATCATTGGCATAGTAATAAGTCTATCGACAACTGTGAGAATCGGTAGTACTTAAGATCAGGGTGGGAACGACTATAAGGATAATTAAAGAACTTGGACGAAATAGATTTCAGTGATCAAACTTTATCTCTGTACTTGTGGATTTCGCTCGTGGAACTATTTTTTCCTCATTATATTTTCTAAACTCAACTCAATTCATTTGCTTTGTTTGCTTTGTTCTCTTGATAACTAAACCCCCCGTTTGTCTTACTTGTCATTCACGGTTGCATACTACATCAAACCTTCTCTGTGGGATCGACCCTTACTTGTCTGCTATACTTCTGTTTAGTGGGTTTGTTAGGATAATTTACTTTGATAAGGCTAATCAACGACATTTGCTTGTGCATCTTTTATCCACCGTCAACATTTATATCAACTTACCAATATTTTATTCTTGTGTTCATCAGCCAATCATAGATATTTTTCTCCTCTGTAGTTGCATGCTCATTAATATCAACATCTCTTGCTTTGAATGGAGATTTCACATATTTTGAAGGATTAGTTATCCTTTTCTGTACGTTCTGCACCGGTGTCACATAAGAGTTTCCAACCACAAATGTTACCTAATAATACACACAAACCATTAGAGTCTTGCAAATTATAAAAGGTTCTAATTCAGCCAAAGTTTCTTTCTCTGTACCTTCTTTGGAATGGTTGATTATGTTGCCTCAACTGTTGTTGATTCCTTCAATTCCTGTTTCCTCAATAGTTCCTTCTCTTGAGTAGAAATTGGTGAGATCCCCAAGTCAAATGATGAAACTTCACAATAATTCATTCTGATCTGCAGTATGCACACAAAAGCATTGTTATATGCACACAAAGGATTTAATATATGCACACACAAGGAACAAGATATGCACACACATTAACTATCATATGAACACACAAGTTTTATCATATGCACACACAAAAATTTCTATTCAGATTTTACCTTTTTATTTTCTACAACCTTTTTTTCTCCTGCTACCACCTTATGTTCCCTTTATGCCTTCCCAGCCTTCAACATATGCACACAAAAGGGTTATTTATAGAAAATATAATGAGGAAAAAATAGTTCCACTAGAGCGAAATCCATAAGTACAGAGATAAAGTTTGATCACTGAAATCTATTTCGTCCAAGTTCTTTAATTATCCTTATAGTCGTTCCCACCCTGATCTTAAGTACTATCGATTCTCACAGTTGTCGATAGACTTATTACTATGCCAATGATAAAGTACCACTGATTCTCACAGTTGTCAGCGTACCTTAGCACCAACACAGCAATAGCAATGCACACAAGGATATAGGATACATGCAAGTAGAAAGACGTACAAGTACTCACTCCCCTACTTAACATGCAACTGATTCTCACTCACAATTGTACGCTCGGAACCCCTATACGCACAATTGTGTTTGCCACTAGATATGCACTCGGAACCCCTATATGCAATCCTAGCAATTGATAAAAAGCATTCAACCTAGTTGATCAGGCTAAGAATAACAACAAGAAATCAATATCAATATAACCAAGAGAATCAATCCAACACTTATAAGGATAAGAACAAGGAATAGAAATCTCACAAACACATCAACTGTATTGCTTCAATCGTCTAGCAGAACGAGGGTGAAGTTAGTTCTCCATCAAAGGAGATGAAAAACTCTATATAAAATAACGTCTGAAAACGGAAGCAATCAAGTGATGATAAGTCTCTCTTCTCTTAACCTAGAAAAGAGGCTTAAATAGTCTTAACAAACTAGGTTAAACTAAAGCTGAAATTAAAGGAAACCGAATAATAATAAAATAAAGTCTCAAACATAAAAGGAAACTACATCGTCTCTAGCGCGAGGTCATTAAGCACAGCCACCGCGGGGCGGTGAATTCCACCGCGAGGCATCGAACTTTCACCGCTGGGCGGTGGCATCCTCTGGCGTGGGCTTCATCTTCACTGAGAGTCACCGCCGGGCCGCGGTACTTCTGACGCGGGGCGGTGAGCTCATTTCTCCAGCTCTCTTCTTCTCTGCTTCTGCTGCTCTTCAATCCTACCAAGTGCTCCATCTAAGCTGCAAAACCTTGGATTTCTTCACTTCTCTCCAAAACATCTGGATTGTAGACTTAGCACCAAAACTCATCCAAAACCTCTCCAAATCATGCTAATAATTGCTAGTAAAGGTGTATGAAATAACACCTATCAAATGTTATTTTCAAATATTATGTGTTCGTATGATAGTTAGTGTATATGCATATGTTGATCCTTGTGTGTGCATATATTAAAGCTTGTGTGTGCATATACTAAAGCCTCTGTGTGCATATTAGAACTTGTGTGTGCATATCTTGATTCTTATGTGCGCATATATTAAAGCTTGTGTGTGCATATCTTGATTCTTATGTGTGCATATCTAATTTTATTATGTAAGTATGTTAAATAATATTTCTAATGAAATAAGTTTCATGCAGCGATGTGATTTTCAAATTGAATGAATTCTCATACTACAAAAGTGACTTCGCCTCATTAAAGGAAGGACAATGCCTAGACAGTGGTCTTTTTGATGGATATACTGCAATATTAAATGAAAATGAAATATACAAAGATGTAGCGTCTCCATTGAGGTTCTTCCTACCAACAGTGCATATGGTACATATTACATACTGTAATAAATTATATCATTATTAACTAATTACATTTTCTAACTTTATTTTTCTTAAACATGCAGATGTATACTATGTTGGCAAAAGAAGTTACAATAGAAGAAAAATCAATATTGTTCAACAAATGCTTAATGGGGAACTTTAACTTTGTTGAAGGTTTCAAGAAAAAGAATTTGAAGATCCAAAACGTTGACTTAGTAAGTCAGAATTGTTCAACTATATGCACACTGCAGATTTGTGCATAAGTCTTTTGTATGGATATAACCACACTTTTGTGTGCATATGTGTACACTTATGTGTGCATATATGTCTTGTGTTACATATGAACACTTGTGTGCTTATGTGTGCGTACAAACACACTTGTGTGTGCATATATGTACACTTGTGTGTGCATATATCACTTGTGTTACATATAAAAACTTGTGTGCATGTGTGTGCATATGCACACAGACAGACAAGTTCTGGATGCATAAGTGTGATGATATTTTCTGGGTGCATATGCACACACTTGTATTTTGTATGCACACAGAAGTGTTGATATGTTCTAACATACATTATTTTTATTGATTAAATAGTTCTTTTTCCCACTGACTGCCCATGCACACTATTATGTGATTGCAATCAATGTCAAGACACCAGGTGTGCACATAATTGACAACTCGTCAGACGGAGGTGATGACAAGTATGGACAAATTCCCAGTGAATTGGTGAGTATAAGTTGACTATAAATGATAAATTTATTAATATTGAATTGGAAAATTATTACTAACTTATGTTTTTTTTGGCAGAGAACTTTATTTGTGAATTTTATCATGGAAAATCAGATGCCAACGAAAGCTCAAATCATAAAGGATGTAAACAAAGTTTCCACTGAGAGACTAGAGATGAACTGGAGGGATGGGAAAAACAAGATAGACTGTGGGATTTTTGCCATGAGACACATGGAAACATACAAAGGGAATGGGTTGTCAGATTGGCGCAGTGGCCTGCTGAAGGACAACCAGAAACAGTTGAACAATTTGAGAGTGAAGTATTGCTCTACTTTCCTCAAATGTGAGCACAATGAGCACAAGAAGAAATTTGAGCAGTTGCTTGAAGCCTATCTAAAGAGGAAGAATTATAAAGCCAACAAGAAAAGGCTATGAATGTTGTAACGTTACATTGTGTTTTGTGTGCATTTATTCAGTGTTTTGTGTGCAAATGGTAAGCTTACCGTGTGCATATGTATAGCTAGTATGTGCATATGTCGAATACTTGTGTGTGCATATATGTATTCTTGCATGTGCATATAAAGTAAGTCTAGGAATGTTGTAATATTTTGTATGCATATCTTGAAAGCCAGTGTGTGCATATGATGAATTCTTTTGTGTGCATATGATGAATTCTTCTGTGTGCATGTGTTGAATTCTTGTGTGTGCATGTGATGATTATTGTGTGTGCATATCATGAAAGCTCTTGTGAGCATATGGTGAGAGCCAGTGTGTGCATATGACATACCTAGTGTGTTCATATAATAAATCTAGTTTGTGCATATGAAACAAAGAGTCTGTAAAAGTTTAAATAACAAAAGAAACACACAGAATGTTTGAATAACAAAAGCTAACGAAAAAAATACAACTTGAATCAATATTGCGTTAAAATCTTGAATCTATAACAAGTGTTCGCTAGTCCTCATATTGAGGGCAAGTCTTATAATTGTGTCCAGACTTTTTGCAAATCACACATGTTCTCTTTTGCTTCTTTGAGTTTTCTATCCCGATCTCTTGTCCACTCCTAATGCGTCTCTTCCTGCCCTTGTTGTTTGCTCGTGGAGGAGGATGAACATTAACTTGATCTGGTAAAGCACCTACAAATTTTGAATAATTTCTTGTTGAGGTGGAAGCAGATGTCTCAATTGTTGCTACACTCATAAAAGCTGCCTTTTGCTCCTTTATCACACACAAAAACTCCTTCATTTTATCAACATTGTCACCCAAAATATCAATACAATAATGCATCTCTGACAAAAGTTTGGTCACCAATTGCTTCTTCTCATCAATCTGAACACTACCATCATCAACTGAACCACCCACTTCAAAAAGAGGCTGTAAAATTGCTTGCTTCGTCCAACGAGTATTAATGAACTTTGTAGGTAATGACTTGATACCAAGATTTTTAAATACCATGAAGATGTGGCAGCAAGGAATACCTACACTAAGGAACTTGTTGCAAGAACAGTGGTAGTCATCACTAGCAATCACATGTTGAACTATATGATTTTTCCCAACTGGGAAACTAACTTCATAGTGATGAATATCGGTTTCCTTCCTCAGATCAACAAGCGAACACTGGTAAGTAGAACCACAAATCTCTTCCTGTACATCATAGAACATGTTGATGGTGTAGATTGAAGCACAATGTCTTTCTATCTCCAAAGGCGTCTTCAAGCGTGGAGAGCAAGTGGAAGAATCCAAATCCAACTTCTTCTGATTGTGCCTTTGTGACTCAATTGCACTATTAAACTGCATCATGAACACAACAAGAGTTGACTGCGACCCAAGAAAATTACCAAAGAAATTGTTTTGGCTTTCAGACCGAGACGTTGTCCTCAACAAGCCAGCCATCTTAACATCATGGAAGAATGAAGGTATCCAGTAACATCTTAGATCAAACATCACTCCCAACCACTCATTCATCTCCAGACCATATTCAGAAATAATAGTAGACCACTGCTCTTCAAACTGAATAGGAGTAAGTTCATCACTCCAAACAATGCCATTAAACTTCTTATGGAATCCATCAATAGTAGTAGGACATGTCATATGAGGGAATCTCACTTTCAGATTGACCTTCTTCATGATATGCCACATACATAACCGATGAACAGAACCACTAAAAACTTGCTCAACAACAGATTTAACAGCAGCATCTTGGTCAGTTATAATCACATACGGCTCACGGCCCATTGCCTTTTTCAAATTATCAAATAACCACACATAAGAAAGTATATCTTCATTCAAGAGCAAACCAGCAGCAAACGTAATAGACTTTTTATGATTATCAACACCAGTAAATAGAACAAAGACCATGTTATACCTACAACATCAATAAAAAGTAAACACATCAATACTGTGTGCATTTGTTATTGATAATTTGTTCATATGAAATGCATTAATGTGTGCAGATGGTATACGAATGTGTTCATGTGCAATGAAGAAATTTACAAGTCAGTGTGTTCATATCATATACCTAGTATGCATATTCCATGTCTCATGTGTGCATATGTTAAATCATGGATGTGCATATGTAATTAATTATTGTGTTCATATGTCTTCCTGTTTCAGTGTGCATATGTAATTAACAGATTTAAAGGGTGATGGAAGAAAGTACATACGAATTCAGTTGGTAGGTAGCATCAACTGAAACAACGTCACCAAAATAAGAGAAACTCTTCCTACTAATAGCATCACACCAAAACAAGCGACATAGTTGGTCCTCCTTGTTAACAAAATAGTCAAAGTAGAACGAATCAGATCATTCCTTCCTCTTGTAGAAGTCATCAAGGACCATTTGTGCATCAGAGCCTACCATGTATGAATTGAGACCTCTCAAAAAATTCTTGAAATCAACAAGAGTAGCACCTACATTAGCATATGAACCAACTAAATTCTTGTAGACTTTGTAACTCTTGCTAACACCGACATTTGATTTAATGCAGTTCATGATGAAGTCTTGGTGAAATGGTGTGACTTTCCTGCTGCTTTTAGAAAACTGCATTTCAGACTTCCGTAGCATGGGATGTGTATGTTCACTAACAAAATGTGTCACTCGGTAGCCATCATTTCCTGCGAATCTGAACCACATTTTAGCATCACATCCGCACATGTTGGACACCGTCCTTCTTTTAACAAGATCTCCTTCAGCAGGATTGAACTCAGCATAAGGAGATACATGCTTGAACCCTTCTCTATTGCAAACTAGATACTTCCATATGATAACATTTGATCCATCCTTTTCTTTCTTTGATGAATTCACACGTATAGAAAAACCACATGCTTCTGCATAGATTCGATAAAACTGAATGGCAGCTTCAACCGAAGGAAAAAGTTGTCCAACATATGGCTTCAATTCATCATCACACACAGGAGAATGATACTCAATAGTACTGCATGGAGAAACAGTACCCTTCTTCTCCTCCATTTCACCCTTTCCTGAAAAAAGTTGTCCAACATAATACAAAAATATAAGTTGCAGAATGTTGTGTGCATATATTATAACTCATGTGTGCATATTATTAACATTGTTGTGTGTATAACTTAACTTCCAGTGTGTGCAAAGATAATATATGAAAGACTAACTAAATGGAAAGATGAATTAATATTGTATTCATGCCAGGTAAACACATGTGTGTATACATATAAACAGATGTGTTCATATGTGTGCATATAATTAACACTGTTGTGTGCATACCTCAACTTCCAGTGTGTGCATATATAATATATGAAGCACTAAAACTATATGTAAAGATGAAATTAAGATGTGTTCATATGCTAACACAGATGTTTTCATATGCTAAACACATTTGTGTGCATATGATTAACACTATTGTGTGCATACATCAGCTTACACTGTGTGCATATACAGTATATGAAACACTAAAACTTTATTGTGTTCATATGCAAAATGTAGAGATAATATATGAAAGACTAAATAAATGGAAAGATGAATTAATAATGTATTAATGACAGGTAAACACATGTGTGCATACATATAAAAAGATGTGTTCATATGCAAAAGCCAAGAGAATGTACGTAAACCTAAAAAAAAAAGAATATGTTCATATGAACTAGAAAATGTGTTCATATGTGAAATACAGAGAGAATGTGTTCATATGTTAAAACAACAAGAAAAACAATAGAAACTATAGAGATTTAAAGCAATACGAAGCAAAATACGATATTATAAACAAAACAACAACAACAACAACAACAACAACAACAACAACAACAACAACAACAACAACAACAACAACAACAACACTGAGAACTTACCTGAATCCATCGAAAACGAGAAAGAAAAACCCCAATTTCAAGGGATCTGCAGTCGAGACTAATTTAGCACGTCAAAATCAGTTAAAGCGGGTAATCAACAACAAATTTATAGCGAATCAAAGGAATAAGATGAATGCGAGATCAAAGAGGTGAATGCGAAATCAAACAGAAGACGATTTCAGCAAATCGATGGAGTGTAGAAGACGGCGGCAACGATTTCAGCAAATCGAGAAGAGCCGTACTATTGGATTGGCAAACAAGAAAGAAGAAGAAAGGGGCACGCGCCAAGGAACGTGCCTGAAAGAAATTTTAATGAATGAGGGTGAAACGGACAGCGCAGATCCATCCTTATTCCTAACGCCGTATCACGTCCTCACGGGATCTTTTCCCAAGTTTATAAGATAATGTACCTTAAACTTTAAGATACCTAATTTAAGTTTTCCTTCAACTTAAAGTTGGGTTAAAATGTATAAGTAAACTTAGGAGAAGTTATAATTAAGTTTGGGTAAATTCTGTAATTTTTAAAACTTAAATTAAAGGCATTTTTTCCACAACTTGAAAAGTTGGGCAAAAATGCATAGTTAAGGCAAAAGAAAGGGGGCCATCTGTAATTAATGGGAATGGTCATCTTCAACGTCCAGCCAAAGCTTAAAAAAACACACAGCCCACAAGCTCCTTCAATGGCGATTTCAACCCGATTTTTGGCTTGTTTCTTCCAATTAACCTATGGGAATTGAAGATTAGGATCTTGTGCATTAAACCACTCAATCAATTGGTGTTAATATGGGCGGAAACGCCGAGACTTTTTCCATGAAACAATTACCACCGTTCGGTCGTGCAAATTGAATTATGCAAAAAATTTCCTCATCCGATTGAATTGGGAGGATACTCTTGCGAGATTATGTCAAGAAAATTCAAGGATACATAAGCCCTATAAATACCCCTTCAATCGTTCACCCAATTCATCCAATTTCGTCCCAAACTCTAGAACCCTAACCGAGCTTTTCGTGGTTGGTCATCAAAGTAATTAGCTCTCTTCGTAGCTTCGTTTTTGCAATTTTTGGCATCCCTAAAACCACCAAGGAGTCATCTTAAAAAGCCCTCTAACCCAGTTCGTTTGGTAAGTGTTTGTCCGATCTGGTGGTGGTCCGACGAAGGCGAATTTGTCCGATCTCCGGCAAGTGTCCACCGAGTTCGTTTGGTAATGGTTCGGTCGTGCAATTTTTGTTGATTTTGGATTTGTTTTGATTAATCTTGGTTAATAACATTAATCAAGATTAGTTAAAAATTATGTTAGGCCAAATTAATTTTAATTGGATTAAATAAAATTAAAATAGAATTTGGGAATATTATATTGTATTATGAATGGTTAAATTATAACTCTTCATCTAAATAATATTTTGGGTGAGAAATTATTAGGGTTATAAATAAATTATTGGATCAATTTATTTATAATATGATTATTTAGAATATACGACATTGATTTTTAGTATCGTATAAATAATCGTTTTATCGAAAAGCCTTGAAATTGATTTATTTAAGAGTTAAATAAATTCAATTAGAAACTGATACATTGTGTCCTTTAAAATTTCAATATTGAATAAATCATCTAATTATAATTTATCTATTATGTGTGATTTGGGTACGTCTCGGAATTGCTTTTGGAACAGAATTACAACAGGAAGTTAATTGATAGTCGAAAGCAACCATTCATGTTACGGCGGTTCGCTCTTGCGAATTTATTCCATATTTTTCTTAATTGTCAATTAATCTATTGTCTTAATTAAGTTGGGATAATTATTCTTAATTTGTATTTGGGAACTTTTGTGTTAAATTGGTGTGTAAATGAACCTTATTATTATGTTGTATATTTGCTAACAATGACCCTTACATATATATATATTATTATTATAAGGTATTAGATGAACTTTGTTGTGGATTTGTTGTGCATTTGATGTGGATTTATATACTAGTTAGAACGAGTATTCTTAGAATGTTATTTACCTTGTGAGGTTTAGTTGTTTCTTTATAACCTCTATTAGGAGGATTATTGCCCTAATACAGTTGGTCATGACATACCCTTATTTGAATATAAGTGGTGGTGCACTTAGCTAGTGCTGAAATTCGGGATTCATCCCATGTTATATATCTCATTGCTAGATTGGTGTGGATTAAAAGCTTTAACGTAAATGCACGTTTTGGAATTAAATAAGATAAGTGTCGTTTTGCACATAATTAATATACCCTCGGGCGAGAAGTACAACATGGAACATGTCTGGTCTCTTGTCCAAAGTAAGTCTAATTTCCAATCTGGATTCGCGTTATGCGGTAAAGTTGGTCGAGGACCCAAATATTAAATAAGGTGTTTTCAAAACTTTGTTGTGATAATTATAAATGTTCCCAAACAAATTCATTTAATTTCCCGTAAGACTCAATTCATTAGAGTCTTCTCTTTAAGCATACCTTTTCTTTCTTTTCAGTAAAAGTCTATAGTCATATACCATTTATCGAGTTTTATTCGAGAAACAAAGGTAGTGACTCTATACGACTACAAGAACCATTTTGTTTTTCACCCTTGCGTAGTCTTTCATTAGACTAACCAACCGTTCTTTTTCCTTGCATGGTTGACTGGTGTCATCCGTCCTATACGGCACATCAGTGGTTCGTCCCAGACGATTTGAAGTAACAATTGAAGACGGAGACTTGCAGTTGAAGGTTGTGTTTTAAAGTAATATTATTCTGAATACGTGTTTAAATAAATATAATACTTCTATAAATTAGTCATGTATTTAGGGTTTTTTTAATGTCTTCCGCTACTATTTTATTATTTAACATTTATTTATTTATTTAAGTATAATTGTTCCGATTAAAGCCTAGGGTTACTTTGGACATTAAAGTCTGATGTCACTGGCGTGAGGCACTACCAATGTAAGTCGGGGGTTTTACATCGAGCCCTTCACCTCCAATTGGCTTTAAACTTTGAATGAAATCTTCATTTAGACTATCTTGAAGGTTAGAACTTGTAGGGTTCAGTTTGGTTGTTGTTGGTGCAGACAAGTTGAAAACCCCAATTTGGGGCACGTCGATGGCGTCAGTTGCAAGGTCGGGCCTTGATGCGAGGCTTGACATGATCTTGAGCATCTTGAATTTTGATGGGATCCATAATCGCATCATGGAAGAAACCGTCATTCGTAGCCTTGCTTCGGTGGAACTGGTGGCGTCATCGTATCGTCGTCCAGGTTGTATCGCACTTGAATACCTTCGGCGTTCAGAGGGAGTCTATTGTTTCCTAGAATAGATGTGACCGATTATACCTGCGATTTCAAATTTTCATTCTCATGGATTAGTCGTGAAACCTCTGCGTTGAACAGGGTTCTTTGGTGGCTAAGGGCCTCAGTGCGAATTTGTTGTTGGTCGAGCTCATTCCTAAGAGTTTCCATCATGATCATAAGTTGTTGGACTTGGATGGTTTGGCTGATTGTGGTGTTGTTGGTAGGGTTTTGATTGCTATCGTGATTGATGTGACCCTGCCTCCCATGACGGCCCAAGACGAAGAAGAAGCCATGAGCCTACGCTCAGAGGGCCTAGTGACAAGGTCTAGGTCCAAAGCAATCGCCGTCGCGTCACTTGTCGCACGCTCTGTCGCTAGCCAAGGAAGCCCAGACGCCAACCCAAGACTCGTCGTCCTCGCCACCATCGGCATCGAAAGAACGCGTTCAACGTAGCTGGCAACACGTGCACCCACTCGCGAGGTCATCGACCCTTCGTCATCGTTTCTCGCGGTGTTTGCATCTCTGCCTTCGCCGCGTTCGTTTTTAATGCGTAGTTTTTAAGACAATTTCTATATTTGATATTATTGCTTATTTTAGATAGTTTCCTTTTATAGTCTTTTCTATTTTAGGATTTGTGCCTTTTGTATGCTTGTATGGGCTAGCCCTTATGCTCGTTTCGGCCTAAGCCTATTAGGTCTTGGCCGAATTGCTTTGGCTATTTAAAGCCCCCTTTGTCTTGTTATTTCCTTACGTTCAATTTTAATCAAGGTTTCAAGTAGAGTGTTTATCCTCCTTCCCTTGATCGGACGTCACCCTCTATCTTTGCATCCTCATTCCCTCCGCCGCCGACGCTACGGCACGCGCTTGAACCCTCAAGCCAAGTCTTCCTTCGCATCTCCTTTCCTCCGCAGTCGACGCTACGACACCAACGACTTGTCTTTCAAGTCACCTATCCCTCCATTCAATCGCTTCCGCCACCGCTATCCCTTCGCCCCATCCACCGCATTCACCACCGCGTTCACCACCACGTTTACCACCACGTTCATCATCGCATTCATCAACGCGTTCGCCATCTCCTTCACTACCGTGACGTTCAACGTGACTTCTCACCCAAGACTAGATCCAAAGGTGTCACCTTTGACAATTGGCTTGTCATCGGAGGCAAGAACACATCAACTGGCATCAGAGCCTAGCAGTCTTGTAAGTCACGAACTCAAGTTTACATCTTGTTCACGAAAATTTTTCTTGCCCCATCGTTTGCTTTCGCGTAATAATTGAGACGAAAAACCAAAGTTTCCATCTTTGCATCACCTAATCGGTTTCTACAAGATACTATCTTGGCCGAAATTTTTTCCTTGTTCCCTAAGTTTTGGTGTGTTAGGTAATTTGTTATCTTGCATGCTAGCATATATTGTTTCCTTATTTCACGCGTGGATAGAGTTTCCTTGTTTGCTAGATTTTGCTTTTTAGTTAAGTTAGCCGAATTTCCTTCTATAAGATATCATATTAAATCTTATCTTCTCTCTCTTATCTCTCAAGATCACACTTGGTATTCTTGTTACTTAGACCGATTTTCTTTTTGTTTACTTTTGCAAATCCGAAAAGATCAAAAG
Organism: Rheum nobile; assembly: GCA_027886185.1. Taxonomy (NCBI): domain Eukaryota; kingdom Viridiplantae; phylum Streptophyta; class Magnoliopsida; order Caryophyllales; family Polygonaceae; genus Rheum; species Rheum nobile. The sequence continues at coordinate 10,335,861 of WOAB01000027.1, forward strand.
ATAAGATCTCGGATATTAAAAAAAATCTCGTACAGATATTCAAAAAAAAAAGTTACCAAGGTTAGGTAAAGCCAAAATAAGGCAACCCTAACCCACTCTCGGTCTAACCTCATCTTCTATCTCTCTCCGCCGTCTAGGTCAAGCTTCCTAGAAGGTATTTTCTTGCTTATTGGGTTGCTTTGTTTACGTTTGTTTTAGGGTTTCAATTTGTTCTTGTTTGTTTGATTGCAACTTGCTTGATACACCATCTCTTGTGCAAGCCAAGCCGCCCTCACGGCAAGCCAAACTAACCCTACCTACGTGAACTTTGTGACTTGACTAGTAATTTCCTTGGTTGTTGTTCTTCGTTGTCTTTTGGTTTGTTTTTACTCCCATGTCTGGCCATATTGTTATAGGTACCATGATGGTTGAATACGGGGAAGAACAACTTGGAGTTGACAACACCAACCAACATCAACCACCGTTGGGTCTACCCCAAGACCAACCCCCAATTGATCCCCCACCACAAGATCCCCTCATGGAGTTGTCCGATGAGCAACGAGAAATCCAAGCTCTTCGTCAATGCGTGGCTCAATTTGAAGCCAGAGAACGCGCCGCACAACTCGTGCCCGCCCCAACTCCCCTGAGTACTATAGACGCGCCGGCTTAACCACGAGCCACAGACGCCGGTCCATCGAAGACAAGAGTCGACAAAGGCAAAGGAATCATGCCTTCGACGTCTCATCATCAACCACAACTCAATCGTATGCAAAGTTTCATCGAGAGTCGCCAAGGCTTCGTTTCCCACGCGGACCGCTACGTGCCCCGAGCCACAACCGCTGGCTTCGACACCGGCTCCGACAACGACCGCGACGCCGAGGATGCTCAAGGTGAATTTTCTGAACCATACAACTTTGATGATCGCTATGCCTCTAGGAGAACCCAAAGACACATACCGGGCTCATCGCCACGCGACGGCCGCCCTCGACGAGCCAAGCAAGCCGACGCGACGCCAAGGAGACCCAGTCGCATACCAAGTGGGCATACGCGACGCGATGAGACCAACTTGAGGACCCCAACTACACAGCCACAGAGCCATGATGTACGCGACCACATTCGACACCAAAGTGTTTGAACACCGCATTACGGATCAGATGGCTACGCGTCGATCACACCCAATGTCCGCGACGACTTTGCCGAATATGACGACGAGGAAATCGAGGACTCAGGTATGGTCAACCCTAATTTTTTTGACCCCCCTCTTGGAGATCCACTTGAATTGCAGGATCACCCATCGGATTGGATACCTCCACCACGTCTCCAGCCCCAAGGAGAACGCGTTCGTGACATTGGCGGCGAGCGCCGTGATGTTATGCCAAGAGACATTTGACGCGACAACTACGATCCCCAGCCGTGAAGACGCCAACGCGATGACGCCTATGGGCCAAGGGATGAGTTCGTCCGCGACGATTGCCAAGAACGCGATAGACGCCAGGTTGGACGCGATAGACCCCATGGAGAGCGCGCCTATGAGATTCCTCTCTACGCCACAGCGCCAAACAACGCGTTTAACCAAGCGCCTGCCCAGCCTCGATACCAACGACACGAAGTCAAGGTAAAGATCGAGCATTTCTTTGGTGAATACAATCCCTCCGTTTTCCTTGAATGGGTGCAGGCTATGGAGTACACCCTTAGATATTGTCGAGTGCCACCTGAGGAGCATGTCGATGCCGCGACGCTTCACTTTCGAGGAGTTGCCCATGTGTGGTGGCATAGATTCGAAGATGACTGCGTGCGTCGCCATAGGACCAGATTCACTGAATGGCACCAACTCGTCTATGTGATGACAAAGAAATACGTGCCTCCAGACTATAGGAATCAAATGCGAATGGAGATCGCCATGGCTCGCCAAGGATCGATGACTCCATTCGAGTTCTTTTCCAAGCTTGAAGACATGTATTACAAGGCCAACATCTCCGTTGCACCATCAACTTTGAGGACGAAATTCTTGAGTGGCTTGAACACCAATATCCGTGATCAACTCGAGATTTTGCCCATCAAAGATTTGAACACACTAACACATACAGCGATGCAAATTCATGCACAACTCTCTCGCCGGAAGTCTTACACTTATCCCAGTGGCCAACAAAGGTATTCTTCTAACCCTAGTAGTTTCCCTTCTACTAATGTTCGCCCTAGTGTCTCTACCACAGCCGCGTCAAGCCAAGCCCTCAAAGCGAAGCCACTGACGCCAAACACCGCGCCGCGCCAGAATGCACCAAGACAAGCTCCAGTGAGCACAGATCGCGCACGCGACCTTGAGTGTTACCAATGTGGTGGAAGAGGCTACTATAAGAAAGATTGCCCAAATGCTAGAAAGGTTTTGTTCTCCACGGCCGCCGCCGGCTACGAGTCTTGCGACGACGAGGAGCAAACCCTAGAGGCCATCGATGAAGGCATCGAAGAGGAGGAAGAAGCCTACGACTGCGAACCCGCTTCTCTGCACGCGGGCACACCATTGATCTTGGTGACACGTCGTCTCCTCACAGTCAAGGAAGCGAACCTACGCGACCAACGCGAGAACTTGTTCCACACAAGGGCTCTCGTCCAAATGGCTTCCTTGAGTGTCATAGTTGATGGAGGATCTTGTGCTAACATTGTCAATGAGAAGGTCATGACACACTTCAAGTTGCCTACGACGCCTCATCCACAGCCTTATGCCCTCCAATGGATTTCTTCAAGTCCAGGTAACACAGTATCTCGCCAATGCTTAATTTCATTTTCCATAGGCCAATACTGTGATTCAGTTTTATGTGATGTCATTGCAATGAACGCCACCCATATTTTGCTTGGACGCCCATGGCAATTCGACAGGCGCGTGCTCCATGATGGCTATTTGAACACTTATGTGTTCAATTACCACGGGAAGTGCGTCACTTTGCATCCAATGTCTCCCCATGAGATCTTGCAGGACCAGGTTGAACGTGATCGCCAGAAAGCCATTGAGGCCGCGTCTACTAGGTCACAAGAGTGTATAGAGGCACTCCAGAAGCAAAACTCCTCCAATTCTGGGAAAATTTTGTCTCCACCAGGCACTGAAAAGAAGAGGAACAACGCCACAACTGGGACACCAAGTGCCCATCTGGATCGTCATGGTGCCGCTGCTGGTGCCACGGGGAAGGCAAAGAAAGGTGCTCCAGAGGCTTGTCCAGTTTTTTCCACATCTGGCTCGAGCACTGGTCCACATATGCCCAATTCCCCACAGAAATCCACAAGCGCCTCGCCATCGACAACGTTTGCCGATCCGTTGCCGAAGATGTCTCATTTGCAAGGAAAGTGTGAGCAACGCGTGCTTTTAGCCAGGCCCAGTGACATCACTGCGTGTTCGACTGGTAAGGCATCCTGTTTTCTGCTTGTGCCAACACCATGCATCCCTGAATCGTCGATCACCGCGTCCATGCCGCCAGCCATCGCGGCCTTGCTCGCCGCATTCGACGATGTTTTTCCAGATGAGTTGCCACAAGGATTACCTCTTATGAGAGGCATTGAGCACCAGATTGACCTTGTGCCAGGTGCTTCCTTGCCCAATCGCGTTGCGTATAGAGCTGGCCCAGAAGAAACTAAGGAGCTCCAGCGCCAAGTGCAAGAGTTGTTGGATTGCGGCTACGTAAGGGAATCTCTCACCCCTTGTGCTGTGCATGTGATCCTTGTGCCCAAGAAGGATGGCACATGGAGAATGTGTGTTGATTGCCGCGCGATAAACCAGATCACCGTCAAGTATAGGCATCCTATTCCACGCCTCGACGATATGCTTGATGAACTTCATGGTGCCACACTTTTCTCCAAGATAGATTTGAAGAGTGGTTATCACCAAATCAGAATGAAAGAAGATGATGAGTGGAAGACCGCATTCAAGATGAAGTATGGGCTCTACGAGTGGCTTGTCATGCCATTTGGGCTCACAAACGCGCCAAGCACCTTCATACGCGTGATGAACCACGTCTTGCGAACCTTCCTTGGCAAGTTTGTCGTTGTTTATTTTGATGACATCCTTGTGTATTCACGGAGCCTAGAAGAACATGTCGATCACCTCTGTAAAGTGCTTGAGTGCCTTCGACGCGAGAGCCTATACGCCAATCTGGCCAAGTTCTCATTTTGCTCCGCGTCCACAAATTTGCTGGGCTATGTCATGAGTAGTGATGGTCTACACGTCGATGAAGAAAAGATCGCATCCATCAAAGAGTGGCCAACGCCAATGACGCTGACACATGTGCGAAGCTTTCTCGGCCTTGCAAGATTTTATATGCGCTTTGTTCGAGACTTCTCCTCCATTGCCGCACCATTACATGAGTTGACGAAGAAGGGAAGCATTGTCTTGTGGCTTGAGTCCCACGAAAAAGCCTTCTCCACTTTGAAGAGCACCTTGTGCCAAGCACCTTTGCTCCAGCTTCCCGATTTCAACAAACACTTCGAGGTGGAGTGTGATGCCTCAGACATAGGCATTGGTGGTGTGCTACACCAAGAGAAGAGGCCCATAGCATATTTCAGTGAGAAGCTCATAGGGGGCACTCAATTACCCTACCTACGACAAAGAGTTGTATTCCCTCATACGCATGCTAAAGATATGGCAACATTACCTTTGGCCGCGTGAATTTGTCATCCACAACGACCACGCCACCTTGAGCTATTTGACGAACCAAGCCCACCTCAATCGATGCCATGCTCGTTGGGTGGAATTTCTTGAGACATTTCCTTATGTCGTGGTCCACAAGAAGGGAAAGGAGAACATCGTCGCCGATGCGTTATCTCGAAGGTATGTTCTCTTGACTCATGTGCAAACTAAAGTTTTGGGTTTTGCTTTGATTAAAGAATTGTATGCTAGTGATCCTTTCTTTGCCCCTATTTTAGAGCATTGCCTGAGATTGCGAGAGTTTGAGTCCTATTTCCTTTCTGAGGGTTATTTATACAAGGTTGGTCGCCTTTGCATCCCTAGGTCTTCCATTAGACTCCTTTTGATTCAGGAAGCACACGAAAGTCGTGGACACTTTGGGATTAGTAAGACCTTGGCCGCGTTAAGAGAACATTTCTTTTGGCCTAAGATGACCCACCAAGTGACTAGGTTTTGTAGAAGTTGTGTGACATGCCAAAGAGCCAAAGCTAGGTCAAGCCCACACGGCCTCTACACACCATTGCCCATTCCTAGTGCCCCCTGGGAAGATTTATCTATGGATTTCATCACGGGTTTGCCCCTCTCTAGACGAGATAAAGACTCTATTTTTGTGGTCGTAGATAGATTTTCTAAGATGGCACATTTTATAGCTTTTAAGACAACCCATAGTGCTAGTGAGATTGCCGATCTATTCTTTGAGCATGTGGTGCGTCTTCATGGAGTCCCGCATACCATAGTGAGTGATAGGGATTCTAAGTTCATTGATCATTTTTGGAGAACTCTTTGGGGTAAGCCAGGAACCAAACTCCTATTTTCCACTAGCTACCACCCCCAGACCGATGGCCAAATGGAGGTCACAAATCGAACCCTAGGAGCCCTCATTCGCACGATGCTAAAAGCCAACCCTAGGCGTTGGGAGGACTTACTATCACTTGTCGAGTTTTGTTACAATAGATGCAGGCACACGGCAACCAAGTTGACACCTTTCAAAGTGGTGTATGGCATGAACCCATTGACGCCGCTTGATTTGTCGCCGCGATCACTGCGAGACCCAGTGCATGTCTCCGCCGCCAATCGCGCTGAGCAGGTCCAAGAGCTCCATCGACGAACCAGGGACCAATTGGAGAGAAGGGCCGCGCAGTATGCCTCCCAGAAGAACACTGGCCGCCTCCGCGTCGTGTTTGCACCCGGGGACCTCGTTTGGGTGCACATGCGAAAAGAAAGGTTCCCCTTGCGGCGTAAGCACAAACTGGCACCGCGTGGAGATGGTCCTTTTCGCGTGATACAGGCCATAGGGGACAATGCCTATCACCTCGAGCTCCCACCCGATTTTGGAGTCCACGCATCATTCAATGTGGCGGATTTGACACCATATGTTGAGCCTGAGTTTGATGATGGTGAAGCAGGGACGCTTCACAGCCAAGTAGGGGAGGGTGATGTGACCCTGCCTCCCATGATGGCCAAAGACGAGGAAGAAGCCATGAGTCTACGCTCAGAGGGCCCAGTGACAAGGTAAATGTCCAAAGCCATCGTCGCCGTCGTCGCGTCACTTGTCGCACGCACCGTCGCTAGCCAAGGAAGCCCAGATGCCAACCCAAGACTCGTCGTCCTCGCTACCATCGGCATCGAAAGAACGTGTTCAATGTAGCTGGCAACGCGTGCACCCACTCGCGATGCCATCGACCCTTCGTCATCGTTTCTCGCGGTGTTTGCATCTCTGTCTTCGCCGCGTTCGTTTTTAATGCGTAGTTTTTAAGACAATTTCTATATTTGGTATTATTGCTTATTTTAGATAGTTTCCTTTTACATTCTTTTCTATTTTAGGGTTTGTGCCTTTTGCATGCTTGCATGGGCTAGCCCTTAGGCTCGTTTCGGCCCAAGCCCATTAGGTCTCGGCCGAATTGCTTTGGCTATTTAAAGCCCCCTTTGTCTTGTTATTTCCTTACGTTCAATTTTAATCAAGGTTTCAAGTAGAATGTTTATCCTCCTTCCCTTGATCGGACGTCACCCTCTATCTTCGCATCCCCATTCCCTCCGCCGCCGACGCTACGGCACGCGCTTGAATCCTCAAGCCAAATCTTCCTTCGCATCTCCCTTCCTCTGAAGTCGACGCTATGACACCAACGACTTGTCTTTCAAGTCACCTATCCCTCCATTCATTCGCTTCCGCCACCGCTATCCCTTCGCCCCATCCACCGCGTTCACCACCGCGTTCACCACCACGTTCATCATCGTGTTCATCAACGCGTTCGCCATCTCCTTCACTGCCGTGACGTTCAACGTGACTTCTCACCCAAGACTATATCCAAATGTATCACCTTTGACAATTGGCTTGTCATCGGAGGCAAGAACACATCAGTGATCCACAACATTGATTTGGATATGATTTTCGGTTTGAGTTTCAACGACATGATGAGGCTTAATGGTCTCGGCCATCGTAATAGGGTGAAGAGGATCGATTTACTAACAGGCTAGTTGCCCCACGGTGGGCGCCATATTGTTTTGTGCAAGAAATATCACTAGATCTCAATTTGTTGAATTGTGGAACAACTAGTCGAAGCAAGGCGTTCCGATTAGATCGAATAATGAAAACAAGTTATAACTTATCTCCACAGATGTGCTAGGTGATACCTATCGTACACGATTTCAGTAGTCAGAACTGCTTTCAAGACTTGATATTAAGTAATCGCTTGTACTTTTAATAGCTTAAATGTTTGTGTCTTGTCAAATTATATGTCGGATTATTTATAAAGAATCACTTAATGGTCCTTTTCTCTGTAATCCCATGACTTCATTCCATTTAATAACGGTTCCTAAAATCTTCGATTGTGCTAGGCTGATGTGACCTTGTCCGACGGAAAGACCACAAATCGTTGTCAAGGATCCGGTGAATGCGTAGTGGGGCGTTGCAACTCGTCGGAAGGGGATGAAGATGATGTTCAGTGGACTGTGGTGGTTCGGAAACACAGGGGAACTGTGGGCGACACAGCGGACTGGAGGAGATGTGGCGGAAGAAGGGGCGGCGAGCGACGGCGGAAGGGTGGTCTTGTGGTGGTTGATGATCGGCGGCAGCCTATGGGGAGGAGATGGGCAGCCGTGAGGTGTAGGGTGTGAATTAGGGTTTGCGTTTGGGTGCGGATAGATGATGGGTAACCGAATCGATGCGTCAGGATAATTCGACTAGAAACACAAAGATAGATAATTAACGCGCCAGGATAATTCAACTTGGAAACGCGTTAATTGATGACGTCGGGGCCCGGGGTTAAGGAGTTTAACTCGACTTGAACTTAGGCTTAAAATTGACGTAAACTGAAATGAAATACAATAGTTCCTATTTATACTAGAGAGTTGACCTAATGGGACGGGCTCTCTAGTTACTAAATCTGACGGCCCATTTAACATAAATGGAAACCATCCAGAACTAGCAGCTACTAAAAATAGAAATACTGTAAATAGAAAGTACTAAGGAAGTAATGTCTAGCAATCGTAAGAACTAGAAATAGAAAGTCTCCTAAATCTAGCTCGGGGGTAGATGTAGCTGTAGAGGAGTCTCAAGGCGGATGTCTCATGGCGTCTTCCTCCTCTGTAGCTGACATGGAGGGCAGGGTCACATCACCCTCCCCCACTTGGTTATGAAGCGTCCCCGCTTCACCCTCATCAGGCTTGGGCTCAAAATATGGTGCGAAGTCAGCGACGTTGAACGTCGGATGCACCCCATACTTGTCCAGGAGCTCGAGCTGGTAGGCGTTGTCGCCAATTGCTCTGACGACTCTGAAGGGACCATCACCCCGTTGGTCGAGCTTAGACTTGCGGACGGAAGGGAATCGCACCTTCCGCAAGTGAAGCCAAATCAAGTCGCCTGGGGCGAAGAGCAAGCGTCGCCTGCCCTTGTCCTTCTGGGCTGAGTACTACCTCGCACGTCGCTCCAGCTGAGTGCGTGTCCTCCTGTGTAGCTCCTGAATGTGCTCAGCCAACTTGTCAGCAGCAATGTTCTCCTGGTCCTGCAGCGGGTATGGTGTCATGTCCAAAGGCATCAACGGGTTCCTTCCATATACGACCTCGAAAGGAGTCAGCTTTGTCGCAGAGTGCATGAACCTGGTAACACATCTTTCCTCAGGAGAAGCTCTATAGGCAGCACGGTTCGGCAGAGAAACCCCGGGAATGAAGTCTATCTGGTGCTCAATACCACGCATTGGTGGCAGACCTGGTGGCGGCTCGTCCGGCATGATAATTTGAAAGTCCTGCAAAATAGACAAAATAGCAGGTGGGAGTGCATGCTCTACAAGAGTAGTGGCACAAAGGCGAGGAATGACAAGAAAACAAGGAGACTTGCCTGGAAGTGCCGTAGTGAGGTCCCTGTGACGAGCCAACAGCACCCTGTTTTCATAGGTGCCCCGCAAGGTAGACGCAGCAGCAGCTGCCGGAGAAGGTAAACCACCTGAACCTGTAGAGGTTAAGCGCAAAGTAATATCAGGTGGAGAACGCTTACCTGGCGGTGTAGAAGTCCTTCCAGAAGCTGTAGAAGGCGAAGACGCAGGAAGAGAAGCTGAAGACTCTGACTCGGCCGAGTGAAGGGCCGAGTTGTGATCTGTGCCCCTGACTCGGTCCACAACTCGGTCAAGTTGCTGGCCGAGTTGTTGTCTGCCATCCTGACGCGGTCCAGAACTCGGCCGAGTTATTGGCCGAGTTGTTGTCTGGCTCCGTGACTCGGTCCACAACTCGGTCGAGTTGTTGCCCGAGTTGTTGGCTGGCTCCTTGACTCGGTCCATAACTCGGTCTGGAGTTCGACCGAGTTATCGTCTGGAGGTCTCCGCGGTGGATGCCGTTGCAGGCAGAATGCCGGCGGCCTCCAGCGCCTTCTAGCGTTGTCGCTCATCCTGGTCATCATGGTTGTCGGCATTGCCGACCACACAGCCATCAGTATTGGCTGTATATACAGCTTCAGGAATAGGCTCAACGTCGGTATCGACGTCATCATAACTCTCATATCCGGCAGATTGGGAGGAACATTCGTAGGCAGCTGCCAGGGCTAGGCCTCGGGCACTCAACTCAGTTGCATGTAACTGCGCCTGAACAGACATCACTGCAGCGGTAGAAGACGTCCGTTGTCGAGCTAAAAGCTCTACCGTCTGACGCAAATACTTGTCCAACTGCACAGCGCGTATTTTGGCATCAAGCAACTCTCGTTCCATCATCTGGTAAAAAGTCTCGGACCCGGTGCCGCGGCCAATTGCACTGTCGGACATGGTACCTGACAGAAGAAATAGCAAACCACAGGATCAAGGCGAACAACAACAGCAACAGAGAATCAACAAATAGGTAAGCAGAACCGAACTCAACAAACAATCACTCAGGAAACTAATTTGGCTGGTCGTGTGGGCGGTTACGAGCAGGCTAAATCAACTCACACAACAATCAACAAAATCAAGGCGATGCTCAGTAAAGAAAATGTCAAAAGTAGATATGCAAGGATATAAGCACAGAAGTAAGCACAACACAGTCAACCAAGATATGCAGCCCAAATAGTGAAAGATATAGAAGACGGTAAATGAATCACTGCGATAACGGTAATGTGAAGGTGCCGGATTCAAGACCGGGTTCTCTCTTCTTGCACTGAGAAGAGACGCACTTGCCTTATTTTGGCTTCTGTGGTCTGGAATTAATTTTTTTTGTATTTTTTTTGTATAAGCAGCGAACAGCTGCTGGTTTACAGTTGCTACAGTGCCGAACAGTACCCAGAATAGTGCAGTAACTTCAGCAAAGACGCACAGCACACCCAGATTTTTTTTTTGGACAGAAAATTCAGCAAATGCACAGAAATGCACCACAGTTCAGCAAAAATGCACAGAAACGCAGCAGCAAAAAATAAAAAAAAATGCAGTGATTCAAGTGGGAAAAGAAAGGAGATTGCGAAGATGCAGATTTGTGGCACAAACAAAGGCAAACACAGTTGCAAGCGAACTATCTAAGCCTATATGCAAGCGGATCTACAATAAACACAATCACAACCAAGCAAAACACCAGAAAATGCTGAAAATTTGTGTGAAAAGGTTCGGATCTGTGCAGAAAATAATTTTTTTTGTTGGTTTTTGATGATGGCCGAAATTATCAACCACCAAACCTAGGGTTTTGTTGTGTTTTTCGATTCCAGATTGCAAGGGAATTTATTTATTTTTTGGTTCCTAGAGCAAGATCTAGGGTTTTGTTGATGCAGGAATTGATTTACGGAAGCGAAGGAGTGATTGAACGAAGAGTTGGAACGACTTCCAGTTGGAAGGAAGAGTTCGAACCAAAAAAAAAAATTTGATTCTAGTTGGAACCAAAAAAAAAATTTGGTTCCTAGAGCAAGATCTAGGGTTTTGTTGATGCAGGAATTGATTCGTAGGCTCTGATACCAGTTGATGTGACCTTGTCCGACGAAAAGACCACAAATCGTTGTCAAGGATCCGGTGAATGCGTAGTGGGGCGTTGCAACTCGTCGGAAGGGGATGAAGATGATGTTCTGCGGACTGTGGTGGTTCGGAAACGCAGGGGAACTGTGGGCGACACAGCGGACTGGAGGAGATGCGGCGGAAGAAGGGGCGGCGAGCGACGGCGGAAGGGTGGTCTCGTGGTGGTTGATGATCGGCGGCAGCCTATGGGGAGGAGATGGGCAGCTGTGAGGTGTAGGGTGTGAATTAGGGTTTGTGTTTGGGTGCGGGAAGATGATGGGTAACCGAATCGATGCGTCAGGATAATTCGACTAGAAACGCAAAGATAGATAATTAACGCGCCAGGATAATTCGACTTGGAAATGCGTTAATTGATGACGTCAGGGCCCGGGATTAAGGATTTTAACTCGACTTGAACTTAGGCTTAAAATTGACGTAAACTGAAATGAAATACAATAGTTCCTATTTATACTAGAGAGTTGACCTAATGGGCCGGGCTCTCTAGTTACTAAATCTGACGGCCCATTTAACATAAATGGAAACCACCCAGAACTAGCAGCTACTAAAAATAGAAAAATTGTAAATAGAAAGTACTAAGGAAGTAATGTCTAGCAATCGTAAGAACTAGAAATAGAAAGTCTCCTAAATCTAGCTCGGGGGTAGATGTAGCTGTAGAGGAGTCTCAAGGCGGATGTCTCATGGCGTCTTCCTCCTCTGTAGCTGACATGGAGGGCAGGGTCACATCAGAGGTGATACCATTTGTTGGATCTTCTCCCTGGAGTTAATTCTTCGATTGCTCGACCGTTGGCGTTGTCTGGTCGTATCGATGAGACTTGTTCTAATCGACTGACTTTCAACTTCATTTTAAAGTTTTGGGCCACTAGCCCAAGGATATTTACATGGGCCTTGATCCAGAAAACTTCAGGTCCAAAAGATACACCCTTGATACCCTAAGTAATACTGAACGTAAAATTCAAATGCAATTTAATATATTGATAAAATCCATTTAGTACATGTTTTGAACATGCATTTGTGTTATAGTCTAGGTCGTTTTATGCATTTTAGTGTGCATTTATAGCTAGTTGCAGCGTTTCATTTGTTATAGATGTATACACGGGAAAATTGTATATTTAAGTACTTTGGTGGATTTCTCGTCCTTTCCGTGGAGGCTACTGGGACCCTTGGTGTCGTTTGAAGGCGAATAAAATTGTAGCGAATTCGGACTAGAATCGAGCTAATACGAGAGTTGCACTAAAACTCATAGGAGGTCGTGCAGTTGGTTCATATTTCCTTCCAATGGTCGTGCATTCCAACACATCGCCATGCAGACGGTGATTTCTCGTTGCACTGGTCGTGCGCTTCACTCGACAGGTCGTGCATTACTTTCGACATCTGTACTAGACCGTACGTATAATCGTGTGAAAAAATGCATGGTTGCCCTTAGATTGTGTTGGTCTACGTGTTTTGCACAACCAATCCGCGCGCCGTGCAATTTACCCGGATTGATTTTATTGGAAATTGTTTATCTTAGGTATAAATACTCCATTTTAGGTTTTTTTATAGATCTTTTACCACTTTTTCTAACTCTCTAGACCTAGTTATTTGCCTTCTTTAAGGTTTCAACTTTGGAGATTGATCTACTGGATTCAAGACTAAGTTTCCCTTTCTCTTTAATCTTGTTTATGATTTCTATCGTTAATATGATTTCTTTTATTGTTCTTGCGATTATGTCTAGCTATTTTCATAATTCTAGGGTTGGGTTGATCCCAACTATACGTAGGTAGACTTGTTTGATATTTGTCTGAATGGAAATCTGAAACTTTGTTGATTCATTCCTAGTGTTCTTAATGCCATAGTAGCTTATGTGAATTGTATCCTATTTGGGTCTGAGACCTAGAGGTGATAACGTTAATAGGTAGTCAGATAGGGTTTGAGACCGAGAGGTCATAATTTCTATTCTATTATTAGAATTTGAACATGAGATTCATTATTCCGAGAGCGTCTTAATTTATCTTGTGGAATAATGTTTATACTGGATCTAGCAAGTCACAAGAGTGGGTGTTAGTTCAATTTGACCTTAGATTCTAAGTGTCCAAAGGGTCTAGATCTTGATTAGTAAGTCACGAGACGAACTAGTAATTACCTAAGGTAGTTATGTTCAACAAAGACATGTTAAATTCAAACATTTATCTAGTTGAGTCTACTGAAGCATAGTTGTGGAGATCCTTTGCCTTAGAAGCCTTCCATCCATTGATTACAATCATCATTTGCATTTGTTTCTTAATTCTTAGTTATTAGTTCAACGAAAATCCCTTCATTTGGCCTAGCTTACTAGTTAAAGTTACAATCCATACTACACAGTCTTCGTGGGAATGATACTTGAAAAACTACAACTGATCTCATACACTTGTAGGTAGGTATTTGTTCTATCAAGTATTTAGGCAATGCGGTGACTTTGTAACCAATCTGAATCTCTTTATTAATAATAATTGGAATATTGATATTTGCCTCTTTCTATGGTGAATTATATGGAAAAGAAGAAATTACACCATTTTCACACCTCAACGAAACAAAGATCATCCAAATATTTTAGATATTGCCTTCCTCTAATTCAATGATTGGAACAACTCGTCCACTTTTGAAACCAAATGAAAAACGTTGCCCAGAAAAGCAAAACAAACTACATGGCAGAAACCATAGCAAGGATGGATACAACTAAACTTCGATGGTTCGAAAAAGGCAGACTTTATGTCACATATTGGATATATTCTCCGTAACAATCTTTCTAATACCACCATTAACAAAAAAACAAATTTACAAACTTCAATCCTACAAACCAAAGCTTATTCCTTATTAGAAGGCATCTGCCAAGTGATCACATTACAAGTTAAACATAGTTATAGAGGGTGGAAACTTACTGTAATTAACAATAATAAAAAAGTTTGGAAAGTTCCTTGGGAAATACAAACTATTGTTCTTGATATTATTTCCTTGTTGAATTACTTTGATTCAGTCATTGTTTTCCCTTGCTATGTGGAAGGCAATGCAGCTGCCGGTTTCCTTGCTTCTCATAATTCTAACATTAGTAACCTACGTGCTTCTATTGCTCAGTTATCCACATATGCCTACCGCTTGGATCTTGGAAGTTTTCGTCTTGAATCCCAATCTAGAAACTCTAACATTAGCTGTTTTAGACAGTTCTTAATGATCATCAGCTGTAATAATTTAGGTTAGCCTTGTCTTTAACAAAGGGCCTAATGTTTGCTTTGTGAAAATAAGATAAAAAACAATATGCACCTTCATACCTTAACTCGTCATTGTTGCCGTCTCCAATCTTGCTTTTAAAATACAAACTTATTGTATCTATATAATTTACACTACAAAATCTGTTAAGAATCTGTTTGGTTACCGAATAAAATATGTTAAAATGCATTATGTTAATCTTATTGCATTAACTCTAAAAATGGTGGTTAGCTAGTTTGCTTTAAGTTATAAATCTTTTTAAATCAAGAAAAGGAATTGTGAAAGTCATTAACTTCTTTGATACACCTCATTCCACAACGTGTGCTTCTTGTGGCAGAAACAGACATTCCACCTCAAAGATGTCAGCGTCTTCGCTGGCCCACTAATGCACCACCATCGTCGTCGGCACTCGTCCTCCCAAACCTCTTTATTTGTCAGAGAAGTATGGATTAAACACTGAAGGTCGCATTCGAGTCACTTACACTAGATGGTTATCCATCCTCGTTGATTAGATTTGGCCGTTGCGGAAGGGCGTTGGCAATTAATAAAGGAGAAACTTTAAGCCTTTATATTTTGTTGAATTTTGAGAACGCAAACTGAAATCCCAACTAGTTCGAAGCAGGGTGCTTCAGATGTAGAGGTTGTCTATGGAGAAGAGACACAATTCAAAGATTATTAGAAACAACTAGATAACACGAGAGAAAGAATGAGAGATATAGAAAGATTATGCTCAATTGATTACTTCGCTAATAGGCGTAACTGAATTACATATAGGAACAAACAAAGAAAACCAAAATTTACACTAACACAAAATGCCAAATTAACTACGGTTCCAAATACATATACAACCATAGTAAAGGTGGCCGCGGTAAAATTATTTACTACAATCGCTATTTTACTACTATTCGCTATTTTAAACTGACAATCGTTGTAAAAATGTGCACTTGTTTCCACAGTTGTTGTTTTACTACAGTTCAATATTTTACTATGTTTCCACACAACCGTAGTAAATTGAAATCGTAGTAAATGTGCACTTATTCCGCCCACATAAAGGCCCATAGCAATAATGAGAAATTGTGGTAATTTTATATGTAATTAAATTGTTTCATCCGAAGTAAAAGAGAATGAATTGTGTTAAATGTGCATGTAGTAAACTTGTTTCAACCGTGGTAAAAAGGAATGAATCACCCGTAGTAAAAAACTTTAAAAATCTCATTGTCATTAATTTGTTACAACTGTAGTAATATTGTATGTCCCATCTATTGGGTCACTATTATAAACAATATGTTAGATAAATATGAATTTCATATCATTTACCTACAAAAAACAATTCCAATGAACATCCGACATTTATCCATATGTAATTAATTAAACATCGTTCACAATATCGATCATGTAATAACATACCTAGCTAGCTTGGTTATCAATTCAAAATCGCTAATGAACAAATCACTAAATATTAGTGATTTGTTCATTAGTGATTTTAAGATGAAATATCCAAAAAATTGATAATCCAACTAAGTACCTAACTAATGGTAACTAGTCATGTTTGATCCCTCAAAACTCCTATGTTTCCATGTTTCCCCACCAAGACAAGGAGAAATTCCTTCTTTTTGAGCTCAAATTTCTAGAGACAAAGAAAATGACAATTAAAGGCCCGTATATGCACACTAAAAAAACCTACATGTTTCATTAATAATTTTAAAGTAATAAAGTGCATGCCATATATTTATGTAAAAAAACAACTGCTAGATATTGGGATCATCAAGATCGAGCAATTTCAAAGTTAGTAGAGCTTAATCAGGTTCAGTAATTGTTACTTGGTACATGATTGATCTTCGAGTACTTGATCCAACGAACTCAGCAAGATACTCATGCACAAGAACGAGTTTCCATGAGTTTTAAGCAACTAAGGAGTTGTTGATCTGACTAATACTAATTCTAAAATGACCTGTTTTAACCGTATGTATCTCAGAGCAAAGTATGTATTCTCAGAGCTAAATACTAGAATATCTATCAATCATTGTATTCTACTATAACTCAAGTCCTCATAAAGAAAAACACTTACACAAATCATTAAAATAATCAAGCTAATAGGCTAGTTACAATATACCAAGTTTAACCTTTGGTGCTTAAATTTTCCCTTTATTTTCTTGCAAACATACAGGTCAACCAAACAGAAATATCACATGTATTATATTGACACCCACATCACCCTAACATATGCCATTTGATACACGAAAACACTTATTAACATGGGAAAATTCTGCAATAAAAATTTTAAGTGAATTTTCAATTGTTATTGAATCTGAGTTGGCTTGTAATTGTTGTTTTTCCACATCGCTTTAGTTGATTTGCTGGAGATAGAAAATAACCAATTCACTAGGGGACCTCAGTTTGATGCTTAAGGATTTGTGCATATGCTAAACTCTGTTGGCATAGACACATAATCTATTCAACCCTATGTAGGCACAAACTAAAAGCTATAAATTTTACTGATATGTAAGAAAATTATTATTTTTTGTTGTTGTGCTCTCGTCTGATCTCTTGTCTACCGAAGTTATGATGACATATGAAAGCAAAAAGTTGATGAAGAAGAAAATGACCAAGGATATGAATCTCTTGGATGTATTACTAGGGATGCTTTATTTTTTTGTGTCTTGAAAGGACATCATCCTTTAGTTTTCAAAGTTTATTTCATGTCTCTTATGATTTTGGAGTAACACATTTCAGGTTGGCTTTGGAGGAGGTAAAATTGCCACAAAAACAAATAGAGAAGAAATGTGGAATTTTTGCAAATCAAATGTTAGGAATATATGCTTCTGTATGTATATTATATATGTAAGATCAATCCGCTTCTATTGTCTGGGCAGTTGGGTAGTTAAGAATTGTTCAGGGTGGTTTTCAGTTGGTTACTGGCAGTTAAGTTAGTTATCAATAACTGTTCGTCTTTGTAATCATCTTGTACTGATGTATTTAAGCACTTCAAGTGCTAAGAAGGATTGATTCCACAACCAATACTCTCCTGCAGCGTTTTATGGTATCAGAGCGAGAAAACATGACAAAGAATGACGACACCAGTAGCTCCGGAGATGGTGCAAAGAGGACTCCATCTCCATACGACCTAAACTCGAATGATAATCCGGGTAACGTGATTACCCAAGTACAATTGAAAGGAGAGAACTATGACGAATGGGCGCGAGCAATGCGCACTTCTCTACGAGCCCGACGAAAGTGGAGATTTGTGGAAGGAACAATTGTGAAACCCGAAGAAGGATCGACCGCCCTTGAAGATTGGTGGACGGTCAATTCAATGTTGGTGGCATGGATTCTAAACACCATCGAACCAACTCTACGATCAACCTTAACGTACATGGAAAATGCTAAGGAATTATGGGATGACATAGCCGAGAGATTTTCGGTGGTGAACGGGCCAAGAATACAGCAATTGCGGCGTGAATTGGCTGATGTCAAACAAAAGGGGATGTCAATTGTAACATATTACGGCAAGATGAAGAAGATATGGGAAGAGTTGGCTCACTACGATCCGACCCCTACATGTGTATGTGGTAATTGCACATGTGATGTTGGTGGTAAGAGTGTAAAGAGACGAGAAGAGGAGAAGGTCCATATGCTGTTGATGGGTCTGGATGACGTAACCTACGGAACCGTTCGATCTACTTTACTCGCAATGGATCCTCTTCTATCATTGAACAAGATATACTCTACACTAATCCAAGAGGAAAGGGTTAGAACAGTAAATCGAGTCAGCGAAGAAAAGATGGAACATGCTGAGACAGTGGCCCTTGCAGCACAAATTGGGTCACGATTTAGAAATAGAGGCGATCGCAAAGAGCCCAAAGATTGGAACAAAATCTGCAGCAATTGCAATCTGAAGGGACATGACGTCTCAGGGTGCTTTCGAATCATCTTGTTCGTCTTTGTAATCATCATGTAATATTCACAATATCGAGGGTGATGTTCGTGTAATATGTGTTAATATTCATGTAATTGGGTGGCACCATTAATGTAATTGGTAATAATCGATATTCATGAATTGAGTTATGTTATTCATGTACTTGAGTGTGATATTCATGTAATTGATTATGATATTCGTATAATTGATTGGGTTATTCATATATTATTAAGCGGTGATATTCATATTTTAAGTCGTGGTATTTATGTCTTTAATTGGTGATATTCACATATTAAACAAAAATATTCATACAAACATGAACGATATTCAAGAAACAATGACAAAAGCAACGTGAACAAGTTTACAAATCTACGAATTTGCAAAGCATTAGGATGCTGAAAAAATCAAGTGGTGATATTCATGTTTTAAGTGGAGATATTCACATCCATCGATATTCATAAACGCATGAACGATATTCATAAAGACGTGTTCGATATTCGAAGGCTTTGGAAATATCAAGTAGAAGACCGTGAATGGAGGAGTGGTTTAGGAAAGAGAAGAATATTGTGTTTTCTCTCTCATCTAACAACCTCCTTAATTATCTTTTGTTAATTGAAAATTAATTAATTGCCTTATTTGAGTAGATTTGGTGGTTACACTCCTACCATATCTATTGTAAAGCCAATCATCCATCCATCAATCATCATTCATCCAACGCTCTAGATTAATACTTTCGTTTTACCATAACTCCCGTTTTATCGGACCGTTCCTCTATATATATATAAGTTAATGATAAAATAATACCAGAACGCCTTTCGATGTGCATTTGTGAAGGTAACAAACAAGAAAAGTCTCATCTACTCACATAGTAGTGAAATCACGAAACATGTAGTGGAGGCCATGAAACAATTGAAACATGTAGCACACCCAACCCAGAAAAATTCACAAAGTAGAGGGATGCAAACTCACCTTTTTCCTTTCTTCTCTATGAACCCTTTCCGAGCTTCAGTAAGTGGCAACCAATTATGGTTGAATTTCCTAAGATCACAACAAGATGAAACTCAAATTAATGCAAAATTGGAACAACACAAGAATAAAAAGCAGAAAGTAAGTATACTTGAACTGATTGAAGACCACCGTTTCTAAGTATTTTTGAACACAAGAATTAAACACAAACTCAAACTAGGGTTGGAACTCTTAATCCGAAAAGAAATCCACCAAAAGTTGGGATTGTTCTACCCCGGTGCACAACCAACCTCTTGGAACGAGAATTGAGCGCTCGTGATGGAGACAAAACTGATGTTTGAACTGATCGAAGAACAATGCCTGGTTCTTCGGTCTCTAGGGCTTGCGGGAATGAGCGTCTGCAGGAACTATCGAGCTTGAAAATTTTAGAGTTAAAATTCTATCTTAAAAATCATAGGTGTTTTGTTCTTAATTTTGGACATGTTCTGATGTTAACATTTTTCCCGCGAGTACAAGGTACATAATTACTACTGATAAGAACCATAGTAAAATTAATCTAAAAAAAGAACGTAGTTAAGTAAAAAATTTCTACATGTTTAACTCGGTTAATCAAACACCGTAGTTATTTAACAAATCCATAATCATAGTAATTTAACTAACCGTGATAAATTTGTCATCCTTTTTACATTGGTTCACAAAACCCCGTAGTAAACATGACGTAAAAACACTACGGTTACAAGACAACCGTTATAATTTAACCCATCTAACTAACTTACAACGAAAACTTTATGTATATTTGTCAGTTTTTGTACTACGGTTGTGTGAGAACCATAGTAAAAAATTCATAAAGACAATGGTTCTTACAATAATCGTGGTAATTTATCCACCCTAACAAAATTACGACGCAAAAGTACGGAGGAAAGTTGTTTTTGTATTAGTGTTAAATGTGTGAGCCAAGAAATACAAATGCTTATTCTAGACTAGCATACATAAGAACCGTGTTTATGCAAATCCTATAACAATACTCCTTTGCTGAGAACATTCTTTTCCTCAAGGATCTAAGTAAGGGAAGTGACCGGTAAAGTCGTGATAATACTCCTAGGTGGCTTGATCAATGAGAAAAATGTTCTAGTGAATGAGCACCTTTTTAGCTTCGCCATTGCCCCTTTTAACCATCTTCCTATCAAGGATCGCCTCAGGTTCTTTGACTTTCCCCATATCAAGAAAGTATTGAGGCAATGAAAGTTAGCATATGATGGATTAACACAAAGCCTGAGTTGGCTTACATGGAAAACGTTATGTATAGCAGCGTTATAGGGCAATTAGAGCTTGTAAGCGACTGCACCAACTCGATCAGTATTGAGGAAAGAGCCATATTGTGACAACTTATGAGGAGTTCGTGACTTGATAGTGTTTTTGGCGATATGGTTGCGACTTAAGTAAACATAATTGCCAACTTTAAACTCTCTAGCAGATCGAGTTGGTGCAGTCGCTTACAAGCGACTTCACCAACTTTAAACATAATTGCCAACTTTAAGTAAGCATCAACACTATGCTTTATTTGATTTTGGAACGCATGCAATAAATGGAATTTGAGCATATTTATAACCTTTTCACGTTTCTAAGATTGTGGTTTGCCATTATTGAAGCTCTCCCCAAGCAGGTAAGGAAGATGCATTTGTGGTTGTTGTCCATAGACAATTTCATAAGGCATGGCTTGGATAGCAGAATGGAAAGCGGTGGTGTACCACCACTCGACAAGCGGTAGCCATTTGCTCCAAGTGTGAGGTACATAAGATGGCATGCACCTTAAGTAAGTCTGTAGAGTTTTGTTGGTCATCTCCATAAGCCCATCTATCTGAGGGTGATAAGTTGTAGAAAGATTGAGGTCCACCCCATGAATACTATATAGCTTCTGCTAGACCTCACTAATGAAGATATGATTTATGTACTAATGATGGACATATGCATTCCATGGAGCTTGAAAACATTGTCCAAGCAGCATTAAGCAACCTCAAGAGTTGTATAAGGATGTGACAGAATCGGGAAGTAAGCATTCTTGCTAAGGCGGTCAACAACAACTAGTATAGAGTGTTTATTGAAGTAAATAGGCATGCCTTCTATAAAATCTAACCCAATAGATTGCCAAATACTCTCAGGAATCTGGAGAGGCTTGAGGAGACCAGATTTGGCAGATAGATCATGTTTGTTACACTTACAGATAAAACAATTTTTACATAATTTTGAACTTCTTTGCTCATACCAATCCAGTAGAACAATGAGTTGATGCACTTACCAGAATAGCCACCAATAGAAGAGTCTTGTAACTTTATGAAGATACATAGATTAACAGATGGGTCACTGCCAATAACAAGTTTTCCTTGTCGTCCAAGTTCATCATTGGCAAAAGTGTACTGATATGATTATACATTGGCTTGTAAATCAAATATGATCTTTTGTAAAGCAGGGTCATTTTGCCAAAGGAAATCAATGGGATTAAAGAAGTCGTGGTGAGCATGAGTCAAGGTGATGTGGAGGAGATGGGTAACTATTACACGAGATAAGGCAACAATTGTAACATTTTCCTTACCTTGCTTGGAATGGATTTCAAAAGAGTACCTCATGAACTTGGGTAGCCACATGTGCTGAAAAGGGGTTGATACTTGTTGCCCTAGGAGGTATTTAAGGCTCTTTTGATCAGCTTTGATAATAAAGAAACGATGAGTGAGGTATGAGCTCCAGCTTTGCACCGCATAAACCACTCTCATTATCTCTCTCATAGATAGATAAAGTCTGGTATTTTGGGGACAAGACCATGGATGATATAACATATTGGATAGTGGTCTTGGATAAGGACATCACCTATAGCCAGGATAGAAGCATTAATTTCAACTACAAAAACCCATTCAAAATCAAGAAGTGCCAAAACAAGTACAAAGATCAAAGCAAAGTCCTATACTTTTTTTATTAATGAAGAAAGAGAATTAGTAATGATACTATAGTTCTGGATGAATCTTCTATAGTAATTGGTCAGACCAAGAAAACTACGATGTTGTTTCTGGTTGGAGGGAGTAGACCAATTCGAAATAGCTTTGATTTTACTTGGGTTTGTGCTCAACCCATTCACATAAATAAAATGTCTCAAGTACTCGATGATCGTCGCCCTAAACGTGCACTTTGAGGGTTTGAGGTATAGCTGATACTCTCTCAAAATAGTGAGTACTGCTTGGATGTGTTGTAAATGAGCAAACTATGTAGGACACATTTCCTAGCAACATCAAAGAATACAAGGAAGACAAGGACAAATTTCCTAGCAACATCGCGAAACACGTGATTCTTGAGCCCATAGAAAGTGCACAATTTGTTAATCTGAAGGGAATAAAATGGTACTCATAATGACCATAGTGGGTTTTATATGCAGTTTTACAAACATCACTCGGCTCCATGCACAGCTGGTGAGATCCTGCTTGGATAAGTAATGAGAGCCTTGTCACTCATCCAACAAATCTTATGATAAATGTATGGGGCATTTGCCCTTTATAGTTTGATTGTTGAGTCCTCTATAGTCGACACAGATCCTCTAGGATCCATCCTTCTTTTTAACCAATACTATAGGTGAAGCTTAAGGACTTGAGCCATTTTGAATGATACCCTAATCAATCATCCCCTGCGCCAATTTCTCAATGACCCATGTTAGGATCGTCTCTACACTCTAGTGTCAGTCTCGTCTTCGAAGCAAACACCTTTCTTCAAACCTTCAAGAACTGGGTAAATAGGCAACCAATATTATGGCATCTAGGATTGATTGATGAATATCCAACGTGATGAATCTTGTTGAAAGAACACGTTAGTGCTTGAACTCGATCGATAGTAACTTAGGGGTGACCCCCGAATGTTAGTAAAGAAAACCTCAACTTTGATTAAAACGAAAACTAGATATTATTGATGACATAACAAAAGTATATACAATAAATTTTGTGCTTAATGCTTGTAGAAGAAATAATCTATCTAATGCTAAAGATAAGGAAACTAAAAAAGATAAGAAATTGCAAAGGAAGGAACGAGGGAACCAAACAAGCATGGCCCGCCCTAGTTATTCCTATCTATTATTAATAACTTCACGCTAATTAATAAATTTGAAATTAAATATAAACATAACAAATATATCTATATGTACTAAAGGAGATGTCTAAATCTTACGTGTCAGCACGACGTTCAATTAACCTACGTGTCATCACAATCATCCATCACATCATCCAACCAAAGAAAAAATTAGAGTAGTGGTATTAATTTTTCTAGTTAAATAAATTTGATTAAAAACACAAAATATCTTTAAATATATCATTTGGTTCCATCTAATTAAAACTGCTCATCTTTATTTTGATGAGATTATCATAAATAAATACATTAAACAATAATGGATAATTTAGAGTTACTTTGATTGGAATATAGACATTTGAAATACATTTTAATTTAGGGTTTAAGTAAATAATAAATTAGTTAGATTATACATAGGATACGGTTCACATAAGAATGTTAATTCCCGCGAGAACACTCTTACTGTGAGAAGAGGCCACGCGGTGGTATTTGTATGAATATGTCCAACTCTAAATAAATGGCTCAACAAGTAAATGAGTTTATTAAAAATACAAAACTCCCTTAGTACAGCTGCTTCAAGGGAGAGGGAGAGAGAGAGCATGCCCACGTGTATTTGTAATTGTGTATTAATCACAATTTGAACCTAAATATTTTTATATTCACCCAAAATAAAATTAATTATATGTGCATTTGGTTATAACATGATGTATATTTGGATCTTGTAGGATGTGCAATTGGATATAACCGAATGTGCATAACTAGATGTGCATTTGGATTATACTAGATATGCATTCGGTTATAACATGATGCTCATTTGGTTATAATATTATGTGCATTTGGTTATAATGTGATGTACATTCGTTTTAATGTGACGTGTCTTTGGTTATAACACGATGTGCCTTTAGATTTTGTAGGATGTGCATTTGTATACAACTAGATATGCATTTGGTTATTACTTGATGTGCATTTGGTTATAACGTCAAGTGCATTTGATTATAATGTTATGTGCATTTGGATTTTGTAGGACTTGCATTTGTAATAACTAGATGTGCATTTGGTTATAACGTAATGTACATTTGGTTATAAAGCAATGTACATTTGGTTATTACGTGATGTGCATTTGGATTATATGTACATTTGAGTTATATACTAGATGTGCATTTGGTTATAATGGGATGTAAATTTAAATTTGTATGATGTGCATTTGTATATAACTATATGTGCATCTGATTATAACATAATGTGCATTTGATTATAGTGTGATGTGCATTTGAAGAAAAATTGTCCTAGGGAAAAAATGGCAAAAAAAATATTAACAAAATTAGGGGTTCTCACCCGATTCCCCCTATAAGAGAGGCTAATCGGGTGCGAACGGGGATAAGAGTGCGAACATACAAATAACTCTCATCAAATCAAACAAAACAACAAAAAAATATCACAACCGAATTCTATCCGTATAATTTCTATATAAAATTTACTAGGCACGCTTAAAACTTTTGTGCACCAAGTTGTACCAATTTATGCACCAAAGTCTGTTGAAATATATACCAGAATATATTGAATTGTGCACCAAAATTATATTGAATTGTGCACTAGTACTTTAATTAAATGCAATTATAGTGCACAAAAACATGAAACACAGTGCACAAAAACATGAAATGTAGTGCACAAAAACATGAAATATGGTGCACAATATAACATAATTTGATATGATCAAGGATCGAGGGGCTCTCGGTGCAAGGAATTGCTCTTCAACTTCTGCAAGAATTGACAGCAACTTTCCAGAAATCCAGCGTGACTCCAACTGGTTTGTTCTCTTTCGTCTGGACTCGGAATTGGGTGATTCCAACTCCCAGAGTTAGATATGGAAGTATAATTACGTCTCTCAAAATTTGAGAATTGTCTGAGTTGTGAATCAAAAGATATGGCATTTTAACTGAAAGGTCGCTGAGATTTTCGGGAAGGAATTCAGCGAGATGAATGTTGTGGATGTGGATGATTGAATGGTTGATGAAGATGGACGAAAAAGTGAAGGATAAGCAGTCTTCAACAAGTGGATACGACTCACCACTTAGAGAAGAAAGAAATGATCTTCTACGAAGGGATGTGACTCACCCTAGGCAAATGATCAAGGTGTTTGATCGATATGACTCACGATCAAGGATAAGTGTTCGATACTACGCATGAACAAGGTGATGATGAAGGAGTTCTTGATCAGAAAAGCTCTCAATTGGATATATTTCAACGTATCTTTACAAATGAAGGGAAACGCCTCATATAGGCTGCAAAAACTAATAAAAGAAAATGCTAAAATAACACAAATTCTAGCCACTACTTCCTAGCACTACTAAGGCCATGTTCTCAGCCTTTTTTAGGGAATTATAAATGTTTTAAAAACAATAAAAACTGAGCTGAAATGTCTCAAAATAATCCCAATAACTATCCAACAAATTTGGCATTTAATAACCAAGTAAGCCGTGGTCGCGGCGCCTACACATCCGTACGCGTCACAAGTAGAATCACCGGCGCACTTGGACCTTGGCTTGGTGCTCCATGGGTCAAGAGTCCCTTCTTGAGTTGGTGGTGCAGCTGCTTGGCTCGAGCTCGGGTGATGACTCCTGAAGGTAGCTCATCCTCGGTTCCAAAGGAAGTGGCTGGGGCTGTGGCCGCGGTTGCGGCCGAGAGGTCTTCCTCGCGATCTTCCTTGCCTTCTCTTGATGGGACGCAAGTTCACATCATCCTCCCCCCTTTGAAGGGATTCGTCCTCGAATCAAGATGCACTGCTAGAAGGAGTCTTAACTCACATGAATTTAGATCTACAGAATGTCCATGAATGAACCTCCATGCACAAGTATTACCCAATCACTTTCTAAATATGTGCTTAATGATGGAACATGATATACACATGACATATTTGTCTACAAAAGTAATGCATTGAACATGATATCTCACATGCAACAAGAATTGAGAATGAGAGCTATGGTGCACACATGCGTATCTAGTTCTACATGCAAAAACAGAATTTAGCACATGAGATTCTCTATCCCTAGAAAAATATTCATATTCAAGCAAAGGAAAAGGAATACGAAAAGTAGAGACAAGTGATACTTGCCTTAGATGTGTCTTCTTCTTTTCAAGGACAAAATGAGTTTCCTCGGAAGGCTTAACATCCATGGCATGGGCCTCTACTTGGAGTGAGAATGGTAAGTACGAGGGAACCATAGGTGTTTCATCCATCCAAGGAGTAGCCAAAGAATTTGGGGAGCTACGCGTAATAGTGGGTCTATCCTTGCTCCTTGTAGGTGAAGGAGATGTTTCTACAACGTCCTCCTATTTTTCCTTTGGTTCAAGCTCCTCTTCTTTGGCCATTGAAAAAGAAGGTTCAGTAGCAAGAACATCCTCGTCTTTGGGCTCTTCTTCAACCAAGTCCTTGTCCAAAACGTCATTTTCCTTACAAGCAGTAACCAAGACGTCACTCTCAAGGAACCCTTCGTCCTTGTAAGTGTAGTATAAGTTAGGACAAATGTCGGCTAAGTGGCCTCTCCCTTCACACATGACACAGACGATGTCATGTGCTCTAACCCGGGGCGGTGGGGGCACTCTCTCTCTCTTCTTTGGGGTGTGCTAACATGCATATTAGGTGAGCCATAGGCTCCCTTAGGCTGCACATAATGGTTAGCCAAATTATATTGAGAGTTGTAAAAACAAGTATTAGGCTCGTACCTCATGTATGGATTGGCTTCTTGTTGAGCAAGATAGCGAGCCTCCTTATATGATGCTCCATGTGCCCGAAAGTAGAAGAAGTCATTTCGAGGAATGTGGCCCATGCTGGACATCTCCATTCGCTCTCCTTACAAGGTTAGTATCCAAAGCTAATACCAAATAGAAGCTCCCACAGAAACAAGATTAATCAATGGAACCTAAGCTACACAACTCGGCTGACTTCTTCACTCTTAAGCAAAATGATGAACCACTTTTTCTATGGCTTTCTCTTTTGTAATTAGCCGAGTATTTCTGGTTTCATCCACTTTTTCTTGCCTTGAAAACTTTTCTGAATTCAATTCCTTTTTTTTGTATATAGATGTAGTTCTTGCAGATTACAAATGAAAAAGAAGAACAGTTTACAGAATGCACAATTAACTAGCAACACTTAAGAACAAGCAGCCGTTCTCATGCCCTGAGGTTCGAGAATTAAGTTATGCACGTGTACTTCTGAATTCAAATTGTTTATATGCTAAAATAATAAAATAAAAACTCAAACTAATAAACTAGATGCAGCTAATAGGCAGGGATTAAGGTTGACTCGTTCAAATCAGTTCAAACAAGCAGATATGGAGTGCTAATTCAGTTCCTAATTTGTAGGATCTACTAACAACCTTGCCTAGGAATTAATGATTGCAAATCTAATCTTTTTATGACTCTAATGGACGGAAATTCAATAGAAGAACAATATAGACGACTCTCTAACTCATATGCAGAACTCACACAATCAAAACATAGAAGAAAAACACAACAGCAAGACTCGAAAATGAACAAGACGCAAACAGAATGGAAGGTACGAAATCTAAATCTTGCAAATCTGAAAATCTTTCAAATTCAATCCAAGAAATTGAGCAATTACTTACGTAGCTCTGATACCACGTGATATGCGTAAGCACAAGCCAGGATCCGTACGGTACAAGACGAAGGGCGCCAAGACTTTGGTTTGGCCATCTCTTGGCTAAGCTCTCTTAGATAGGATATTTGATGTGTTTCATTGTGACTCTAAACACTAGCTTGATGGAGATTTGACTCAAAATGGGAAATGGATATAACTCTCATGAAGAGGTTCATGAAGAGTTTGGGATAAATATCTCTCGACCCTTGGATGCGACTCACCAAGAACCTTGAGACAAGGTTGAACACTCATGGATACGTCACACCATGATCACCCAACCACCTTCAGATATGACACACCAAAGGGTGTTTCGGATACGACACACCGAAACAAGACTAAGACACTCAAGGATAGGAACCGCCTTGAAGCCATCGTCCAAGAGGCTTGAAATACACTAAACACTCGGTTTATATCTCCATTCAAGTCTAATCTAAATACAATGCACGGCCATCTTATATATAGATGCCAAATGAATTAAAAGAAAATACTAAAATCTAACACTACCCTATCCACTAACTTAGAGCACTAATGCCACTAACTTAAAGCACTAACTTAACAACAACTAACTAGTTAACTACCTAGTTAATTAACGAACAAGGAAATAACAAAAACACAATTCAAACATCTTCCTCTTCATTGTACCGGTCTTGACATGTCCTTGAGGTGACCCATGGTCACATCATCCAGACGTAATTAGACTTCCAGATCTAACTCTGGGAGTTGGAATCACCCAATTCCGAGTCCAGACGAAAGAGAACAAACCAGTTGGAGTCACGCTGGATTTCTGGAAAGTTGCTGTCAATTCTTGCAGAAGTTGAAGAGCAATTCCTTGCACCGAGAGCCCCTCGATCCTTGATCATATCACGTGGTATCAGAGCCATTCAAGATGAAGGGAATGTTCGTGCTCGTCAAAGAGGCCCCGGACGTTGCCAACACACATCCATGCACTAGTACAAAAATTGCTATAGATAGCGAAAAAATTATAGCGGTTTTTAAAAACGCTATAAGAAGAGAATTCGCATAGTGGTTTATAAAAAATCCGCTATGAAAATATTATTTTATTTTTTTTAATTATAATTTTATTCTCTTAACGGTTTTTAAAAAAAACGCTATAAAAATGAAAAACAAAGATAGCGCTATAATATATTTTAGCGATTTTTTCAAAAAAACGCTATAAATGTGTATTTAGACAAAAAAATCTTATGTCAACCGGCCCTATCATATTCATTCATCTGCACTTCAAAAACAGCAGCCCCTTCTCGAAGTCGCTCGCCTCCTCTCCAGCTCCGGCTCGTCGCGGTGGTCTCTCCGGCCCGTCTCGCTTCTCCTCGGCTGAACTTCTTCTCGAAGCAAAAACCAGCAGCTTCTTCTCGAAGTCGCTCGCCTTCTCTCGTTTCCGGTAAGTACTTTGCGCTTCGATCAATTGCTTTAGATTTGTGCAAGTCTTACTCAATCATTGTGCAATTGTTGGTTTAGATCTGCAGCAACGTCTGATTTGCTTTAGTTTTGTGAATTTCGATTTTTAGGATTTTGTTAATTTCAGATTGATTTGTGATGGCACCACAAACACGAGGTCGAAAACCAAAAAAGTTCGGATAAGAGACTGCTCAAAGTACGGAACTTTTGTTACTAGAGTAGATGGTTCAAAACAAAAAGTTCTTGAATCCCCAAGTAAAGAAACATCCCTAAAAGATGGAGACCTTATTTCATTTGGCACTAATAATGCTGCATACAGGTATTTGTTTTCTGTTCAAAAAATATCATGGGGAAATGAATGGTGTCACTTCGTGATTGCTTTTTGTGATATCGTGTTTTTGTTTAACTACATCATGCAATTACTTTTGTGACTTAAAATATAAGCTAAACCTTGTACGGAGTATTTATTAAGTTTGATGTTTTTGCTAACGTCTTTTAACAGGACACCACAAAAGAAGATATAGTTGCTATTTTATTGAGTTATATACTCAAATGCATGGTTTTTATACAATGAGCCTTGATTCTAGAGGAACTTGGTTAATTGTTTTGCTTCCTTTACCTGAACCTCAAGTTAACTTCCTCTTTACTTAGATTGGCGTGTAATCACTGATACGGTGATACACTGATACCCAAAATCAAAAGCTGTTGCATTTATGTAAATTTGTTTAGAATTTGATATCAGGGATTGTTTATGTTTCATCCTGTATGGTTCAGGTCTTAATATTTTCTTTCTGTTTACACTTGACAGATTTTGTTTTGTTCCATTTCTGCTTTATGTTTTCCACGTTGAGGGCTCCCAAGGGTTTCATTCAGTTCAAGACATGGTACTGTCAATAGGTAGTAAAATGACTGACTTATTCTTTCTTATGATAATTCAGGATTGTATATTTCTAAGATTATACTGTTTACAAGATGTTTTCAAAATAATTTTTACTCGTATATTATGATGAGGAATCATCCCCGCCATTAGTGCCAACCTTTGATGGACCGATTACTAGGTCAAGATTGAAGGAACTACGTCAAGAGCTGGAGACGTTTATGGCACATGATGTATCACATGACGAAGAGGATAAGTCCAAAGTCAAGGCGTTGACTTTATTGGTCAACGTTACATATGTTTAATCTTATTAATTTCTGCATTGGATATTTTTAGGATTATTATTTATTTATTTTCAGCTTTCTATTTTCGGATATTTCGGGATTAAGTGTAACCCGTTTTGGGAAGCTAGGGCCGGCCCTCCTAGGGTATTTAAGTCCTCCCTTGTCTTCTTCATTAGGCAGATTTCTCATATTGTTAAAACACAAAAACAGAGCTTGGGTTTTGCTTTGAAACTCGGCTCCCCGTGAGAGTCTCAATCGATTGTTCTTTCCTGTTTAGTTGTTTTCGTCTTTGTCAAGTCCCTCTGGAGTTGGTGATTTCGTACTTCATAAGCAATCCTCTCCGTGCTCCAAGTTCGTCCGCGATTCTTGGTTGTGTGGCGTTGTAGAGATCGGGTTGGTAGATCGTTCGACAAGCTTCCTTGCTATCAAGCAAGCGGGTTTTCTCGTCGTTTCTATTGGTTCTATCTATTATCCTATCCATTAGTTTCACTTCCGCTATTGTTCTAATCTTGTGTTTTCTTTTGTTTTGAGATCCGTTGCCTAGATCCATCTTCTACACGGCTAATTCCCGTATCAATTGGTATCAAGAGCTTTGCGGCTTCGGATCGCCTTTGACGGTTCCAGATTCATCATCAAAAATTGGATCTTCCTGTTTTCAATCGTCAATTGAATTTCTTTGTTTGAGTCACATTAGTGAATTGTTAGTCTGACTGATTGTTTGCTCTTGTTTGTCTTGGAAAGGAGTTCGTTGCGGTTGATTGTGACTACGAGGATCCACAAAAACATACCAAAACCGTCCAAAAATCAACAAAAAAATTTTGCCCCCCCCCCTTCCACCATTGTTGTTCGAACCCTAGCTTGGCGAGCAAGACACGACGGCGTCCAGGTTCGTGCGCACCAGAGATCCGGTTGTTCAATTTTGGTAATCTTCAAGATACTTGCTTGATTTTCTAGAGATTTTATTTTATCTTTATAGTGTAATATCCCAGGAAAAACAAGTTGCCTAAAAGAAAATTATATCAAAAAAAAAAAAAAACATTATCGAAATTCAAAAAAAAAAAAAAAAAAAAAAAAAGAGGAAAAGGCATCTGGGATTTTTCAGAATTTTTCAGATTTTTTTTTTTTTTCGAAATATAAATAAAAAAAAAAAAAAAAAAATTTAGGGTTCCGTTTCAGATTTTTTTTCGGACCTCTTTGTCGTCGCAACAGTACCCGGCCACAACCCGGCCGGGTCCAGACCGGGTGAGTCTCAGTTAACCCAGCCCTCACGTACCTGCCACCGACCCGGCCCCAACCCGACCGGGTCCCACCCCGGGTTGCGCTCAGTCGCCACCACCCGGCCTACACCCGACCAGGTCCTGCCCGGGTTCCGCTCAGTCGAGCCCCACCCGGCCTGTCCCCACCCGACCCCAACCCGACCGGGTCCCACCCCGGGTTGCCCTCAGTCGAGCACTACCCTCTCTTGCCCGAACCCCTTCTCCCTTCCGTTCCCTCGGGTCACTCTCGGCTCCAATTGGCTTCGTTCCGAGTCGACAAAGGTACGTCTTTCTGACTTGCAATTCGCATTTCTTGAGTTCGAAACACATATATAGCCCCATCTTTAGTTGCATTTCATTCTTGTGACTATAGTTGTGTCGCTTTCCTTGTTGAGTCGTTCTCTAGTCTCGCTTTTGTTTGAGTCATTTTTTTCGTCATACATCTACTTGTCTTGTCTACTACATCTCTGCTTGACCTTGATTTGCTGCGTCTCTTGAGCACATAGAGAACTTGTCAATTACGAGCCTAACTTCGCAGGTTGTACAATCACCGAGTGCAAACACTTGAGAGTTTTTTTTTTTTTTTTTGGTTTTCCTAACCTTAACGTCTTTCTGTGTTCGTCTAAGTGGTGATCATGACAGGTTCCGGTGATGAACAAGTTACTGCAAATGGTTCCCATGTCGATATGCAGGCGATGCTACAACAGTTGGCTTCTACAGTCACGCAGTTGTCTGCGAAGTTTGACTCGTTGGAGACCCGCTCCAACCCACTCCCGGCTGCGCAGGAACACATTGGCCCATCGCATAGCGCACCGCTTCCCGCCACCGAGCCCTTGGTCGACCAAGCCACGGCCTACCAAGCGGCGATGGACGAGCATCGCCAACCGAGAGCCACTGGCACCGATCGCATACGCCCGATTCGGCATCCCGCACCTCGTGATAGGTCTGAGTCCCCTCCTATGTCGATACGTTCTAGTTTATGGGGTGATGATGATATGCAGGACTATGAGCGCGAGGAGCGTAATGAGTGGCGTCCTTACCGCCCCCGGAATGACCGCGGACAGCCCCGCCGCCGTGAAGCCGAACAAGACGGCATTGGACGGATCAAAGTGAAGATCCCGGCTTTTGATGGAAAGTGTGATCCAGACGTCTACCTTGAATGGGAGACGAAGATTGAGCAGATTTGGGGTTGCCACAATTTCCCTGAACATAAAAAGGTACAACTCGCTGCTCTTGAATTTACTGGTTATGCTTTGGTTTGGTGGGATTCTGTTGTGAAGGCTCAAAGACAAGCCATGGACCCTCCGGTCAACACATGGAACCAGATGAGAGCTATGATGAGGGCCCGCTTCGTTCCCCACCACCACAATAGAGTTCTCTGCAACCGTTTGGAGACTATGAGGCAAGGCTCTTTAGGTGTTGAAGAGGTCTACAACAATATGCAGATAGCCATGGCACGCGGCAACGTCGTCGAAGATGAAGAGGCCACTATGTCCAGGTATCTACGTATCTTGCATCCTCATTTAGCTGACACTATAGAATTGTATCCCTATTCTACCATGACAGATTTGCTACACCAAGCAATTAAAGTGGAGAGACAATTCAAGTCCAGCTATACCCAACAACACCGCACGGTGCCACAACGCCAAAGCTGGCGTCCCGACCAGCAGCAGGGCCGCACTGGACACCAGAGATCCCGCCCAGCAACCGGTCCGCCTCGCGGCAATGAGCAGATTTCCCGTGGTGCGCACCCCTCTACCTCCACCGCACCACAGCAGCCCACACGGCCCGCCCTTGCAGTTACACGAGGTAACCCTGCTGACCCTCCTCCTAGAGCTAGAGATATCACTTGCTTTAAATGTCAAGGAAAGGGTCATTACATGAAGGATTGTCCTAATACTCGTGTTTTGATGATTAATCATTTGGGTGAGTTAGAGTCTGAGTCTGACACTGAGCATGAAAATTTAGTTGCTAGCCATGATATGAATGAGCATGCCAATGATGATGATTTGGATTTTATTGAATATGAGCATGGTGATTCATTGATTTTTAGGAGGACTTTACATGTTAATCAGGCTCCTTGTGATGATAATCAACTTGAGAATTTGTTTCATACAAGATGTCTTGTTAAAGGGAAAGTTTGCAACATGATTATTGATGGTGGTAGTTGTTATAACATTGCTAGTGTTGAATTAGTTAATAAACTGCAACTCCCTACTTTTTTGCATCCTAGACCTTATAGACTTCATTGGATGAATGATTGTGGTGAACTCAAGGTGAATAAGCAAGCTAAGATTACACTTAAGCAAGGAACTTATGAGGATGAAATTTTATGTGATATTGTTCCTATGCAAGCTTGTCATATTTTGTTAGGTCGTCCTTGGCAATTTGATAGACATGTTATTCATGATGGACGTACTAACCAACACGCCTTTGAGTTTCGTGGTAGGAAAGTGGTGTTGAAACCGATGACGCCGCTTCAAGTGGCTGAGGCTTATGATAAGAAAAGAGAGGTCGAGCGTAAGGGTAAGTCCCCAGCCGAACCATCCACTGCCTCCACACGGACCGACCTCACCCTCGCCTCTACCCCTAGCCGAGTGCTCTTAGCATCCAGCAGAGACCACCTGGTAGATTACCTTCCCCCGGACGTCGCCCTCATGTCCCTTTGTCAGGCCTATACCCTGTTAGGTGACGACGACCGAGCTACACTCCCAGCTGCTGTCCAGACCCTTTTAGCTGAGTTCCTTGATGTTTTCCCGGATGAGATACCCCCTGGCCTACCCCCTATTAGAGGCATTGAGCACCAAATAGACCTGATTCCCGGTGCTACCCTACCCAACCGGCCTGCCTATAGGATGAACCCTACTGAGACCCAGGAAATCCAGAACCAAGTCCAGGACCTTTTAGATAAAGGGTATGTTAGAGAGAGCTGATCCCAGTGTGCTGTGCCTGTCTTACTCGTCCCCAAAAAGGACAATACTTGGCGTATGTGTGTTGATTGCAGGGCTATTAATAACATCACGATCAAGTACAGGCACCCGATCCCCAGGCTCGATGACATGTTGGATGAGCTCCATGGCGCCTCCACCTTCTCCAAGATCGATTTTCGCAGTGGATACCATCAAATCCGGATGAAGGAAGGAGACGAATGGAAGACAGCATTCAAGACGAAGTTTGGTTTGTATGAGTGGCTTGTTATGCCTTTCGGTTTGACTAATGCCCCCTCTACTTTTATGTGTCTTATGAATCATGTCTTGAGATCTTTTATTGATAGATTTGTTATAGTTTACTTTGATGATATTTTGATCTACAGCAACTCTTTGGAAGCACATGCAGAGCACCTCAGGGAAGTTTTATCCACTCTCAGAGCTGTACAGTTGTATGGAAATCTGAAGAAGTGTGATTTTTGCACTGACAGAGTTGTGTTTCTTGGTTTTGTAGTGAGTGCTCATGGACTGCAAGTGGATCAAGAGAAGGTGCAAGCCATCCATGACTGGCCGACCCCGAAGAACCTAGGTGACGTGCGCAGTTTCCACGGCCTGGCTGGCTTCTACAGGAGGTTCGTTCAAGATTTTAGCACCATTGCAGCCCCGCTGACAGAGATCACAAAGAAGAATACTCCGTTCCGTTGGGGTGAAGCTCAAGAAAAGGCGTTCCAGACTCTCAAGGATCGTTTGACACACGCGCCATTGCTGGTTCTGCCTGACTTCACTCGTCCCTTTGAAGTAGAGTGTGACGCCTCTGGCATTGGTATTGGAGGAGTCCTCATGCAGGAAGGTAAGCCTATTGCCTTCTTTTCTAAAAAGTTGAAAGGTGCATGCTTGAATTATTCTACTTATGATAGGGAATTATATGCCTTGTTTAGAGTGCTGAAAACTTGGCAACACTACCTTTGGCCTAGAGAATTTGTGCTTAAAACTGATCATGAGTCCTTAAAGCATTTTAGGAGTCAAGATAAGTTGGATAGGAGGCATGGTAGGTGGATGGAATTCATAGAAACATTTCCCTATGTGATTAAGTATAAGAAAGGAAAAGATAATGTTGTAGCTGATGCCCTTTCTAGGAGACATACACTCTTGACTACTTTGGATGCTCGAGTCCTTGGATTCGTTTATATTAAGGAGTTGTATGATATGGATGCTGATTTTGGAGTGATTTATAAGCATTGTGTGGAAAAGGGTTCATTTGATAAGTTTTTCTTGTTTGATGGATTCTTGTTTCGAGTTGATAAGGTGTGCATTCCTGTTTGTTCTCTACGGTTGTTACTTGTTGATGAGTCCCATAGAGGTGGATTGATGGGTCATTTTGGTAGAGATAAGACTTATAACATGTTGCATACTCATTTCTATTGGCCACACATGCTTAGGGATGTAGAGAATTTTATCAAACGTTGCGTTGAGTGCTTACAGGCTAAATCTAAGGCAAAACCGCATGGTCTTTATACTCCCTTGCCTATTCCTTGCTTTCCTTGGGTTGATATTAGTATGGATTTTATTGTTTGCTTGCCTAGGACTAAGAAGGGGAGAGATTCTATATTTGTGGTTGTTGATAGATTCTCTAAGATGGCTCACTTTATTGCATGCCATAAAACTGATGATGCTAGGAATGTTGCTGATTTGTTCTTTAGAGAGATTGTTCGGTTACATGGTGTACCTCGTACTATTGTGAGTGATAGGGATGTCAAATTTCTGAGTTACTTTTGGAAGACTTTGTGGGGTAAACTTGGTACTAAGTTGTTGTTCTCTACTGCTAGTCACCCCCAGACAGATGGACAAACTGAGGTCACTAACCGTACATTGGGTACTATCCTTAGGGCTGTTATTAAATCTAATCTGAAAAGTTGGGAAGAAGCCTTACCACATGTTGAGTTTGCTTATAATAGGATTATTCATTCTTCTACTAATATGTCCCCTTTTGAATGTGTGTATGGTTTGAATCCCCTAACCCCTTTGGATCTTAAGCCGTTGCCTTTACCGGAACGAGCAGACTTTGATGCTGATAGACAGG
The DNA here is from genome assembly GCA_027886185.1 of Rheum nobile. NCBI lineage: Eukaryota > Viridiplantae > Streptophyta > Magnoliopsida > Caryophyllales > Polygonaceae > Rheum > Rheum nobile. The sequence goes on from WOAB01000027.1 coordinate 10,372,660, forward strand.
TTGAGTTCATGAAGGAGCTGCACGAGCGGACTAAGGCTCGTTTGGAAGCTACTGCAGCGAAGAACGCAGCCCGAGCTAATCACGGCCGGCGTCAAGTGTTGTTCGAGCCCGGCGACTTGGTGTGGCTACACCTGCGTAAGGAGCGGTTCCCGGAGCAGAGGAAGTCGAAGCTGTCTCCCAGAGGTGATGGACCGTTCAAGGTGCTGAAGAGAGTAGGCGACAATGCCTATGTGTTGGAGCTGCCCGATGACTATGGCGTGAGCCCGATATTCAATGTCGGTGATCTTACCCCTTATGCAGCCGCTGATGTTGATGACTCGAGGACGAGTCCTTTTCAAGAAGGGGAGAATGATGAGGAATCATCCCCGCCATTAGTGCCAACCTTTGATGGACCGATTACTAGGTCAAGATTGAAGGAACTACGTCAAGAGCTGGAGACGTTTATGGCACATGATGTATCACATGACGAAGAGGATAAGTCCAAAGTCAAGGCGTTGACTTTATTGGTCAACGTTACATATGTTTAATCTTATTAATTTCTGCATTGGATATTTTTAGGATTATTATTTATTTATTTTCAGCTTTCTATTTTCGGATATTTCGGGATTAAGTGTAACCCGTTTTGGGAAGCTAGGGCCGGCCCTCCTAGGGTATTTAAGGCCTCCCTTGTCTTCTTCATTAGGCAGATTTCTCATATTGTTAAAACACAAAAACAGAGCTTGGGTTTTGCTTTGAAACTCGGCTCCCCGTGAGAGTCTCAATCGATTGTTCTTTCCTGCTTAGTTGTTTTCGTCTTTGTCAAGTCCCTCTGGAGTTGGTGATTTCGTACTTCATAAGCAATCCTCTCCGTGCTCCAAGTTCGTCCGCGATTCTTGGTTGTGTGGCGTTGTAGAGATCGGGTTGGTAGATCGTTCGACAAGCTTCCTTGCTATCAAGCAAGCGGGTTTTCTCGTCGTTTCTATTGGTTCTATCTATTATCCTATCCATTAGTTTCACTTCCGCTATTGTTCTAATCTTGTGTTTTCTTTTGTTTTGAGATCCGTTGCCTAGATCCATCTTCTACACGGCTAATTCCCGTATCATATTACCTTCTGTGTTCTGTTTGTTATGTTAAAGTAAAGGTTTATTTCCAACGGGAAGAGCATGTGAGAAAAGAGTAACATTTCCAGTTAATGAATTATATCGTCATATCTTGTTGAGAAATATCATGGCAGTCTTTGGTCCCATGGACTAATACATGAATTGGCTGCTTGTATATTAGTATCTTTGGCATTTTTGGTATGTCTCAAATGGTAATAGTAGTTAGGTCAGGCGGAAAAAATATTTTGCAGGTTAATAATACCCTGCTTCTGTTTAGTGATTTCCCCCTTGAGTTTAAACGAGGCTACTACGTCAGCTTTCTACAAAGTCTTTGATCTATCAAGAATAGGTTAATAATACCCCAGCTCTCTACAAAGTCTTTTTTCGTTCTTCAAATTGTAGTACAAGTTTTCTAGTAGATTGCCATTAATCCTGGAAGTTGGTGGTGCAAAAACTGTTTCCTTGGAATTCTTAGATTCCGATAGTCAGGTAAACATCTAGCAGCCCTTTTGCTTTATAATGTAATAGTTCATGCTTAATGATCGCAACCTGTGTTTCTTGTTATTGCCTTTGTGGTGCTTTGCCGCTCACCTTGTTTGTGTATCATTCTGTTTGGGTCAAGGGTCAAATTATTAATGTTGAACCAAATTATTTTTCTGCTTCCAGTTTTGGTTTGTATTTGAAGTATCTTAATTGTTCTTTTTTAGGACTTGCAAGGTGAAAGTAACCGTGTTGTGCATGTAGTCCCTGCTAATTCCATCACTCACTCCAATCAGCGAGGGTCTAAATTGCAAGCGAAAGAAATGGAATTGATTAGAGCTGTTATATCAGGATACTTGGATCCATCTATCCTTGTTTCACCAGATAGTAAGTCTTTAGTCTTCTGTTTTAGTTAATATATAATTTTGAGCCCCTTCTCGAAGTCGCTCGCCTCCTCTCCAGCTCCGGCTCGTCGCGGTGGTCTCTCCGGCCCGTCTCGCTTCTCTTCGGCTGAACTTCTTCTCGAAGCAAAAACCAGCAGGCCTATGGGATAGGGTGGGATGAAGTACAACTTTGTCCACTGCAATTGACTAACAATTTCTTTATGACCCCTCGAGGATAGTTTATGTGTGATGTAGTGAAGAATTTCCCAAAGGGGATTTATGACCCCTCGAGGATAGTTTATGTGTGATGTAGTGAAGAATTTCCCAAAGGGGATTTTATTTTACTATGAATTGCTCGTATGAGTTTCTTATTCTGGAAAGCACTTAGCACTCATTTTATGTGTATTGAGATTCTTGATGTAGTGAAGAATTTCCCAAAGGGGGTTTTTATGTGTATTGACAAATTGGCTTTATTTTGTGCATGAATTCGCAACTTTTGGTTATGGAAATGGGGTTAATTTATGTATTGTATACTGAATATGGCTCATTTGATGAAATATTGGCTGTAGAAATATAGCAGGGAAAACAGGAGTTGCTCGAACAAGGAAATATATCAAAAAAAACAAAAAAAAATATAGCGGTATTTTTCCCAAACCGCAATAAAAAATAATCGAAATTTTAGTTGTACAAAAACACATTCATAGCGTTTTTTCTGAAAAAAGCGCTATGAGTAGTTATCACAAGTATAGCGCTTTTTTCAGAAAAAGCGCTATGAGTAGTTATCACACGCATAGCGTTTTTTTTAGAAAAAGCGCTATGTAAACGTCGTATTTAAATAAAAAAAACATAGCGTTTTTTCTAAAAAATCGTTATGCGTGTTCTTTTTTATAACGCTTTCACAAAAATCGCTATAAATATATAATACCGCAGTTCTATAGATAACGCTCGTAAAACCGCTATCCTCTTCATAAAAAAAACGCTACGCCAAGGCATTTTTGTACTAGTGACGGCGCGGCCATGGAGTTCTTATGCAAGGCTGTTACTTGCTCTCGGCCACCGTCGGTCATTTTACAACTTCTGTGGGCCATATTTTACCAGCAGCCCTCATTCTTCATATGGAGCATCGCTACCAATTTTCATCACCATTGGGCAAGGAGTGCCGAGTGGACGCCGAGGAGATGCTTGGCTCGCCGCCATCGCCGCAGCCACATTGTCTTGGTCTCGAAAGCCTTAGAAGCATGTGTGTGCGGAGGTTCTACCCATGAGAAACCCAAGGAAGGAAGGGCCAGTCAAGGAGAGGAAGGTAGCTAGCCTATGGTTAACCCAAACCCCACCCACCTTAGCCCCATCACTACGCCATCACTCACCCATTTCTTCCTTCCATGAAGCCCACGTCCAAAGCCTTATTCCTACTTAATTAATTAGTAATAATTAGTTGAGTATGGAATACAAAAAAAAAATGAACGAGAAGGTTGAGTGGTTAAAAGTTTGTTCAGAGAATCTCTACAAGATCTCCTGCCAACAAACACCAACCACTTCCCTATTTCCTCTCTCTTCTCCCACGCCAGCCCACACGCCTACCCATTTCCAAATCCCCTTAGCTGCTACCGAAACCTCCTTTTGAATTTGAAAGTTCAACCGAAGCCTACAATTAAGGGATCACAACCGAAGGCATCCAAGGATCTCGGTCCCTCTCCAAGCGTGCAAGATGCCCTCCTTTGTTGGGTTTAAATCACGATCAGATCTCATCCCAAGTTACGCACATGCTGTGTCTTGAAGATGCAAATCCAAGGTCCAAATGTCTACTTCTCCATGAGTTCTTCGCAAACAAAGTCAACGAAGATTCGAGGACGAATCTTTCTTAAAGGAGGGGAGAATGATGTGACCATGGGTCACCTCAAGGACATGTTAAGATCGGTGCAATGAAGAGGAAGATGTTTGAATTGTGTTTTTGTTGTTTTTGTTATTTCCTTGTTCGTTAATTAACTAGGTAGTTAACTAGTTAGTTGTTGTTAAGTTAGTGCTCTAAGTTAGTGGCATTAGTGCTCTAAGTTAGTGGCTAGGGTAGTGTTAGATTTTAGTATTTTCTTTTTATTCATTTGGCATCTATATATAAGATGGCCATGCATTGTATTTAGATTAGACTTGAATGGAGATATAAACCGAGTATTTAGTGCATTTTAAGCCTCTTGGACGATGGCATCAAGGTAGTTCCTATCCTTGAGTGTCTTAGTCTTGTTTCGGTGTGTCGTATCTGAAACACCCTTTGGTGTGTCATATCTGAAGGTGGTTGGGTGATCATGGTGTGTCGTATCCATGAGTGTTCAATCTTGTCTCAAGATTCTTGGTGAGTCGCATCCAAGGGTCGAGAAATACTTATCCCAAACTCTTCATGAACCTCTTCATGAGAGTTATATCCATTTCTCGTTTTGAGTCAAATCTCCATCAAGCTAGTGTTTAGAGTCACAATGAAACACATCAAATATCCTATCTAAGAGAGCTTAGCCAAGAGATGGCCAAACCAAAGTCTTGGCGCCCTTCGTCTTGTACCGTACGGATCCTGGCTTGTGCTTACGCACATCATAATTGTTATGCACAAACACATGGACATGAGATGCACAAATACATGAAATGTGGTGCACATAATAACAAGATGTGGTGCATAATAGAACATAATTGTTATGCACAAACACATGGACATGAGATGTACAAACACACAAAATGTGGTGCACAAACACATGAAATGTGGTGCATGTACTAGCATAATGTGGTGCACAAACAAATAAAAAATATGATGCACAAATATAGAAAAGTGTGATGCACAAAGACATGAAATGTGGTGCACAATTATTTGTTATATGGTGAGGATTTATTTATGACATGGTACACATCAATCTCAGTGCACACTTATTTGTAATATGGTGCACATTCCATCCCAGTGCACAATTATATGTAATATGGTGCACAATTATCTTTATGAACATTTATTTTTAATAATGTGCACAATTATTTGTAATATGGTGCACAATTATTGATAACATGATGCATATCCAAAGCGGTGCACAATTATGTGTAAATCTAGTGCAGTGATAGGTAAAAGGTTGGTTAACGGTCGGTAAACGACGTAAGCGGCCGGTCAACGATGATCAACTTCGGTTTAATGTCATGATTATTAATGTGAGATATATCTTTGATATTATGCAAAAGATAGGGAAATGGCTGGAGAGGATATGACAAATTCTGCTCAAGAAGGTAATGCATATAGTTACAAGGAAGAAAGTGGAGAGAATGGCAAAGAAGAGTTGAAGGGTGATAGCATGGATGACTTTGTCACTCCACCGCCAAAAAAGAAAAAGAAAACAAAGGTATTTTGTGGCTGAAATACAAGAAGGTTGGTGGATAAGTTAATGAAATACAAGAAGAAGGTTGGGAAGCCAATGAAGCTATTAGTGATTGGAATGTAATAGTTAGTTGCACTTGGTTATGTTATTTTGTTGGATTGTTGAACTATAGATTTAGATACTTTGTGAACTAGCAAGTAATTTGTGGTTGAAAGTAGTATTATGCTTTTGGTAATTTGTGGTTGAAAGTAGTATTATGCTTTTGGTAATTTGTGAACAATAGTGGTGCATGCAATGGAGTATGTTGATACTATGATAGATTGTATACTTGTATGCTAATTTTCAGTTTTTATACAAGTGATGTTATGGTTCACATATTATTTATTCATGTTCACGTATTAATAGATTAGGTTCACATATTGACCATACATGTTCATAGAAAATAGCAAAATGTGTATTAGCACTTAGAACAACTTTATAATATCAGCTTCATATATTTACAGAACATGTTCATTTAAAAAGTACTAATGTTCAAATGTAGTGACAAATCAAAAACTACGAGAATTAAAGTTCATATTAGAAATATATATGGTCCTCTCATAACAAATAGAAAATCAAGTGTAAAAAATAGAACACATAATATCCGGTAAACACAAAACTAGCATAAAAATTGAACGACTCGCAACCCTCGTTACAACCTCACCAAAACATGAGAAATTATTTCGACATATCGGATCACACCAAAATAGGTGTTTCAAACGATCGATAGAATCCACATCATAATCGGAAAAAAACACAGCACAAAGCTCCTTTTTCTTCAAAAATTGGTTGATAATCGTCTATGCATTAGACTCATCAAAGTACGCCAACATATATCTTATATTGTTCTTAAAATCTACAGCAGAAGCGCCAACATTTGCATACCACCTACAATCTCCTTGAAAAGCCGATAACAAGTTATTAGGCCAATGTTTGCTTTTGAACAATTCAGAGCAAACTTCTTATGGCTTGCATCAAGCTTTCTACACTTTGAACAATTTTTTCATGAGACAAGTCACAACTGTCAGTAATTGAAGTTGATGCACACGCATAAATACATAGACAATTTAAACGAAATATTAAAGAACATGTCAGGTTCATTATTAACGTGATAATGTTCATTATTAATAGCAATGTGTTCATAATACGTGCATATTCATAGACCAATAGAGAAGAACAAGGGTGGACTATCAATGGTAAATAACCAAAACTCGTATTCTGTAGTTCGATAAAAAAAAACAAATTTGATTATACTGCATAAAAGCCTCAAATGCGAAATGGAAAAAGTAAACAATCAATCAATCTTACAATTAAACCTCAATCAAACTACGAAAATTTTGAAGCAAATCAGTATCGGCGTCCATGGAGGGTAGGAACGAAGAACACAACTAAAAAAGCTGAAAATTGAAGCCTATAAGAACACGTAAACATATTGTATTGAAAAAATGAGTTTGAATTTGTAAAATTCAGTACAAAATCAACGAATTGAATCGCACAATAGAGATTGCGTGAAGGAGTCGCTCGGCTATAGACATGAACATGGAGAATCAGGGGGAAGAAAGACCTAGAGTGTGAAATGACAAAATTGCCCTCCACTTAATTAAAACTTTAGCTGAAACACGCCTCTTTACCCGCCATTGATCACGCGAAATTGCCCCATAATTTACCTTTTTTTATTCTAGAGATTTCTATACAACTTCACCGGATGACGGATACCCCACAATTTACCGCGTCCACAATGACATACTGACAATGTTGTGTAAATAATTGTGCAGAAAAATGGGCGTCTAGTCCGGGACAAGTGTGTGCTCAAGACTCAAAAGGGTGGTCCATGTGTTTAACTAGTGGGTAGCATCCATCTCCAAACCACTTCCCATCTAATTACTACGGAATAATTCAAAGATTGATTCCATCGGCAATAATCAACTCGTCCATATTTTATTACCAAAAAAAATTACGACTCCCTCCGTCCCGATTTGTTTGTCCTGTTTTATTTTTGGGCATTGTTCACCGTTGAAGAAAATAATATATAAGAAAAAACATAGTCATGTGGAGTCTTGTTTGATTCGTCTCAACGAGTACTTTGATAATATCAAAAAATTATAATTAACGATACAAAATCCGTCTCGACAAGTATGTCCAATCAAAACAGGACAAACAAATAGAAAGGGAAGGAGTAGTACTCCGTATTTTAGTTTGGTCGAAAACTACATATATTTTGGAGAAATATACACCTATACTTTGTGTAAGAAATAATTCCTACACTTTAAAGGGTAATAATGTAATTTTATTATCTCTTCACCTAGGTGAACTCAATAAATAAAGTAATTTCTTTTTCTTTTTTAGTCTTCATCTTTAACCTTCTGCTTAATTTCTTCTCATTTCCTCATCATAAGTGCTATGCAGAGCAGCAGAACCCACTAAACTTGACAACTTGTTGATAAAGCTCGATCAAAAGATTTACAATGTAGTCCTTTGGTGAGTAAAAGTGAAAAGCTTATTTTGGCCAAAAACAACTCGAAAAACTTATTGAAACTCATCTTACAAAACCATTTAACAAACAAAACTTTACTGAGCAAACAATTTTGTCCCAAATTAATTCAAGTTCAATCCAACAACATACAATATCAACAAATTAACCATATTTTACTATTTCAGTTGATACTCGGCCATATGAAGATATGGAATAAGCTTGCGTTTGAGTTTCAATGGAGTCATCTTTGTTTTGAACAACACCGAAGCCCGTTTCGTTATTCTTCATTGTTTTTCACTCATCTTCTCACAAATCTTCTTCTTCTTTCTTCTTTCCCACCTTCCCATAAATCTAAAATTTGTCCTTCTTCCCTTATCTTCACAGATCTGGAAATTTCCTTTCCCCTCCTTAATTGGTGCATCATTGCAATTTTGTTGAAGACGCCGATGGAGCTAGTAGGAAGGAGGGGTGGAGCGGAACGACGCGGATGGTCTCGTCTTTTGGGCGTCGTCAATGGCTGGAGTAGGAAGGAGCTTCAGTTGGGTGTCCATGGCTTGGCTGTGAAGAGCTCAGCAAGAGAGGAGAGAGGAGAGAGGAGAGAGAAGAGAGGAGAAGGAAGGAGAAGATGAAATGATTTGTGTCTAATTTAGGCTGATAGTATATGCGCGACGATTTTTTGCTGTGCACGCGACATTTATATGCCATAATATGGCGTACGCCACGACATGGCGTACAGACTATTTTATTATACTTTTGGTGGGTTTTTGAATTTAAATGAATTTCTATATTATTTTCCTGTACGTTGTATTATAGCGTACGCTAGAATACAGCGTACATGAAAATAATACAGAAATTCATTTAAATTCAAAAACCCACCAAAAAATAGATGTTGGAAATAGCCTGTACGCCATGGTATGGCGTACGCTCGGAAGTGGCGTACAAAAGTAGCCGTTATTCCAACGGTTATTCCAACGGCTATTTTGTGCCTATAAATAGCTTTCGAAGTTTGTATGGAATGGTAAGATTGAAACAACAAATTTTACAAAAAATGGCATATTGGAGTAGTGGAGAAGATGATGAAGATTATGTCGATCAAGATTTCGACGATGAAGATTTCGACGATGGCAATTTCGAGGTTAGTGTGTATGGAATGATTAAGATTGAAATTAGTTATAATTAATATAGCTTAAGTACGTAGAGGCCTATATTTATTATGTTCAAAGATAGATTAGTATTTAGTTGTAGTGGACAAGATGCTGACGGTGTTGCGGTAGATGCCTATATTTTATTATGTTAAAAGATAGATTAGTATTTAGTTGTAGTGGACAAGATGATGACGATTTAGCTGTAGAGGCCTATATTTGTTTTGATATATGTTAAAAGATTAGTAATTAATAGTAGTGGAGAAGTTGATTATTGTTGTGAATTTGATATATGTTAAAAGTCTTATGTTTAGTGAGATAAGCTATCAATTTGTTTTTGTCTTTAGTTTAGTTTTGTATTACAATTATAGTTTTATTTTATAGTTAATATTGGTTAGCTATAAACATATAAATTTAACAAATTGCAATCCATATATAGTAATCCATATATTGTAACATTATTGTTTAGTTATGTATTACAATTATAGTTTAGTTATATATTACAATTACAATCCATATATTGTAACATTATTGATGATGTAAACATGTATAGGGGAAAGATTATGGAGATGAATTTCGTAACAATCTGAGCTGGGATAGCCGAGAGGAATTGGTTGAGTGGGTTAGGAATAGGGGCAAAGATTTGATGATGGTTTTAGTCATTCAGAAGTCAAATGTCAGAAGTGTTAGTTTGACGTGCGAGAATTTTGGTGAGTATAGATCGGGGAGAAAGAAAGGTAGTGACTCAGAAGAGGAAGTTGAAGTAATTCGTGAATCCCATTCGAAGAAGTCTGGATGCACATTTGAGTTGTGTGGTGTTAGATTGAAGAAAAAGCCAGGGGAAGTGACTCAGAAATGGATCATAAATGTGATAGATGGATGCCACAACCATAAGCTTTCGACTACCTTTCTTGGGCATCCATACATGGGCAGAATGACCCCGGGTGAGGAGCGCATTGCCAAAGCTTTGGGCGAAGCGTTCGTGACGCCTAGGACTATTGTTGGGAAGTTGAGGAAGTTCTTCCCCGGAAATGTTACATCCATGAAACAAGTTTCCAACTTTCTGCAGAAGGTGCGTTATGAAGATCAAGGGGAATTGACGGTTACGCAATGGACTTTGAACTTTTTGAAAGAAAATAGTTACCGGGTATTTCCTCTTACAAAGTTGTCTACGAAAGAGACTGATATCCTATTTTTTGCTCACCCGGACTCGCTCCACCTATTGAAGATGTTCCCGTACGTGGTAATTATTGATTCCACATACAAGACAAATAGGTACGTGCTGGATTTGTGTTACATTTTCAACACAATATAATAGTAGTGATTTATAGCATTGATATGAATTATATGTTATATTCTATGACTTCTTACATTCATTTGTTTTCTTACATTCATCCATAGGTATCAAATGCGATTGGTGGAGATTGTCGGTTTCACTTGCACGCACAAGACCTTCAACATTGCGTATGCATTTACACGACAAGAAGAAGTTGTGCATTACAAGTTCATAATGGAGAAACTTTTGCGCTTGTTTAAAGATTTGGGCGTTATGCCGGCCGCCATCATGACTGATCGAGAGAAGGCCCTCATTAATGCAATTCGGATAGTTTTCAAAGATGAAGTAAAACACCTTTTGTGTTGGGTTCATATTAAGCACAACATAGAAGCATATGCTTCCCCAATATTGAAGGATTAAAAACAAGTGAAAAGGTTTTGCGGCCAATGTTGGGCACTTTGGTGTTCAACCACGGAGGAAATCTACGAAGAAAGGCTTGTGCAATTGAGGACATCGTGGAAGAGTGGCCTTGTTCGATACATTGAGAAGACGTGGACGAATCCTCACAAGGAAAGCATAGTGAGAGCGTGGACTGATCATCATCTTCACTTCTTCACGAGGACTTCAAACAGGTAACCCTTGTACGATGTTCAGTAGTTTGCTTGTTCATGGCTCAATGTGGGAGTAACGTAATGCTTTTCATGTTTTTTTATAGGGTTGAGGGTATGCATCACGTGTTGAAGCAAATTCTGAATTCTAGTGTTGGTGGTTTTAATAGAATGGTAGTAAGGATACACCATGCGATCGAGGGTCAAATTGGGCAGGTACGTGCGACCATGGAGATGTCACGGACCAAAACACCAACGATGTTTGATGGTATGCCGCCAGAAATAAGAGTATTGTTTTCAAGGCTATTTTTCAAAGTGTCGGATAGGTGCTTGGAAATGTTGTTTGATCTGTATAAGCAGATAGAGGAGGATGATTTCCCTGATGAGTGTGATGATCACTGGATGAGAGACTGCTTCGGCCTGCCATGTGTCCATAGAATCGCAAATGCCATCATTGATAAGACGCCGATCATGGCGAGTGAGATACACCGCTTCTGGAAGCAATTGCAATGGGATAGGGCTTACACACAAGAAGAGCCAGTTGATGACACAAAACAGATGTCTGCTCACGAGTTGATATGGAAGGAAATGGATGAAATGTGGCACGCTAAAACATTGAGCAAGGACCAAGTAGATCAAATCACCGACTTGTTCTGGAACACGCAGCACCCGCGTGAAACTTTGATGCAGGAGCCCACGGGAATCATTTCAAAAGGAAGGCCAAAGGGTTCGACAAAGTACGACACCAAGAGGGAGCCGAGCTTGTTTGAGCATCGGAGGGCTGAGTTAGATGAGATTGAGAAGAACAAGGCCAGTGGAAGCCAAGGTAGAGGTCGGGGTCGTGGCAAGAAGGGACCAAGTGGAGCTTCGCCGGGCATTGGGACCCAAGGAAGCCAATCTGAAGGGACGGGATCACAGCAGCTCCCTGAACAACCCGTGATTTATATGGGGGTGAACTTTGGGGTTAAGAATGTGGATTACTTTTGGTTTCCATACATTAACGGGGCCAGAGATGTATCTCCAGACGGGCATTGTGGATATCGGACACTGGCTGTATTGTTGGGATCAGAAGAGACTGCATACCCTATGGTTTGAATGCAGATGGCGGGCGAGTTGATTGACAACAGAGATCTGTACATGCCCATCTTGCCCGTACTACACCCAGGGATCACTTATGAGGACCTTATATTTCGGGTCAACTATGTCATCAGTCCTTGCAATGAGGAGTACTGGCTCGACATGCCGATGATTGGTTTAGTGTTTGCCACGCTATACCAAGTTGCTCTTGTCCTATTATCCTGGGATGGCCCGTGCTTGTGCTTACCAATGAGGGCCTCTTACGAAAGCCTCGGCCCTCCAACACGGATATTGACGATGGCCCTCGTAGGAAACCGAAACCACTTTGTACCGGTATAGTTATTGTTTTTAAATAGCTAGTAATATTTGTGCTTACCCTAAAACACAAAGCTCGATCATATTTTGTGTTTTCTATGTAGGTGTCGTTGAAGGATGGTTGTCCACTACCTCCCCCTCCGTACGCTTGGCGTCGATTCAAACACCCAAGTATCGATGGTTGGAACTATCAATTTCAGTCGAGGATTCAATAATTTCTGGATTATCGCATTAGATATAGCCGTCCTCCAGATCCTCCGGTGTAGTTTAAGATGTAGATTAGTTGAAGATGTAGATTTACTTGTGTAATCTCAATTTGAAGAGCAGATGAACTTCACATTTGTGTCTGATTTACTTGTGTAATCTCAATTAACTCAGTGTGAGAAAATGAAAAAATGAAAAATTGGGCCCAATTAAATACAATATGGAGGATTGTAGAAGAAACGGGTGAAAACTGAAAAAATGAGAAATTGGGCCCAAATAGGCCCAATAGGGAGGATTATAGAAGAAACATGTGAGAAACTGAAAAAATGAGAAATTAGGCCCAAATAGGCCCAATATAGAGGATTGTAGAAGAAACGAGTAAAAAACTTGAAAAAATGAGAAATTACGCCCAAATAGGCCCAATATGGAGGATTGTAGAAGAAACGGGTGAAAACTGAAAAAATGATAAATTGGGCCCAAATAGATCCAATAGGGAGGATTGGGCCCAATATGAGAAATTGGGCCCAAATATGAGAAATTCATGTATATACTATAGTATATCGTTATATTTCATGTATATACTATAATATTTGGTTATATTTCATGTATATACTATAGTATTTGGTTATATTTCATGTATATACTATAGTATTTGGTTATATTTCATGTATATACTATAGTATTTGGTTATATTTCATGTATATACTATAGTATTTGGTTATATTTCATGTATATACTATAGTATTTGGTTATATTTCATGTAAATACTATAGTATTTGGTTATATTTCATGTATATACTATAGTATTTGATTATATTTCATGTATATACTATAGTATTTGGTTATATTTCATGTATATACTATAGTATTTGGTTATATTTCATGTATATACTATAGTATATCGTTATATTTCATGTATATACTATAGTATATCATTATATTTCATGTATATACTATAGTATTTGGTTATATTTCATGTATATACTATAGTATTTGGTTATATTTCATGTATATACTATAGTATATCGTTATATTTCATGTATATATTATAGTATTTGGTTATATTTCATGTATATACTATAGTATTTGGTTATATTTCATGTATATACTATAGTATTTGGTTATATTTCATGTATATACTATAGTATATCGTTATATTTCATGTATATACTATAGTATTTGGTTATATTTCATGTATATACTATAGTATTTGGTTATATTTCATGTATATACTATAGTATTTCGTTATATTTCATGTATATACTATAGTATTTCATTATATTTCATGTATATACTATAGTATTTGGTTATATTTCATGTATATACTATAGTATTTGGTTATATTTCATGTATATACTATAGTATATCGTTATATTTCATATATATACTATAGTATTTGGTTATATTTCATTCCGTTACACTTATATATAATAACATGCAATTTAACCAAAACAACCAAAACATATATATACATGATCCAAAACACAAGTGTCTAATCCACATAAATACATGATCCTACAATCTAGTCATCATCGGGGACTCTACCGCTACCCTCTCCTCTCTCGTGCTGTGAATCAGTAAATCTCTGGGAAGCACGCGGTAAGGGATCAGCCATGGGCGCCTCGTGACCTATCAAATCATGAATCCACGAAATAATCGCAGCGGTAACATCTGGTGGAAGCTCGTCCCTCTCCTCCAAAAAACGCCGCATCCGACCGGCGATAATCTGGGTCCGCTGAATACACGACAATGATTTCCATTACAACTAAACTGATTTTAAGCACGTAAAAAATGATAAGTGATAAATAAAATGTATCATACCATGAGAGTAGACACCGGTGGAGCTGGAGGGACGACAGGAGCCAGACCTGGACGATCTTGTCTAGGAGACTGTGCATCCACATACGGATGTGACATCTGCTCTAGCCAGTCGATGTACGCATCGTCAGTGTCCCAGGCGAAGGTGGTATGGATCATGTCCTGAAGCTCGATCGTCGGTCTTGGGTCGGCATCCCATGTGCACAGCTCGTCGGCGTATTGAAGATCATACGCCCTCAAGTCGACCCGCCTCTTCACCTCGCGTGGCGCTGGTGGATCCTCAGGAACCCCATGCCTGTAACCGAACTGCCAGAGGACTCAGTCCGGCATGTACGGCTCCTGTATATCGAGGCACTGAATAATGCCTCGGTACAAAGAAGGAGCGTACTGAGGGGTCGTAAACCCTAACGGACCCCACGGTGTCCAGGCAACCTAAAATGTCAACATATATATTTCATAAATTCAAAACGTATATTTAAAATGGATCATTACCTAAATTCAAAACGTATATTCATAATTTAAATTTTCTAAACGAAACACAATAAAACAGTAAAGTATTACCTCGTCAAATCTCACGGCGTCTAAAATGCGGCGAACAGCAATCAGCCGCTTCAGATTCCGTCCCTGAGGAGCCTCCCTCTCGTCTCTCCGAGCGGCCCTCGTATCCACCATGGCCTCCAGGTCAAGGACAGCGTGACCTCGGAAAGTAGGAAAGTACGCCCAAATCCAGGTCTACATATATATAAAAACCCGTAAGCATATAATATCATATATTATAAAAATAAATTAAAATAAATTAATAGTTACCCTCAGAAGAAGTGTACACCCTGCAATGCCCTTCGCCCTGGCCCGTGACGCCTCACCCAAATTCCGATACAGGACAGCCAATACGCTGATAGCAACATGCATGTGAGACTTAATCAAAGACCTCCAAGGAAGAGGCTCAAGCAAAGGGTGAAGTCTTGTGCAAGTTCGGAATAGTTACTGTCAATTTGGTTCTGGACAGTCTTCGGTAAAACGGCCATAACTATGGCTAGAAAATTGATCTAGTGATGATTCAAGATGTGTTGGAAAGTTGATTCAAAGATCTACAACTTCATAGTTTACGTCGAATGAAGATTTCAACAAGACGATGGTCAAAACCGCGTTTTAATGAGAGTTGTGCCAAGAACTCGGCCCAGAACTCGACCGAGTTCTGGACCGAGTTGTCGACGAAATTGCTGTGCCCAACCGAGTTGCTGCTACAGTGAAGAACTCGGCCCAGAACTCGACCGAGTTCTGGACCGAGTTGTCGGCGATTTTTCGTCTCTGTTCGAGTGCGTTTACAGACAACAACTCGGCCCAGAACTCGGCCGAGTTCTGGACCGAGTCGCGGCCCGCGTCAGCGTTTTCGCTTCGTCGTCTCTTCGTTTGCTGAACAATTTTAATATTATTTTATGTTATTTTAATTGACCTATTTAAGCACTTGAAACCCTAGTTTGTATCTTTTACGTTGGATTTTAGTTTACAAGTTGAGTTCGCTCCTTAAGTTGAGTACGCTCCTTCCTTGAATCCTAACGTCACCCCTTCGATCTCCGGATCAACCTATCCCGTAGCTCGTCGCTTCGAGCAAATCATCCACCGTCTCTTCGGTACTCAAGGTCATCTCTTTGACCTCTTCATCATCTCTTGACGCGTTAGAAAGGGTTATCTCTTTAACCCTAGGAAAGCCATCACTTTGGCTACGGAGGAGAAGATTCAACCTAGCTTGAGGAGTCAAGATCCTACATCGCGACATCGCCCAGGGGTTGTTCGCATCATACGCCGACTCCCCAGGCATAACAACCGCTACGGTCGTGGTCATAGACTAGCGCCATGTACTTGTACTTGACGGCGTTCGTCGACTTGTCCGGGAAAACGGTACAGCCGAGGAGCATCATCAAGTACATGGATGCTATGCGTCGGTCATCCCTCTCTGGACTGGATAGCTGCTCAGTCGACCTCAGCAAGAGGGACTCTATCGGAATACCGCCACCACCGAACCACTGGGACACCAACTCCTGGTTCGCCCCAATAACAGCGCAGACGTGATCTCTGACGACGGGGTCCGCCATATCAGTGGTGACGCTCAAGCCGTCGATGGGAATCTCCAGGATGCGCGCGACATCGTGGAGCGTGATAGTGATCTCGCCCCACGGGAAATGGAACGAGCTCGTCTCCGGATGCCAGCGCTCGACGAACGCAGAAATAAGCACGTCGTCGACACTCCTGAAGTCCACCTCCCTCATAGAGGTGATACGGCTCCGCTGCGCAAAATCCCACCAGGTGTCAGGAGCCGCTGTAATGTGCTGGTTCATCTGCCAATGCCACGGCTTCCTGGTGTACGTCTTCAGAACCTTCCTCATCTGAAAAAGAAATAACAAAATTAGTATTATACTAGCATTTTTATATTTTCATTTACAAATCTTAGACTACATCAAAGACGTATCGTATCATCCACACGCGCAACGGGTGGTGGGGGCTCCGGAAGTGTCAATGCCAATGTCATGTCCCATAAGACCCTGGCGACGTGGGTCGTATACGTACCCAGGAGGTGAGGAACGAGGGGCCCTCCTGGCATCCAAGGCTCTGCGGGACCCGCCTGCTCGGGAACCGGATCTGCCTGCTCCTGAGCCGGATCCGCATGCTGCAGAGCCGGATCCACGTGCTGCGGAGCCGGATCCCCCTGCTGGGGAGCCGGATCCGCCTGCTGGGGAGACTCGTCCATCCCCAAGTCCTCTGCGGGTCCATCATAATAGTCGCGCTGGAAGGCCGCGTCGGCAACGACAACTGCCTCCTCCTCCAGATCCATGGACGAGGTCGATGAGGAAGACAGAGACAACGACGGGTCAGACCTGGTCACGCCCACCTGCACTCCCGTCGCGACATCCTGTGTCGCGTCTAGGACGGGAAGCAGATCCACTGAAGCGGCCACTGAAGCGGCCCGACGAGCCGATGTTGTGACCGGATTCCTCCGCGCCAGCTGACGGGACCCACGTCGGGGCCGTCTCACAAACAACATCGAGGCTTGCAAAGCCTTTTAATAACATATTAACTCGTCAATTTCATATCATAAATTTTAGTTTCATATACACATTTGTTTTTCTAAATTCAAGTTAAATTATTATAACTGAAATCCAAAATTCAATACCTAAATTCAAATTCAATTTTTATAACATAAATATAAATTTCTAAAATTAATTACATATCAACAATTTCAAATCAACAATTTCTACCTTAATTTTTATAAACAAATCTCAAATCTAAATATTAATTTTAAACAATTTTACAATTAATTACACATCAATAATTTCTAATTGCAATACATATTTTATTCTAAATTTTAATCAATTAAAAATAAATTTCTAAAATTCATAAATAATATTTTCTAAAATATAAACATTCATTTTTTGAAACAAATCTAGAATTAATTACAGATCAACAATTTCTAAATGCAATATCTATTTCTAAATTCAATACTTATTTTATTCTTAATTTTCATCAATTTAAAATAAATTTCTAAAATTCATAACTATAAATTATTAAAATATAACTATAAATTTTTATACATAAATCTATAATTAAATACAGATAAACTATTTCTAAATGCAATACCTATTTATAAATTTAATATTTATTACATTCTAAATTTTCATTAATTCAAATAAATTTCAATTCCGTTCATACCTCTCGTCTACCCCAGGTAGAAGTCTGACCGGGTGTCGCAGGATCGTCTCCGCGTCCGCGTCCCCCTCCTCGTCTGCCCCGCGCTCGGATAAATCGGGTCCGGACAGTACCTCGTCCTGCATCGCCATCCGGACCACCACCGGCCATATCTCCAACGCCGGCCACCTCTCCGCCGCCACCGCCAGGAACATCAGCACCGCCACCGGCCACCTCTGCAGCAACAGGAGCACCGCCGCCAGCCGCCCAGCTCTCCACGCCGCCTGGAATGCCATCATCACCTCCTCGTCCGCCAATCTCACCGCCTCGAGCCTCGCCGGAGGGGTCACCACCACCGTTCGCCATCGTCGGAGATAAGAGGAGGAGGAGAAGAACAAGAAGAAGAAGAATGAGAGAAATGGAGGAGGAGGAGAAGGAAGGAGTGAATCGGAGGGGGAGAGCCGCCGGAAATTGTACGCCAGGAGACGCCGCAGGGAGAGAGAAGGAAGAAGAAGAGAAGAAGAAGAAGAAGAAGAGGCCGCGCTCGGCCTCTTAAAACCTAGCATGTACGCCATAATATGGCATACGCCATGTTATGGCGTACAGGCTAGGGCCGAGTTGAGCTGGCCCAACTTATTTACTTTTTATTTAAAAAAAATACGTATTTATATTTTTTTTCCCTGGCCACTTTTGGCTTATTTTTGCTTATTTTTATATTCGTACGCCTCGACATGGCGTACGCCATATTATGGCGTACAAAATGTCGCGCGTACAGCAAAAAAACGTCGCGCATATAGTGGCCGCGCTAATTTATGAGTTACGAGGGAGTGAGAGAAATGAAAAGTGAAGATAAAGTTAATGAAAAAATGAGAAAAAGACCAAAACAGTCATAGTATTAAATTAATGTATTTTGTTATTTTATTATTATTTAAAGTTATAGTTATACTTAAATTATATTTATTGAACAAAAATCCTACACAATTTTATACCGAATACAGGTGTATCATTGTTCGTATATTTTTTTTAAAAAAAAAACCAAAAAAACGAAAACGCTCCCAACCAATGTAACCCTAAACCCCCCGCCGCCAGCGCCCAACCCACCCCCAAATGCCTCCATAACAACTCAAATCTCTCGAACCCCCGATCCCACTCCCTCGGTCGTGGCTCATGCCTTGCCTTGGTGCCGGCGATGGGCTCCCGAAACCCTATTCCTATCCCTTTCAGCCGCTTCCTTCCCCCAAAAGTTCAGATCCAAAAATTTCATATCAAAAATTTCAACCGATCCTTCATCTACCAAACAAAAGTCAAGTGGAACAACTGAAACCCTGAACGAAAACAGTGGGGGCGTTTTGGAGTCTCGGCGCTCCGGCGTCTCGATGGGCTTCCCGGCGACCTCCATTTTTTTGATTTGCTTGATTTTAGAGAAGATGGCTAATTTGTGGCCTAGGGAGAGGGTGGCGGTGGTCCGAGACTCCGATGATGGTGGGCTATGCCCTCGATTTGGAGTTTTCCGGCGCACTTGGTGGGTCCCTTCCGTCTCTTCCTTCTCTTCTTCAATAGCTAGTTATTATCCTCTTATGTATGATTTCTTTGAGCAAGTGAACTATTACTCTTAAAATCTTACTCTTTCTTGAACAATGACTGGACTGACAACATATTCTAACTTCTGTGGTATGACCTTTGTTCGAGACCTTGAAATCGACCCAAAACCTTTGAACCCTTCATCATTAAGGCTGAGGAAAAACAAGCTTTGGTTGTTGTGAAACCTTGTTTGATTTTGTGTGGGGTTGGTGTGTATTCTGTTTTTCTCTGCGAAGGGGGCACTAAACCTCCAATTTGTATTTCTACTTTTACAATGAACTTCTATTATGACAAAACAAAATTTTGAGCAATTATGTGACTCGATATCAGCCCCACTAAGGTTGAGAAAAATGTGAACCTGAATGATTACTCTTGAGACCTTCCTTATTTGATCCAGCTGCTCGAATCTTGAGATACATAAAACTAGAAGACTAAGTCTTGAAATGTGAAACTTTAACACCTTGAGATACATTCTTCTGTGTTGCTGATGATAGGTTGGTTATAGATTGTTGTTTCGGCAAGAGATCGAGGACGTGGTTGTGTGATTCCTGTTGGCTTCTAGAAACGAAGCGTGATCCAGGTGTGACGGTTGCACTTCCAGAGAGTGTCTTCGTATCTGCTTTCCGGCTGTTGCTTTACCGTGTTGGTTTCTTCCAACCCGTATTTGCGCCCTTCTCTTCCGTCTACCTATTTTCTTGCTCCTTTCGGTGTTGTTTGTTTTCTCTTCGATTGTATGTTGATACTTTGTTTCTTTCTAGCCGGTTTGTTCCGGCTGTCGTTTCTACGGCCTATCGAGGATCTTTGTCAGATATGACTTTGATCTTCAAATTCTTACCTTATAAAAAAAATAAAATTGTTCGTATATTTTTGATACAGTAGCCATAAGAAAGGCAAGAAAGCAGTTCTTGAAAATTAGTTTTGGCGCCCCCAAAGCCCTCTCGCGTGTTTTGTGCTACTTTTAACTTTCCTTGTAATTGACACTTTTTCCCTCATCCCTAGTAAAACAATCCGCCCATGGAAGGAAAATGATTGCGTTACTCACGCATCCCCGGCACATTTCATATCCCCGACAATTTCCCTATTTGCTACTGTACAAGAGTGCTACATCTTAGATCAGAGATGTATTGAGGGAATCTTAATCTCAGTACATTTAATTGTTTTTCAACATTATTCATTACAATAATTTAAACATGTTTTATAATTATAAAGGAGTTTAATATTTGTTTTAACAGAAAAAATTGGATATACTTAGACCACGTTCTCTTTTTCTCACACACAGATTGTATCTCCGCATTGATTAATAGGCTATCAAGACAATATAGATAAACAAATACTAGTATTCGATAGCAAAAAAAAAGATAAGCAGATAGTAGAGTAAATTAGACAACAAGCTCATTGTAAAATAGACGTACAAGAAGTTCATTAGATCACAAGAATTAATATGAAATCAGGTACCAATTTTACAATAGTCGGAGACACTTAAATTGTGAAACCATAACATTTTGATTGAACTGAACTGAACTGACTAACTAATCTTTATATGGTCATGCTAGCATCAAATTTTCCGACCATCAAACTTCATTTCAGCATAACAAAGACTACAACATTAAAGTATAAAACTAGAACATTTTGTACACTTCCATTTAACTAATTTCACCTAGCACACAAGCAAATCATCAATTATCCTTGCTCCTTAGCACTTGACAAAAAAAAAAGGAGAAATTGAAATTCAAAACCGAAAACACAGCTAATTAGCAATGGAAACCAAGCACAGATCCGTCGTTAACAGCAATGGCGATCCTGCAATCGACGGTTACCGCCACATGATGCGTGAAGATATTCAAGATCCTAACCCTCCCGGCGACTTCCATCCTCGATTCCATCTCCATCGCCGGCGAAACCCTGTCGATCCCGTCGCCGACCTTCGGAATCTGCCCCACCGTGTCCGGAACCGGCACGGCCCCGCCGGCCAGCGGAGAGATCGGGATCGACTTCACGGCGAACGTCGCCGCCATGTACTCCGTCTGTCCGGCGGCGACCTTCCCCGCCGGGATGTACATGAACCCGACCTGGTTGCCGGCGTAGAGCAGCTGTAGCGTGCTGTCGTAGTGGGAGAACTCTGCGCGGTTAGGGTTCTTGACGGAGACGTACTCGGAAAACGTGAAACTGACGGTGCCGTTAGCGAGTGTGAATGACGGGATTTGGACGGCGTTAACGAGGATCCGTGGATCTTTTGCCTTGAAGAGGGAGAAATAGACGATGAAGCCGATTATCACGACGAACACGAGGAACAGCGTTGCGAGAACACAGGACGCGCAATTCGTCCCGCCGCCGGGCTTTCGAGGCGGCGGATACGGCGGCCGGTGGCCGTGAGCGCCGTGGGGTTTGTTCATAGTTTTCGTTGTGAATCTGAACGGAGGGAGGAGAGATTTGAAATTGAGGGAGATTTGTTTTAGTGCATTTGATTTGGGAGTCAAAAAGGGAGTGTGTGAAAAAAGGAGAATAGTGTGAATTTGATTCTTGATTTCTCTTTCTTTCTTGAATTTCGTGAGGAATTGAACTGTGTTTTTGCTGAATTTTGGGGCTTACCGCTTATGTCGTGCAATTGTGTGAAAATGTGGGGGGAAGTGCTGGGAAAATTATTGGTACCCACTTCTTTGTTTTTTTGTTTTTTTGTTTTTTTTTGGGGTCATCTGGTACCCACTTCTTTGTTACTAGCAAGTAGCAATTGTTTGTAGGATTTGTCATTCTCCTGTGAGTTTAAAAGTTTGAACATCGGGGTTCTAGGATTCTCAACTAATTTTTTTTTAAACTTTTATACTTAAAATTGAATATATATTAAGTTAAAGGACGCGGTTCGGGTGCGAAAGACTATTAAAATACAAAATATGAAAAATCTTCAGTCGTCCATCGTGGCCAGCGTTATGGAGTGTGTTATTACACCCGCTTTATTATATTTGCTTGCACTTTGTATTTATTTTCTTGTACTTTATTTTGTTTTACTTGCATTTTTTTCTTATATACTTGCACTTTATGTTTTCATTACACATTTGTTTATTCTGTTTGCACATTTTGTATATTCGAATGTACCTTATGTTTACTTGCACTTTGTGTTTATTTTTTTGCAATTTATGTTTTCTGATTGCACTTTTATTTATTAGTTTGCACATTGTGTATATTCGAATGCACCTTGTGTTTATTCGCTTGCACTTTGTATTTTTTTGCTTGTACTTTTTTCTTATATGTTTGCACTTTATGTTTTCATTGAACATTTGTTTATTCTGCTTGCACATTGTGTATATTCGAATACACATTGTATTTGTTTGCACTTTGTGTTTATTTTCTTGCACTTTGTGTTGATTTGCTTGTACTTTTTTCTTATATGCTTGCACTTTATGTTTTCTGATTGCACTTTTTTCTTATATGCTTGCACTTTAGGTTCAAGAGATTAAATAACAGAAAGTGCAAGCCAATAGGAAGAAAGTGCATGAGAATACGAAGTAAAGTGCAAGTAAGTGAACAGAAAGTGCATCCGAATAATGAATAAGTGCAAGTGAAATGACGAAAGTGCAAGCCAATAGGAATAAAGTACATGGAAATACAGAGTAAAGTGCAAGTAAGTGAACAGAAAGTGCAAGCAAATATGATATTAAAAAATATTTAAAATACAAGTAAGCGAACAGAAAGTGCATCAGAATAATGAATAAGTGCAAGCGAATAGAACGAAAGTACAAGCTGTTAAACAGAAGTGCAAGTGGTTAAGGAGGAAGTGCAAATGAATAAAAAAAAGTGCAAGTTCGTGTAACAATGCAAAAAAAAATTTGAAAAAAAAATAGAAAAGCTGAAGCGAAAAAAAGAAGGTTGAAGCGAACAGATGGAGCGGAAAAAAAAAATTAAAAGCGCGTGTAACAATGCAAAAAACTGAAACAAATCGGACGGTTATAATTCTTTCGTATTTTGTACGTTAATAAACATTCGCACATGATACTTTTCCTAAGTTAAATATAATGTAGTTTTATAAAAAAATTCAAAAACCAAAGGAATTAGTCCCCATACAACCAAAGGAGTGAACCCCCCGGTCGTGGTTGTGTCTGTGGCTGAATGAAGACCCCTCTGGAACGAGGACAACGTCATGGTTGAGGCTCCTGAAGATCCTTCATCTAGGTGAAGACAACGTCAAGGCAGTCCGTTCAGCACTTCCGCAAGTGTTCCTGTTTGACCCTTTCCCGGTGGCACCCTTGAGTCTGAACTGACTCTTTGTCTGCCTTAGATTGTTGTGTTCCCTTCTGTTTCGATGTAATTTCCGTGCTTGTCTTTGGTTCTTTCTGTTCGGTTTGTACCGACGCCGATTCTATCGGCCTCTCAAGCTACCCGATGTAGTTATATCGGGTACCTTGAAATCTTTCCTTATCAAAATAATAATAATGTAGTTTTATAGAAAAAATGAATCATAAGTAGTCTTATCTTAAAAAATAATAAATAAATAATAGAATTATTAGAGAATTTATAAAAACAACTATGACATACTCCGCATTTCCTTTCAAAAAACACTTTAGAATGGTTTTTCCAGAATATGTATCATGTTGTGAGTGGCTTTACACGAAATGTCGGATGAATACCATGTGTCATATGCACGGACGGTCCAGATCGAGTTTGAATCAATAAAATTCGAAACTTTAAAATGATTTTTTTGGTTAATTTGATGTGGTTTTCAATTATTTTAAAAACTTGCATAAAAGGAGATCTATGTATATACATCAATATTGCGTATGTTTAAAATATAATCCAAACATTATATTCATGTATGTGTAGTATACCTTTGTTTATGGTTTGGGTTTTAAAACATGCCAATTTTATTAAGTATAATATATTATACAATATTTAAACTTATTTTTATTAAGGTTATAAAATAATATATAATTTTGTAACCAAAAAATATAAATTTTATACATGGATATACATGTAATTTAGTTCATAATAAAAACAATAGAAAAAATGGGTGAATGAGAAACCCAATCTCAAATGTTCAACTTCAACAACGGTGAGTTTCTCAAAAATTTAGAAAGATATATATAGAGGAATAATTCGGTAAAACGGGAATTGTAGTAAAACGGAGGTATTTATCTGGGATGTTGGATGGAGGGTGATGGACAGATGGATGAATAGGTCATATAGTGGATATGGTATGGGTGAAATTACCAGATCTTCTTAAATAAGGTAGTTAATAGATATTTTAATCAAAAGAATATAATTAAGGATACTGTTAGAGGACAGAGAAAATCATATCTTTGTTCCAAAATCAACACACGATTTAATTATGCTAATTATTTTAAACTACTAAAAAAGGATAGAATATTCATGAGAGAGAAGAACAAAATCAACACACGATCTTCATTCCGTTGATACATTTTCTTCTTGTTTAACGATTTTTCAGCGTTCATGAATATCGATCACGTCTATATGAATATCGTTCATGCGTTTATGAATATCGATGGACGTGAATATCTCCACTTAAAACATGAATATCACTGACGTGGCCTAAGGTCGTTATGCCAAATCAAAGTAAACCTCAACTTCCAAACTAGTATAGTAAGCAAGCAAGGGTCGAAATCCCAAGAGAATCACAAGCGTCTGTATTCCTGTCACAAATTGAATACCAATTGAACAATAGTAACAAAAGGGGGGTTTTTGAGGTTTTAATCAAGTAGAAAATAAAACAGAATAAATAGTATGAAATCAAATGTGAGAAAACACTTAGCCAGGCAATTTCCACTTAAGTTTTGGTTGGTTGATCCTAGATTACTTCCAATTCCTTCCTATGATTATTCTTGTCCCGATCTTGTGTAGATTAATAAGGAAACCATCCCTAAGAACCCTTACCAATGAATAACCCTAGCACCACTAGTGATTCAACCCAAAGGCAGCAATGAACATAAGAATTAACTAGGATACACATAACACCTCAACCAGAAGCATTCAACATGTAATCAAATCTCTACATAGATAAAATTCACCAAAGCAAATAAAACCTATGCTTGCCACTCCAGACCAGGACGTTAGCCCAACAGTTTTCTAGTCATAGCAATATGAGTAACAATCAATAAACCTAGATGGTCTGTCTAGACAAATCAATAATTATTCAATGATATTATGCTTAAGAAAAGAGATATATATCAATAGGAATTTAGAAAGGGAACATAACCTCACAACCAATAATCAAAACTTAAGCTTCCATTGCCAGACTAAGCAAAAGTGTTTAGCCTTCCATAGTCTTGAGAAAACAACGATGATGTAAAACTAAAACCTGATATGAGAGTCTCTCCTTTCCAAAACCTAAAACTAAGAGAGTATATATAGGTGGGCTTAACAAATGACCTAGCCCAACTGAAAATAGAAAACGAAAATAATTAAAATGAAATAAAGAAATCAGGAAAGATAGATTCGGGAAATCCTGAAATAAGTCTGCCGTGATGACCCGCGATCGCGGGTAATGGACCGCGATCGCGGTTGCTTGTAGCTCCGCGCTCTTCGCATTCTTCCGCGCCTGCAGAAATATCTCGAATGCCCCGAAGTCCCGCGATCACGGCACCCTTGCCCGTGGTCGCGGTTAATGCTCGGCCTTCACTCCTTGGCTTCGCCTCCTAACCTCTCGTCTTCACTTCCTTGGCGTCTTCTTTTGGTGGCTTCCTTCCTCAGTGTCTCCTATGATATCCAAAATAGCTCATACACCTCCAAAAACACCAGACTTCGCCCCCAAACGCCATGCACAAGAATGTGTCTAAATCTACCCGAATGGCACCAATAAAACCCTCTAATAACTCTTAGTTAAGCCCTACAAAGTAGTGCTTATCAATCACCACTTGATTTTTTCAGCGTCCTAATGCTTTGCAAATTCGTAGATTTGTAAATTTGTTCTTGTTGCTTTTGTCATTGTTTCTTGAATATCGTTTATGTTTGTATGGATATCTTTGTTTAATATGTGGATATCACTGATTAAAGACATGAATACCATAACTTAAAATATGAATATCACCACTTAATAATATATGAATAACATAATCAATTACACGAATATCATAATCAGTTACATGAATATCACACTCAAGTACATGAATAACGTAACTCAATTCATGAATATCGATCACTACCAATTACATTAATATTACCACCCAATTAATGAATATTAACACATATTACACGAACATCACCCACGAAATCGTGAATATTACATGCATATCACCATTCAATTCATGAATATCGATCACTACCCAATTATTAATATTACCACCCAATTACATGAATATCAACACATATTACACGAATATCACCCTCGATATCGTGAATATTACATGAATATCACCAATTAATTTATGAATATTGATCACTACCCAATTACATTAATATTACCACATAATGAAATGAATATCAATAAATATTACACGAATATCACCCCCGATATCGTGAATAATACATGAATATCATCACTCAATTCATGAATATCGATCACTATCAAATTACATTAATATTACCACCCAATTACATGAATATCAACACATATTGCACGAATATCACCACCCGTGAATATACCCCCGGTCGAATCTTCGAAACATGGCGGTTACTTTTTGTTTCTAGAGACATCTTCTCTATTAAACTACCATCGAACAACCTGATATTAGGCAATTTATAATAGTCCATAATGATGCAAAACAAGGGAGAAAACAACTAGTTACACCCAAACCCATTGCCAAAATTTGTTTATGCCAGAAGTACATCGAAGAGAGAGGGTTTTTTAAAACCCAAAATTTGAAATTAGGGTTTCAGCAAAATGATATCTGAGAGAGTAAATCGGGAAAAAGTGTGCTGACGGCGAGATGCTTCAGGCGAGAAGGTGACGGCGAGAACCTTCACGGCAAAGACGAAGCACGACTATAATCCTACAAACAAATGAAGAAGATGACATCAAAAAATCACCAGATTCAACCCAAAATCACTACCAAATTTTGAATAGAAACCAATTGCAAAAAGATATGATTTTTATCCCAAAATCAGTCCCAAAGGTTTTCCAAATAATGGTACCTTTTCTGGTTAGAATACAAAGAAGACGCTTGCGACGAGAAGCTTCACGGCGAGTCGATGGTGGAGAAAAACCTTCACGGCGAGCCGATGACAGGCGAAACCTTCACGACGAGACGAAGAAGAGGAACGAGAGGTGAACGAGAGGTTGAAGACGATTCGTATTCACCGACTGGCAAAGTAATCGAGTGGGGGATTGGGGATTGTAAAAAGTAAAAAGGGAAGGTTAAAAGAATCCCTAATTGGGTTCAATTAGGCGTGTGCATTCTATTGTATCAATTCACAACCTTTTATATTTAATCCGGACCTTCTATTTAATTATAATCTAAGAGTTGTTATTTGTACTCTCATTTTACTATAACTTGTTTCACTAGAACCAAATTCGATATATATATATATATATATTTATTGCCAATGGATGAGAAATCGATAGAGTTTTTCACCAATGCTCATGCTCTAAGGTCATCTCTAATGGTGGTATGTATGAGTACATATGTGGGTAAATAAGCATTTGGGTATATACAAAAATTATTCACGTGTATCCAATCTAGAGTAGCAATATTGCTACCCGTGTCGGTGAGGATCCTATGGTCCAACACCCTAATCCATTTAATGGTCCATCTTCTCTAATTGGCCCGAGTAGCAATATGTAATAAACAAATTTACTACGTATTAATTAAGTTTCAATAAACTTAATGCTCTCCTTCCCGATTTCCACCATCACAAAGGACGCCCCCATCTGATCTCAATTCACATTCAAATCTCTACGCACCGGCTTTCTACTTGGAATCTTTGTGTGAGACTGCGATCAAGTCGACCACATTTTCAGCCATCAACTTCAGCGACGGATAATTGCCGATTTCCGGTGAGGATTTCTTTATCGCATCTGGTCGTTTACCCTTGCATTTGTCAAAGTCTGAAGAAGACCCAAGCAAACCTGAGTTGAAATAAGGGATTAGAGTATGTAAATGTAGATCTAAAGTTGATTAAAGTTGACAAACTCCCTTCAAGATTTGTGCTGCAAATGGTTGAATTGGCCAATTATCAAGTATTATGAGGAGAATTCGTCATGATATGATGAAATGGTTGAATTTCCATTTGACTAAGGAAGAAGCAATCTCAAGTAATAACTTCAATCGTATGAGATGGGCGGAATTGGGAAGGAGAGACATTAAATAAGTTAAAACATAAAACATAATTAATTTTACTTATATATGTTTGATATATGAAATGCCACTTGGACTAAGGCTCTGTTCGATAAAACAAGATTTTTGAAAAGGTTGAGGTTTTCTGAAAGATTTTTCACAAGGTTAGGATTTTTTAGAGATTTTTTTGTAATATTTCAAAATCTTGCAGAAACCTATTTGAGTGTTTGGTGAGACAACATTTTTCAATATATTTCAAATAAAAATTACCATAAGAGTTGTTTGTTTTTTTTTTTTAAAAAAAATTATGATAACCTTGTAAACCTTCAATAACCTTGTAAAACCTTCATTGGGTATACTAATGTAGATGACCTAAGAGCATCCTTATCCATGAGATTTTAAGGGTCTCATGGATTTTTATGCCATGATCCTCTGGAGTCGACGTTGTATATTCTAAGGGACTGCCCCTTGGCTAGGGAGGCTTGGCGCCGTCTTCTTCATGCTACTCGACTTGCTGAATTTTTCAGTGGCGATCTCCAAGATTGGCTCTGTCTCAATCTATCTCGGTCTGGTGCGTGGCCCACCACGTTTGATGTTGGCTTATGGTAGATTTGGCGTTGGCGAAATGCTCGGACATTTGGCGTTGCTGATGATATCTCGGTGGAGCGTCACCACTTTATTCTGCAGCGGGCTTCTGAATATCTGGAGGCCAAAGCTGCCTCGAAGGGCAGACTCTCATGGTCATGTAACTCGGCGATGTCGTGCTAGCAGCGCCCCTGCCGAGATGGGTGAAACTTAATGCTGATGGCTCCTTTAAGGCTGGTGAAAATCGTGTGCATGTTGGGGGTCTAATCTGTGATGAGAATGGTACTTTTCTTAGAGCTTTTGCGGTCGGTGCTCCTGGGAACTCTACGTTCCATGCTGAGGTGTTGGGATTGGCTCACGACCTGGCTCTGGCTAAACAATTGGGGTTTGAATTGGTTGAGGTCGAGATTGACGTCGAGGAGGTGATCAAGACCATGGATGTCACAACGCCCCTTCTGATGTGCAACAAGAGGTTAAATGCCCTTGTCTCACAAGCTTGAGCTCTGGATCGTGGCACAAGAGAGGCTTGAACTTCACCTAGAGGCACCAACTAGTTTTATGGATCCTTTGGGTTGTCTTGAGAGCGGAAGCAAGGGCAATGCCTTGGGGAGCCGAGGGGAAGCAATGGACTGTCGAGAGGAAGAACTTGGCCGACCGAGAGGGGGCTTGGCTGGATGCAGTGGAGCAATGGCCAAGGGAGCCTCTAGGGGAGGCTCCTTGGCTGACTTGGTCGTGGAACAAGATCTAACACTTGAGAGATTGATGATTGCGTGAGGGATTGAGAGAAAGAAGGAGAGATTGTTGAAAGCTTGGGGTTGATAGAATAAGTGGAGTCCTTAGGGAGGTTTCTTCAACCTAAGGAAAATATTCCACTTCTTAATTCTTCAACCAACTTACAAGGGGCTACAAAATGGTTTAAATAGTCATGGTATTTCAGCCAACAAAGGAAATGACTCTAATGGGCCTTAGTGAGTTGAACCCCATATGCAAATGGTTCTTCACACACACTAAGACAAGACTAAAAACATGAAAGTAACTAACTAAAAGGGAAATGGATAAAAGCCTTGAGAAGCTTGGATAGATGCGGCCACTAGGCCGGGCATGGGCCGCGCGCGCCTATGGATGTCTTGGGAGCAAGGCACGCCGAGTGTCATGGGCCTTGTAATACCCCTTAATTTTAGTAAGGGTATTTGGATAACTTTCCCATCCTTCGTTCTATAAGTTTTTTTTCGCTTTCAGTGGAGTTGGATTTTCTGTAATATCCATGATCTCCGAAATAATTCCCTGAGTGGTATAAAATACATTCGATGTATTTCCGGGACTTAGAATATTTGTTTGGATACAAACATATAATTTTCGGGGTTTAAAACTCATACCAAACTTTCCCTGTACGAGATATTTATACAATATATTTGTACGAGATATTTATACAAGATATTTGTACAAATATCTCCAAACTATCTACAAAATATCTTGGCTATATAAGGGAGCCTTCTCTCTCTCCTCTCTCGTCTTTTCTCTCTCTCTCCCGATCTCCCTCTCGTCTTTCTCTCTCCTGCTCTCGGTCGTTCTTCCCGCCGGCGAGCCCTTCGTTCTTCCCGCCAGCGAGCCCTTCGTTCTCCTCCGTCGAGCGCTACTGTAACACCTCCAAATATTCCCATGGAAAGGCATTACCGCCAGTGACCTCAGACGTTCTGTCTGATGTCACCCAAGGCTTTACCAGTTGATATAACTCATCAAACAACAATTATGATACAAAATTGTCATAACTTTCATTTAAACCAAAGTCTCAGAATTACAATATAATTCCAAATACATCAAAAACACAACGAAAGTCTTTACACAAAACATATTTAACACATCGAAAGTCTTTTAAATAACCAACAAAGGGTCTTGATCGCAATGATCACCCGCCAAAGATCTTAACCTGGATAAACTTATCAAAAACACCGTTCGCCTCTATAGTCGTTCTAGCCTTCACGGGATGGCAACTTATCTGATGTGCCGAATCGAACGGATGACACCAGCCAACCATGCAGAGAACAATTACGGTTGGTTAGTCTAATGAAAGACTAAGCAAGGGTACAAAGCAGAGTGGTTCGAAGTAGTCGTATTAGGTTAGACTCATCGCTTCTCGGATTAAAACCGATGACGATAGTCAACCACCATACTCCTACTAGAATACATGAAAAGACATGATCAAGAGAAGATTCTGGAAGACCGAGTCTTACAACAATCAATCCCAAAAGAAGACTCCAACTGAAATGAGCCTTATAGGAAATATGACAAATGTTGGGAAACATTAATAATCACAGTATCGCATACGAGCGATTTAAAAGTTAAGACGAGTTTTCCTAGCTGCACTATCGCCTAGCTGCACTACTCGCCCAAGGGTATATTAATTATGTGAATCATCGCACTTAACTTAATCACAACGCACCCAAACACGTTAAGCTCTTAGATCATCTCTACACCAGAAATATACCGTCGGGAACTCAATCCCTAAGGCGGAATTGACTCGGGAACTAAATCCCTAAAGTCGAGTCGGGAACTAAATCCCTAGGGGACTAAATCCTTAATTATGTGCATCACCGTACTTATCTT
Organism: Rheum nobile; assembly: GCA_027886185.1. NCBI lineage: Eukaryota > Viridiplantae > Streptophyta > Magnoliopsida > Caryophyllales > Polygonaceae > Rheum > Rheum nobile. Next base: position 10,404,565 of record WOAB01000027.1, read on the forward strand.
ATCCACTTAATCATGGCTACCTTAGAATAGGAGAACACGCATCTCCCTCACAATTTCCTTATATACAAAATCTTAAAGTTCACCTCTTAATTCCTTACAATCCCATTATCAACTCTTAGTAACCTCGAAACATTACAACCTCAACTTCCTTAAAGATACTTCCCACAATTCCATTATTCATTAACATCAGAATTGGTCCTTATGCCAAATTCTAACTTAAGATCCTTTCGGTAATGACTTAACCTATTCCTTTACTCACTTTATAACCTAAACTTTCAAGATTCCTTAACTTCTCCAGACATAATCACCACACTCTATGTTCCTCGAAACGGATCACATGAGATATTACTCTTAATTCCTCAAGACATCATTCTGGAAATGATTCATCCTCCTCAATGCTTATAACACAACTCACCTATGAAAAGTAACCTTAATCTCTTAGAACATTAACTCCACACATTCACCCTTAATCACTTCATCCTCTAGATTACTTCTAGAGAGATTAATCGGTTCCTCAATCATGACATCAACTTTATTCCCATACATCATGCCATGTAATAACTCTTACTATAACCACTTAATCACACTCACATCAACGTTAAGACTTTTAATATTATTAAGAGAAGCTACAAAGCTTTAAACCTTAGGGTGACAATTATGTCCACCCAAATAGTACAACTACCAAAGCTTATTAATTATGTGCGACAACGGCACTTATCTTATTACAACACACACCCTTCTGTTAAGGCTTTTAATTATTATTCCGAGTAACAATGGAAGTTTAATACACTAGGTGACCTTATGTCCATCCCGATACACTGGCGAGGTGCTTAATTAATTTACCGCCGTTAAATTAATCCGAATAACAACGGAAGTTTAAAACACAGGGTGACGTAACATTACGCCACCCAAAGGCGCTAGCAAGGCGCTTAAACCCCTCCTACCTTAGCGGGTGGTAGGAAGTTATAGGTTAACCCATTAAGTTATAAAGAAATGACTAATCCATAACTAGATTAGTGTTCCTACGAACATTAAGTTATAAAGAAACGACTAATCCTTATCTGGACTTAGCGTTCCTACGAACATTAAGTTATAAAGAAACGACTAATCCTTATCTGAACTTAGCGTTCCTATGAATACTCGTGCTAACTAAACAGTTCAACACAGTAATAATTCACAACAAAGCCATCGCGGCCAATAACAGATAAAATAGCGTTGTTCTAACAAATATACAACCTATCGTAATATCTGTAATTAATCACACATATATATATAATAGCGTTGTTCTAACAAATATACAACCTATTATAATATCTCTTTTCCAATCATATCATTTAACAAAACTGTTCCCAATGCAAACAGTAAATCATCCCAAATTAATTAACAACTAAACAATTGATAATTAATTGAAATATGGAATGATGAGCAAGAGCGAACCGCCACTTGCCTTAGATCCGCAGAAGATTAAAGACGACTATGGGATTTCCGGGCTCGAAACAGGGACAGATCTGGCAACATAAATTCCTTCGGATCGACCCATAAAGAAATCCTAAGTTAGATTCGACAAACACGAGTACGAATCTAAAGAATAACGAAAGGAATCGAAAGGAACGAAGCCCGATCGGAAGCCACAGAAGCCAAGGCCGAAACAAGCCAAAAGCTTCTGGGCGGCGGTCGCCGCCTGCCTTACGGCGGGCGCCGCTACGAACTGCACCAAAAATGCGAGAAGAGAATCTCACCGGCGACGTTCGATTTGCTACTCCTTAGCCTTGCTTTGGATTCTAATCTTTTAAGGGCCTCCAAAGCTTCACTTTGCAACTGGAAGGAACACCAATGGAGCTCCGACGATCGATTGCGAGTTCTCCGGCAAAAGCTTGATTTTCCGGCGAGACGATTTGGGAAAGATTAGAGCTCAGTTTTGTGCCCAATCTGATCCCAAACCCTTCCCCTTTTATAGCCAAAGTCAGGGGACAAGAAATGGGCAAGCCATGCAACGTGGAGGGCCGAGATCGAGTCGTCCCCTGGTCGCCGGCAAGCCCCTGCAACTAGCCATGCACAGTGGCGGCGGTCGCCGCGACCGGCAATAGGTCGCCGCCCTTATGGGTCTCTGGCGGCGGTCGCCGCATTCCTAGGCCACTCGGCAACTTGGCCAGTTGAAGAAGATGACGACGACGTCCATCAGTTGGCGGCGGTCGCCGCTTGCCTTACGGCGGTCGCCGCCAAGGCCATTCTTCGTCCGATTAAACTTGAAACAACATGGCCTTAGCCCGGGATGAAAATAATCGTACACGAACGAGTATTAAGTCTCAAAATACGTCGAATGTATTTTATTTCACTGAGAAAAATTATTACAGAGATCAAACATTTTACTGAATGTCTGAACTTCTCTGAAATAAATTCGACGTGCAATACGGGAGTTGGAAAAATTCCAAAATATCCTTATAAAATGAGAGATATTACAGCTGCTGCTGTGCTCCGTGTCGCCGCTGAGCTGCTCGTGTTCCCTCCATTCTCCTTCCGTTGGCAGCTGCTCGGAGTCTCGTCGGTGAGCTCGACTCGGCTGGTGTCGTCGCTGCCGAGCCTCTGTTGCTCATGAAGCGCCGCCGACCCCTGTCCCCTGCTCCTGTTGTCGGAGCTGCTGCTGCGTGAAGACCCCGGTGAAGACCCCAGCGAAAACCTCGCCGCTGGTGCTCCGTTGTTGAAGAGCTCGGCGCCGGTGCGTGTTGTTCGCTGATGTTGTTGTTTGCTCCTGTTGTGGTTCGTGAGGTAGGAGATGAAGTGGTGGGTCCCCCTCCTTAATTAGCTTCTTGATGGGCCGTAAAGCCCATTTAGCCCTTCTGTCCAGATTTAACCCGAATCGATCGAGCGAGCTATCTGAAGCATAGGTCATATCCTCGGAAAGGATATCATCAATTGTCGTCTCGTGTAGATTCATCGCCGAATCTACTCCAGGCAAGTGGTGGTTCGCTCTTGCTCATCATTCCATATTTCAATTAATTATCAATTGTTAATTAATTTGGGATGATTTACTATTTTCGTTGGGAACAGTTTTGATAACTGTTTGTGATTTTAAAAGATATTATAATAGGTTGTATATCTGCTAGAACAACGCTATTATAGATATAAATGATTAAAATATGATATTATACTAGGTTGTATATCTGCTAGAACAACGCTAGTATAGATATATGTTTTTGATGTTGGCCATGATGGCTGTGATGTGGATTATTACTGTGTTGAACTATTTAGTTAGCACTAGTAGTTAGGAACGTTGGACTCATTGAGGTCCAGTCGTTTCTTGATAATTATGGTGGAGAGGGTAGCAGAATCCCTCAAGCCAACTGTGGATCATGATCGTCCTCTATCCGAGTATAGAGGTGGTGCACTTAGCTAGTGTCACAAACCTTGGGAAGGATTCTCTTCGATATATGTCCCTCATGACGAAACATATATCTAAAAGCTTATAACGTGATGTGTGTTTTGGAATTAAATAAGATAAGTGCCATTGTCGCACATAATTAATATACCCTTGGGCGAGTAGTGCAGCTAGACAATAGTGCAGCTAGGAAATCTCGTCTTGACTTTGATCAGAGTAAAGTTATCTTTCCAATCTGGATTCGCATTGGGCGGTGAGGTAGGTCGTGAACCGAGTTGTTTTGAACGCTTGTGTGTAATTATTAATGTTTCCTAACATTTGTCATGCTTCCGATAAGACTCAATTTGTTGGAGTCTTCTTTTGGGATTGATTGTTGTGAGACTCGGTCTCCATAATCTTCTCTTGATCATGTCTTTTTATGTATTCTAGTAGAAGTATGGTGGTTGACTATCGTCATCGGTTGTTATTCGAGAAACGATGAGTCTAACCTAATACGACTACTTCGGACCACTCTGCTTTGTACCCTTGCATAGTCTTTCATTAGACTAACCAACCGTAATTGTTCTCTGCATGGTTGACTGGTGTCATCCGTTCGATTCGGCACATCAGATAAGTTGTCATCCCGTGAAGGCTAGAGCGACTATGGACGCAAACGATGTTTTTGATAAGTTTATTCAGGTTGAGATCCTTGACGGGTGATCATTGCGATCAAGACCCTTTTGATGGTTATTTAAAGACTTCCGATGTGTTAAATATGTTTTGTGTAAAGACTTCCGCTGCAATGAACCTGATTTTGTATTTTGGTTGCATTTCGGATTATGGATGTAATGCCGAAATAATGATTTTAATCGAAGGTTATGATACTTTGTATCAAAATTGTTGTTTGATGATTTATATCAACTGGTAAAGCCTTGGGTGACATCGGACAGAACATCTGAGGTCACTGGCGGTAATGCCTTCAAGGTTATACATTTGGGGGTGTTACAGGCCTTGGCCGTGGACAAGTGATAGCCTTGATGAGTGCTTCGACCATACCTCAATGTGGAGGCGAGGTGCCCATGGCTCGCCGGTGTCGTTGATGGAGGACAAGGAGGGTTGGAACCCATCACCTGTGATACCCCGTATTTTTGTAAGGTTATTTTGGGAATTTTTAGAATTCTCCCAAACACCCATTTTGTACGTCGGATTTAATACAGAGAGTTTAAAACATTCTGTAATGTGCTATATCTCTGTAATATTTTTCTCAGTGAAATAAAATACAGACGACGTGCTTTGGATGTTAAATACTCGTTCGCGTACGATAATTTTATCCCGGGTTAACATTGTTTTCGTCTAAGAGCTGAGGAGGCGGCAAAGCCAAGGGCGGCGCCCGCCGTACAGTGGCGGCGCCCGCCGTCACAAGGCTCGAGGAGCAGACGGGTCTTCTCCTAGCTGGGGACGCCAGGCCTATGGCGGCGCCCGCCGCATTGATGATGGCGCCCGCCGCATTGATGGCGGCGCCTGCCGCATTTATGACGGTGCCCGCCGTCGTTGTTGTCCGGAGGTCTTTGCCCGATGGTCGCCGGCGAGCGTCTGACGATGCCGAACTAGCCCCGCCACGCCTCCATTTAGGCCATCATTATGCTCCCTTGTGATCTGGCTATAAAAGGAGAGGCTTGGGGATCGGATTTCACACAAAATCAGAAGCTCAATCTCAAAATCTCTCTCGCCGGAGTTTGGTGCCCTCGCCGGATTTCTGAAGCAATCGCCGGGGTGTTGTTTGGTGTGTTTCCAGTGGCCTTTGTGAAGCTTTTGGTAGCCCTTAGTGGTTAGAAACCAAAGCAAGTCGAAGGAGGCCGAGTCGCTCGTGTTCTGGGTGAGTTTCCTCACCGATTCTATCGTCTGAGCTCTTCACGGCGACCGCCGTGTTCTTTAAGGCGCCCGCCGTGATGAACTGTGGTGACCGCCGCCAAGAACGGCGACCGCCGCCATTGTCCAGAATGCCTTTTTTGGCTTTTGGCTTTGGTGGTCGTCGTTGTGGCATCGTTCCTTTCGATTTCTTTCGTTCGTGCTTGTTTATGTCGGATCTAACTTAGGGTTTCTTTATAGGTCGACTCGAAGGTCATTGTGCTGTCGGAGCTATACCCGTGTCGAGCCCAGAATCCCGTCGTCGTTAGGCTCGTTCCAACTCTGCGGATTAAGGCAAGTGGCGGTTCGCTCTTGCTTAATCATTCCATGTTTCATTAATTATCAATTATTTAATTGTTAATTAAATTAGGGTGAACTGTTGTTTTGCTTGGGAACTAATTTCAGAAATAAACGTGATTAAAGTAATGTTATGATAGGTTGTATATCTGTTAGAACAACGCTATTATTTATGATAATTACCGTGATGGTATTGTTGTGAATTTAATCTTAATGCTAGAATAGCATGTGGGTTAATAGGAAAACTAATCCAAGTAAGGATTAGCCGTTTCTATTATCTCTATGTTTAAGTTGATTGCCTGGATGACTTTAATGTGAATAATTGTTGTGTTAGACTGTTTAGTTAACACGAGTGTTCGTAGGAACGCTAATCCAAGTAAGGATTAGTCGTTTCTTTATAACTTAATGTTCGTAGGAACGCTAATCCTCGGGTTAATTTCTGGATAATAATTTAAGGGTCATGACCTATGCTTCTTATCCACCGTTAAGGATCTGAAGTGTTTTAAGCGCCTTGCTAGCACCAGTGGATGAGCTTAATAGCAGTCATGTGTATTAAGCACTTAGCTAGTGCAATTGGGGTGGACGTAACTGTCATCCTATAAATTAAAGTGTAAGCACTGTGGCAGTGTAATCTGGGTGAACGTAAGGTCACCCTGTGTAATAATAACTCCGTTGTTCTCGGAATAATGTTAAGTCCCGTGTGTGCGTTTGTGTGTTGTGTTAATTTGGGTCGACATGATTGTCACCCTGAGATTTAAGCTTTGTGCCGCTCTTAATAACATTAACGTGTTTCAGTAAAGTGTGTTTGGTAATTAAATAAGATATGTGCCCGAGTGCACATGATTAATAAACCTTCGGCGAGTAGTGCAGCTAAGTTATAGTGCAGCTAGGAAAACTCGTCTCGACTTTGATCATAGTATGTTCTCTTTTCAATCTGGATTCGCTGTATGCGATGAGGTTGGTTGTGAACTGAAGCATCTCAGTCAACTTTTAAATCATTTTGTGTGTGTAACTTTAATGTTCCCTAGCAGTTGTCATAATTTCCTTAAGGCTCATTTCAGTTGGAGTCTTCTCTTCAGTGCATATCTTAATTGTTAAATCATTCCGTGAAAGTGTCGGGTTATATATCGTTCCTTCGGTTTTTATTCAAGGGACAATGATAGTAAACGGTCATGATCACTCGAACCACTCTACTTTGTACCCTTGCTAGTCTATTCAGTAGACTAACCCACAATTTTTGTTCTCTGCATGTGGGCTGGTGTCATCCGTTCGATTCGGCACATCAGGAGTTGATTCCCGGAGTTTAAGTAACCTATTGAAGGATACGAAGCTTGCAAACGAAGATTTAAAGTCAGTATTTAAGTTGTTAAGTGTTTTAAGTTTGTTAAGTGTTACCTTGATGTATCTTCATAATTTAGCCATGTTAAGTTGGCTCTTTTAAAAGTCTTCCGCTGTGTAATTTAAAGTCTTCCGCTGTTTAATCTTTCAATTAATATGTAATTATGTTGTGTATTTGAGCTTAATTGTTCTGGAAAAGCCTGGGGTGACTTTGGACGGTAAAGTCTGAGGTCACTGGCATGTAATATCTCCGGTATAAATTGGGGGTGTTACAGTTATGGTATCAGAGCCAGGTTTTAAAATTCTTGGCCTATTGTTAGGTTTGAGAATTTTCAAAAATTAATTTTGAAACTGTTTTCGAACCTAGTTTATATTTAAAAGGAAATTTTGAGAGTTTCAATGTTAAGAGTTATAAGTAACTCGGTGATTTAATACTAAAGGATTTAGCATTTTGAATTTCAAATGCTACTCATAAATTGGTTTATAAAAGTGTTGTGTTATAAGCAAGTTTAAAGGTCAGAAGTTTGAAAGTGAGGTTGTTAATAAGTGGTTTCAAACTTCTGCAAGCTTCATGTGTTACTTATTCCTTAGATCCATTCTTAGGAATATTGTCTATTCTAGGGATTGATGTCATTTAAAGGTTGACATTTCTCCCAGGTTCTCAGTCTTTAGTGAGCAGAAGAAGGTCGTTCTTGCAGTTAACAGTGAAGGATAGTCAGACTAATATAAAGTTATTAGTTTGGACCCCTATAATCTGTATCATGACGTATTTGACTATAGTGTCATAATTAAGTTGGATAAGTTCTAAATTAACGTTATGATTCACCAGAAGATGGTAAACACAAGGAACACAACCCATGCTGGTGTTGAACCAAGGTTGATTCTGAGGAGCACCGCTAATCAAGGGGAAGAGCGTGAGGCTGCTTCTAACAATAACCAGGGAGGCAATGGCCAAGCTCAGGCCAACGCTCCGATGATGTTTGATGCTGCAGCAGTGGAGGCAATTCGAGGAATTGTCATGCAGGCAATCACAGATGTTATGCGACCAGTCGCGCCACCAACACAAGGTGGTCCAGTTCCTCAGGCTATTCCTGAAGTGGAGGAGTCAGTGGAGCAAGTACCTCAGATCAATGTTGTTAGGGACAGAGGAACTTACGGGCAAGCATTAAAAGCCGTGAGTTCAATGAGGCCTGACAGCTATGACGGTACTGGAGAACCAGTCAGGGTGACATATTGGTTCTCGCATATGGAACGGTTGCTCCGGAACATTAATTGCACTGAGGCTGGGAAAGTGCACATCGCCTCTCTTCAACTCAAGGATGTGGCTAGCGAATGGTGGGAGAGCACCGGTCTGGCAGATCATCCCGAGCTGAATTGGAGCATGTTTAAAACAAAGATGACTGACTGTTTCTTTTCCCGTGCTATGAGGGAGGAGAAGCATAAGGAATTTCTGTACTAGCAGACTGATGGGTTAAAGGTGACTGAGCTCGCAGCCAAGTTCAATCACTTGATGCAGTACGCTGGACCTGAGGTGTCAACCGAGGAGCAAAAGATCTGGTACTTCCATGGATGGATGAATCCAGAGATCAAGCCTCTAATGTTGCGTCATGGTTGTTCTACGTTAGAACAATATGTGGATGCAGCCTTCAAGACAGAAGTCACATTGGAGGAGTCTGCCCTTAAGCGGGAAAAGCAAGTTAAGGGAAAGGGTGGGCAACATGATCGCCAGGTTGGTTCATTCAAACGACCGGCATGGCCTACCAAGTTTGAGAAGTCTGGTCGTGCTAAGACCGAGATAACTCAGTCTGACTCTGCCAGAGGCTCAGGTTGGAGCAGCGGAGTAATTCAGTGCCACAACTGTGGTGAAGTTGGGCATACAAGTTTTATTTGCCAAAAGGACAAGAGAGTATGTCATAATTGTGGAAGAGAAGGCCACATAAAAACATACTACAGACTGAAGGGTCAGGGACCAATGCAGTCTTATCAGGCGTCAAATGTTGGAAGTGGACAGAACCCAAGGCCAGTGGTATCTACTCCTGAGCAGTCTATGGCTCGTAATAAAGGCAAAGCGCCTATGGGGTCTTCAGGCCAAGGGCAACGACTCTTCATAATGAGTCAAGCCAACGGGGAAGAACCCTGATCCATTAAGTTGTATTTGTGTTAAGTCTTTTTGTAAGATTAAGGAGTAACAACGTGTGTCGGTAATCTCCATAGCATTGTGATCTGTCTGGGCAACTTTTGACAGTTAATGTAATGTTTAATGACATGAAGTGTTTCTTTGTTTTGGAAATTTCTGAATGCGTTATCAGTACGGATTAATTGTTCATACAAAACCTCATAAGTGTCAAGAACAGCTTATGCCAAGTAAGGATAAGGACTGTCAGACTTATGGTGATGGAATTTTGTGGGCAACGTAGATGTTCGTCCCCTATGTGGTTAATCACAGGGTCGGCTCTGCTGTTTAAATCTAAATCCATTCCTAAGATTCTTCTTCATTCATAGAGTATGTCATCTAAGGACTGGGTGCAACTCTTTGAGGAAGATTAAGTTGTAAGAGTTGCTGTGTTAAGAAGAAAGGTTGCAGTTAAGGATGGAATATGTTGATGATCCCGATGTATTAAACATTCAGTAAGGAGAATTGTCTACGCATATAAGGAGTACTATGATAAGCGTTATCTCATACGCTGAGTTCTTCCGAGATTTCTTAAGGAAAGGGAATGAGCTTGTAGAGTTTTGTTCAGAGAGATCAGGAGCTATCTCTCATGCGTGAGTTTGTGCCATAAGCTTTGAGGCGGATGAATCATTTTCAGTATGATGTCCTAAGGAATTAAGAATAATATCTCTGGTGATCCATTTCAAGGATGAAGTGATTAAGGATGTTGGATCCAGGTGGTAAGATTGGTGTTGAGGTAGTATCCTCATTGGCTTAATGCAAGTTTCGGGGTCGAAACTTATTTTAAGGGGGAGGTGATGTGATACCCCGTATTTTTGTAAGGTTATTTTGGAAATTTTTAGAATTTTCCCGAACACCCGTTTTGTACGTCGGATTTAATACAGAGAGTTTAAGACATTCTGTAATGTGCTATATCTCTGTAATATTTTTCTCAGTGAAATAAAATACAGACGACGTGCTTTGGATGTTAAATACTCGTTCGCGTACGATAATTTTATCCCGGGTTAACATCGTTTTCGTCTAAGAGCTGAGGAGGCGGCAAAGCCAAGGGCGGCGCCCGCCGTCGCAAGGCTCGAGGAGCAGACGGGTCTTCTCCTAGCTGGGGACGCCAGGCCTATGGCGGCGCCCGCCGCATTGATGACGGCGCCCGCCGCATTGATGACGGCGCCCGCCGCATTGATGGCGGCGCCCGCCGCATTTATGACGGTGCCCGCCGTCGTTGTTGTCTGGAGGTCTTTGCCCGATGGTCGCCGGCGAGCGTCTGACGACGCCGAACTAGCCCCGCCACGCCTCCATTTAGGCCATCATTATGCTCCCTTGTGATCTGGCTATAAAAGGAGAGGCTTGGGGATCGGATTTCACACAAAATCAGAAGCTCAATCTCAAAATCTCTCTCGCCGGAGTTTGGTGCCCTCGCCGGATTTCTGAAGCAATCGCCGGGGTGTTGTTTGGTGTGTTTCCAGTGGCCTTTGTGAAGCTTTTGGTAGCCCTTAGTGGTTAGAAACCAAAGCAAGTCAAAGGAGGCCGAGTCACTCGTGTTCTGGGTGAGTTTCCTCACCGATTCCGTCGTCTGAGTTCTTCACGACGACCGCCGTGTTCTTCACGGCGCCCGCCGTGATGAACTGCGGCGACCGCCGCCAGTGTCCAGAATGCCTTTTTTGGCTTTTGGCTTTGGTGGTCATCGTTGTGGCATTGTTCCTTTCGATTTCTTTCGTTCGTGCTTGTTTATGTCGCATCTAACTTAGGGTTTATTTATGGGTCGACTCGAAGGTCGTTGTGCTGTCGGAGCTATACCCGTGTCGAGCCCGGAATCCCGTCGTCGTTAGGCTCGTTCCAACTCTGCGGATTAAGGCAAGTGACGGTTCGCTCTTGCTTAATCATTCCATGTTTTATTAATTATCAATTATTTAATTGTTAATTAAATTGGAGTGAACTGTTGTTTTTCTTGGGAACTAATTTCATAAATAAATGTGATTAAAGTAATGTTATGATAGGTTGTATATCTGTTAGAACAACGCTATTATTTGTGATAATTACCGTGATGGTATTGTTGTGAATTTAATCTTAATGCTAGAATAGCATGTGGGTTAATAGGAAAACTAATCCAAGTAAGGATTAGCCGTTTCTATTATCTCTATGTTTAAGTTGATTGCCTGGATGGCTTTAATGTGAATAATTGTTGTGTTAGACTGTTTAGTTAACACGAGTGTTCATAGGAACGCTAATCCAAGTAAGGATTAGTCGTTTCTTTATAACTTAATGTTCGTAGGAACGCTAATCCAAGTAAGGATTTGTCGTTTCTTTAAATCGTAATACTCCTCGGGTCAATTTCCGGATAATAATTTAAGGGTCATGACCTATGCTTCTTATCCACCGTTAAGGATCTGAAGTGTTTTAAGCGCCTTGCTAGCGCCAGTGGATGAGCTCAGTGGCGGAACCAGAACATTTTGAAAGGGGGGTCACACCAAGTTATAGTTACAAATACTTAAATAATTAGTACATATTTTATGTGATATATATCTAATTTTTAATATGAAAAATAACATTATTTTCAAATTTCTAATTTTATAAATCCCTTAATAAAGAGTAGCTCTTTTAATAGTTAATAAAATTTATTTAAATGTAAGATTATGTCCTAGAAAACACTAACCCAATTATATATCCCCTTGACCAATTCAAAATATTATAAAAGTAGAATTTGTATTAAGAAGATCAAATGATGCGTGGGAAGAGGAAAGAAAAAGTAATGTTGGGCAGTGGGTAGAGGAAAGAAAAAAGGATGTTGGTGACAAGGATCGAACACAGGTAAACGTATAGGAATGGAGGCATCAGACCAACTGAACTAAATTTGTTTTATGCCCTATACATATTACACTAAATAATAGTGGGAGAAGGAGGGGCACGTGACCCCTCTGCCCCCCCCCCCCCTCAGTTCCGCCTCTAGATGAGCTTAATAGCAGTCCTGTGTATTAAGCACTTAGCTAGTGCAATTGGGGTGGACGTAACTGTCATCCTGTAAATTAAAGTGTAAGCACTGTGGCAGTGTAATCTGGGTGAACGTAAGGTCACCCTGTGTAATAATAACTCCGTTGTTCTCAGAATAATGTTAAGTCCCGTGTGTGCGTTTGTGTGTTGTGTTAATTTGGGTCGACATGATTGTCACCCTAAGATTTAAGCTTTGTGCCGCTCTTAATAACATTAACGTGTTTCAGTAAAGTGTGTTTGGTAATTAAATAAGATGTGTCCGAGTGCACATGATTAATAAACCTTCGGCGAGTAGTGCAGCTAAGTTATAGTGCAGCTAGGAAAACTCGTATCGACTTTGATCATAGTACATTCTCTTTTCAATCTGGATTCGCTGTATGCGATGAGGTTGGTTGTGAACTGAAGCATCTCAGTCAACTTTTAAATCATTTTGTGTGTGTAACTTTAATGTTCCCTAGCAGTTGTCATAATTTCCTTAAGGCTCATTTCAGTTGGAGTCTTCTCTTCAGTGCATATCTTAATTGTTAAATCATTCCGTGAAAGTGCCGGGTTATATATCGTTCCTTCGGTTTTTATTCAAGGGACAATGATAGTAAACGGTCACGATCACTCGAACCACTCTGCTTTGTACTCTTGCTAGTCTATTCAGTAGACTAACCCACGAACTTTGTTCTCTGCATGTGGGCTGGTGTCATCCGTTCGATTCAGCACATCAGGAGTTGATTCTCGGAGTTTAAGTAACCTATTGAAGGATAAGAAGCTTGCAGATGAAGATTTAAAGTCAGTATTTAAGTTGTTAAGTGTTTTAAGTTTGTTAAGTGTTACCTTGATGTATCTTCATAATTTAGCCATGTTAAGTTGGCTCTTTTAAAAGTCTTCCGCTGTGTAATTTAAAGTCTTCCGTTGTTTAATCTTTCAATTAATATGTAATTATGTTGTGTATTTGAGCTTAATTGTTCTGGAAAAGCCTGGTGACTTTGGACGGTAAAGTCTGAGGTCATTGGCATGTAATATCTCCAGTATAAATTGGGGGTGTTACATCACCTTCCTCCGCTTCAAAAACACCTTATTCGTTACTGTCGAGAGCTGTTGTTGTCAGACAATTGGGCGGTCAAGCTACGACACATATCCAAATTCAACAACCATGCTGCGGATTGGCTGGCTCATTAACAAAATGAATTGGAGAGTGAAATTTGGTAGAAATATATGGTTGATGAGACCCATGAGAGTCTCATTGATAAATGAGTATAAATAAAATTGGGTCTCTTGGGAAATAAATTTGAAAAAGTGGTTCCATGAGACCCCTTAAGGTCTCATGAATAAATATGCTCTAATACAATCACATATCAGAGAGGAGTTGAAATTCTCTGGTTCCTTTATATTCCATCACGATATTAATAATTAATTCATTTTTATTCAATTATAATAAATTCTTATTGTTAAATGAAATAATAGAAAACTAGTATAAGCAATAAATATATAGCATAAAAGGATCACATAAAAGGAGAGACAAGACTGGTTTCAAGCCTTTGAAGTTGATGTATATGAAATATATAGTAGGGAAAAAGGCAAAATATTAGTCAAAACACCTCAGATTTGTAATCCTTTATAAGGATTAGAGTGTTATCCATGTCAATAAGAGCTGTTCCTTTTCAGAGTTCAAATAAGGACAAAAAACTCTGAAGTGAAGCGTGCTAGGACGGGAGTAGTACCATGATTGGTGACCTCTTGGGAAGTCCCAGGGTTGGCATGGGATAACGCTTCTAAGGCTTGGGCCTTACAAATGGTATCAGAACTGACTATGGGTTACGAGTGGGCTTGGTCCGGTTGACGGTCGTTTGACCTAGAGGGCGGTCTTTGGGCTTTACGAGGTCGTCAAGGGTTTAAGTGGGGGTCATTATAACACCCCAGATTTGTAATCCTTTATAAGGATTAGAGTGTTATACATGTCAACATGAGCTCTTCCTTTTCAAGGTTCAAGTGAGGAAAAGGAACTCTGAAGTTAAGCGTGCTAGGGCGGGAGTAGTCACAGGTGGGTGACCTCTTGAAAAGTCCCCGGGTTGGCATGAGATAACGCTTCTAAGACTCGGGCCTTACAATGTCAAACCCAAATAATTCAATGCATCATGAAAAGTAAAGTATATGTTGATGGAACATGCTATTTATCTCGAATAGCCCTGATCGTGTGGATTTATCGTGGTCATTTCACTCATACTTCTTAACCAACATGTAAAGCATAGTCCCAATCATCACGCGAGGTTTCTGTAAAAAGCGCGTCCATCTCATTTGTATAAAGTGATGTCACTCCCCCAATAGGAATGATCCACGCCTCAACCGCTATTGATAGTCGCTTCACCTACGCTCGACACGTCATTCGAAGCATCCAATCACAAGATGCCGCATCTATGCTCCTTGTCAACAATCATAAGCATGACTCAAAGACTATAAATAGGCCTGATACTTCATAATTTAGTGATCTTTTGTTCGATCGCCCATTTTTGGGAGGAAAGAATAGGACATCTGTGGTTGGTTCTCATGTAAAGAATTGCCCAAGTGTAATCACCAATAAATTTATCGCGCCGTTTGTAATAAAATACCACTTCTACAATTTTTGCGTTCATTCCTTGGAAGATGGCGTCGTTTTTAGGGATAGTCTATATCGCGGTAGATTTACTCTTTAGTATCTCAGGAACCAAGCATCTACGTACGATAGTTGGGCTAATACAGAGCACTTTATTCGAAAGACAATTAAGGCCTTCCGTATTTTCCCTATTGCTTTCCTTGTTTGATCATATCATACTACTCAGTTACTTCATAGTCTATTTATGCATTAAAAGGTAACCTGGGGCATACCGCGGGCGGAAGCATATTTCGTAATGATGTGGGGGAGTTTATCAATGGTTTTATGATTTCCAAGGATTTTGGTACTGCTTTGCTTGTTGAATTGTCCACCATCTGTCATAGCCTTCAATTGGGTATTGACTTGGTCTTCACTTCACTCATCTGATTGTTGAGACGGATTCGCTTGAGGCTGGCTTGTAAGCTTTTGGAAATGCGGCATCTAATCACCCATCCTCACTACTACATAATCCAGCATTGTTGGAAGCTCATAGATGATCATCCTTGGTCCGTAAAGATCCAACACACAAGGCGTTGCAACAATGAGACGGCTAATAGTCTCGCCCAGTTATCATTTGCTACTTCTTCTTATTTTTCTGAACTCCCTGCTAGTGTTAAATGTTTGTATGAGGTTGATTTGTTTTACTCTTCGGATGATCATTTGATTAAGGCTAACAAAACACCCTAATCGGGCACGATCGATTCTTGACAAAAAAGAGTATTTATGCATTTGTGCTAGCTATAATTATACTTTTACTTAACATGTAGGTCAGTAGGCGTGATAAAACTTTTGTTTATTTAAAATCATGTGATATACTATATGAAATATTTGTGTAGGTGTTGTTTTTGTGTTTTTCTCGTATATATATCGGTTAACTTTTATTTTACGTTATGTTGTAATTCAAAATGAGACGTGCTTTTCTAAATAAGTTAAAACTTGTGATTTTTTCAATCAATTTTGTTTAACAGATCACTTGTTTTGTTAAGATGGTGATTCCTTTTTCTTTTCGTCTAGCTAGCCGATTGACTATCCTCAAATTACATTTCAGTTTAACTGATGTTTTTTAAATATCTAGTAATCAAAATCCCGATTGACCATCAATTTGTTATGCCCACCACCACTAAAATTTCTATGTATATATTAGGAATGTTCATCCGGTCCAGACCGGATCAGATTTTTTTGAAAATATTGGATCGAAGATCGGACCGGATAGGTTCGGTTCGATTCCGGTCCGGTCTAAGACCGGATTTTATTTTAAAAAAAATAATAATTAAATTCTTATTTAAAATCTATAAAAAATATCTAAAAACATATATACTCCTAACTTATTAAATTAAAAAAAATATCTATAAAAAAATACATATAAATCTTCAAAAAAACATATAAATTAAAAAAAAAATTTAAAAATCCGATCTACCGATCCGAACCAGATTTTTTTCGAATTTGGACTGAACCAGACCGGATTAAGGAAATTACCTAGACCGAAGACCGGACCGTATTTTCACCGGTCCTGTCCGATCCGATCCTGAACACCCCTAGTATATATTTATAGTGGCCATTTTTATCATGACCGCATCCGCATGGACAATCACACCCGATTATGAACAATTCTAATATACTATACAATTAAAAGCAAATCCTCTTACCCTCCTTCCCCCTCCTTCCAACCCCTTTTTTAAAGGGTGCTATTTTGTAAATCCTATTAATTTCTGTACACACTCGTATATAGACAATTATATCCTTATTAGATTTAGAAATTATCCTATATCTAAACTCTAAATCCTAGGAAATTAGGATTTAAAAATTACACCCTTATTAGATTTAGAAATTACACTATATCCTAAATCCTAAAATCTAAATCCTAAACTCTAAACTCTAAATCCTATTCCCTAAACTCTAAGCCCTAAACCCTAGGCATATAAAATGATGAACATTTTAATAAAAGGATAAATCTGTCATATTTATGAAAATAGAGGTGTATAAAGAAATTATGAGGGTGCACCAAGATCGTCCTTTTTTAAATCCCTAATCCTTTTTAATTTATTTTCGAAAATTTCGTCTGATAACCCTCAATTTTCATCATTTTTACCAAATCCCCTCAGATTTTGACATTTTCGTCTTATAACCCTCAACTTTTGACACATTTCGGCATTTCCCCAAATGCCCTTCCGTTTTACTCCCGTTAAAGCCACTATTAACTTTATTTAGAAAAA
This sequence comes from Rheum nobile, assembly GCA_027886185.1. Lineage (NCBI taxonomy): Eukaryota > Viridiplantae > Streptophyta > Magnoliopsida > Caryophyllales > Polygonaceae > Rheum > Rheum nobile. The sequence goes on from WOAB01000027.1 coordinate 10,421,454, forward strand.
AATAAAAATTTAAAAGAAAAGAAGTAAAAAGGGGTAATACCTGCCTGGTCTTCTTCCTCATTTCGCGACCCAACCATTAGCCTTCTTCCTCGGTTTTGTGAACGGACGACGCCGGCGGAGCTGGACAACAGTGCGGGCTAGACGACGGCGCGAAGGGATTGGGTTGCGCGAAGGGAAGGAGCTGGACGGGCTGCACTAAGGGAAGGGGCTTCCACTGATGATTTGAAGCTTCAAGGTTGGACGACAGCGCGACGAGGCTGGACGACGGGGCGACTAGACGACCACCGGCGGTTTGAGGTTCAAATTATCTCTCCACTTCTGAAATTCCCTTTCTGTTTGGATTTGTGCTGGCTGATTTAGGGATTTGGATTTGTGAATATGAGATAAATTTAGGTTTAGGGATTTAACTCAGAATTAGGTTAATGGGATTTGGTTAAACTGTAATATTAATCTTTCATGTCACTATCTACTTTCTCTCTTCATCTGCATGACTGCATCAATGCATTAAATGTTACATGGAAAACAAATCTATGTAAGGATGCCCGTATCTCTGGGGTTGAATGCTTGATGTTGCTTTGTTGAGTGGGTTGACCAATGTGTTTGACCGAGTATTGCAATACAAGGATCACTTTTTTAATGTCTCTGTCTTCATGGTTAGAGAAATTTATTGAACTGTTGTCTTGATTCTTTTTTTTTTGCAGTTTCTAAGCATTATATAAATCTCATCTAAGATGTCCAGGGCTTTTAGTAGTTGCTTGAGACGCCATGCTGGGTCCACTGACTTTCACCAGAATTAACCTAACTTATGTACTGGGCTCACCGAACTTATGTTGTGGTTTTGAGAAATGATATAACTTGGTAGATGTGTAGAAAGGCAATAATACAGAATGATGTATATATAGGATGTCATGTTTATCAATTGAATTGAAAGTTTCTCCAAAGGAGTTTGGATATGCATGCATCTTACCAAGCAAAACTTATTTGGCCAATAATTTATGACTTTTGTTTGTAGGGACAGGAAGAAGAACAAGCTAGCAACAGATCATAGAGGAATCCATCCCCAGCAACACAAAGAAGTAGTAGTTGGTTGCTGCCAACAATCTTCACATGATTAATCCGTTCACATCTGACTCGAGCCAGAGAGCTGTTGGAGGGACGGATGAGCTCTCTAGCTCTGCTCCATTGAATCCATATCTAATGTAACCACCTACCAAAAACTCCATAAAATTAAGCTATGATGTCTTTCGTCTTTGGGGTATACTTCTACACCATGAGAGTTGTTGGAGGGACAGATGAACTTCAGGTTGCAATAGACAAGTTTGAACAAGCCAAGAGAAATGCTGATTCGAAGGCTTAATCAATCTTGCAGTTAAACGATCAACACACCTTATCTAAGCACCTTCTTTGCATGTGGATAGTATAGAACTAGAAGACAATAATGTAATGCATGATTTTGGAATGCTTGTGCATATGGTTGTGCAAAATTGTAAGACTGTAATTTAATATCATGTTGCTATGCATTACTCATTTTATTGTGCCATTTCGATACACGCATACATCAGATCAATATTACATATAAATGTATGCCTAGGATTAGAATTGATCGGTATTGGTGCTAAATTTTGGAGGGTGATTCTCTGGGTTTAGTACAAGTTTCTTAAGTATGGATGAAGTTCACACTTGACAAAAAAAAATTCATCATGTATAAAGAGGTACCCATATACAAAATCTTGAACAAGACGAGTCTAGGCTGAGCTCGGTCGAGCCCTAGCTAACTCGATTTACCCTTAGTATGAGCCGCAACAACTCATTGAACTAATTGTCTTATTAATACTAAATAATAAGATTTAATGCATTATCTCGGAAATCCAAACGAGCCCTTAAAGTTTAAAGCACATACATGAATGACTTGAAGGTTGGTAGGAGGAAGAGATGTAGAAAAATATATTTTCCCCAAAGAGGTGAACATCACAATTACACTAAAATTAAGAAGTGAACATAAACATAACATGCTCAAACACTAATACACAGATTGAGCATTACATCACCAAATATCATCTAGAAGTAAGCTTTCCCTATTTCACATCGGATCAAGATTCCTATGCTCTGCCTATTTTACAACCTCATGTTTCAGCTGAGTTGGAAGGTTAATTTCTCCAGAGCAGTAGTAGAAGGAAGCACAATGTACTCCACAGCTGTTGCTCTTTGTTTGCTGGTGCAGCTACTGAGCTGGATGGACCCGAGGGCACCACACCGAAGATTGTTGACCGGTTGGTTTGACGTGTCCAAAACCGATGAACTCGTGCAGCAAATTTACGGTAGTAAAGTTTAGAATTTTACTCATTGGTGAGGTGACAGGAACCAAGGCTGAATGAAGAATAATCTTACCTTGTTGAGGGATACTGGCATGTTGCTAAACCTGTAAAAAGAATCAAGAAATGAAAGAAATTTAATCCCTGCATTTCATCATTTAGCTTACACATTTTCAAACAAAAATAGAACAAGTTTAAATCAGATCATAGTGTGTGGATGAGAACAATTCAGTCAATCAACGTAAACAAAACAAGTTTTACAGTTCAAGAGTGCTATCTCAATTGTCAGTAAATCAAGAGTTCAAGTTCTTCCTTGGTAAAGCAAGAGTTCAAGTTCATTGAGCATAATGCTATCAAAACATGTCACATTCATGACCAATTTTTTATATTCTAAAGGAAAGATTAAACTCATGGAACAGGTCTGTCAAAATCTGAGCTAGCATTTAGCCCATACCTGCCTCCTTTGTTTTGTCCACGAAGAAGAATAAATCCAACCTGCGTCTTTTGTTTTTTTTTTTACCTTTTCTTTTATCCTTTTTACCCTTTTTTTACTTTTATTTTTGTAAAAAATAAAATTAACGTCTATTTTTAACTGAAAAGTGACGGATGGGCATACGGTGAAATGAGTCAAATTATCACGCGAAAATATCAAAATCTAAGGAGATTTCACTAAAAAGTCAAAAATTCAGATTAGTGGTCGAAATTTTCGATTTACTTTTATTAACTCCCCGATCCACCCCATTCCAGAAATGCAACCGCTCGTAACCTACCCACCTTACCCTCACCGTTTTCTCTCTCTCGTCTTCTGCTTCACATTGACAGATTAAGAGTTGCCGAAGAGGTGTTTGTCAGTGACAATGGAGAGGTTGAAGACAGGGGTAGACGACGACGGTGCGGGCACCATCCTGCTTCCCAGCCAAAGATGTCGGCCTCTAGGAACCCGAAGAAGATTTCGCTTGCCATGGAGTTGAAGTCAAGGAATTCGTCGGATTTGTGACTGAGGCCGAGGAACTCGGGGGGGAGCGAGTGTATCGAGCTCATAGCATAACTCGGGCAACACATAGAGAGAACCTCGCAAGTAAGTCTCAAAAATCTCGGTTTCATTGGTCACATTGGCTTCCACAACATCTTCTCTCTGCTAATGAAGTTGAAATTTGATTGTAAGTGTCTTCAAGTTTGGTTTTATCTTCCTTATTTCTTTCAATTTACATGTTTAAAACGCTAGATTTTCATAAAAGTGAAGATGACGGGAGAATGATAGCAAATTTTAATTGCCAATTGGTGGATTTACAATATACCTTGAAAGAAAATGAATTTGCATGCTGGATTTGAAGAGTTTATGATTTTGGGTATTCAAATTTTATTCTGAGTTTAGAGAAGGGAGAAGTAGAAGAAATTTGAATGACAGAAAGATGGTGGTGTTGCATGTGACTGTATTTTGAAACAGATATCCAAGATTAACCAAACATAAAATTTTGAGGAATCGGGTTGGTTTGTTTCTCATCTATGACCTAATGCAACAATATGATTATGACTATCATCTTTTTTTAATAAGGGTTTAGTGTTTAGTAGCCAATTTGGTTTAAAATATACCTTTGTTCAATTTAGGGTTGCTGATGTAGTGGGTTGTTGATTTAACTATTTAAGAAGCCTCATACATAAAAGTGCTTTTAGGTTCAACTATTGTTTGACTTTTTTTTGGATGACAGGGAATCACCAATTGCGGGATGGTAAACCCCGGACTCATGACCTAGCTGGCAAAGGTACCTAGTAGCAAGGAACATGGTAAACCTTGAGAATTAACCCAAGGAAGAGGGGCCGGCAGAAATCGAACCCAGGACCTTCCCATATCCCTCCATGCCCCTTACCACCAGGCCACCACCGAAGTGACACTATTGTTTGACTTTGTTAGTGGATGTTGATTTCTTTTTCGGCTAAAATTCATTTTTCCTAATCCTTTCTTGCACTAACTTAAAAGGCAAGATCCATAGTGTTTTACAGAAACTTTATGATTCATGCAAAATAGAATTTTCATGTTTTAATGCATATATTGATGAATCATCCGAGTTTAGTTAATGTTGAACAATATAAATCCTAGCAAAAACATTGCTATATATTTTTCACATATCTTATGCATTCACCTTTTGATTTCACTCAGATGTTGTTGTTTATATCCATCTTTCTTTTTGTAAGCCATATTTTCAAGCTTATGCATGTCTGGATATGAGCGGTAGATTTGTATGCCTCTATCATTCTTACATGTGTTGGTCATGTTTTATCTTTTAAGGTAGAAGTGTGCAATAATTTTTGTTCTATATTTAGTGTAACTTTTCTAATTTTTGCAGTTTCAAGATTTGACTTTTCTTGTGGAGATGTTGAAGCTCACCAGAATACACTAGAGAATCTGAATTTGGTTGTTCAAAGCACTAAAAAGTGCTTGGCGCACTAGAGACCAGTGGAGGTATGCATTAGGCATACTCTCACGCTTGAGGAACCAGTATTCTCGTCGGCGCCGCCTTCTTTTCTTTGGGCTGGTTCATGAAGGCCGGTAATCTCGTCCATTCTCTCAGCGCTTCAAAACATGATTTTGATAATAAGAACCATCCTTCTAATTGTTGATTGATTTTCAAATGGTACGTTTCATACTCTTTTGAAATTTTCAAGTTCTTTTTTTTTCATTATTCCTTTTGTATTTTATTTTTGGGATAAACAGTGTAAACCCTCGACTAAGTGTCCAGATTTAATGGGAATTAGAAAATGAAAGGAATCCCTTTTGTGGTACTAGAATCCGATTCTTCGTTTAATGGGTGATTTTGTCAGAATTGAACTATTCAATGAGGGTCTTTCAATAAGTATTGAGTTGTGTACTTGGACTGAGAAGATCAGTATTGTCGGCTATAATTTTGTATGATGTGTGACCTTTATGAATCAAGAGTTAAATTACTCAAGACATTATATGCTATGTAGGTCAAATGGTGTTTCTATAGAGTTGATTTCTTCTTACCAACTTACCGTGGATTTATTGGATGGATGCTAAATGCTTTATACTTTGGTTGCAGGGTCCTTGCAAGCATCTTCTCAGGTCCTGCGAGCATCTTCTTTGGAGGTAAAATAATTGTTTATACTACCAACTGATTGCACGTGACAAACTTGCTTATTTCTAATTCTTTAATCCAATGAATGTTCCAATTCCTTTTCTTGATTGATTGATCATCGATTATCTCTAATTCTTTAACCCAATGAATGTTTCAATTCCTTTTCTTAAGTTTATTAACAGGACAACCAGACCCTGATAATACTAACTATCAAACAATCAGGAAACTATCGAGATTTAATTAAATAGCAACAGTAAGTTCAGGAATTTCAGCAGATACATGCAACATAAAACAACCAGTTTTATTTAGCATGCAAATTAATTCTCTTCTACAATAAACTATCGCAACTAGTTCTAGAATATCGTAGTTGCTACTCTGAATCAGATATTTCAACTAGAAACGATCTAACTCTAGCAGAAGAATAATACTAATGGCCAATTAGCAAAACTCAAAGGGATTAAGTTCAAGAGAATCAATAACATTCAAAGAAGTAGAACAAGAGTTATAATCTCACAACCAAATCAAACGAAGGCTTCAATCGTCTGACTAAGCACACGTAACTTAGTTCTTCACAATCTTCCAAATAAAAGAAAACTCTCTATGAAAACTCTAAACTAACGTTCTGTAATGATGGATGATATCCTCAACCTAAAGAAACTTAGTCTTTTTAACCTAAGAAATAATATTCTAAAAATAACAATAACCAAAATATAATAATATAAAATAAAGTAAACAAAATAAACAAGGGAATCTGCGCATGAAAATCTTCCGGATTCTGCATGGCCGCGATCGCGGTTTCTAGGCCACGCGCGGCTTTCCTTTCCTAGCACTTCGGCGAACTCTTCCTTGGCCGCGCCCACGGCTTCCATTCTGCGCCCGCGGCTTTGCCTTCAGACGATGAATAGCTCCAAAATCACTAAAATCAGCACTTTCTCCACTTCTTCTCTACTGCTCCATCATCCTAAAATATCTCCTAAGTCCACACAAATGGTAGCTAATAACATAGTAACAGCTCCCAGTTACACACTATAAAGTAGAGCGTATCACTTGTATTGCTACTTTTTTGCTATGAGCTAGCTTGTATGTTTAATCATTGATGGTAGCTCTCTTTGCAAAACATAACTCCCTGTTATATGCCTACATGTTTTATCATCCGAACTCTACCTTGTATTTAAGAAATTATTATATTCAGTTACATATTCAATTATTCTTTTGTTTTTGAAACCGTTATACACGTCTTTTGTTCTAGGATTTATGTTTACATGTATGCTTTGTTTGATTTCTGAGATTAATGTACATATAGGATTGTTTTCTTCTTGGTTCCCACATACACAAAACCTTCTTCATTATTATCATATTTTTCTTTCTTTCTTTGTACCTATCATCTCTTTCTCTATCTGTTTCTCCCCTAATTTCCAGTATAAATTTTGAGCCTCCAATGAATCTTCTTTAGTTAAGGGAAAGCTAAGAGGCTCTCAGCGGTCGAATCGAATTAACAACGCCTTCGGTCGGATTCGTGGTGGATGACCAAGGAAGAGTACTAATGGCTTCATCCAAACGAACCGTCATTGTTGTATGTCTCTATTACTACCCCGTATTTGTAAATTTTAGTATTTTAGTTGGAGATTTTTGATACTTTACATAATTCAAGTGTTAAGGGAATGCAATTTGATTTTTCCATCTTATCAAGTTGTTAGAATCGTGGAATGCTAGGTCTTTGGGTTTCCAGCATTTAATGTTCAAGTATTAGAAATGGAATGATGGATGATTGATGGATTCTAGATGAGTGAGTAGTTGTCTAACATCATGTTGGGCGTTGAATGCTAATAGAATTATGCTTGAATGCATAGGCAAGACATAAGAACGGAACTTTTAGAATACTGATATTCTCCATACAAAATAATGTCGATTTGTTCGGGATCATGTAATTGCCGGATATGTTTGACGATGTCTTAATTGAACTGAAAATAGAGAATATAAATGTAATGATTAATTCACTCTTGTTAGTGACGGCCATTAAGTATTTGATTCAATAGTTTTTAGCAGTTTGATTTGTTTAGGGTCATTGCCATGTCTTCAAAGCCTTAACTATACATAGAGTCATTTGTTGAATTTAAGTCATGTGAAAATTACCTTAAGCTTTATAAAAAAAATTAAAAATAATTTTTGCAAAATTTCTGACATTTTTAAAAATTTTCTTTTTTTAAATTATATAAGATACTCATGTACAATACCACTAGGACTGTCAAAATTTGACCCGATCCGCCCGACTCGCCTGAAACCGAACCCGTTCAATATCCGAAAAGAATTAAAATATTGTATATCCGAACCCGACCCGACCCGACCCAAACGACTAGCCCGAACCCAAAAATAACCCGAATGGACTAGCCCGTTATCAACCGGGTACCCGAAGTCACCCGACCCAAAATCACCCGAAAATCTGAAGTTGCTAGATCCGAAATCACCCGAAAATCCGAAGTTGCCCGATCCAAAATCACCCGAAAACACGAAGTTACCCGATCCAAAATACCCTGAAATTCTGAAGTTGTCTGATCCGAAATCACTTGAAAACCCAAAGTTGATTGATTTGAAATCACATGAAAACCCAAACTCGATAGCCCAAAATCACAGAAAAAATGAATGCCACTAGAACCTAAACTTTCCTTATCGTTTCATCATAAACTTTCCTTATCGTTAAATCAAAAACTCAAAGGTCTAGGTCTATACTCATTATTTACCGTAAGAATCATCCTTACCAAAACCCAATCTTAAATATAGAACTCCAATGATAGGAGATTTTATAGTGAATATCATATTTATTGTAATTATGTTTGCCTTCAATCGAAAACCGATTCCATCGAAATACATTTCAACCACAATTCGATTTATACGTAATGCGATTCATTTGAGATCGTACTTAAACAAAATCTTATTCATTCGAACTCATATTCATCTGAATTTCGACTCAACCGAAATATGATTTACACAAAATCTAGTTCGGTCATAATCCGAAATAACCCATCGAAATTGACCCGAATATCCGACTTCTCCCGATAAAATGAACAATTGACCCGACCGACCCGATTTGGATTGAGTTGTCAAAATACACGTGAATACGTCATTAGCTGAGATCCAGATTAATCCGAAACCAAAATGACCTGACCCGAAATTGATCCGATTTGCCCGATTGACAACCCTAAGTTTGACCGAAATCCAAATTAACCCGACCAAAATTGACCCGAATACCCGATCTCACCCGATAAAGAATATCCGATCCGACCCAATATGGTCCGACTTGTTATAATATTAGACATTGGCCCAAATCCGAACTAACCCGAATCCGAAATGACCCGACACGAACCCGACCCGCCCGATTGACACCCCTAAATACCACCATTAAAGATGGTCTTACTCATCTCTCCTCGGGATCAGTTAACATTTAGAGTCGTTGGTTCACTCGACTTTCATGTGTTATTTTACCTATCATTATCCAAATCATAAGTAACGAATTATTGGGCCTCTTTGGTTTGAGCTTATGAAAAAGGTAACAAAAATGAAACGAATCTAGTCCATTTTGACATAATCAAATATTGATCAAATTTTGTGTCTTGATTTGGGGCTTTAATCTGTGTTCCAAGAGAAGGGATAAAAGAAATGATTTCGTCATTTTACAACCCACTCTTGTATTGCGAAAACAAAGACCTTCATCATAGTGTTAGGAGAAGGGGATAGGAAATTATTTCATCATTTTGATCAATGATTTATTATATTAAATTAGACTAGATTCATTTCCTTTTCGTTACCCTTCTCATAATTTAAAACAAACGTGCCCATTTTGTTCCGCCATTGTGTGTTTGTGTTGTGATGGGGATGGGGATGGAGGATTCTTCATACTCCTAGTGTTTAAATCGCCCTTCACATCATTGTCATTAATTGTGATAAACCGCCTTTCTTGTTCAAACGATGAATTTATATATGTTGCTCAACAGTCCACATAAGGCCCATAAACGGGGGACGTGTCGGTTCGAGCACAACGCGCATATAAGCTCAATGCATAAGCGTCGTTAGGGGGAGGGGTCCAATGCCCCCCTTCTGTCCCTTTTTTACGTTCGTTCGTTTGTTCTATTTTCTTAAGAAGATTTCAGTGGATACTCCTGAGCTTAGGAGTATTTTAGTCTATGTTCACAATCGTGTTTTTTGCCCTCAAATTAGTAGGATTTGATCGACTCCCAAAATAGCCAACTCCATACTTGAACCATCTTAATTTGAATTGAATTCTGAAACATCAATCCATTTTCGATCTTATGAATTCAAATCGTGATGGGTAATATATAGATTCAAAGTATAGATTTGCTTGAATGAATTGTTTACAGATCAAACTTAATTTTATTTGATTGGCGTGTTCAATTGAACTTGTGTTAAATTGAATTATTTTGAGTATGATATAGACAAATTTGTTGTTCATATTAAGAGATTGTCGGTTTCAAGTGTTGAGTTTCCGACTATTCTTAATTAATATGAAAATGTTGATGAGATCAATGTTGGTATTTCAAGAAGAAGAAGAAATTCAAAGTGAGAATGCTTATGAGATGGATATTAATATTAATATAATAAAATAGTATTATTGTGTTTCCTCTTTTAGAATTCTCTAACTCCGCCGTTGGGATCAATTGATAATAGGAGAAGTGATGTGATGTGAAACCCCTTGGTAGCCACTTTCTTGAAGGCAAAGAACTCACCTTGGCGCGCAAGAGATCTCTGTTTTTTGGTCCCGTCTTTGGCAAAGTATAACTTTCTGCTCCGAACTCCGAATTGAGTGACTCTAATGCGAGAATAAATATCCATAACTCTACTTTAATCCCTCCAAATTTCAGAGCGTTCGGATCAGGGAATCAAAAGTTACGACGTCTACAAAATCGTATCGCAGGTGCTGCCGCGAATTAGGGTTTCGGTTGATTGATCTCCGGTTTGTGTGTTTGAGGGATTCAAATGTTTTGAGTGTTTTGGAATGAATGATTACTAGGAAAGAGGATGTTTTGGACTGAATAATCTTGAAAACAACTTAGCCAAGTTGCTCTCAAAATTCAATCTACCTTTCATTAAGGTAAAACAAGAATATAAATAGACAAAACATAAAATAGAAACTAAAGTGATGGCACGTCCCCTATTGGGCCGGCCCTAGCTTCTCCTAAGCTATTCCTATGATGTGCCCGCCCCTATATATACTAGCTTAATTTTCTTTAGCTTCTTAATCATGTAATCGCACAAGAACCTGTCCATTAGCCTTGACCATCTCTATTGCGAGATGGTTAGGGCTATTGGGCAGATTCCTGTGCGATTCACTGCTCCTGAGCTTGACGGCGGCACTGTCATAGGCCATGGCCGCGTTTGCCCTACTCGCATTTCCATCCACGGGGAGAAAGATGGCGTGATCCAATCCTTAGCGAGGGATGTTTTCGTGGCTGCTGCTTGTGACAGCATGGAGGCCTTGCCTATACCCAGTGATAACAACAATCACCTAGGCGTGGTGACCGAAAATGAGCAGCCTATGGATCATGATGTTACAACAGAGGCCGAGACGGATACCAATACGGTGCCTATTGTCAGCGAGGAAAACACACCTTTGGCCACACCATCAGTACCGAGTAAGGAGGATGCTTTGGAGCCTATGACATTTCCTTTGTCCCCTCAAGCGGATCAACATCAGACCCCATTGGTTCCATTCCAAGGAAGTTGTGAGGACCGCACTTCACCTAGCTCTCATCACTATGTGCTCACAATTGAAGGGGGAATCTCATATCCTTCCCTTGTTCTTCATAGTTCTTTTCTCCATGGTTTCTCTATGTCTTCTTTTCCTACTAACCCCAAGTCTTGGGAGTATAGTCGGCCTTGTGTGCGCTTTGTTGTCTGTAGGTTACCTTATCAAGCGCCATGGCCGCCACCACTAGCTTTGGCGCCTGCTGCACAACCACCATCACCTACGATGTTATTGCCATTACCTTGGGAGGAGAACTTGGATGCTACGGTGTCATCCATTTCAGCCCACCGCCACTTTTGAGAACTTGGATGTATGTTGAAGCATTGAAGGAGCCCCCCGACCTTGGAAACTATAACCTTGTGACACGAGAATATTTCCCACCCTTGTCCCGTGAGGAGACTAGCTATCATCCTCTTAGGAAACGCAAGCTTGATCCTGATGCATCAAGTTCATGGAACAAAGTGAAGAGAATTAGGGACTATGATTATCATCTCTATACGCCCAATGATATTCTAATTTATACACCCATGGCTTCACTTTCTTCCTTCTTCACATCTTTACTTGTCGAATCGAGGACGATTCGAGGCCAAGTGGGGGAGAATGATGACTCGGGGCCTGCGTACACTTGGAGGGACTTGGAGATGTTGAATCGAGGGCCGATGGAGGTCCAGAGGACCCTAATTTGGTTGCATGAGCCACCTTAGCCACATCTTGGCTCACTTCAATACAAGGGATGTTGCATGCTTATCCAGAGTTCTATTTTTAAGATTTTCTATTAGTGGCGGTTTGTGAGACTGAAAGTTTTTGCTTTGCTATTTTCGTATTTCCTAGCTACGCTATATTTAGTATTTACTTTCATCTATTTTTAGTCATAGGAATAGCTTAGGAAAATCTAGGGCCGGCCCAATAGGGGACGTGCCATCACTTTAGTTTTTATCTTATGTTTTGTCTATTTATACTCTTGTTTTACCTTAATGAAAGGTAGATTGAATTTTGAGAGCAACTTGGCTAAGTTGTTTTCAAGATTATTCAGTCCAAAACATCCTCTTTCCAAGTAATCATTCATTCCAAAACACTCAAAACATTCGAATCCCTTAAACACACAAACCGGAGATCAATCAACCGAAACCCTAATTCGCAGCAGCACATGCGATACGATTTTGTAGACGCCGTAACTTTTGATTCCCTGATCCAAACGCTCTGAATTTTGGAGGGATTAATGTAGACTTCTGGATATTTATTCTCGAGATGGAATCACTCAATTCGGAGTTCGGAGCAAAAAGTATACTTTGCCAAAGACGGGACCAAAAAACAGAGATCTCTTGTGCGCCAAAGCGAGTTCTTTGCCTTCAAGAACGTGGCTACCAAGGGGTTTCACATCATGACGTGCCCACCGCTATATATACTAGCTTAATTTTCTTTAGCTTCTTAATCATGTAATCGCACAAGAACCTGCCCATTAGCCTTGACCATCTCGCAATAGAGATGGTCAAGGCTAATGGACAGATTCCTGTGCGATTCACTTCTCCTGAGCATGACGGCGGCACTATCGTAGGCCATGGCCGCGTTTGCCTTATGCGCATTTTCCCTACTCGCATTTCCATCCAAGGGGAGAATGATGGCGTGATCCAATCCTTAGCGAGGGATGTTTTCGTGGCTGCTGCTTGTGATGGCATGGAGGCCTTGCCTATACCCAGTGATAAGAACAATCACCTAGACGTGGTAACCGAAAAGGAGCAGCCTATGGATAATGATGTTACAACGGAGGTCGAGACAGATACCAATACGGTGCCTATTGTCAGCGACGAAAACACACCTTTGGCCACACCATCAGTACCGAGTAAGGAGGATGCTTTGGAGCCTACGGCGTTTCCTTTGGCCCCTCAAGAGGATCAACATCAGACCCCATTGGTTCCATTCCAAGGAAGTTGTGAGGACCGCACTTCACCTAGCTCTCATCACTATGTGCTCACAATTGAAGGGGGAATCTCATATCCACCCCTTGTTCTTCATAGTTCTTTTCTCCATGGTTTCTCTATGTCTTCTTTTCCTACTAACCCCAAGTCTTGGGAGTATAGTTTGCCTTGTGTGCGCTTTGTTGTGTGTAGGTTACCTCATCAAGCTCCATGGCCGCCACCACTAGCTTTGGCGCCTGCTGTACAACCACCATCACCTACGGTGTTATTGCAATTACCTTGGGAGGAGAACTTGGATGCTACAGTGTCATCCATCTCAGCCGACCACCACTTGTTGAGAACTTGGATGTATGTTGAAGCATTGTAGGAGCCCCCCGATCTTGGAAACTACAACCTTGTGACTCGAGAATATTTCCCACCCTTGCCCCGTGAAGAGACTAGCTATCATCATCCTAGGAAACGCAAGCGTGATCCTGATGTACCAAGTTCATGGCACAAAGTGAAGAGAATTAGGGACTATGATTATCATCTCCATGTGCCAAACGATATTCTAATTTATACACCCATGGCTTCACTTTCTTCCTTCTTCACATCTTTACTTGTCGAATCGAGGACGATTTGAGGCCAAGTGGGGGAGATTGATGACGCAGGGCCTGCGTACACTTGGAGGAACTTGAAGATGTTGAATCGAGGTCTAGAGGACCCTAATTTGGTTGCACGAGCCACCTTACCCACATCTTGGCTCACTTCCATACAAGGGATGTTGCATGCTTATCCATAGTTCTATTTTTAAGATTTCTATTAGTGGCAGTTTGTGAGAATAAAAGTTTTTGTTTTGCTATTTTCGTATTTCCTAGCTACGCTATATTTACTATTTACTTTGATCTATTTTAAGTCATAAGAATAGCTTAGGAGAAGCTAGGGCCGGCCCAATAGGGGATGTGCCATCACTTTAGTTTCTATCTTATGTTTTGTCTATTTATACTCTTGTTTTACCTTAATGAAAGGTAGATTGAATTTTGAGAGCAACTTGGGTAAGTTGTTTTCAAGATTATTCAGTCCAAAACATCCTCTTTGCCAAAGTTGGAATCACTCAATTCGGAGTTCGGAGAAGAAAGTATACTTTGCCAAAGACGGGACCAAAAACAGAGATTTCTTGTGCGCCAAAGCGAGTTCTTTGCCTTCAAGAACGTGGCTACCAAGGGGTTTCACATCATGACGTGCCCACCCCTATATATACTAGCTTAATTTTCTTTAGCTTCTTAATCATGTAATCGCACAAGAACCTGCCCATTAGCCTTGACCATCTCGCAATAGAGATGGTCAAGGCTAATGGGCAGATTCCTGTGCGATTAACTGCTCCTGAGATTGACGGAGGCACTATTGTAGGCCATGGCCGCGTTTGCCGTACGCGCATTTGCCCTACTCGCATTTCCATCCATGGGAGAATGATGGTGTGATCCAATCCTTAGCGAGGGATGTTTTTGTGGCTGCTGCTTGTGACGGCATGGAGGCCTTGCCTATACCCAGTGATAACAACAATCACCTAGACGTGGTGACCGAAAAGGAGCAGCCTATGGATCATGATGTTACAACGGAGGCCAAGATGGATACCAATACGGTGCCTATTGTCAGCGAGGAAAACACACCTTTGGCCATACCATTAGTACCTAGTAAGGAGGATGCTTTGGAGCCTACGGCGTTTCCTTTGGCCCCTCAAGAGGATCAACATCAGACCCCATTGGTTCCATTCTAAGGAAGTTGTGAGGACCGCACTTCACCTAGCTCTCATCACTATGTGCTCACAATTGAAGGGGGAATCTCATATCCATCCCTTGTTCTTCATAGTTCTTTTCTCCAGGGTTTCTCTATGTCTTATTTTCCTACTAACCCCAAGTCTTGGGAGTATAGTTTGCCTTGTGTGCGCTTTGTTGTGTGTAGGTTACCTCATCAAACTTCATGGCCGCCACCACTAGCTTTGGCGCCTGCTGTACAACCACCATCACCTACGGTGTTATTGCAATTACCTTGGGAGGAATACTTGGATGCTACGGTGTCATCCATCTCATCCCACCACCACTTGTTGAGAACTTGGATGTATGTTGAAGCATTGTAGGAGCCCCCCGACTTTGGAAACTACAACCTTGTGACTCGAGAATATTTCCCACCCTTGCCCCGTGAAGAGACTAGCTATCATCCTCCTAGGAAACGCAAGCGTGATCCTGATGCATCAAGTTCATGGCACAAAGTGAAGAGAATTAGGGACTATGATTATCATCTCCATGTGCATAAAAGATATTCTAATTTATACACCCATGGATTCACTTTCTTCCTTCTTCACATCTATACTTGTCGAATCGAGGACGATTTGAGGCCAAGTGGGGGAGAATGATGACTCAGGGTCTGCGTACACTTGGAGGGACTTAGAGATGTTGAATCGAGGTCCAGAGGACCCTAATTTGGTTGCACGAGCAACCTTACCCACATCTTGGCACACTTCCATACAAGGGATGTTGCATGCTTATCCATAGTTCTATTTTTAAGACTTTCTATTAGTGGCAGTTTGTGAGACTAAAAGTTTTTGTTTTGCTATTTTCGTATTTCCTAGCTTCGCTATATTTACTATTTACTTTGATCTATTTTAAGTCATAGGAATAGCTTAGGAGAAGCTAGGGCCGGCCCAATAGGGGACGTGCCATCACTTTAGTTTCTATCTTATTTTTTGTCTATTTATACTCTTGTTTTACCTTAATGAAAGGTAGATTGAATTTTGAGAGCAAATTGGGTAAGTTGTTTTCAAGATTATTCAGTCCAAAACATCCTCTTTCCTAGTAATCATTCATTCCAAAACACTCAAAACATTCGAATCCCTCAAACACACAACCCGGAGATCAATCAACCGAAACCCTAATTCGCGGCAGCACATGCGACACGATTTTGTAGACGCCGTAACTTTTGATTCCCTGATCCAAACGCTCTGAATTTTGGAGGGATTAATGTAGACTTCCTGATACTTATTATCGAGTTTGAATCACTCAATTCAGAGTTCGGAGCAGAAAGTATACTTTGCCAAAGACGGGACCAAAAAACAGAGATCTCTTGTGCGCCAAAGCGAGTTCTTTGCCTTCAAGAACGTGGCTACCAAGGGTTTCACATCAGGACATGCCCACCGCTATATATACTACCTTAATTTTCTTTAGCTTTTTAATCATGTAATCGCACAAGAACCTGCCCATTAGCCTTGACCAGATGGTCAAGGCTAATGGACAGATTCCTGTGCGATTCACTGCTCCTGAGCTTGACGGCGGCACTATCGTAGGCCATGGCCACGTTTGCCTTATGCGCATTCGCCCTACTCGCATTTCCATCCATGGGGAGAATGATGGCGTGATCCAGTCCTTAGCGAGGGATGTTTTCGTGGCTGCTGCTTGTGATGGCATGGAGGCCTTGCCTATACCCAGTGATAAGAACAATCACCTAGACGTGGTAACCGAAAAGGAGCAGCCTATGGATAATGATGTTACAACGGAGGTCGAGACGGATACCAATACGGTGCCTATTGTCAGCGAGGAAAACACACCTTTGGCCACACCATCAGTACCGAGTAAGGAGGATGCTTTGGAGCCTACGGCGTTTCCTTTGGCCCCTCAAGAGGATCAACATCAGACCCCATTGGTTCCATTCCAAGGAAGTTGTGAGGACCGCACTTCACCTAGCTCTCATCACTATGTGCTCACAATTGAAGGGGGAATCTCATATCCACCCCTTGTTCTTCATAGTTCTTTTCTCCATGGTTTCTCTATGTCTTCTTTTCCTACTAACCCCAAGTCTTGGGAGTATAGTTTGCCTTGTGTGCGCTTTGTTGTGTGTAGGTTACCTCATCAAGCTCCATGGCCACCACCACTAGCTTTGGCACCTGCTGCACAACCACCATCACCTACGGTGTTATTGCAATTACCTTGGGAGGAGAACTTGGATGCTACAGTGTCATCCATCTCAGCCGACCACCACTTGTTGAGAACTTGGATGTATGTTGAAGCATTGTAGGAGCCCCCCGATCTTGGAAACTACAACCTTGTGACTCGAGAATATTTCCCACCCTTGCCCGGTGAAGAGAATAGCTATCATTCTCCTAGGAAACGCAAGCGTGATCCTGATGCACCAAGTTCATGGCACAAAGTGAAGAGAATTAGGGACTATGATTATCATCTCCATGTGCCAAACGATATTCTAATTTATACACCCATGGCTTCACTTTCTTCCTTCTTCACATCTTTACTTGTCGAATCGAGGACGATTTGAGGCCAAGTGGGGGAGATTGATGACGCAGGGCCTGCGTACAATTCGAGGGACTTGGAGATGTTGAATCGAGGTCCAGAGGACCCTAATTTGGTTGCACGAGCCACCTTACCCACATCTTGGCTCACTTCCATACAAGGGATGTTGCATGCTTATCCATAGTTCTATTTTTAAGATTTCTATTAGTGGCAGTTTGTGAGACTAAAAGTTTTTGTTTTTCTATTTTCGTATTTCCTAGCTACGCTATATTTACTATTTACTTTGATCTATTTTAAGTCATAGGAATAGCTTAGGAGAAGCTAGGGCCGGCCCAATAGGGGACGTGCCATCACTTTAGTTTCTATCTTATGTTTTGTCTATTTATACTCTTGTTTTACCTTAATGAAAGGTAGATTGAACTTTGAGAGCAACTTGGGTAAGTTGTTTTCAAGATTATTCAGTCCAAAACATCCTCTTTCCTAGTAATCATTCATTGCAAAACACTCAAAACATTCGAATCCCTCAAACACACAAACCGGAGATCAATCAACCGAAACCCTAATTCGCGGCAGCACATGCGACACGATTTTGTAGACACCGTAACGTTTGATTCCCTGATCCAAACGCTCTGAATTTTGCAGGGATTAATGTAGACTTCTGGATATTTATTCTCGAGTTGGAATCACTCAATTCTGAGTTCGGAGCAGAAAGTATACTTTGCCAAAGACGGGACCAAAAAACAAAGATTTCTTGTTTGCCAAAGCGAGTTCTTTGCCTTCATGAACGTGGCTACCAAGGGGTTTCACATCATGACGTGCCCACCCCTATATATACTAGCTTAATTTTCTTTAGCTTCTTAATCATGTAATCGCACAGGAACCTGCCCATTACCCTTGACCATCTCGCAATAGAGATGGTCAAGGCTAATGGGCAGATTCCTGTGCGATTCACTGCTCCTGAGCTTGATGGCGGCACTGTCGTAGGCCATGGCCGCGTTTTCCCTATGCGCATTTGCCCTACTCGCATTTCCATCCATGCGGAGAAAGATGGCGTGATCCAATCCTTAGCGAGGGATGTTTTCGTGGCTGCTGCTTGTGACGGCATGGAGGCCTTGCCTATACCCAGTGATAACAACAATCACCTAGACATGGTGACCAAAAAGGAGCAGCCTATGGATCATGATGTTACAACAGAGGTCGAGTAACGACGGCTAAAAGATGCACAAGCAAATGTCGTTGATTAGCCTTATCAAAGTAAATTATCCTAACAAATCCACTAAACAGAAGTATAGCAGACAAGTAAGGGTCGATCTCACAGAGAAGGTTTGATGTAGTATGCAACCGTGAATGACAAGTAACACAAACGGGGGGGCTTAGTTATCAAGAGAACAAAGCAAACAAAGCAAATGAATTGAGTTTAGAAAATATAATAAGGGAAAGTAGTTCTACTAGAGCGAAATCCACAAGTACAGAGATAGAGTTTGATCACAGAAATCTATTCAATCCAAGTTCTTTAATTATCCTTATAGTCGTTCCCATCCTGATCTTAAGTACTATTGATTCTCACAGTTGTCAATAGACTTATTACTATGCCAATGATAAAATACCACTGATTCTCACAGTTGTCAGCGTACCTTAGCACCAACACAGCAATAGCAATGCACACAAGGATATAGGATACATGCAAGTATAAAGACGTACAAGTACTCACTCCCCTACTTAACATGCAACTGATTCTCACTCACAATTGTACGCTCAGAACCCCTATACGCACAATTGTGTTTGCCACTAGATATGCACTCGGAACCCCTATATGCAATCCTAGCAATTGATAAAAAGCATTCAACCTAGTTGATCAGGCTAAGAAGAACAACAAGAAATCAATATTAATATAACCAAGAGAATCAATCCAACACTTATAAGGATAAGAACAAGGAATATAAATCTCACAAACACATCAACTGTACTGCTTCATTCGTCTAGCAGAACAAGGGTGAGGTTAGTTCTCCATCAAAGGGGATGAAAAACTCTATAGAAAATAATGTCTGAAAATGGAAGCAATCAAGTGATGATAAGTCTCTCTCGTCGTCCTCTGTTAACCTAGAAAGAGGACTTAAATAGTCTTAGGAAACTAGGTTAAACTAATGCAAACAATAAAGGAAACTTAATAATAATAAAATAAAGTCTCAAACATAAAAGGAAACTAAATCGTCTCTGGCGCGAGGTCATTAAGCACAACCACCGCGGGGCGGTGAATTCCACCGCGAGGCGTCGAACTTCCACCGCTGGGCGGTGGCATCCTCTGGCGCGGGCTTCATCTTCACTGAGAGTCACCGCCGGGCCGCGGTACGTCTGACGCGGGGCGGTGAGCTCATTTCTCCAGCTCTCTTCTTCTCTGCTTCTGCTGCTCTTCAATCCTACCAAGTGTTGGTAGTCTTCTCCATAGATGCTCCAACAGCTCCATCCATCCTCATGTTCCATCTAATCTGCAAAACCTTGGATTTCTTCACTTCTTTCCAAAACATCTGGATTGCAGACTTAGCACCAAAACTCATCCAAAACCTCTCCAAATCATGCTAATAATTGCTAGTAAAGGTGTATGAAATAACACCTATCAAATTCCCCCATACTTAGACCTTTACCCGTCCCGAGTAAACTAAAGAAAATCTCTCTCTCTCAATCAACACCAAAGCCTCAGGAAGTATAAGACAATATGACACTAGCATATCAACAATAAGCTCCAGACAACCAAAACAAGTGATGCAAAGATAACCTAATCCTAACTCCAATCTAGCTCCTTATCGCTCCAAGAGTGGCCTACCCGAGTCCTCCTTATGACTCCCCTTCTTATGACGCCTCGCCAAGAAATATAGAGAAATCCTAGAATCACTCTTCTTCTTTTACGCTCATCTTGCCTAGGCGCCCTTTCGGGTTTTCACCTAGCCACTCATTTCATTTTGCTAGATATCTCACATATACTCGCATCACTCCAGTCCAATTTTGCCCTGGTCTATACCAGCCGGACTACCTGCTTTTTACCTGAACTGCCCTTTCGGGTTTTCAGTCCATCCCAGGATTTTAGTTGCCTCTTTACCTCTTTTTGGCTTTTTCGATTTTTTTTAACGTTTGAAAAAAAATCAAATCCGAATGCAAAATTACAAAACAGAAAGGCAGAAAACAAAAATGCAGAATCAAAGCTATGTACACTATCTAGATAGAAAGCAAGATAGCAAGTCTATATCCCTCCCCCATACTTAAACCGAACATTGTCCTCAATGTAGAAGAGAACATCAAATGAAATAGGGGAAGAAGAAAATAAACTCACTGCGGGTCCGATGGTGGTGGTGGGTACATCCCAAAATAGTCCCTCATATGAGCGTCCATGGTGTCCAGACGCTCATCTACATCAGCACGGAACTGGGTCTGCCAAGTCTGCAGACCGGTCTCTACCTGGGAGTTTCACTGATCCTGGCGCACTGAGAACGCATCCCATCTAGAATACAACTCCTGCCAGGGTGCGACAGGACCGTATGAAGACGAAGGCGCCTCAAACTGGGTAGACATGGGGTCGTCCCCACCCATAGAATCAGTAGCAACAACATCAAAACTACCACTAGGGCCCTCCCCAAACGGACCTGAAGGAGCAACAGCAGGGGCATCATCGGTTGGCATCCGGCTATCACTGGGAATCCACCAACCCGCATAAGAAGGCGAATAAGCAAACTCCCGGGGAACAATCAGAATGTGGCCCTCATAGGATGACCAGAGCAAATCACCATCCTTCCCCAGTGGCTTCAGCATCGAGCACACCTTCATGTGTGCTAAATCATACACCGCGTAGGCAACAGACTGAGGAATCTGATCGCAAGCAATCACTCCAGCACAAAGAAGGGTAATCAGACCACCCCCACAAATATCACGTGGCTCGCCATCACGAATCCTCACCAAGGAACCCAAGAAAAGGGTAGCCCAACACGGCGTATACTCAACAGTCCCCAAGATGCTCATAAACCACTGGAAGTCTTTCATAGGCACCTTCCCATCATTCGCATGGCCAAAGAAATCTCTCATCATCACCTTGTGGATCAACCGCAGACACGGGTTCACCAACTTGGAATTCACCTCCTGACCCTTCCTGAAACTCCTGCCCATAGCAGCCCGCCAGAACTCCATCATCTCAGAATCGTGAATACTACCAAACCACCCATCAGTTGGGCCCTTTGTAATACCCATGGCTTCATGCACCAACTTCAGAGATAAAGAGTAATCACGCCCATTGTAGGTGAACATGATCTTGCGCAGATGCCTATCGTCCGAGTCATTGGTGAGCCTCCTGAAAGAGGCAATAAACTGGTAGCACAACTCTGGATACACAGGGGCAACCTTTTCCAGAAACTTCCCTAACCCACATTGTGTCAAGCACATGGACACACATGCCAACATTCCCAATTGCTCCAAAGTCGGCTTATGGAAAAACTCCGAAGACAATACCTTCCTCTCCTTCACCACATTATAAACCTCACTCCCATCCCTAGTCGACACTTTCTTCTTGCCTCTAAATGCCATAAGTAGGGGATTGAAGTGCTCAAAGCAAGGCAATCTAGAGAACTTACAAGCAAACAGACACACAGCCTGGAGAGTCTCAGCGTGGGGCGGTAGGGTCGCGGTGAGAAACTAGGAGCTATGGCCGGGTCGCGGTGAAGTCGGCGCGGGGCGGTGGCAGCAGCGACGCGAAGCGGGGGCAGCGCGAGGCGGAGCAACGGCGAGGCGGGACTAACGCGACGCGGTGGGGTTGTGTTTGGGCTTGTTTGTGAGGCTAGACTCCAAATTGGGGATTTGGGGCTAGATTTGGCTCAAGGTCGACATGGATTTGGGGGAATTTGAGGGAAATAGACGTGGGAGCTTGAGGGGGGCGTTGGAATGGGGGGTAAGAGAAAGGGGGGCTAGGTCAGGGAAAGGGAAAGGACAAAGGGGTGATGGGCCGGTCATGTACCATGGCCCAAAAGAGAAATCTTGGCCCACCAGAGGGAACCCAATCCATCAAAACCTTAGTTACCACTGAAGAAATAAGCTTTTACTCACCCGTTTAAGGTTTTTTCGGGGCCCATTATTCTTGCTTTTTTTTTTTTTAAAGTCGAGAGGTTATACCTGACCTTCACCGCGGGGCGATGAGCTCCACCGCGGGGCGGTAGGGAGCGCCGCAGGGGGTAAAACTGGCTGGGTACCACATCTCTTCTCGGGTTTACTTTCGTACCTGAAATGTGAGTAACAGGCGAACGAAACAAAGCAAAATAAACTATGAAAATAATCTAATGAAAGGAAAAATCAAAGAAGGACTAACACGGGTTGCCTCCCGGGCAGTGCCTTGGTTATCGTCGTTGGCTCGACGTAGTGCAGATCCGTCACCATTTAGAGTAGGATCCCCTTGGAATCCTCCTACTCGTCTCTTCCTGTGGAGACCTCTCATGGAAAGGTTTAAACCTTAGATCATGTTCCCTCTTTGCCATTGACTCCATCTGTACTTCCTTTGGAGTGTCTCCCCCATACTTAGAACGATGTGGGGGCTGATATGGCTTAACCTGAATATGCTACACGTCACTAGATAAAGGCTTACAGCCTTGTATGGTTAGTACAGGGGGGCTAGTGCCCAAAGTAGAGGGAATAGAACTTCCTACATCATCTAGCAGGACATCACCAACATGCACTTCATGCAACTCAATAGGTCCTTCATTAGTGGAATACTCAACTACGGTCTCCACTGCATCAGTTTTAACATTTTCATGCACAGAATTATCAATATCACTAATGCAGAGAGGGGTGGACAATTCAATGGAGTTGGCTTTATGAATATTATGTTCAAATATAATTCCATCAAATTCCATAGTCAAAGTTCCACTATCTACATCAATCTTTGTCATGGAGGTTTTCATAAAAGGTCGTCCTAGCATAACAGGAGCAACTTGTTCATCATAATCCATGTCCATAAAAAAGAAATCAGCAGGGAAAATCAAAGAACCTATCCTAACAAGAACATCTTCCACTATACCCTTAGGGGGCACACATGATCCATCAGCAAGTTGTATGACAATGTTAGAATCATGCAAGGGATTCCAATTTTTCAATCAATGAATAGGGTAGAACATTAATTGAGGCACCCAAGTCTAGCAGTGCTTTCTCAAAGAGATGCCCACCTATAGGAATAGTAAAAGTACCTGGATCCTTGCATTTTGCGGGCAGACGCTTCTGAACTACCGCTGAAACTTGTGCATCCACTGGACTCTTCTTTTGGGTCTTCTGCTTTTGATTCCTTTTCACCGTGCATAGCTCCTTTAAGAACTTGGCATATCTCGGGATAGCCTTTATAAGCTTGAGCAGGGGAATGTTCACCTCACAGTTCTGAAATGTCTCGAACAGGTCACTGTCGTCGACAACTCTCTTTGCCTTTAGCGCCTCGGGAAAAGGTGCTGGGGGCTTCTCCAAACCTAGAGGAGGGAACGCGAGGCGAACGTAATCATCATAGGTCTCTTCAGCGGAGACAGAGTTTTGTGGACCAGGTTGTGGCGAGCCCACCGCGGGGCGTGAGTCAGCGCCGCGGGGCGGTGGGGTCGCGGTGTCTTTACTGGGTTCAGGCGCCGGGTCGCGGCGAGGGTCGCCGCGGGGCGGTGTCAATGAAACTCCTTTACTGGCTCCTCCCCTAGTTTCTGACCGGGCCGCGGTGGGGTCTGCCGCGGGGCGGTCGGTGATTTCTTCCTTCTCGAACTCATTCTCCTCTTCAGCATTAGGAGCAACGATCAACTTCTTACCACTTCTGAGCGTGATAGCACTCACGTTCTCTCTGGGATTCACAGTGGTCTGGGATGGTAGGGAATTTGATGCCCTTTGGTTAATCTTGGTCACCTCATCGGCTAACTGACCAATCTTGCTCTCCATGTTCTTGATACTCGACTCAGTAGCCTGCACATGTGTGGCAAAGTGCTGAGTCAGAGTCTTTAGCATATCCTCAGTAGAAGCTCCAGATGTTTGGCCCTGGGGCCTCTGTTGATAAGGGGCTCTCTGCTGGTACTGCTGCACTGACTGTAGACCACCTTGAGGGTCACTCCATCTAAAGCCTGGGTGGTCACGCCCTCTCTGATTGTAATTGGGCTGTCCACCATATTATGGTCTAGGGGGTCCGCAACCTCCTACATCGTTTACTTCAGCAACACCTTCCTCTTGCAGCTGGGGACAGGTATCGGTATGGTGGGACTGGTTAGAGCAAAGTCCACACGCTTTAACTTGTTGAGGGGCATTCTGATTCGCCATCCTCAGCACCAACTCTTTCAGCTCGGCCAACTCAGTCAACACCGGGCTTGGTCCTGCAGGGGTCACAGCATTGACCGCCTTTCTCTGGTACGTCTTCCTGAAGCTCCTGATACTCTCACTCATCTCCTGGAGTCTCTCCATAGCCTCATCCGGTGTCAGGTTCAAAATACTTCCACCGCATGCAGCATCAACCATTCTCCTCTCTTGGTCCAACAGACCGTTGTGCAGATAAAGGACAAGGTCCTGCTTGGCATATCCGTGGAATGGGCAGCTGGAACAGAGCCTCTTGTATCTCTCCAGATAATCATACAGCGTCTCATCACCAGCCTCCTCAATGTTGGCAATTGCCTTTTTCAAAGCATTCGCCTTCTTCGTGGGAAAGTACTTGTCCAGGAATGCTTTGTGCAGTTTAGTCCATGTATCTATGGTTCCTGGCGGCAGGTGGTAATACCAATCGCTCGCAGAGTCGAGTAGGGAGAAACCAAAAGCTCTCATCTTGATCTGGTCTTCCGTCATATTCCTGGGCTTCATCGTCATACAGACATTGTGGAACTTGCCCAGGTGAGAGATCGGATCCTCTCCACTCAGCCCGTGGAATTTAGGGAGATAAGCAACAACTCCCGACTTCAATTCAAAGTTCACCCCTTCTCCTAGCGCATGGATGATGACAGCTAGGGGCTGCACCCCTATATTCGGCTCAGTAAGCTCTAAACAGATGCACAAGCAAATGTCGTTGATTAGCCTTATCAAAGTAAATTATCCTAACAAACCCACTAAACAGAAGTATAGCAGACAAGTAAGGGTTGATCCCACAGAGAAGGTTTGATGTAGTATGCAACCGTGAATGACAAGTAACACAAACGGGGGGGGGGGGGGGGGGGGGGTTAGTTATCAAGAGAACAAAGCAAACAAAGCAAATGAATTGAGTTGAGTTTAGAAAATATAATAAGGGAAAGTAGTTCTACTAGAGCGAAATCCACAAGTACAGAGATAGAGTTTGATCACGGAAATCTATTCAATCCAAGTTCTTTAATTATCCTTATAGTCGTTCCCACCCTGATCTTAAGTACTATTGATTCTCACAGTTGTCAATAGACTTATTACTATGCCAATGATAAAATACCGCTGATTCTCACAGTTGTCAGCGTACCTTAGCACCAACACAACAATAGCAATGCACACAAGGATATATGATACATGCAAGTATAAAGACGTACAAGTACTCACTCCCCTACTTAACATGCAACTGATTCTCACTCACAATTGTACGCTCGGAACCCCTATACGCACAATTGTGTTTGCCACTAGATATGCACTTGGAACCCCTATATGCAATCCTAGCAATTGATAAAAAGCATTCAACCTAGTTGATCAGGCTAAGAAGAACAACAAGAAATCAATATCAATATAACCAAGAGAATCAATCCAACACTTATAAGGATAAGAACAAGGAATAGAAATCTCACAAACACATCAACTGTACTGCTTCAATCGTCTAGCAGAACAAGGGTGAGGTTAGTTCTCCATCAAAGGGGATGAAAAACTCTATAGAAAATAATGTCTGAAAACAGAAGCAATCAAGTGATGATAAGTCTCTCTCAGGGTTCCAGTTCCAACCATTGCAACGGCTGGGGTATTGGCAGTCTCAACGGTTTCTGTCTCGATAGTTTCAGTCTCAACGGTCTCAACTGTCTCTATTCCTTCTTCTCCGTCTTTCCTTTGATTGCGCAGGTTCCTAAGGAAAGATCTGTCAACCTCTGGATCGAAAGGAGCTAGAATAGGGTCAGTACTACAGGTGTCGACCATAAGATAGGTCTCCACCAAAAATCAATCACGAAAACACACAACAAACAAAAGCCTTCCCCGACAACGGCGCCAAATTTGACGGCGGCTAAAAGATGCACAAGCAAATGTCGTTGATTAGCCTTATCAAAGTAAATTATCCTAACAAACCCACTAAACAGAAGTATAGCAGACAAGTAAGGGTCGATCCCACAGAGAAGGTTTGATGTAGTATGCAACCGTGAATGACAAGTAACACAAACGGGGGGGTTTAGTTATCAAGAGAACAAAGCAAACAAAGCAAATGAATTGAGTTGAGTTTAGAAAATATAATAAGGGAAAGTAGTTCTACTAGAGCAAAATCCACAAGTACAGAGATAGAGTTTGATCACGGAAATCTATTCAATCCAAGTTCTTTAATTATCCTTATAGTCGTTCCCACCCTGATCTTAAGTACTATTGATTCTCACAGTTGTCAATAGACTTATTACTATGCCAATGATAAAATACCACTGATTCTCACAGTTGTCAGCGTACCTTAGCACCAACACAACAATAGCAATGCACACAAGGATATATGATACATGCAAGTATAAAGACGTACAAGTACTCACTCCCCTACTTAACATGCAACTGATTCTCACTCACAATTGTACGCTCGGAACCCCTATACGCACAATTGTGTTTGCCACTAGATATGCACTCGGAAACCCTATATGCAATCCTAGCAATTGATAAAAAGCATTCAACCTAGTTGATCAGGCTAAGAAGAACAACAAGAAATCAATATCAATATAACCAAGAGAATCAATCCAACACTTATAAGGATAAGAACAAGGAATAGAAATCTCACAAACACATCAACTGTACTGCTTCAATCGTCTAGCAGAACAAGGGTGAGGTTAGTTCTCCATCAAAGGGGATGAAAAACTCTATAGAAAATAATGTCTGAAAACGGAAGCAATCAAGTGATGATAAATCTCTCTCAGGGTTCTCTGTTAACCTAGAAAGAGGACTTAAATAGTCTTAGGAAACTAGGTTAAACTAATGCAAACAATAAAGGAAACATAATAATAATAAAATAAAGTCTCAAACATAAAGGAAACTAAATCGTCTCTCGCGCGAGGTCATTAAGCACAGCCACCGCGGGGCGGTGAATTCCACCGCGAGGCGTCAAACTTCCACCGCTGGGCGGTGGCATCCTCTGGCGCGGGCTTCATCTTCACTGAGAGTCACCGCCGGGCCGCGGTACTTTTGACGCGGGGCGGTGAACTCATTTCTCCAGCTCTCTTCTTCTCTGCTTCTGCTGCTCTTCAATCCTACCAAGTGTTGGTAGTCTTCTCCATAGATGCTCCAGCAGCTCCATCCATCCTCATGTTCCATCTAAGCTGCAAAACCTTGGATTTCTTCACTTCTCTCCAAAACATCTGGATAGCACCAAAACTCATCCAAAACCTCTCCAAATCATGCTAATAATTGCTAGTAAAGGTGTATGAAATAACACCTATCATCGAGACGGATACCAATACGGTGCCTATTGTCAGCGAGGAAAAGACACCTTTGGCCACACCATCAGTACCGAGTAGGGAGGATGCTTTGGAGCCTACGGCGTTTCCTTTGGCCCCTCAAGAGGATCAACATTAGACCCCATTGGTTCCATTCCAAGGAAGTTGTGAGGACCGCACTTCACCTAGCTCTCATCACTATGTGCTCACAATTGAAGGGGGAATCTCATATCCATCCCTTGTTCTTCATAGTTCTTTTCTCCATGGTTTCTCTATGTCTTCTTTTCCTACTAACCCCAAGTCTTGGGAGTATAGTTTGCCTTGTGTGTGCTTTGTTGTGTGTAGGTTACCTCATCAAGCTTCATGGCCGCCACCACTAGCTTTGGCGCCTGCTGTACAACCACCATCACCTACGATGTTATTGCAATTACCCTGGGAGGAACACTTGGATGCTACGGTGTCATCCATCTCATCCCACCACCACTTGTTGAGAACTTGGATGTATGTTGAAGCATTGTAGGAGCCCCCCGACCTTGGAAACTACAACCTTGTGACTCGAGAATATTTCCCACCCTTGCCCCGTGAAGAGACTAGCTATCCTCCTCCTAGGAAACGCAAGCGTGATCCTGATGCATCAAGTTCATGGCACAAAGTGAAGAGAATTAGGGACTATGATTATCATCTCTATGTGCATAAACGGTATTCTAATTTATACACCCATGGCTTCACTTTCTTCTTTCTTCACATCTTTACTTGTCGAATCGAGGACGATTTGAGGCCAAGTGGGGGAGAATGATGACTCAGGGCCTGTGTACACTTGGAGGGACTTAGAGATGTTGAATCGAGGTCCAAAGGACCCTAATTTGGTTGCATGAGCCACCTTACCCACATCTTGGCACACTTCCATACAAGGGATGTTGCATGCTTATCCATAGTTCTATTTTTAAGACTTTCTATTAGTGGCAGTTTGTGAGACTAAAAGTTTTTGTTTTGCTATTTTCGTATTTCCTAGCTACGCTATATTTACTATTTACTTTGATCTATTTTAAGTCATAGGAATAGCTTAGGAGAAGCTAGGGCCGGCCCAATAGGGGACGTGCCATCACTTTAGTTTCTATCTTATGTTTTGTCTATTTATACTCTTGTTTTACCTTAATGAAAGGTAGATTGAATTTTGAGAGCAACTTGGCTAAATTGTTTTCAAGATTATTCAGTCCAAAACATCCTCTTTCCTAGTAATCATTCATTCCAAAACACTCAAAACATTCGAATCCCTCAAACACACAAACCGGAGATCAATCAACCGAAACCCTAATTCGTGGCAGCACATGCGACACGATTTTGTAGAGTTGGATTTACTCAATTCGGAGCAGAAATTATACTTTGCCAAAGACGGGACCAAAAAATAGAGATTTCTTGTGCGCCAAAGCGAGTTCTTTGCCTTCGAGAACGTGGCTACCAAGGGGTTTCACATCATGACGTGCCCACCCCTATATATACTAACTTAATTTTCTTTAACTTCTTAATCATGTAATCGCACAGGAACCTGCCCATTAGCCTTGACCATCTCGCAATAGAGATGGTCAAGGCTAATGGGCAGATTCCTTTGCCTTACTTGCATTTCCATCCATGGGGAGAAAGATGGCGTGATCCAATCCTTAGCGGGGGATGTTTTTGTGGCTGCTGCTTGTGACGGCATGGAGGCCTTGCCTATACCCAGTGATAACAACAATCACCTAGACGTGGTGACCGAAAAGGAGCAGCCTATGGATCATGATGTTACAACGGAGGCCGAGACAGATACCAATACGGTGCCTATTGTCAGCGAGGAAAACACACCTTTGGCCACACCATCAGTACCGAGTAAGGAGGATGCTTTGGAGCCTACGACGTTTCCTTTGGCCCCTCAAGAGGATCAACATCAGACCCCATTGGTTCCATTCCAAGGAAGTTGTGAGGACCGTACTTCACCTAGCTCTCATCACTATGTGCTCACAATTGAAGGGGAATCATATATCCATCCCTTGTTCTTCATAGTTCTTTTCTCCATGGTTTCTCTATGTCTTCTTTTCCTACTAACCCCAAGTCTTGAGAGTATAGTTTGCCTTGTGTGCGCTTTGTTGTGTGTAGGTTACCTCATCAAGCGCCATGGCCGCCACCACTAGGTTTGGCGCCTGTTGCACAACCACCATTACCTACGATGTTATTGCAATTACCTTGGGAGGAGAACTTGGATGCTACGGTGTCATCCATCTCAGGCTACCACCACTTGTTGAGAACTTGGATGTATGTTGAAGCATTGTAGGAGTCCCCCGACCTTGGAAACTACAACCTTATGACTCGAGAATATTTCCCACCCTTGCCCCGTGAGGAGACTAGCTATCATCCTCCTAGGAAACGCAAGCTTGATCCTGATGCATCAAGTTCATGGCACAAAGTGAAGAGAATTCGGGACTATGATTATCATCTCCATGTGCCCAACGATATTCTAATTTATACACCCATGGCTTCACTTTGTTCCTTCTTCACATCTTTACTTGTCGAATTGAGGACGATTCGAGGCCAAGTGGGGAAGAATGATGACTCGGGGCCTGCGTACACTTGTGGCAGTTTGTGAGACTGAAAGTTTTTGTTTTGCTATTTTCGTATTTCCTAGCTACGCAATATTTAGTATTTACTTTGATCTATTTTTAGTCATAGGAATAACTTAGGATAAGCTAGGGCCGGCCCAATAGGGGACGTGCCATCACTTTAGTTTCTATCTTATGTTTTGTCTATTTATACTCTTGTTTTACCTTAATGAAAGGTAGATTGAATTTTGAGAGCAACTTGGCTAAGTTGTTTTCAAGATTATTCAGTCCAAAACATACTCTTTCCTAGTAATCATTCATTCCAAAACACTGAAAACATTCGAATCCCTCAAACACACAAACCGGAGATCAATCAACCGAAACCCTAATTCGCGGCAGCACATGCGACACGATTTTGTAGACGCCGTAACTTTTGATTCCCTGATTCAAACGCTCTGAAATTCGGAGGGATTAATGTAGACTTATGGATCAGTTTTCTCAAGTTAGAATAACTCAATTCGGAGTTCGGAGCAGAAAGTTATACTTTGCCAAAGTCGGGACCAAAAACAGAGATTGCTTGTGCGCCAAGGCGAGTTCTTTTCCTTCAAGAACGTGGCTACCAAGGGGTTTCACATCATGACGAGCCCACCCCTATATATACTAGCTTAATTTTCTTTAGCTTCTTAATCATGTAATCGCACAGGAACCTGCCCAATAGCCTTGACCATCTCGCAATAGAGATGGTCAAGGCTAATGGGCAGATTCCTGTGCGATTCACTGCTCCTGAGCTTGACGGCGGCACTGTCATAGGCCATGGCCGTGTTTGCCCTCCGCGCATTTGCCCTACTCGCATTTCCATCCATGGGGAGAAAGATGGCGTGATCCAATCCTTAGCGAGGGATGTTTTCGTGGCTGTTGCTTATGACGGCATGGAGGGCTTGCCTATAACCAGTGATAATAACAATCACCTAGACGTGGTGACCGAAAAGGAGCAGCCTATGGATCATGATGTTACAACGTAGGCCGAGACGGATACCAATACGGTGCCTATTAATGTCACCGAGGAAAACACACCTTTGGCCACACCATCAGTACCGAGTAAGGAGGATGCTTTGGAGCCTACGGCGTTTCCTTTGGCCCCTCAAGCGGATCAACATCAAACCCCATTGGTTCCTTTCCAAGGAATTTGTAAGGACCGCTACGGTGTTATTGCTATTACCTTGGGAGGAGAACTTGGATGCTACGGTGTTATCCATCTCATCCCACTGCCACTTGTTGAGAACTTGGATGTATGTTGAAGCATTGAAGGAGCCCCCCGACCTTGCACTAGTACAAAACGGGGCTTCCCTTATGGACACAATTATCACGGTTCCGTGTTTTTCATAGTAATTTTGTTATCATAGTTAAATTACTATGGTTGCAAGTAGAACCGTAGTTTTTTGGCGTCCTTTTAACTACGGTTCTGGGACAACGGTAGTAAAACATATGTTAAAAATACTAGGATTCATATATCAACCGTAGTAAATGAGTTACATAAGCTATATTACCACGGTTCTAACACAACCGTAGTAAATCAGGTGCATAAAAACTACGGTATGTTGTGTTTATACAGATTTTTTACCACGGTTGTCCAACAACCATGGTAAAATATTTTCTAAAAAACAACAAATAATTTATTATGTGTTGTAAATGAGTTATATGAGCTATATTACTACGGTTGTGTCACAACCGTAGTAAAAAAGACGCATAAAAACTACGGTCCGTTGTATTTATGCAGATTTTTTACCAATTTTTTGAAAGCCGTGGTAAAAACTATGGTTATCATGGTTAAATTACCACAGTTTCGTGTTTTTTCGTAGTAATTTTGTTATCACAGTTAAATTACTATGGTTCTTTGAACAACTGTGGTTTTTATGCGTCTTTTTATCTACGATTATGAAAAACCGTGATAAATAAACTGCTAAAATACCACAGATTTATAATTTTGTGTTGTAAATGAGTTATATGAGTTACATTACCATGGTTGTGTCACAAGTGTGGTAAAAAACTGCTAAATTACCACAATTGCTGGATAAATTACCACGTTTGTTGTCATAACCGTTCTCTTCCTGAGCGTTTTATTTAATTCGGTTTTAGTGGACCGGCGTAAAAAAGGTGACAAATTAATTCGGTTTTATTTATACCCGTGGTATTCCGTCTTCGTTTTACCACGATTATTGAATAAACGAGTTAAATAATGTACTAAATTATCTTTTTCTTTAAATTACCATGGTAAAGTAGAATGGTTTTTAAATATCTCCAATAATATTGTTTACATTTATTTGAAAAATTGACATATTTATTACATTTTTTTAATTTTACTAGGGTTCTTACGGGTAGAATGTTCGCACCCGGATTTTCTTGCCGCGCACCCAATTTTGGGCGCAACAAGGTTGCGCCCAAAAAGGGATTTTTTTTTTGAAAAAAAGTTTTAATCTTGGACGCAACCATGTTGCGTCCAAGAGTAGAATCCGGGTTTGGTAACCCGGTTTAGGTTTAGCCGGTTCATCTATTAAGAAATAATTAATATATGAACCGGTTTATAATTAATTAAAAGTTTTAAATATTTTTTTAAAATAAAATATTAAAATATTAAAACTTGAAATTCAAAAAAAAGCAAATTTTGAATCTGGATCTGGGCGCAACAAGGATGCGCCCAGATCCAGATATGGGCGCTACGTCGTAGCGCCCAAGTAAATGTTTTATTTACTTGGACGCGACGACGTAGCGTCTCCTTCAACATGTAATCAATTCTCTACATAGATAAATTCCACAGTGGCAGATAAAGTCCATGCTTGCTACTCGAACTAGAGCGTTAGCCCAACAGTTCCCTAGTATTAGCAATATGAATGAAAGCAATAAACCTAGGTGATCAATCTAGATAAACCAACAAACATACAAATAAGAATTTGCTCAAGAGAAAAGATATAACTCAATAGGATAAGATAAATAGGAACAAAACCTCACAACCAGATGAATAAACTTATGCTTCCATTACCGGACTAAGCAAAAGAGGCTTAGCTCCTCATAAAAATGATGAATCCAAAAGTATGAAAAGTGGCAACGATGAAATGAAAATTCTCCAAAAACAAGCTCTTCCAAAACCTAATGCTAAAGAGAGTATAAATAGGGCTTCTAACAAATGACCTAGCCCAATAAGAAAAGAAAACAGAATAAAAGGAAAAATAAGAAAAAAATTAAGAAAAGATAAATTCGGGATAAGTCCGAATTTCCTGCGTCGATGACCCGCGATCGCGGCCCATGGACCGCGATCGTGGCCTCTTGTGGCTCCGCGCTCTTCACATTCCTCCGCGCCTACGGATAATTCTCGACTTGTCCCGAGGAACCGCGATCGCGGCACCCTTGCCCGCGATCGCGGTTAATGCTCGGCCTTGTCTTCAGCTCAGCATTGCTTCCGTAAAAACGTCATAACTTTTGATTCCCAACTCGGATTGAGCTCATATTTTGAGGACTTGTAGTAGACTTCAAAATCTAATTCCTCGAATTAGAATCACTTCATTTGGACATCTGAGTAAAGGGAACGAATCAATTGAATTCAGCACATTGTTCTTCTACTCTCGTGTGGACTCTCTCCTTGGTTCTTCTTCGTCTCCTCATTGGTCAACTCCTCTTCCTCTGGATCTCTTCAATTTTCTCCTCCAGACCACCAAATCCACACTTCTCCTCTCTAACTCCATAATCCATAGTTGTGCACTAAATCCATCCAAATGGCACCTCAAACCTGGTAACAACCCCTAGAAATGTACTACAAAATAGTGCCGATCAAATCCCCCATGCTTAAACCTTGCTCCTCCTCGAGTAAGCTAAAGTAAACCTACTCCTCTAATTCAATCCCCAAGGCTTCAGGAAGCATAGAAAAATCAATCCTCCTAAGAATAACATCTAACAATAACCTCCAGGCACCAATACAATATGCATAGCACAACATAGCATACCATAATACAACACCACACACAACCAAGCTAAAAGGAAAGCAGAGTACTTCCCCTAAGCTTATACCAAACACCATAGAGTGAAAACAATTCTAATCCTATCTCCCATCTATCTTCTTATACCTCCCAGAGTGACCTACCCGAATCCTCCTTATATCACACCTCTTCTTATGTCGCCACGCCAAAATGAGGATTCCTAAAATTCGCTCTTCTTCTTTTCACTCATTTTGCCAAGGCGCCCTTTCGGGTTTTCACCAAGCCACTCATTTCATTTTTCAATAGATGGGCTTACAATATAACTCACATCACTCTAGACCAATTTTTATCCCAGCCTAATGCTGGTCCAAGCCACCTGCTTATTACCTAGGCCACCCTTTCGGGTTTTCGACCTATCCCAGGATTTCAATTTTAGCCTTTTTTCATGTTTTGGCTCTTTTTCTTTTTCTCCTCAGCGACATAGGAAATATAAAACCCTCTCCCATGCTTAAATATTGCATTGTCCTCAATGTAATGAAAGACAAAAGAATAAAGCACAGGGAAAAGAAGGGATCAGCTCACAAATGTCGCTGAGTTGGCTTGGACACTTCCGTTGTTGCTGGCGGTCTTCTCAATAAATGCTGAGGTCTCTGGTGTTGGGCGGGTGCCTCAGCAACTCCAGCATCTTCTTCTACCGTGCAACCATAAGGTACCACTTGGTGAGTAGTGGTTGAACAGTGATAATGGGGTTGCACGGCTTTCAAATACCACCAAAAATAGGCCCAGATATGAACGGGGTGTGGGCAATGAGTGGTCTTCCTTCACAGCTGTCGATTGTGGGGCCGCCATCGTTGCGAAAAAATTGTGTAGCGAAAACTTCCTCCGTTGGCAACATGCACACCCCTCTCCATGGTACTGCGGGACAGCTCGTACTCGTACAAATTTTTTTTTTGCCCCCCGTTTAAGGTTTTTTCGGGTGTGACTAGTGCAGGGACAGGAGAGACACCTTCTTTAATGAGCATGGGTCTCTTTCCTGCAGGTTAGTCAGGAACAAAAACGAAAAACAAAAACAAAGCAAAAACAAACACACCAAAAACAAATGCAAAAACAAGGAAAGAAAAACGAAAGAGATGATACATATCTCGGGTTGCCTCCCGGAAAACGCCTTAGTTATTGTCATGGCATGACATACTGTTTTACCTTCTCAATCTGGGTTGCCTCCTGCAACCGCACTCTTCACTCTTGAGTCTGGGGGATGCTCCTGAATGGTCTCCAGCCCATGCTCTACCTTCCTCCGGTCAAACTCCATGCTTACCGTACCTGTGCCCACGTCGATCTTTGTGTTAGAGGTCTTCATGAAAGGCCTCCCTAGCATTACTCGTCCTCCTCGTTTCCCTGTGTTCATGACGAAGAAGTCTGCAGGGAAGACGAGGGTGTCGACGCTCACCAAAACGTCCTTCACAACGCCCTCTAGAATGATGACGGAGTTGTCAGCCAGTTGGATGACAAACTCTGTGCTTTCTAGTGGTCCGACATTTTGCAGGGTGTTGTAGACGGACAGTGGTAGGACATTGATTGAGGCTCCCAAATCCAGCAATGTCTCGCTGAAGTCGGTTTCCCCAATCTTGCATGGTACGCTAAACATCCCGGGATATTCACACTTTTTTGGGATCTTCTTTTGCATCACAGTCGAGACATGCTTCTTGACTTTCTCCTTTTTCTTTGACCGCTCCTTTTGCTCCTTCTTGAGCTTGCATAGCTCTCTCAAGAAGTTTGCAAAGCGAGGCATTGCTTTGCTCAATTAGGGGGTCACCTTGTAATTCCTGAATGTCTCGAACATTCCCTTCAGCCCCTCAATGGGTTCGTCATCTTCTAGCGCTGCAGGGAATGGCACTGGGGTGTCAAAATATCCCTCCGGGTAGACATACCGCGTTATAAATGTAAGTGGAGGCGGCCCGTTTTCCAAAGTTTGATCACTGTTTTCACCCTGCGATCACGGTTCTTGCACTGGGGCCCCGCGGTCGCGGCTGATGGGTCGCGGTCGCGGCAAGGTTAAATTCTCGAGATTTTCCCCCGCTGCTTGGCCACGACCGCGGCTTTCGGGCCGCGGTCGCGGTTCACTCTCGACCTCTAGGGGTTTAAAATTCGCGATTAAACCGCGGTGGCGGCCTTCGGGCCGCGATCGCGGTTCCTGTTCGCCCTTGCCATTCTCGCTCTCGACCACCTTTTCTTCGTGGTTCTCCACTTTGCTCTCCTGGATCTCCTTCTCAACAGCCTTTCTGACCTCAATCTCAGCACCACTTCTTAGCCACATGGCACACACATTTTCCCTCGGGTTAACTACCGTTTGAGGTGGTAGTTTCCCCGACTCACAAGCCTCCCACCTGCCAACCGTCAGAGTAAGTTGACCCATCTGTTTCTCCAGGTTTTGAATACTGGATTTGGTCTCGTGTTGAAACTGAACCATGTTTTGCTGCATGGTTCCCACGGTTTGCGCCAGAGTAAGCATATGTTGCACCAGTGTGTTGACTTGGTCCTCAAGATTGGTGATGCGGGCAGCTCCCTGTTCTTGTGGTCTTTGATCTGTTTGGCCTCCTTGAAACTGCCTCTGGGGGTACTGCTGAAAATCCTGGGTCTCATGCCCTTGATGAGTGTTCTGCTGGTTCCCGTATCTCAGATTTAGGTGATCTCTCCACCCTGGATTGTAGGTGCTGGAGTACGGGTCATATTTTGGCCTTTGAGGGCCATATCCGCCAATGGCGTTCACCTCAGCAGTTGGTTCTTGCAGGGTGGGGCATGCATCGATTGGATGCGTCGTTTCATAGCATAACCCACATGATTTGACTTGCTGCAAGCCACCTCTCATCATACATCTCCTCATCATCTCCTTCATCTCAGCCATTTCAGCAAGAAGAGTAGAGTTGGGCTGAGATTCTGTAGCTCTCACAGATTGGGTGCCCGCCCTTTTACTGAATTTCCTGGACCCTTCAGAAAGCTCATAAAAAATCTCAAAAGCTACAGCAGGAGTCTTGTAGAGGATGTTCCCTCCACAAGCAGCGTTCACCATCCTTCTCTCTTCATCAAGAAGACCACCGTACAAATAAAGTACGAGGTCCTACTCAGAATAGCCGTGGAAGGGGCAACTGGATATCATCTTCTTGAACCGCTCATAATACTCATAGAGCGATTCACCAGACTACTGCTCGATGTTGTTGATAGTTCGCTTCAGGCTGTTCAGTTTGGTAGCTGGGAAGTACTTCTCGAGGAAGGCTTTCTTCATCTTGACCCAAGTGTCAATGCTCCCTGGAGTGAGATAGTAGAACCAGTCATTGGCCGTATCCTTCAGTGAAAAAGGAAAGGCCCTCAGCTTGATCTGGTCCTCCGTCACGTTCTTCGGATTCATACTGCTACACACCGAATGGAACTCAGCAAGATGCTTGTTGGGGTCTTCACCACTCATCCCATGGAAGTGGGGGAGTAACTGGATCAACCCAGACATCAGCTCGAAATTTACGCCCTCGCCCAACTCAGGAAACTGCACAGCCAACGGTTGTTGCTGCAGGTTAGGGGCAGTCAACTGTCTCAACGTCTGCTCTGCGTCAGCCATCTCGAACGCAGGATTATCAAAAACCAAAGCACAATTTATTCTGCGACCCTGGGAAAGGGTTCTCTCAATCTCTGAATTAAAACCAAGTAGAGGGGAATTAGTAGCACGGGTGTGGACCATAAGATAGGTCCACACCAAAGGAACACAACACACAGACAAACACACAGAAAAATCAACGCTTGCCTCCCCGGCAACGACGCCAATTTGATAGCAGACTTAAGTCGTATCACCTAATCAATCAAATAAAATCCTAGCAAAACCTAAACAAGTAGTTAGGGTAAGCAGGGTCGAATCCGCAGGGAGGAAGGGATCAATCGTGTGTTGTTCGCATGCAATAGTAACAAGAGGGGGAAGTTGTAGGTTGGTTGGTCACAATTGAGTCAAACTCAACAAGGTAGACGAATGAAATATCAAAGAGAGAAAACACTTAGCCAAGTAATATCCACATAAGTCATCCAAAGGTTGTTCCTTGATTATGCCCAATCTTCCTATTCGGTTATTCCTGTCCTGATCTTGGGTAGATTCAAAGATCAACCAAACCTAAGAACCCTTACCAATGAATAACCCTAGCACACTAGTGATTCAATCCAAAGGCATCAATGCACATAAGAATTAACCAGGATACACATAACACCTCAACCAGAAGCATTCAACATGTAATCAATTCTCTACATAGATAAATTCCACAGTGGCAGATAAAATTCATGCTTGCTACTCGAACTAGAGCGTTAGCACAACAGTTCCCTAGTATTAGCAATATGAATGAAAGCAATAAACCTAGGTGATCAATCTAGATAAACCAACAAACATTCAAATAAGAATTTGCTCAAGAGAAAACATATAACTCAATAGGATAAGATAGATAGGAACAAAACCTAACAACCAGATGAATAAACTTATGCTTCCATTACCGGACTAAGCAAAAGAGGCTTAGCTCCTCATAAACATGATGAATCCAAAAGTATGAAAAGTGGCAACGATGAAATGAAAATTCTCCAAAAACAAGCTCTTCCAAAACCTAATGCTAAAGAGAGTATAAATAGGGCTTCTAACAAATGACCTAGCCCAATAAGAAAAGAAAACGGAATAAAAGGAAAAATAAGAAAAGAAATCAGAAAAGATAAATTCGGGAAAGTCCGAATTTCCTGCGTCGATGACCGGCGATCGCGGCCCATGGACCGCGATCGCGGCCTCTTGTGGCTCCGCGCTCTTCACATTCCTCCGCGCCTGCGGATAATTCTCGACTTGTCCCAAGGAACCGCGATCGCGGCACCCTTGCCCGCGATCGCGGTTAATGCTCGGCCTTGTCTTCAGCTCAGCGTTGCTTCCATAAAAATGCCATAAATTTTGATTCCCAACTCGGATTGCGCTCATATTTTGGAGGACTTGTAGTAGACTTCAAAATGGAACTCCTCGAATTGGAATCACTTCATTTGGACATCTGAGTAAAGAGAACGAATCAATTGAATTCAACACATTGTTCTTCTACTCTCGTGTGGACTCTCTCCTTGGTTCTTCTTCGTCTCCTCATTGGTCAACTCCTCTTCCTCTGGATATCTTCAATTTGCTCCTCCAGACCACCAAATTCACACTTCTCCTCTCTAACTCCATAATCCACAGTTGTGCACTAAATCCATCCGAATGGCACCTCAAACCTGGTAACAACCCCTAGAAATACACTACAAAATAGTGTCGATCAAATCCCCCATGCTTAAACCTTGCTCGTCCTCGAGTAAGCTAAAGTAAACCTACTCCTCTAATTCAAACTCCAAGGCTTCAGGAAGCATAGAAAAATCAATCCTCCTAAGAATCACATCTAACAATAACCTCCAGGCACCAATACAATATGCAAAGCACAACATAGCATACCATAATACAACACCACACACAACCAAGCTAAAAGGAAAGCAGAGTACTTCCCCCAAGCTTATCCCAAATACCATAGAGTGAAAAAAATTCTAATCCTATCTCCCATCTATCTTCTTATACCTCCCAGAGTGACCTACCCGAATCCTCCTTATATCACCTCTTCTTATGTCGCCACACCAAAATGAGGATTCCTAAAATTCACTCTTCTTCTTTTCACTCATTTTGCCAAGGCGCCCTTTCGGGTTTTCACCAAGCCACTCATTTCATTTTTCAATAGATGGGCTCACAATATAACTCACATCACTCTAGACCAATTTTTACCCCAGCCTAATACTGGTCCAAGCCACCAGCTTATTACCTAGGCCTCCCTTTTGGGTTTTTGACCTATCCCATGATTTCAATTTTAGCCTTTTTTCAATTTTTGGCTCTTTTTCTTTTTCTCCTCAGCGACATAGGACATATAAAACCCTCCCCATGCTTAAACATTGCATTGTCCTTAATGTAATGAAAGAAAAAAGAATAAAGCACAGGGAAAAGAAGGGATAAGCTCACAAATGTCGCTGAGTTGGCTTGGACACTTCCGTTGTTGCTGGCGGTCTTC
Organism: Rheum nobile; assembly: GCA_027886185.1. NCBI lineage: Eukaryota > Viridiplantae > Streptophyta > Magnoliopsida > Caryophyllales > Polygonaceae > Rheum > Rheum nobile. The sequence continues at coordinate 10,462,016 of WOAB01000027.1, forward strand.
TCAATAAATGCCCAAGTCTCTGGTGTTGGGCGGGTGCCTCAGCAACTCCAACATCTTCTTCTACCGTGCAACCATAAGGTACCACTTGGTGAGTAGTGGTTGAACAGTGATAATGGGGTTGCACGGCCTTCAAATACCACAAAAAATGGGCCCAGATATGAACGGGGTGTGGGCCATGAGTGGTCTTCCTTCACAGCTGTCGACTGTGGGGCCGCCATCATTGCCAAAAAATTGTGTAGGGAAAACTTCCTCCGTTGGCAACATGCACACCCCTCTCCATGGTACTGCGGGACAGCTCGTACTCGTACAATTTTTTTTTTTTTTTTTTTGCCCCCCGTTTAAGGTTTTTTCGGGGGTGACTAGTGCAGGGACATGAGAGACTTACATTGGTGTGGAAACACCTTCTTCAATGAGTATGGGTCTCTTCCTTGCAGGTTAGTCAGGAACAAAAACGAAAAACAAACACAAAGCAAAAACAAACACACCAAAAACAAATGCAAAAACAAGGAAAGAAAAACGAAAGAGATGATACATACCTCGGGTTACCTCTCGGACAGCGCCTTAGTTATTGTCATGGCATGACATACTGTTTTACCTTCTCAATCTGGGTTGCTTCCTGCAACCGCACTTTTCACTCTTGAGTCTGGAGGATGCTCCTGAATGGTCTCCAGCCTGTGCTCTACCTTCCTCCGGTCAAACTCCATGCTTACCGTACTTGTGCCCACGTCGATATTTGTGTTGGAGGTCTTCATGAAAGGCCTCCCTAGCATTACTCGTCCTCCTCGTTTCTCTGTGTTCATGACGAAGAAGTCTGCAGGGAAGACGAGGGTGTCGACGCTCACCAAAACGTCCTTCATAACGCCCTCTGGAATGATGACGGAGTTGTCAGCCAATTGGATGACAAACTCCGTGCTTTCTAGTGGTCCGACATTTTGCAGGGTGTTGTAGACGGACAGTGGTAGGACATTGATTGAGGCTCCCAAATCCAGCAATGTCTCACTGAACTCGGTTTCCGCAATCTTGCAGGGTACGCTAAACATCCCGGGATCTTCACACTTTTTCGGGATCTTCTTTTGCATCACAGCCGAGACATCCTTATTGACTTTCTCCTTTTTCTTTGACCGCTCCTTTTGCTCCTTCTTGAGCTTGCATAGCTCTCTCAAGAAGTTTGCAAAGCGAGGCATTGCTTTGCTCAATTGGGGGGTCACCTTGTAATTCCTGAATGTCTCGAACATTCCCTTCAGCCCCTCAATGGGTTCGTCATCTTCTAGCGCTGTAGGGAATGGCACTGGGGTGTCAAAATATCCCTCCAGGTAGACATACCGCGTCATAAATGTAAGTGGAGGTGGCCAGTTTTCCAAAGTTTGATCGCGGTTTTCACCCCGCGATCGCGGTTCTTGCACTGGGGCCCCGCGGTCGCGGCTGATGGGTCGCGATCGCGGCAAGGTCAAATTCTCGAGATTTCCCCCCGCTGCTTGGCCGCGATCGCGGCTTTCGTGCCGCGGTCGCGGTTCCTGTTCGCCCTTGCCATTCTCGCTCTCCACCATCTTTTCTTCGTGGTTCTCCACTTTGCACTCCTGGATCTCCTTCTCAACAGCCTTTCTGACTTCAATCTCAGCACCACTTCTGAGCCACATGGCACACACATTTTCCCTCGGGTTAACTACCGTTTGAGGTGGTAGTTTCTCCGACTCACAAGCCTCCCACCTGCCAACCGTCAGAGTAAGTTGACCCATCTGTTTCTCCAGGTTTTGAATACTGGATTTGGTCTCGTGTTGAAACTGAACCATGTTTTGCTGCATGGTTCCCACGGTTTGCGCCAGAGTAAGCATATGTTGCACCAGTGTGTTGACTTGGTCCTCAAGATTGGTGATGCGGGCAGCTCCCTGTTCTTGTGGTCTTTGATCTGTTTGGCCTCCTTGAAACTGCCTCTAGGGGTACTACTGAAAATCTTGGGTCCCATGCCCTTGATGAGTGTTCTGCTGGTTCCCGCATCTCAGATTTGGGTGATCTCTCCACCCTAGATTGTAGGTGCTGGAGTACGGGTCATATTTTGGCCTTTAAGGGCCATATCCGCCAATGGCGTTCACCTCAGCAGTTGGTTCTTGCAGGGTGGGGCATGCATCGGTTGGATGCGTTGTTTCATAGCATAACCCACATGATTTGACTTACTGCAAGCCACCTCTCATCATACATCTCCTCATCATCTCCTTCATCTCAGCCATTTCAGCAAGAAGAGTAGAGTTGGGCTGAGATTCTACAGCTCTCACAGATTGGGTGCCCGCCCTTTTACTGAATTGCCTAGACCCTTCAAAAAGCTCAAAAAAAATCTCAAAAGCTGCAGCAGGAGTCTTGTTGAGGATGTTCCCTCCACAAGCAGCGTTCACCATCCTTCTCTCTTCATCAAGAAGACCACCGTACAAATAAAGTACGAGTTCCTGCTCAGAATAGCCGTGGAAGGGGCAACTGGATATCATCTTCTTGAACCGCTCATAATACTCATAGAGCGATTCACCAGACTGCTGCTCGATGTTGCTGATAGTTCGCTTCAGGCTGTTCAGTTTGGTAGCTGGGAAGTACTTCTCCAGGAAGGCTTTCTTCATCTTGACCCAAGTGTCAATGCTCCCTGGAGTGAGATAGTAGAACCAGTCATTGGCCACATCCTTCAGTGAAAAAGGAAAGGCCCTCAGCTTGATCTGGTCCTCCATCACGTTCTTCGGCTTCATACTGCTACACACCGAATGGAACTCAGCAAGATGCTTATTGGGGTCTTCACCACTCATCCCATGGAAGTGGGGGAGTAAGTGGATTAACCCAGACTTCAACTCAAAATTTACGCCCTCGCCCAACTCAGGAAACTGCACAGCCAGCGGTTGCTGCTGCAGGTTAGGGGCGGTCAACTGTCTCAACGTCTGCTCTGCGTTAGCCATCTCGAACGCAGGATTATCAAAAACCAAAGCACAATTTATTCTGCGACCTTGGGAAAGGGTTCTCTCAATCTCTGAATTAAAACCAAGTAGAGGGGAATTAGTAGCACGGGTGTGGACCATAAGATAGGTCCACACCAAAGGAACACAACACACAGACAAACACACAGAAAAATCAACGCTTGCCTCCTCGACAACGGTACCAATTTGATAGCAGGCTTAAGTCGTATCACCTAATCAATCAAATAAATACCTAGCAAAACCTAAACAAGTAGTTAGGGTAAGCAGGGTCGAATCCACAGGGAGGAAGGGATCAATCGTGTGTTGTTCGCATGCAATAGTAACAAGAGGGGGAAGTTATAGGTTGGTTGGTCACAATTGAGTCAAACTCAGCAAGGTAGATGAATGAAATATGAAAGAGAGAAAACACTTAGCCATGTAATATCCACATAAGTCATCCAAAGGTTGTTCCTTGATTATGCCCTATCTTCCTATTCGGTTATTCCTGTCCTGATCTTGGGTAGATTCAAAGATCAACCAAACCTAAGAACCCTTACCAATGAATAACCCTAGCACCACTAGTGATTCAATCCAAAGGCAGCAATGCACATAAGAATTAACCAGGATACACATAACACCTCAACCAGAAGCATTCAACATGTAATCAATTCTCTACAGAGATAGATTCCACTATGGCAGATAAAATCCATGCTTGCTACTCGAACTAGAGCGTTAGCCCAACAGTTCCCTAGTATTAGCAATATGAATGAAAGCAATAAACCTAGGTGATCAATCTAGATAAACCAACAAACATCCAAATAAGAATTTGCTCAAGAGAAAAGATATAACTCAATAGGATAAGATAGATAGGAACAAAACCTCACAACCAGATGAATAAACTTATGATTCCATTACCGGACTAAGCAAAAGAGGCTTAGCTCCTCATAAACATGATGAATCCAAAAGTATGAAAAGTGGCAACGATGAAATGAAAATTCTCCAAAAACAAGCTCTTCCAAAAGCTAATGCTAAAGAGAGTATAAATAGGGCTTCTAACAAATGACCTATCCCAATAAGAAAAGAAAACGGAATAAAAGGAAAAATAAGAAAAGAAATCATAAAAGATAAATTCGGGATAAGTCCGAATTTCCTACGTCGATGACCCGCGATCGCGGTCCATGGACCGCGATCGTGGCCTCTTGTAGCTCCGCGCTCTTCACATTCCTCCGCGCCTGTGGATAATTCTCGACTTGTCCCGAGGAACCGCGATCGCGGCACCCTTGAACGCGATCGCGGTTAATGCTCGGCCTTGTCTTCAGCTCAGCGTTGCTTCCGTAAAAACGCCATAACGTTTGATTCCCAACTCGGATTGCGTTCATATTTTGAGGACTTGTAGTAGACTTCAAAATCTAACTCCTTGAATTGGAATCACTTCATTTGGACATCTGAGTAAAGAGAACGAATCAATTGAATTCAGCACATTGTTCTTCTACTCTCGTGTGGACTCTCTCCTTGGTTCTTCTTCGTCTCCTCATTGGTCAACTCCTCTTCCTCTGGATATCTTCAATTTGCTCCTCCAGACCACCAAATCCACACTTCTCCTCTCTAACTCCATAATCCACAGTTGTGCACTAAATCCATTCAAATGGCACCTCAAACCTGGTAACAACCCCTAGAAATGCACTATAAAATAGTGTCGATCACCTTGCATAGTCTTTCATTAGACTAACCAACCGGTTATTTTCCCTTGCATGGTTGGCTGGTGTCATCCTTCTCATACGGCACATCAGGTAAACTTTCGTTCCGTGAAGGCTAGAATCCGACGATAAAGGCAGATGAAGTTTTTAAGAGTTTTATCCAGGTTAAAGATCCTAGGCGGGTGATCGCTTCGATCAAGACCCTTATGTTATTTATTTAAAAGACTTCCATTGTATTAAACATATTCTTTATTTCTGTTGTATTTGGGATTTACAAATGTAATTCCGAGACTTTGGTTTAATTAAAGATTATGATATTTCATTTTATCAGTGTGTTTTATATATTGTATAAATTGGTTAAGCCTTGGGTGGCTTCGGATGTGGAATCTGAGGTCACTGGCGGTAATACATTCAAGGATATATTTGGGGGTGTTACACGTCCACTTACCGAGGGACGATCACGTTCATGGACGTCGAGGAGCCGTACATGCCTGATCGGGCGGTGCGATAGTTTGGACGTCGGCAGAGCAGGCCATTGGATGTCATAGAGCCGTCATCCGCTTCTCGGCCCGTCATATTTGTAGGGAAAGATACGTATAAGCTTTCATTTGCTCGGGCATGCGACGACTGGGAGCACCTCGACGAGCACCTATGTCCATACATTTTGGAGATCCCGATGGCCATCCCAGCGTAGGACATGGACGAGGAGTACTTGGACTGGTATTTACAGATCTCACATCCGTATGTGAGCCCCTCGTCACGAGTCCAGCCTCGTATTCAAGCTTCTCCTCCCGCTGTGGATGCTTACAGAGTACGTTTCTCCACAATCTTTGTTTTAAATGTTTGTTTTGGTTATTTTCGACATTAATATTGTTGTTTTACAGCGTTTGGCCATGGCGACAACATTCTCTCGAGAGATCACTCAGAGCCGGGGCGGCGGTCCGGATTGGGACCATATACTGGCCATTCTATGTGGCGACGAGCTTCCTATAGCTGCACCGCTTATCCGCGCGTCGCAGCTATTATCACAGTCTGTAACACCCCCAAATTTAACCCCATTTGAAAGCGTTACTGCCGATGACTCCGGACGTAAACCCCGAAATTACCCCAGGCTTTTCCGACGTCATAACTGACTTAAAACACAGTTACAATACTAAAATCATAACTTTTATTAAACCACATGGTCGCGGAATTACACGATTCCAAAAATGACCCAATTAATCAGAAATACAAAATCAGAATTTACAACGGAAGACTTACAACAAAATCACCTTTTTAACACAACGGAAGACTTTTAAACAAAACGACAAAATAACTTGTCAAAACACCGTTCATCTTCATAGTCGTTCTAGCCTTCACGGATCTGCAACACACCTGATGTGCCGAATCGAACGGATGACACCAGTCAACCATGCAAGGAATATAACGGTTGGTTAGTCTAAATGAATAGACTAGCAAGGGTACAAAGCAGAGTGGTTCGAAGCAGTCGTATTAGGTTAGACCCATCGCTTCTCGAATAATAACCGATGACGATAGTCAACCATCATACTCCTACTGGAATAACAAAAGGTATGCACAAGAGAAGATTCTGGAGATCGAGTCTCACAGCAATCAATCCCAAAAGAAGACTCCAAAGAAATGAGCCTTATAGGAAAATATGACAAATGTTGGGAAACATAAACAAACACACAAGCACACCACATCGCATACAAGCGATCTAAGCTAGACGAACAATCCTAGCTGCACTAGCGCTACGTTGCACTACTCGCCAACGTTCATTGAATAGGTGCTTTCAGGCACTTATCTGAATTAAATGACCACACACACACATATCACGTTATAAACTTTTAACTGGACCTCACAGGATCCAAACCTCTAACTATCGCATTGGGTCTTAATCGCCCTTATAAAGAATGAACCTCTCGGAGTCCAAACTTTCACTATCGCATTGGGTCTTAATCGCCCTTATAAAGAATGAACCTCTCGGAGTCCAAACTTTCACTATCGCATTGGGTCTTAATCGCCCTTATAAAGAATGAACCTCACAAAGTCCAAACTTTTACTATCGCATGGGTTTTAATTACCCTAAACAGTTATAAAGAAACGCCCATGGAACACACCGGATCCAGGCGCTCCTACGAATACTCGTGCTAACTAACAGTTAAACAGTTAAACACGCAAACACATCACACAGAGAACCATCACGACTCAACCTGAACAACTATCACCCTAGATTTAATAATCTAAGCACACACAATAAATCATATCAAGGACCCTTACGGCCTTCACCTGCACAACAAATCTACCATATACTAGCGTCGGTTCTAGCAGAATATACAACCTAGTAATAATATCCGTTTTATTTCACATAACGTTATCAAACAATTTCCAACATACTTCAGAATCATCCCAAATTAATTAACAACAAAACAATTGATAATTAATGAAAGTATGGAATGATGAACAAGAGCGAACCGCCACTTGCCTTAGATCCGACAAGTTCGAACCAAGCTGAGCAACGTCTAGTTCCTGGATCTGAAACTGGAGCAAATCTTGGATATTAAATCCCTAAGAAATGGCCCATAACAAGACCCTAAGTTAGATTCAATACACTTATATATGAATCTAAAAGAATAGGAAAAGAATCAAAGAAATCGAGCCAAGTCCCAAGCCAAAACTCCAAGAACACTCCTTCGGACAAGCCTCGCCGCGGGTGCGGTGGGCCTTGCCGCTGGGTGCGGTGGACAGACAGTGGCGAAGGGGAAGCTCGACAGCCATGGAGAATTTCTTACCCCAAAACCGATTTATTTGCTTCGATTTGTCTATGGTTCGATCTCCCAACACCTTAAAGCTTCACACAACACTCACGAGCTCCTTCTAACACTCAAAGGGATCTCGAATCTCATGCAAACGAAGCTCACAAGCTGCTCAACAAAGGTGAAAAACCAGAAAAACAGAGGAGGAAGAAGAAGAAGAAGAAGAAGAAGAAGAAGCTTGGCTTCGGATTTGATCTCCCTTTATAGCTCAACTCGAGCTTCCTCTAAGGGGACAAGCAAGGGGACAAGGGAACAACAACCCATGAAGTCAAGGGAACAAGAGACAACAAGTGGATCAAGTGGGCAAAAGGATAGAATTCAGAAATCTTATCGCGAAGACGAAGCTGTCAGCGCTCGCCGCGGGTGCGGTGGCCGACTTGCCGCGGGTGCGGCCGAGACCATCAGGAAATCGTCCTGACTTCGACGGGGCCGCTCTCTCAGCTCCGAACTCCAAATGAGGTGATTCCAAATCGAGGAGTTAGATCTAGAAGTCTATTTTAACCCTTCCAAATTTCACATTGAATGGATTATGGAATCAAGAGTTATGACGATTTTGCTAAAAGGTCGCACTTGTATGGGCGAGGAAAGTATGGGTACGAGTTCTTTTAACCCCGGGTTAAATATATTCATACACTAACGATATATTAACCCCGAAAATACTTCAACTGTATTATATAATGCTCGGAAAATTTTACAGAGCTCAGAACATGTTACAGAATGTCCGATCTTCTCTGAATTAAATCCGTCTAGCAATCCGGGCATAAGAAAAATAAAATTTCAAAATACCCTTAAAAATTACGGGTATTACACAATCGTCGGGTGGTGGTGCCGAGTCGTCCTCAGCCGTAGAGCACCGAGCCCGAGTGGGGCGTGTCCCGTCTATATACGAGAGAGGAGAGTCTTCCAGGGCCGCGGCTGAGTCGAGCGATGACGATATATAGCTACTGACATTATGACATTGTTTTATGATTTGGATTGGATTTTGTATTGACATAATGTATCATGTACTGAAATTTTGTGTATATATGGGTCGAGTTGGTATTGACATTATGGATTATGTACTGACATTTTGGATTGGATTTTCAATGCTTAGGCAAGAATACAAAGATATGACACTACTTTAGCGTTTGAAGAAATTAGGGTAGTCTCTCGTAAACGTTCGCTTCAGATGATATCTCTGGTTTGCTAAATTTGCTTGCTCCCTACAAAGGTTGATAGTACATAAACAAAATTACACAAAAGATACGACATTAATCACCTACGATGTATATCATTTAGTAGTTTGAGGTTATCCCTACGCATGTTATCAAAATCTTGTAGAAGATCTTGATTTTGCTTAACAAGATCTTGTTTTTCCTGCCATTGTTGTCGAATAACCGCATGTGCCCTGTCCTCGTACATAGGATCAATCCACTCCCTGAAACGACACCCCAGTTCTGGGCATCCCCAATACCTCCTTCCGTAGTTCCACTGCAAATCCCAAGTACAGACAATGACTTTCAAATTACAATCGCATAGCCTATCTGGGTTTGTTGATGATTCGGATGAAGATGCCATTATTTGTTGTAGTGTTTGGGTTTAGGACAAATACCATAAATCCATTAATATAGCCTTTTTTACAACGGTAATTTGTTGGGCGCGACGTCGTTGCGTGACAGCAGGCTTAAGTCGTATCACCTAATCAAATAAATCCTAGCAAACCTAAACAAGTAGTTAGGGCAAGCAAGGGTCGAATCCACAGAGAGGAAAGGATTAATCTATGTGTTGTTCGCATGTAATAGTAATAAGAAGGGGGAGTTGTAGGTTGGTTGGTCACAATCGAATCAAACACAGCAAAGTAGATGAATGAAATATCAAAGAGAGAGAAAACACTTAGCCAAGTAATGTCCACATAAATCATCCAAAGGCTGTTCCTTGATTATGCCCTATCTTCCTATTCGGTTATTCCTGTCCTGATCTTGGGTATATTCAAAGATCAACCAAACCTAAGAACCCTTACCAATAAATAACCCTAGCACCACTAGTGATTCAATCCAAAGGCAGCAATGCACATAAGAATTAACCAGGATACACATAACATCTTAACCAAAAGCATTCAACATGTAATCAATTCTCTATATAGATAAATTCCACAGTGGCAGATAAAAATCCATGCTTGCTACTCGAACTAGAGCGTTAGCCCAACAATTCCCTAGTATTAGCAATATGAATGAAAGCAATAAACCTAGGTGATCAATCTAGATAAACAAACAAACATCCAAATAAGAATTTGCTCAAGAGAAAAGATATAACTCAATAGGATAAGATAGATAGGAACAAAACCTCACAACCAGATGAACAAACTTATGCTTCCATTATCGGACTAAGCAAAGATGCTTAGCTCCTCATAAACATGATGAACTCCAAAAGTATGAAAAGTGGCAACGATGAAATGAAATTCAATTCTGGAACTCCCAAAACCTAATGCTAAAGAGAGTATAAATAGGGCTTCTAACCAATGACCTAGCCCAAAAAGAAAAGAAACGGAATAAAATGGAAAAATAAGAAAAGAAATCAGAAAAGATAGATTCGGGAAAAGTCCGAACTTCCTGCGTCGATGACCCGCGATCGCGGCCCATGGACCGTGATCGCGGCCCCTTGTGGCTCCACGCTCTTCACACTCCTCCGCGCCTGCAGATAATTCTCGACTTGGCCCGAGGAACCGCGATCGCGGCACCCTTGCCCGCGGTCGCGGTTAATGCTCGGCCTTCACTCCTTGGCTTCGCCTCCTAACCTCTCTTCTTCACTTCCTTGGCGTCTTCTCCTGGTGGCTTCCTTCCTCAGTGTCTCCTATGATATCCAAAATAGCTCAAACACCTCCAAAAACACAAAACTTCGCCCCTTCTCCTCTCTAACTCCATAATCCACAGTTGTGCACTGAATCCATCCAAATGGCACCTCAAACCTGGTAATAACCCCTAGAAATGCACTACAAAATAGTTCCGATCAAATCCCCCATGCTTAAACCTTGCTCGGCCTCGAGTAAGCTAAAGTAAACCTACTCCTCCAATTCAACCCCCAAGGCTTCAGGAAGCATAGAAAAATCAATCCTCCTAAGAATCACACCTAACAATAACCTCCAGGCACCAATACAATATGCACAGCACAACATAGCATACCATAATACAACAGCACACACAACCAAGCTAAAAGGAAAGCAGAGTACTTCCCCCAATCTTATCCCAAACACCATAGAGTGAAAAAAAAATTCTAATCCTATCTCCCATCTATCTTCTTATACCTCCCAGAGTGACCTACCCGAATTCTCCTTATATCACCTCTTCTTATGTCACCACGCCAAAATGAGGATTCCTAAAATTCACTCTTCTTCTTTTCACTCATTTTGCCAAGGCGCCCTTTCGGGTTTTCACCAAGCCACTCATTTCATTTTTCAATAGATGGGCTCACAATATAACTCACATCACTCTTGACCAATTTTTACCCCAGCCTAATGCTGGTCTAAGCCACCTGCTTATTACCTAGGCCGCCCTTTCGGGTTTTCGACCTATCCCAGGATTTCAATTTTAGCCTTTTTTCAATTTTTGGCTTTTTCTCTTTATTCATTTTTCTCCTTAACGACGTAGAAAGTATATAACCCTCCCCCATGCTTAAACATTGCATTGTCCTCAATGTAATGAAAGACAAAAGAATAGAAGCACAGGGAAAAGCAAAAAATAACTCACAAACATCGTCAAGCTGCTTGGACACTTCCTTTGTTGCTGGCGGTCTTCACCATAAAGCTCATGTCTCTGGTGTTGGGTGGGTGTCTTCTTCAAATCCATCGTCTTCATTACCGTGCAACCAAAGGGAACCACTTGGTGAGTAGTGGTTGAACAGTGATAACGGGGTTGCACGGCCTTTAAATACCACCAAAAAAGGGCCCAGATATGATCGTGGTGTGGGCCATGAGTGGTCTTCCTTCGCAGCTGTCGACTGTGGGGCCGCCATCGTTGCCAAAAAATTGTGTAGCGAAAACTTCCTCCGTTGGCAACATGCGTACCCGTCTCCATGGTACTGCGGGACAGCTCGTACTCGTACAACAACAATTTTTTTTGCCCCCCGTTTAAGGTTTTTTCGGGGGTGACTAGTGCAGGGACAGGAGAGACTTACATTGGTGTGGAAACACCTTCTTCAATGAGTATGGGTCTCTTCCCTGCAGGTTAGTCAGGAACAAAAACGAAAAACAAAAATAAAGCAAAAACAAACACACCAAAAACAAATGCAAAAATAAGGAAAGAAAAACAAAGGAAAAGATACATACATCGGGTTGCCTCCCAGACAGCGCCTTAGTTATTGTCATGGCATGACATACTGTTTTACCTTCTCAATCTGGGTTGCCTCCTGCAACCGCACTCTTCACTCTTGAGTCTGGGGGATGCTCCTGAATGGTCTCCAGCCTGTGCTCTACCTTCCTCCGGTCAAACTCCATGCTTACCGTACCTGTGCCCACGTCGATCTTTGTGTTGGAGGTCTTCATGAAAGGCCTCCCTAGAATTACTCGTCCTCTTCGTTTCCCTATTTTCATGACGAAGAAGTCTGCAGGGAAGACGAGGGTGTCGACGCTCACCAAAACGTCCTTCATAACGCCCTCTGGAATGATGACGGAGTTGTCAGCTAGTTGGATGACAAACTCCGTGCTTTCTAGTGGTCCGACATTTTGCAGGGTGTTGTAGACGAACAGTGGTAGGACATTGATTGAGGCTCCCAAATCCAGCAATATCTCGCTGAACTCGGTTTCCCCAATCTTGCAGGGTAAGCTAAACATTCCGGGATCTTCACACTTTTTCGGGATCTTCTTTTGCATCACAACCGAGACATCCTTCTTGACTTTCACCTTTTTCTTTGAACGCTCCTTTTGCTCCTTCTTGAGCTTGCATAGCTCTCTCAAGAAGTTTGCAAAGCGAGGCATTGCTTTGCTCAATTGGGGGGGTCACCTTGTAGTTCCTGAAGGTCTCGTACATTCCCTTTATTCCCTCAATGGGTTCGTCATCTTCTAGTGCTGCAGCGAATGACACTAGGATGTCAAAATATCCCTTCGGGTAGACATACCGCGTCTTAAATGTAAGTGAAGGTGGCCCATTTTCCGAAGTTTGATCGCAGTTTTCACCCCGCGATCGCGGTTCTTGCACTGGGCCCCGCGGTTGCGGCTATCCTGCCCACGATCGCCCTTAATTGGCGCATCTTGCCCAAATTCTTGCTCAACAAACCCGCGATCACGGCTAATTGCCCGCGACCGCGGTTCTTCCTCGTACTTCTTGGTTCCCATCTTTTCTTCTTCAAGCTCCCATCTGGGCCTTGACGTCATGGAGTAGACGTTTTGCCTAGGATTTATCTCAGTTTGAGATGGGAGTGCTCGTGACTCTCTAGCTTCAAGCTTGCTAACCGCCTGGGAGATCTGCCCCACCTGCTTCTCTAGTTTCTGTATGCTGGACTTGGTCTCGTGTTGAAACTGAACCATGTTTTGCTGCATGGTTCCCACGGCTTGCACTAGAGTAGTCATATGCTGCGCCAGTGTGTTGACCTGGTCCTCAAGATTGGTGATGCATGCAGCTCCCTGTTCTTGTGGTCTTTGATTTGCTTGGCCTCCTTGAAACTGCCTCTGGGGGTACTGCTAAAAATCCTGGGTCTCATGCCCTTGATGAGTGTTTTGCTGGTTCCCGTATCTCAGATTTGGGTGATCTCTCCACCCTGGATTGTAGGTGCTGGAGTATGGGTCATATTTTGGCCTTTGAGGGCCATATCCGCCATTGGCGTTCACCTCAGCAGTTGGTTCTTGCAGGGTGGGGCATGCATCGGTTGGATGCGTCGTTTCATAGCATAACCCAGATGATTTGACTTGCTGCAAGCCACCTCTCATCATACATCTCCTCATCATCTCCTTCATCTCAGCCATTTCAGCAAGAAGAGTAGAATTGGGCTGAGATTCTACAGCTCTCACAGATTGGGTGCCCGCCCTTTTACTGAATTGCCTGGATCCGTCAGAAAGCTCAAAAAAATCTCAAAAGCTATAGCAGGAGTCTTGTTGAGGATGTTCCCTCCACAAGCAGCGTTCACCATCCTTCTCTCTTCATCAAGAAGACCACCGTACAAATAAAGTACGAGGTCCTGCTCAGAATAGCCGTGGAAGGGGCAACTGGATATCATCTTCTTGAACCGTTCATAATACTCATAGAGCGATTCACCAGACTGTTGCTCGATGTTGCTGATAGTTCGCTTCAGGCTGTTCAGTTTGGTAGCTGGGAAGTACTTCTCCAGGAAGGCTTTCTTCATCTTGACCCAAGTGTCAATGCTCCCTAGAGTGAGATAGTAGAACCAGTCATTGGCCGCATCCTTCAGTGAAAAAGGAAAGGCCCTCATCTTGATCTGGTCCTCCGTCACGTTCTTCGGCTTCATACTGCTACACACCGAATGGAACTCACCAAGATGCTTGTTGGGGTCTTCACCACTCATCCCATGGAAGTGGGGGAGTAAGTGGATCAACCCAGACTTCAGCTCGAATTTATGCCCTCACCCAACTCAGGAAACTGCACAGCCAGCGGTTGCTGTTGTAGGTTAGGGGCGGTCAACTGTCACAATGTCTGCTCTGCGTCAGCCATCTCGAACGCAGGATTATAAAAAACCAAAGCACGATTTATTCTGCGACCCTGGGAAAGGGTTCTCTCAATCTCTGAATTAAAACCAAGTAGAGGGGAATTAGTAGCACGTGTGTGGACCATAAGATAGGTCCACACCAAAGGAACACAACACACAGACCAACACACAGAAAAATCAACGCTTGCCTCCCAGCAATGGCACCAATTGGACAACAGGCTTAAGTCGTATCACCGAATCAAATAAATCCTAGCAAACCTAAACAAGTAGTTACGGCAAGCAAGGGTCGAATCCACATAGAGGAAGGGATTAATCTATGTGTTGTTCAAATGTTATAGTAACAAGAATGGGGAGTTGTAGGTTGGTTGGTCACAATCGAATCAAACACAGCAAAGTAGATGAATGAAATATCAAAGAGAGAAAACACTTAGCCAAGTAATGTCCACATAAGTCATCCAAAGGTTGTTCCTTGATTATGCCCTATCTTCCTATTCGGTTATTCATGTCCTGATCTTGGGTAGATTCAAAGATCAACCAAACCTAAGAACCCTTACCAATGAATAACCCTAGCACCACTAGTGATTCAATCCAAAGTCAGCAATGCACATAAGAATTAACCAGGATACACATAACACCTCAACCAGAAGCATTCAACATGTAATCAATTCTCTACATAGATAAATTCCACAGTGGCAGATAATAATCCATGCTTGCTACTCGAACTAGAGCGTTAGCCCAACAGTTCCCTAGTATTAGCAATATGAATGAAAGCAATAAACCTAGGTGATCAATCTAGATAAACCAACAAACATCCAAATAAGAATTTGCTCAAGAGAAAAGATATAACTCAATAGGATAAGATAGATAGGAACAAAACCTCACAACCAGATGAACAAACTTATGCTTCCATTACCGGACTAAGCAAAGATGCTTAGCTCCTCATAAACATGATGAACTCCAAAAGTATGAAAAGTGGCAACGATGAAATGAAATTCAATTATGGAACTCCCAAAACCTAATGCTAAAGAGAGTATAAATAGGGCTTCTAACCAATGACCTAGCCCAATAAGAAAAGAAACAGAATAAAATGGAAAAATAAGAAATGAAATCAGAAAAGATAGATTCGGGAAAAGAATGAACTTCCTGCGTCGATGACCCGCGATCGCAGCCCATGGACCGCGATCGCGGCCCCTTGTGGCTCTGCGCTCTTCACACTCCTCCGCGCTTGCAGATAATTCTCGACTTGCCCCGAGGAACCGCGATCGCGACACCCTTGCCCGCGGTCGAGGTTAATGCTCGGCCTTCACTCCTTGGCTTCGCCTCCTAACCTCTCTTCTTCACTTCCTTGGCATCTTCTCCTGGTGGCTTCCTTCCTCAGTGTCTCCTATGATATACAAAATAGCTCAAACACCTCCAAAAACACCAAACTTTGCCCCTTCTCTCTAACTCCATAATCCACAGTTGTGCACTGAATCCATCCAAATGGCACCTCAAACCTGGTAATAACCCCTAGAAATGGAGTACAAAATAGTGCCGATCATTGCGCCCAAGAAGTTACCGTTATACAACGGTAACTTCTTGGGCGCAACGACATCGCGCCCAGACTGTTGGGCGCAATCACGGTGCGCCCAACTGGTTGTTTAGGAGGTTTAGGGTTTAAACTTTTGGTTTTAGGGTTTAGGGTTTAGGGTTTAGGGTTAGGAGTATGTGAAAAATAAAATTAGACAAGGAAAAAAACCTACATCCTTATATGATATGACATAAAAGTACAAATATAATGACATGACAAGGGAAAAAATAATCAATAGCAGCATGATGAATCTCAAGTCCTGTATTGAGAAATATCAAACTGATTGTTAATCGAAATGATTAATTCTTCTTTGAATTGCCAATTCCAGAAACCCTAAACCCTAAGATATTGACAAGATAGATTTTGTTATTCGAAACAAACTTGGACATCCAAAACATTGAACCCTTTGGATTGGACCATAACCACTAAAATCCTAAACCCTAAACCCCTAACCCTAAACCCTAATGAATGGACCCTAACCACTAAATCCCTAAAAAACCCTACCCTAAACCCTCTCACAACAGTTGGGCGCAACGCCGTTGCGTCCAACATTTTGGGCGCAACACCGTTGCGTCCACACTGGAGGGGGGGTAATTTCAGGGTTTAGGAGGGTTTGGGGTAGGGTTTAGGGTTAGGGTTTAGTCTTAAAAACCCATAATGTATGAATATAGGTTTAGCATGTCTAAATTTGTTTTGGATAATTTGAGTTTCTCTGATGGTCCATCGGTAGAAGAGTTGCAGAAGCACATTTCGGGTTACGAAAAAAACTATAAAATATCGAGCCAATATATACATATTCAAGATATTTTATTCGCAAAAAAATTCATGACCCTAAACCCTAAAAAACCCTACCCTAAACCCTCTCACAACCAGTTGGGCGCAACGCCGTTGTGTCTAACATTTTGGGCGCAACACCATTGCGTCCACACTGAAGGGGAGTAATTCCAGGGTTTAGGAGGGTTTGGGGTAGGGTTTAGGGTTAGGGTTTAGCCTTAAAAACCCATAATGAATGAATATAGGTTTAGCATGTCCAAATTTGTTTTGGATAATTTGAGTTTCTCTGATGGTCCATCGGTAGAAGAGCTGCAGAAGCACATTTCGGGTTACGAAAAAAACTATAAAATATTGAGTCAATATATACCTATTCAAGATATTTTATTCGTAAAAAAATTCATGACCCTAAACCCTACCCTAAACCCTCTCACAACCAGCTGGGTGCAATGCCGTTGCGTCTAACATTTTGGGCACAATGTCATTGCATCCATACTGGAGGGGGGGTAATTTCAGGGTTTAGTAGGGTTTGGGGTAGGGTATAGGGTTTCATAGTACAAAGGTTGAGAACAGATATAGGTTTATAGAGCCTAAATTGAGGTTTGGCATGTTCAAATTTATTTTGGATTATTGGTGACGCTCTGATGTCCCTTCTATAGTAGTTTCTAACTATTGAAAAAAGTCCAAAGTATCAGGGCGATATGTTGTTGTTGAAGGTTTGTTTTTTCGAAACAAACTTGGACATCCAAAACCCTAAACCCTAACCACTAAAACCCCAAACCCTAAAAAAAACTACCCTAAACCCTCTCACAACGAGTTAGGCACAACGCCGTTGCGCCTAAACTGTAGGGGGTAATTTTGGCCGCAACACCGTTGCGCCCAAACTGGAGGGGTAATTTTGGGCGCAACTCCGTTGTGCCCAAACTGAAGGGGTCAATTTCAGGGTTTAGGAGGGTTTGACATGTCCCCCTTAAAACCTGATAATGTTGATGAAAATTACTTCAAACCTTAATCTCAAATCAATGAATGAATGTTTACGTTACACATTACAAGTTATTATTACAAGTATTTATTTTCAAAACTTGAAAATTTTACTTTATATCTTGGAAAAGAAGTGGATTTACATCGACTAAACATATCCAACTCCATCCCGATCCAACATTTGGATAGCCTAAGTCCTAGGTCTAAAGAAATATGTCACCGTTACCACCCATCCTTCTTTGGATAACGTAATCTTGCATCCTAGCCTGAAATGGTTGCTCCCATCCTTCAACGCTTGCATCTTTCCATCGGGTCCAAACTTCGGGCGGGGGTGGAATCGGACATAGGTCATCAACTAGCCAAACCTTTACAAATTCAAGGGTTAGAATACATTACAAAGAAATAAAGGTTAATGATGATCGAATGTGGAAATGCTTACCGGTACAAAATGGTCATGGTTGCCTACAAGGGCTATCGCATGCAACCTTGTGGGAGGTTGTGCGCCTGGGGGAGCCCACATTGGGAGGCATGTGTGAGGTCCAACATATGATAGCACAACAAGAGCCACCTGGTATCGTGTGGCAAATACCAAACCAGCCATGGGAACTTTCATCCAGTGATCCCTCGTGCACACCCCAGTAAAATTCACAGACCTGATGAGGTCCGATATGGGGGTTAAACTACAAGTCGGGGTGTACAATGCTCGGCGTTGTTGTAGCTCCTTGGAAAGGTCCCATCGAACGTACCGATAATGGTCTTCGTCATGCCCTAATAGTACAACAAGCGAACGGTACCCACAATGACCATCGCCCATTACATTCTGTACTCCTCCAATGTAGGCGAACATAAACGAATCAATATTATCTCGGCCACAGTTGAAGCCGAGGTAAATAACGTCCATGTCGGCCTGAGGTGCTCTACTAGTGCTTTCCTTGCCAGGTGAAACTCCGCTGCGCCGCTTACCGCTCGGAGGACGTCCTTTAGATCCCACTGATGAATTTTTCCGTTCCTCGTCCTTCTTCTTCTTTTCCTCGTCCTTCTTCCTTTTTTCTTCCGCCATGTGCTCAAACCAACTAGGGTCCCTCTTGGTATCGTTCTTCTTCTTTTTAGGTCTTCCCTTATTGGTCGAAGCGGTCGGGGGCTCTTCTGCGGTACAAGATCTCGGGTCATGGAAACCTTTGTATCGGCGTGCAAAGTCGGTCTTCAGCTCTGGGTGCAATTCTTCGTTGCTCCACTCTCCAAACATGGCATTTAAGAGGATATCTTCTTCTAAGATAAATACATCATCATTCGGTGCGAGATCAGCATGCCCAACCGCTTCCCACTTGATTTGCTTCCAATAACTATGGATTTCACTTGGCCTCAACGGGAAACCGGCCTTTACATATTCTTTGATCGTGTGTGGGCAAGGCAGGCCTAGGGTGGCTCTCCAAAACACATCACGACATTCTTCATCGGGAATTTTTCCTTGCATGGCCCTAACAACTGAAGTGTATAACATTCTTAAGAACTTTTTCGAGACCTTATAGAGAATGAGCCTGAAGGCGGGCCGATTACGATATCTGTGGGCGCCTTAAAAGCACTCTGCTCCATATCATCCCTGATTTCCCGAACCTGATCAGCAAACATATTGTCGATTTGCTACACGAGGGTCTCCAAGCCTCCAACCGACGATTCAATCCCGTCCTTCAGCATAGAGTGCTGACTCTCGACCCTGAAATTTAAAACTCAAGTTACGCTTAGTTGCATATATCAATTTATCTTTTAGATGATCGCTTATGAATTCACCTGTTTGATGATCTTGTGCCGAAATGGAGTACCGTGTCACACCATGCACAGACTAGCATCTCCTTGTAGTCAGCAAGCCATACCATCTTCACGTAATCCATCAGCCAGGGTAGCTTTTTCCACTTTTCCGTCAAGTATTCAAGTCGCTCATTATACACATCCTCAGTGGGCGACCTTAACAACCAACGAATATTACCACTAAAATGGTCAACATTGGGGACCCATTTCATTGCAACACCCTCCACGTTGCGGTTCACATGGAACCTACACAACAGATGCTTCGTGTTGGGAAAGACTATATCGATGGCTTTCACAAGACCGAGCTCTCGATCTGACATGATCTCCTTGGGTTCCTATCCCCCGAGAATTATCTTTAGGCGGTCCAACGCCCATGTGTAGTGCTCCGTCGTCTCATCATACATGAATATGATCGCAATACAAAATGTACGGTTGGTGCAAGTGAATCCAACAAACTCCAACAAAGGCATACCGTACCTATAAATATAAAAATTATAAGAAATAAGGTATGCAATTATATATGAAATAACCTATGCAATTACGTATTTTAGATGTAATAATAGCGATAATTGAACATACTCATACCTGTTCGTCTTGTAGGTCGTATCCATGATGACGATGCTAGGAAAAAACTCAACAAATGTATAGATCCGGGGTGAGAAATAAAAATATCACTCAAAACATCCCTCCCTTCTTCATTGCGACACGTCTCATAGCTTGTATAATAATGTCTCGCTTCTAGAAAATCCAGCATGTACTGCGGCACCGTCAAATTCCCCCTACATTTCAGCCTCTGCCGACACTTGTAATTGTAGAGTTGGTTCCTTGATGTCAAGCATTTGGGATCCTCGTGTAGAAATAGACTCATAATAGCCTTCGACTTTATTCCGGAGGCTGACAAAACTTTCACACGCTCTCGTTGTTCCTGCGAAAGCCTCCCAGCAAATGCATGACCGATCAAACTACTAGAAAGCTCATGGTCATGCGATCCACAAGCGACAGATAATCTCCAACGGTCAGATTTGAGCCAATCTCCTTTCACAATCACCCCATGCAACTGAAACGGACACTCACTCTTCTTTGTCCTCGCATTGTATCTCCGTTTAGGGGTTGCCTCGGTAACCTCACCCGCCTTCTTCTTCGCCGCTCTATATGGCCCAGACTTCTCACACGACAGTATGACCTTTCGGTTAGGCCATGATTTACTTATTACAATCACCATATGCAACTCCAAACCTACGTTCTTAACCCAGCTGATCATACTATCTCTATCACTCCATTCTTTATCCGTAGTAAAATGAGCAGAATAATACTCTGGCGAATATTCGCTATCACTAGAGTCCTCCTATTTATGATAAATAAATAAATTATAAATTACGTGTTTTTCTAAGGGCATCTCTTAAAACTAACATATCCATGTTCTTACAACGAATGTAAACTTTACTTCATAAATGATCAATTAAAACAACTAAATAACAAATTACTTCGCACATAAACTTTCAGAACATTATTTCACAACTATATAATACAATACAGAAAATACAAAAATAATGTCAATAACCTAAATTATCGTAAACATTTTAATCAAAGTTCTAAACTACCACAAACTACTTTAAATTACTACATTTGAAATAAACTTTGTAATAAATATATAGTTACCCGTAAATTATCAAGACCAGGTGCGTCATCCAAGTGCTCAACTGGACTGAGTGCAGCATCCATTCTTGACAAAGACATTATCTTAAATGGATTAATGTCTTTGTCAAGGAATAGTTGCATATATATATATCAACAAAATGGATGAACCCCGAAAAGGTACCGTTGTAAAACGGTAACTTCCTAGACGCAACCAGGTTGCGCCCAAGAACTTTAATTTTTTTTTTATAATAATTACTTTTTTTTTAATATTTTTTTTTTATTTCTAAAAAAAATATTTTAATCATCGAACCGTAAACCTTAAACCGGTTTATGAATAAATCTATATTTCGAATTTTCAAAAAATGCAAACCGGCTCTTGCGCGCAAGATTAAATTTTTTTAAAAAAAAAAAAAACTGTTTTGGGCGCAACAAGATTGCGCCCAAAATAGGTTGCGCCGCAAAAAAAAAACGGGTGTTAAAAAGAATTTCCGGTTGTTATCGTTTGTAATAAATTTATCTTTGATTTTTAAGATAAAATTTCAATTCTGAATCTTTTCTACCTTGGAGACGCTCGTTCCTGCAAACCCTAGAGACCGAAGAACCAACACTCAATGCTCGTTCCTGCAGTAGGGGCAGGCCGGCGCAGAGGGGGGGGGGGGGGGCAGCATGGGCGCCGGCCCAGGCCCCCAAAATTTTGGGGCCTCAAATTTTTTTTTTAGGTATGTATATATGTGTTAAATATGGGTAACAAAAAACCAGTATAGTCTAATGATCTTAGAGCACACCTTTCTCCAATAGGTCATGGGTTCGATTCTAGAATTTTACATCTTCGATCAGTTCAAGCATCAATTTTGGCTCCATCACCAGCGCTCAATTCTCATTGCAGGCCGTTGGTCGTGCACCGGGGTGGAGCGATCCCAACTTTTGTTGGATTTCTGTTCAGATTAAGTGTTCCAGCCCTAACGCTTCAATTTGCATACTAACTTTTTGCGTTTTGTTCTTCTATTTTTCCAATTTTGCATTAATTTGAATTTAATCTTGTTATAATCTTAGGAAACTCAACGATAATTGGTTGCCATATACTGAAACTCAAAAAGGGTTCATAGAGAAGAAAGGGAAAATATAAGTTTGCTTCCCTGTTGTGCGTTCCTCTGGTGTCTGAATTGTTATGAATTGGTGTTTGCTTCCCTGATGTGCTGTCCATGGTACATAGTTCCCTAGCTAGCTGGGAATGATTAAATCCTTTCAATGATTAATTTTAGTACCTAATTACATCATAATACTATTATTATTTTCGGCTCCCAACATCTCATAATGCCACACCACACAACACCAATCATATATATATATATTTTACAGCTTAATTTTGAAAGCATTAAGGTAACTGACGTTCTAATGATTGATCCGAATGAACATATTACTATACTTTTGGTTGTTAGTCTATTGAGTATTGATGTTTCTTTTCACTTTAGCAAATTTATATAATATATGTTCATATTCTATATATATAGCTAGCTGCAATTGAGATATATATGCACCCAAGGAAGTTGATTATATTTGCACAAAGAGCATCTCCAAAGCAATCTCATATTCCCATGTTAAATCTTGTGAATTTTTAGTGCGGTCCTCATGATTTGTAGTGTTGTCCCAACATCTTATAACTAGCTACCACTCTCACAATCATTGAAGTGGTAATCTGCATAACCCAAAATGCACATATGAAGTTGTACGTATTGCATATATTGAATGGCATAAATATTCAAAATGATTCAAACTTGCGTTGGGTGATGAGCCGACTGTGGTGTCCTAACCCACAGATCAGCGCAAGGAGGCTAGGAATGAACCAATTGCGGTGAAGGAACCTTCACATCAGGGCCATGTGTTCGAAGAAATGCCCGAGTCACAAAACTGTGTTGAGCATGAGTTAATTGTTGAATCTTCAAAAGATAATGGTGAGGGCTTGTTCGAGATGGCTTGTTGGACTGTAGGAGATCTCAACCCACAAGTTTGATTATGAAAAATTGTTTACAATATGCTCGGTCATCTCTTCTAGTGTTGCAGGAGAATTATTAGTTTGCTCTAACTTGCTTGTTAGTCTCCCTATGTAATTAAATTAAACATGGGCCTGTATAGCTTCTTTCCAATTTATACTTTAGTTTGGATTTGCATATATTCATGAAATTCTTTTTATCAATGTACATGTTTCATCTGTTGAGATTTTAGATGCGTAAAGCGGAATTTCAGAAAACGATTTCCTAACATCTAACCAAGGATCTCATGCATAAACCAAATAGATCATAGATAGGAAGAATCAAATACCTTTTGATGCGTGTTTGAATCTGCTGGAATGGAGAGAATAGAGCCTCACGTGTGACTCCTCTATTTGGTCCACCCGAGCTTGAATCTGGATCGCCTAGGACTCGGTTGCTAGAGCGAGGATCGAAGGCGAACGAAGGGAGAGAGCAAGAGAGGTGCGGCAACCTTGGGTAAAGTTGGATTAGGGTTTTCTCCTAGAAAGCCCTCCTTTTATATTACCATATGCAGATATCTTATTTCCTAAATAAGTATATCTTTTATTATTATTAATAACACTTTATTATTAACAATCCTTATCTCCCAAGTTATATCCTATATAACTTTATATTATATACTTTATATAATATGTCTCCCAATAAACTGATCCAGTCCAAACTCTAAGGGTGTGACCTCGTAGGACCCGGTAATAATAACAATAGACTTTATGACATACTTTATAACATATAGTCTATAAATCATAGTTGGCTTCTAGCAAAGCACTATGACTACCTAAAACTACCGGATTAAATATCTCCATAAATGATCCCACTTCATGATCAGTAATTGTATATTTGATTAAAGGACACAATTCCTTCAATCTCTCACTTGTCCTTAAAACAAGTGTGCAATGTTAAAATTTCATTTGTCACTTAGTGTCTTATCTGATTATATGATGAAACTCATCCTTACCGTCAAATACGTTTCTTGAACTCTTGAGATCAAACTGTCAGTACGGATGATTACTAATAATCCATCCGAGCATGGCCATGCGTTTTCACAGTTCTCACTCTTCAAGTGGCCGAGACACCAATCCTTTCCAAATGTATCATGGTATACACGGAATAGGAGGACATATTCAATCTTGTAAGACTACAGCTCCCACTCAACTTTTGGCAATCCCAATCACTGCCTTTATGACTGCCTGTTACGGTCAGCGTTTGACAGCGTCAAAGACATACCAGCAGTCAAATGATAACTATATCATACTCATGTCTAAGGAACTCACTAATCATGAATAATCCTAAAACTCCGCATTAAAGTCCCGAGAAGTCCTAAGATCGGTTTGTCCGATGTGTATCAGTATACACATCTATGTAATCGATTAGACATCTCCATGTCCCTATAACACATGAAACCCGGTGTTATCAATCAATCTCACATATGGTCTTTTGATCAAGTCATGTGTATCCAAGTTAACAACTTAGACCATGGACTTCTAACAATTTTATAATTTCAGTTCACTTAATGGGGTTTCATTCACCAAAACAGTTTTGATGAGCCCATTTGATAACTATTAAATTGTTTGGATACTTTATCTAATCCCAAGCAACGATTAAATAATAATATGAAACTCATATATAAGTCAAGCATAAATGTTTGTAATAATAAACAAGGCTTATCATAAAACAAACAATGTCTCAAAAGAACTCTCTAGTGTGTTTGAGTCCTTTGGCCCTAGTATGACTATCATACTTGGGCCTAGACATGGTCTTGGTCAAAAGGATCTGTAATGTTGTCATTTGTGTGCATTTTGCACATCCTCACATCTCCACTATCAACATAGTGTTTGATCATATGGTACTTCCGTAGAACATGTCTGGATTTGGAACTCTTCCAACTGATGGCTCCTTCATTCAGAATGAAGACATATCCAGACTGAGATTCAAAATCATTTATGTTTGTCTGAAAACTTGCATCAATATAGCGATTGACGACCAACTCGTTATCACCTCCAAATATCAAGAGATCATCCCTAGTCCTTCGTAAGTACTCCAGGATGTTCTTGGCTGCACACTAATGTGCATCACCCGGGTTTGATTGGTATCTTCTACACATACTCAAATCACATGCAACATCTGGGTGAGTACAAGTCATTGCATACATGATGGATCCTATGGCTGAGGCATAGGGAATCCTGCTCATCCTCTCAGTTTCACCAGGTGTCCTAGGACACTGGCTCTTGCTGAGATGTAAGCCATGTTGCATAGGCAAAAACCCTTTCTTAGAGTTCATCATATTGAATCTCCCAAGGACCTTATCCATATAAGTTCCCTGACTCAGACCAATAAGTTTCTTAGATCTATCTCTATAGATCTTAATGCCTAATATGTACTCAGCCTCTCCCAAGTCCTTCATTGAGAAATATTTCTTAAGCCACTCCTTAACTGTTTCCAGCATAGGAATGTCATTCCCAATGAGTAGTATGTCATCCACATACAGAACTAGGAAGGCCACTTTGCTCCCACTAAACTTCTTGTAGACACAGGGCTCTTCTTCGCATCTGATGAAGTCAAACTTTTTGATCACTTCATCAAAACGAAGATTCCAACTCCTGGATGCTTGCTTAAGTCCATAAATGGACTTCTTAAGCTTGCATATTCTCCTAGGGTTTTCTGGATCCTCAAAACCTTCTGGCTGCATCATGTATACATCCTCTTCTAAATACCCATTTAGAAAAGCGGTCTTGACATCCATTTGCCAAATCTCATAATCATGATAAGCGGCAATCGCTAGGAGTATCCTAATAGACCTGATCATAACGACCGGTGCGAACGTTTCATCATAGTCAATACCATGAACCTGTCTAAATCCTTTGGCAACTAGTCTTGCCTTATAGACAGAAACGTTTCCATCCTTGTCTGTTTTGATCTTAAAGACCCATTTGCATCCAATGGGTTTTACCCCATCAGGCAAATCTATCAAGTCCCATACTTGATTTTCAGACATGGAGTCCATTTCGGATTTCATGGCTTCCAGCCATTTTTCGGAGTCGGGGTCCGCCATCGCTTGCTTATAGGTCGCAGGCTCACCGTTCTCTAAAAGTAGAACGTCAATGCTAGCAGTCAAGACGTAATCCTCATAACGCCTAGGCAGCTGCCTTAGCCTATCTGATCTCCAATGTGGTCCAACAATAGGAGAGATTTCAGCTGCTGGGTTGACCACATCTGTATACGGGACCTCAGGTGCTTCATCAACTTGAGGAATTGCATCTTGGATCTGGGCAGTTTCCTTTGAGAAGGTACGCCCCCAAAGTCAAGTTCCTCAATGACATCGTCTATGTCCTCACTTTGTTGGGTTTGTTGCTCAGCTTGAATCTCATCAAGCTGAGCAACAACGATTTCCTAACATCTAACCACTGTTGAGATTTTAGATGCGTAAAGCGGAATTTCAGGAAACGATTTCCTAACAGCTCTGATACCACTGTTGAGATTTTAGATGCGTAAAGCGGAATTTCAGGAAACGATTTCCTAACATCTAACCAAGGATCTCA
Source organism: Rheum nobile (assembly GCA_027886185.1). Taxonomy (NCBI): domain Eukaryota; kingdom Viridiplantae; phylum Streptophyta; class Magnoliopsida; order Caryophyllales; family Polygonaceae; genus Rheum; species Rheum nobile. Next base: position 10,488,418 of record WOAB01000027.1, read on the forward strand.
TGCATAAACCAAATAGATCATAGATAGGAAGAATCAAATACCTTTTGATGCGTGTTTCAATCTGCTGGAATGGAGAGAATAGAGCCTCACGTGTGACTCCTCTATTTGGTCCACCCGAGCTTGAATCTGGATCGCCTAGGACTCGGTTGCTAGAGCGAGGATCGAAGGCGAACGAAGGGAGAGAGCAAGAGAGGTGCGGCAACCTTGGGTAAAGTTGGATTAGGGTTTTCTCCTAGAAAGCCCTCCTTTTATATTACCATATGCAGATATCTTATTTCCTAAATAAGTATATCTTTTATTATTATTAATAACACTTTATTATTAACAATCCTTATCTCCCAAGTTATATCCTATATAACTTTATATTATATACTTTATATAATATGTCTCCCAATAAACTGATCCAGTCCAAACTCTAAGGGTGTGACCTCGTAGGACCCGGTAATAATAACAATAGACTTTATGACATACTTTATAACATATAGTCTATAAATCATAGTTGGCTTCTAGCAAAGCACTATGACTACCTAAAACTACCGGATTAAATATCTCCATAAATGATCCCACTTCATGATCAGTAATTGTATATTTGATTAAAGGACACAATTCCTTCAATCTCTCACTTGTCCTTAAAACAAGTGTGCAATGTTAAAATTTCATTTGTCACTTAGTGTCTTATCTGATTATATGATGAAACTCATCCTTACCGTCAAATACGTTTCTTGAACTCTTGAGATCAAACTGTCAGTACGGATGATTACTAATAATCCATCCGAGCATGGCCATGCGTTTTCACAGTTCTCACTCTTCAAGTGGCCGAGACACCAATCCTTTCCAAATGTATCATGGTATACACGGAATAGGAGGACATATTCAATCTTGTAAGACTACAGCTCCCACTCAACTTTTGGCAATCCCAATCACTGCCTTTATGACTGCCTGTTACGGTCAGCGTTTGACAGCGTCAAAGACATACCAGCAGTCAAATGATAACTATATCATACTCATGTCTAAGGAACTCACTAATCATGAATAATCCTAAAACTCCGCATTAAAGTCCCGAGAAGTCCTAAGATCGGTTTGTCCGATGTGTATCAGTATACACATCTATGTAATCGATTAGACATCTCCATGTCCCTATAACACATGAAACCCGGTGTTATCAATCAATCTCACATATGGTCTTTTGATCAAGTCATGTGTATCCAAGTTAACAACTTAGACCATGGACTTCTAACAATTTTATAATTTCAGTTCACTTAATGGGGTTTCATTCACCAAAACAGTTTTGATGAGCCCATTTGATAACTATTAAATTGTTTGGATACTTTATCTAATCCCAAGCAACGATTAAATAATAATATGAAACTCATATATAAGTCAAGCATAAATGTTTGTAATAATAAACAAGGCTTATCATAAAACAAACAATGTCTCAAAAGAACTCTCTAGTGTGTTTGAGTCCTTTGGCCCTAGTATGACTATCATACTTGGGCCTAGACATGGTCTTGGTCAAAAGGATCTGTAATGTTGTCATTTGTGTGCATTTTGCACATCCTCACATCTCCACTATCAACATAGTGTTTGATCATATGGTACTTCCGTAGAACATGTCTGGATTTGGAACTCTTCCAACTGATGGCTCCTTCATTCAGAATGAAGACATATCCAGACTGAGATTCAAAATCATTTATGTTTGTCTGAAAACTTGCATCAATATAGCGATTGACGACCAACTCGTTATCACCTCCAAATATCAAGAGATCATCCCTAGTCCTTCGTAAGTACTCCAGGATGTTCTTGGCTGCACACTAATGTGCATCACCCGGGTTTGATTGGTATCTTCTACACATACTCAAATCACATGCAACATCTGGGTGAGTACAAGTCATTGCATACATGATGGATCCTATGGCTGAGGCATAGGGAATCCTGCTCATCCTCTCAGTTTCACCAGGTGTCCTAGGACACTGGCTCTTGCTGAGATGTAAGCCATGTTGCATAGGCAAAAACCCTTTCTTAGAGTTCATCATATTGAATCTCCCAAGGACCTTATCCATATAAGTTCCCTGACTCAGACCAATAAGTTTCTTAGATCTATCTCTATAGATCTTAATGCCTAATATGTACTCAGCCTCTCCCAAGTCCTTCATTGAGAAATATTTCTTAAGCCACTCCTTAACTGTTTCCAGCATAGGAATGTCATTCCCAATGAGTAGTATGTCATCCACATACAGAACTAGGAAGGCCACTTTGCTCCCACTAAACTTCTTGTAGACACAGGGCTCTTCTTCGCATCTGATGAAGTCAAACTTTTTGATCACTTCATCAAAACGAAGATTCCAACTCCTGGATGCTTGCTTAAGTCCATAAATGGACTTCTTAAGCTTGCATATTCTCCTAGGGTTTTCTGGATCCTCAAAACCTTCTGGCTGCATCATGTATACATCCTCTTCTAAATACCCATTTAGAAAAGCGGTCTTGACATCCATTTGCCAAATCTCATAATCATGATAAGCGGCAATCGCTAGGAGTATCCTAATAGACCTGATCATAACGACCGGTGCGAACGTTTCATCATAGTCAATACCATGAACCTGTCTAAATCCTTTGGCAACTAGTCTTGCCTTATAGACAGAAACGTTTCCATCCTTGTCTGTTTTGATCTTAAAGACCCATTTGCATCCAATGGGTTTTACCCCATCAGGCAAATCTATCAAGTCCCATACTTGATTTTCAGACATGGAGTCCATTTCGGATTTCATGGCTTCCAGCCATTTTTCGGAGTCGGGGTCCGCCATCGCTTGCTTATAGGTCGCAGCCTCACCGTTCTCTAAAAGTAGAACGTCAATGCTAGCAGTCAAGACGTAATCCTCATAACGCCTAGGCAGCTGCCTTAGCCTATCTGATCTCCAATGTGGTCCAACAATAGGAGAGATTTCAGCTGCTGGGTTGACCACATCTGTATACGGGACCTCAGGTGCTTCATCAACTTGAGGAATTGCATCTTGGATCTGGGCAGTTTCCTTTGAGAAGGTACGCCCCCAAAGTCAAGTTCCTCAATGACATCGTCTATGTCCTCACTTTGTTGGGTTTGTTGCTCAGCTTGAATCTCATCAAGCTGAGCAACAACGATTTCCTAACATCTAACCACTGTTGAGATTTTAGATGCGTAAAGCGGAATTTCAGGAAACGATTTCCTAACAGCTCTGATACCACTGTTGAGATTTTAGATGCGTAAAGCGGAATTTCAGGAAACGATTTCCTAACATCTAACCAAGGATCTCATGCATAAACCAAATAGATCATAGATAGGAAGAATCAAATACCTTTTGATGCGTGTTTCAATCTGCTGGAATGGAGAGAATAGAGCCTCACGTGTGACTCCTCTATTTGGTCCACCCGAGCTTGAATCTGGATCGCCTAGGACTCGGTTGCTAGAGCGAGGATCGAAGGCGAACGAAGGGAGAGAGCAAGAGAGGTGCGGCAGCCTTGGGTAAAGTTGGATTAGGGTTTTCTCCTAGAAAGCCCTCCTTTTATATTACCATGTGTAGATATCTTATTTCCTAAATAAGTATATCTTTTATTATTAATAATAACACTTTATTATTGACAATCCTTATCTCCCAAGTTATATCCTATATAACTTTATATTATATACTTTATATAATATGTCTCCCAATAAACTGATCCAGTCCAAACTATAAGGGTGTGACCTCGTAGGACCCTGTAATAATAGCAATAGACTTTATGACATACTTTATAACATATAGTCTATAAATCATAGTTAGCTTCTAGCAAAACACTATGACTATCTAAAACTACCGGATTAAATATCTCCATAAATGGTCTCACTTCATGATCAGTAATTGCATATTTGATTAAAGGACACAATTCCTTCATCATCCTCAAGAACTAACTTGCAGAAAGTAAAAAAGAATGAACTATAGAATACCAGGCATATTAACCCCTTGCAAGAAATGCATCTCAAAAAGAATGAGAAGACTGATTTGAACAAAGAACCGACCCAACTTCTTTCCCTTATTCTCACAGGTTTGGGGCACTCTCATTATGCAAAAAAAATACAAAGGGCTTGATTATTTTTGGGAAGTCTTGGTGACTATTGGATGTTCCATTTTTATTCTTTATCCGGTAAGTTTTTTTACTCTTAAATCCTTTCTGTAGTATTAGTAATCTGAGTTTCTTAACTTGCATAAGATATGACTCTTGTGACTACTTCAACTTAGTTGTCTTTAATAAGTAGATCGGTGGATGTGTGGTCTGTGCAAAGCTTACCTAATGAGCTACCTTAATCTTTGCTTGTAACATGTTATGGATGTACTGAACTATTCTCTTGTTAAGTCTCAACTGTTTGGAGTATTGAGAGTCGAGGGAGTGAACCATGATTTATTAAGTCATTCCATATGATTATGATATTTTTGTTGACATATCCACTTTCATCCATGTTGATCACTTCGTGAATTAGTGAACTAGCCTTTTTAAAGTATGTAACCCTTTAAAGGGAGTGAGGTCCAATTTATATTATAAGGTTTTTGTATTAACATATTTTTTACTATATTAACTATCTTATGAGCACCGTTTATATTATAAACATGATTACCAAACACACCTTTTGTATTAACATATTTTTACTATATTAACTATCTTATGAGCACCGTTTGCATTATAAACATGATTACCAAACACACCTGTATACTACAACCATGTCATCCTTTTGGACCCTTTCTTGTCTAGGCTACAAATTAAAGCCACCAATGCCCTCACATACCTCTCTACTTGCATTCACTCTTTTCTCCTTTTCTTTCTTTTTGTCCCCCTTCTCTTGCATATTTTAGGCAGTTTGGCATTCCTTGATAAAAGAAAATAAGTTTTTATATCTATTATGTGTGTCCAGTACATGTTGTCTTGGAAATTTTTTATAAACTGTAACACATTAGGTTTATTTATTATAACAATATCTATGTTTTGTGTCCAATACATGTTGTCCCCCTTCTCTTGCATATTTTAGGCAGTTAGGCTGCAGGTGACAGTAGTCCTTACAACAGAGGAAAAGAAAGTACAATTTGGGGAGTCTTCCTAATGATCGGTTATCTTGGGTACTAACTGGAACCTAGCTTCTCCATAGGTACTTGTTGAGTTTTATTGTTGATAATCTCTCATATAGTACATAACAAATTGCTTGACGTATCTAATGTACTTGTGCTCAATGAGTAGAGAAGTGTGAAAAAGGTGCAAAAAGGAAATGGAGCGAAAGAAAATATTGAGAATGCTTTTTCTTGCAGTCTTGCCTTTTTGTGCTCAATTTAATATACTGATGTTTTCTTTGACTTGGTTTATTATTACATATGTAGGAGAGATTGGATGATATATATTATTCATCCTTTTAAGGAAATAGTATATTGGCTTGATCCCCTTGGATTAAAAGTAAGGAATGATATCAAGAGTATAATTGAAATGTACGTAAGGATATGTTTATTAATTTCAAAATCTACTAAATCTGAATGACATTATGACAAGTTCACTTGTTTGTAAATAGGGCTATGAAAATGTGGATCGCGCAAAAGAATCTGAACACACCTAAGAAGCCTATAAAGTGGATTGGAGTAAAGGTTAGTTGTATTTTATGTATGTATATATATGATGGTTTATTCATAGGAAGGTTTAGGAGTAGACATGCATGATATTTAAATATCATTGGGCAAAAATTTAATTTCACTTTTCATTTACTTTTGCAGTGTCCTTGTCAAACAAAGAATACATATTGTGGATATTATGTTCTTCAGTATATACTAGATATTATGAAAGGAGGACAAGACTCTACTCCTGGAGAGGTATATGTTAAACTTATATTTGCACGCTAGTATTCATATTTAATTGGATTTCAATCGAAGTAAAATATATACTTTTGACATGTGCAGTGTTATCCAGAACCGATTGGGCTGAAGCCACTGTCAAAGGACAAAATAGATGAGGTTCGAGATCAATAGATTACTTTTGTGCAAAGGTTTATATTTTAATTGGTTAAATTGTGCAAGTGATATTATTAGGAAATTAACATTAATTAGTTTACATGTAATAGTGATTTGTTCATTACTGACTTTGAATTGATGACCAAGTTAGGTACGTACGTTGTTACATGTTCGATATTGTGAACGATGTTTGATTATATTTGGATGGTTGTCGGATGTTCATTGGAATTGTTTGTCGTAGGTAAATGTTATAAAATTCGAATAGATTTATGTATCCATCATATTGTTTATAATAGTGACCCAATAAATGGGACATACAATATAACTATGGTTGTAACAAATTAATGACGATGAGATTTTACTACAGTTGTAAACATTTTACTACGGGTGAATCATTCCTTTTTATTACGATTTAAACAATATAGTACGTGCACATTTAACACGGTTCATTGTCTTTTACTACGGTTGAAATAATTTAACTACAAGTAAAATTACCACGGTTGCTTTGGTTGAAACAACTTTACTACATGTCCAATTACCACGGTTGTCACTATTATTACGGGTCTTAATGTGAATGAAAAATGTGTTTTTTACAATAGTTACATATTTACTACGGTTGGGGACCGTAGTAAATATGTAACCGTAGTAAATATACAACCATATTAAAACAACAACCGTGATTAAACGACAGTAGTATATTTACTACAGTTACATCTTTACCACGGTTCCCGAACCATAGTAAATATATAACCGTAGTAAAACAACGACTGTAGTATATTTACTACGGTTACATCTTTACCACGGTTCCCGAACCATAGTAAATAAGTAACCGTAGTAAATATGTAACCGTAGTAAACAAGTTTATAACGGTCACTTTTACTACGATTCACAACCGTAGTATTATATGCATTTGGAACCGTAGTAAACTTGTCATTTTTTACTAGTGATCCAATCCTTAGCGAGGGATGTTTTCGTGGCTGCTGCTTGTGACGGCATGGAGGCCTTGCCTATACCCAGTGATAACAACAATCACCTAGACGTGGTGACCGAAAAGGAGCAGCCTATGGATCATGATGTTACAACGGAGGCCGAGATAGATACCAATACGGTGCCTATTGTCAGCGAGGAAAACACACCTTTGGCCACACCATCAGTACCGAGTAAGGAGGACGCTTTGGAGCCTACGGCGTTTCCTTTGGCCCCTCAAGAGGATCAACATCAGACCCCATTGGTTCCATTCCAAGGAAGTTATGAGGACCGTACTTCACCTAGCTCTCATTACTATGTGCTCACAATTGAAGGGGGAATAATATTTCCATCCCTTGTTCTTCATAGTTCTTTTCTCCATGGTTTCTCTATGTCTTCTTTTCCTACTAACCCCAAGTCTTGGGAGTATAGTTTGCCTTGTGTGCGCTTTGTTGTGTGTAGGTTACCTCATCAAGCGCCATGGCCGCCACCACTAGCTTTGGCGCCTGCTGCACAACCACCATCACCTACGGTGTTATTGCAATTACCTTGAGAGGAGAACTAGGATGCTATGATGTCATCCATCTCAGCCTACCATCACTTGTTGAGAACTTGGATGTATGTTGAAGCATTGTAGGAGCCCCCCGACCTTGGAAACTACAACCTTGTGACTCGAGAATATTTCCCACACTTGCCCCGTGAGGAGACTAGCTATCATCCTCCTAGGAAACGCAAGATTGATCCTGATGCATCAAGTTCATGGCACAAAGTGAAGAGAATTAGGGACTATGATTATCATCACCATGTGCCCAACGATATTCTAATTTATACACCCATGGCTTCACTTTCTTCCTTCTTCACATCTTTACTTGTCGAATCGAGGACGATTCGAGGCCAAGTGGGGGAGAATGATGACTCGGGGCATGCGTACACTTAGAGGGACTTGGAGATGTTGAATCGTGGGCCGATGGAGGACTAGAGGACCCTGATTTGGTTGCACGAGCCACCTTACCCACATCTTGGCTCACTTCCATACAAGGGATGTTGCATGCTTATCCATAGTTCTATTTTTAAGACTTTCTATTAGTGGCAGTTTGTGAGACTGAAAGTTTTTGTTTTGCTATTTTCGTATTTCCTAGCTACGCTATATTTAGTATTTACTTTGATCAATTTTTAGTAATAGGAATAGCTTAGGATAAGATAGGGCCGGCCCAATAGGGGACGTGCCATCACTTTAGTTTCTATCTTATGTTTTGTCTATTTATACTCTTATTTTACCTTAATGAAAGGTAGATTGAATTTTGAGAGCAACTTGGCTAAGTTGTTTTCAAGATTATTCAGTCCAAAACATTCTCTTTCCTAGTAATCATTCATTCCAAAACACTCAAAACATTCGAATCCCTCAAACACACAAGCCGGAGATCAATCAACCAAAACCCTAATTCGCGGCAGCACATGCGACACGATTTTGTAGACGCTGTAAGTTTTGATTCCCTATTCCAAACACTCTGAAATTCACTCAAATCGGAGTTCGGAGAAGAAAGTTATATTTTGCCAAAGACGGGACCAAAAACAGAGATTTCTTGTGCGCCAAGGCGAGTTCTTTGCCTTCAAGAACGTGGCTACCAAGGGGTTTCACATCATGACGTGCCCACCCCTATATATACTAGCCTAATTTTCTTTAGCTTCTTAATCATGTAATCGCACAGGAACCTGCCTAATAGCCTTGGTCAAGGCTAATGGGTAGATTCCTGATCGATTCACTGCTCCTGAGCATGACGGCGGCACTGTCGTAGGCCATGGCCGTGTTTTCCCTATGTGCATTTGCCCTACTCGCATTTCCATCCATGGGGAGAAAGATGGCGTGATCCAATCCTTAGCGAGGCATGTTTTCGTGGCTGCTGCTTGTGACGGAATGGAGGCCTTGCCTATACCCAGTGATAAAAACAATCACCTAGACGTGGTGACCGAAAACGAGCAGCCTATGGATCATGATGTTCAAACGGAGGCCGAGACGGGTACCAATACGGTGCCTATTAATGTCAGCGAGGAAAACACACCGTGGGCCACACCATCAGTACCGAGTAAGGAGGATGCTTTGGAGCCTACGGCGTTTCCTTTGGCCCCTCAAGCGGATCAACATCAAACCCCTTTGGTTCCTTTCCAAGGAAGTTGTGAGGACCGCACTTCACCTAGCTCTCATCACTATATGCTCACATTTGAAGGGGGAATCTCATATCCTTCCCTTGTTCTTTATAGTTCTTTTCTCCATGGTTTCTCTATGTCTTCTTTTCCTACTAACCCCAAGTCTTGGGAGTATAGTTTGCCTTGTGTGCGCTTTGTTGTGTGTAGGTTATACTTTGCCAAAGACGGGACCAAAAACAGAGATTTCTTGTGCGCCAAGGCGAGTTCTTTGCCTTCAAGAACGTGGCTACCAAGGGGTTTCACATCATGACGTGCCGACCCCTATATATAGTAGCTTAATTTTCTTTAGCTTCTTAATCATATAATCGCACAGGAACCGGCCTAATAGCCTTGACCATCTCGCAATAGAGATGGTCAAGGCTAATGGGCAGATTCCTGTGTGATTCACTGCTCCTGAGCATGACGGCGGCACTGTCGTAGGCCATGGCCGTGTTTTCCCTATGTGCATTTGCCCTACTCGCATTTCCATCCATGGGGAGAAAGATGGCGTGATCCAATCCTTAGCGAGGGATGTTTTCGTGGCTGCTGCTTGTGACGGAATGGAGGCCTTGCCTATACCCAGTGATAAAAACAATCACCTAGACGTGGTGACCGAAAACGAGCAGCCTATGGATCATGATGTTCAAACGGAGGCCGAGACGGTTACCAATACGGTGCCTATTAATGTCAGCGAGGAAAACACACCGTGGGCCACACCATCAGTACCGAGTAAGGAGGATGCTTTGGAGCATACGGCGTTTCCTTTGGCCCCTCAAGCGGCTCAACATCAAACCCCTTTGGTTCCTTTCCAAGGAAGTTGTGAGGACCGCACTTCACCTAGCTCTCATCACTATGTGCTCACAATTGAAGGGGGAATCTCATATCCTTCCCTTGTTCTTCATAGTTCTTTTCTCAATGGTTTCTCTATGTCTTCTTTTCCTACTAACCCCAAGACTTGGGAGTATAGTTTGCCTTGTATGCGCTTTGTTGTGTGTAGGTTACCTCATCAAGCACCATGGCCGCCACCACTAGCTTTGGCGCCTGCTGCACAACCACCATCACCTACGGTGTTATTGCCATTACCTTGGGAGGAGAACTTGGACGCTACGGTGTCATCCATCTCAGCCCACCGCCACTTGTTGAAAACTTGGATGTATGTTGAAGCATTGAAGGAGCCCTCCGACCTTGGAAACTATAACCTTATGACTCGAGAATATTTCCCACCCTTGCCTCGTGAGGAGACTAGCTATCATCCTCCTAGGAAACGCAAGCTTGATCCTGATGCATCAAGTTCATGGCACAAAGTGAAGAGAATTAAGGACTATGATTATCATCTCCATGTGCCCAACGATATTCTAATTTATACACCCATGGCTTCACTTTCTTCCTTCTTCACATCTTTACTTGTCGAATCGAGGACGATTTGAGGCCAAGTGGGGGAGAATGATGACTCGGGGCCTGCGTATACTTGGAGTGACTTGGAGATGTTGAAACATGGGCGGATGGAGGTCCAGAGGACCCTAATTTGGTTGCACGAGCCATCTTAGCCACATCTTGGCTCACTTCCATACAAGGGATGTTGCATGCTTATCCATAGTTCTATTTTTTAGACTTTCTATTAGTGGCAGTTTGTGAGACTGAAAGTTTTTGTTTTGCTATTTTCGTATTTCCTAGATTCGCTATATTTACTATTTACTTTGATCTATTTTCAGTCATAGGAATAGCTTAGGAGAAGCTAGGGCCGGCCCAATAGGGGACGTGCCATCACTTTAGTTTCTATCTTATGTTTTGTCTATTTATACTCTTGTTTTACCTTAATGAAAGGTAGATTGAATTTTGAGAGCAACTTGGCTAAGTTATTTTCAAGATTATTCATTCCAAAACATCCTCTTTCCTAGTAATCATTCATTCCAAAACACTCAAAACATTCGAATCCCTCAAACACACAAACCGGAGATCAATCAACCGAAACCCTAATTCGCGGCAGCACCTGCGACACGATTTTGTAGACGCCGTAATTTTTGATTCCCTGATTCAAACGCTTTGAAATTTGGAGGGATTAATGTAGACTTCTGGTTCTTTATTCTCGAGTTGGAATTACGCAATTCGGTGTTCGGAGCAGAACGTTATACTTTGCCAAAGACGGGACCAAAAACAGAGATTTCTTGTGCGCCAAGGCGAGTTCTTTGCCTTGAAGAACGTGGCTACCAAGGGGTTTCACATCATGACATGCCCACCCCTATATATACTTGCTTAATTTTCTTTAGCTTCTTAATCATGTAATCGCACAGGAACCTGCCCAATTGCCTTGACCATCTCGCAATAGAGATGGTCAAGGCTAATGGGCAGATTCCTGTGCGCTTCACTGCTCCTGAGCTTGACGGCGGCACTGTCGTAGGCCATGGCCTCCTTTTCCCTATGTGCATTTGCCCTACTCGCATTTCCATCCATGGGGAGAAAGATGGCGTGATCCAATCCTTAGCGAGGGATGTTTTCGTGGCTGCTGCTTGTGACGGCATGGAGGCCTTGCCTATACCCAGTGATAACAACAATCACCTAGACGTGGTGACCGAAAAGGAGCATCCTATGGATCATGATGTTACAACGGAGGCCGAGACGGATACCAATACAGTGCCTATTAATGTCAGCGAGGAAAACAAACCTTTGGCCACACCATCAGTACCGAGTAAAGAGGATGCTTTGGAGCCTACGGCGTTTCCTTTGGCCCCTCAAGCGGATCAACATCAGACCCCATTGGTTCCATTCCAAGGAATTTGTGAGGACCGCACTTCACCTAGCTCTCATCACTATATGCTCACAATTGAAGGGGGAATCTCATATCCTTCCCTTGTTCCTCATAGTTCTTTTCTCCATGGTTTCTCCATGGTTTCTCTATGTCTTCTTTTCCTACTAACCCCAAGTCTTGGGAGTATAGTTTGCCTTGCGTGTGCTTTGTTGTGTGTAGGTTACCTCATCAAGCGCCATGGCCGCCACCACTAGCTTTGGCGCCTGCTGCACAACCACCATTACCTACGGTGTTATTGCCATTACCTTGGGAGGAGAACTTGGATGCTACGGTGTCATCCATCTCAACCCACCGCCACTTGTTGAGAACTTGGATGTACGTTGAAGCATTGAAAGAGCCCCACGACTTTGGAAACTACAACCTTGTGACTCGAGAATATTTCCCACCCTTCGCCCGTGAGGAGACTAGCTATCATCCTCCTAGGAAACGCAAGCTTGATCCTGATGCATCAAGTTCATGGCACAAAGTTAAGAGAATTAGGGACTATGATTACCATCTCCATGTGCCCAACGATATTCTAATTTATACACCCATGGCTTAACTTTCTTCCTTCTCCACATCTTTACTTGTCGAATCGAGGATGATTCGAGGCCAAGTGGGGGAGAATGATGACTCGGGGCCTGCGTACACTTGGAGGGACTTGGAGTGTTGAATCGACGGCTGATGGAGGTCCAGAGGACCCTAATTTGGTTGCACGAGCCACGTTAGCCACATATTGGCTCACTTCCATACAAGGGATGTTGCATGCTTATCCATAGTTCTATTTTTAAGACTTTCTATTAGTGGCAGTTTGTGAGACTGAAAGTTTTTGTTTTGCTATTTTCGTATTTCCTAGCTACGCTAAATTTACTATTTACTTTGATCTATTTTTAGTCATAGGAATAGCTTAGGAGAAGCTAGGGCCGGCCCAATAGGGGACGTGCCATCACTTTAGTTTCTATCTTATGTTTTGTCTATTTATACTCTTGTTTTACCTTAATGAAAGGTAGATTGAATTTTGAGAGCAACTTGGCTAAGTTGTTTTCAAGATTACTCAGTCCCAAACATCCTCTTCCCTAGTAATCATTCATTCCAAAACACTCAAAACATTCGAATCCCTCAAACACACAAACCAGAGATCAATCAACCGAAACCCTAATTCGAGGCAACACCTGCGACACGATTTTGTAGACGCCTTAACTTTTGATTCCCTGATTCAAACCCTCTGAAATTCGGAGGGATTAATGTAGACTGCTGGATTTTTTTTATAATTTATATGTTTTATATTTTTTTTAGAGATTTATATGTATTCTTTTATAGATATTTTTTTAAATTTAATAAGTTAGGAGTATATATATTTTATAGATATTTTTTATAGATTTTAAATAAGAATATAATTTTTTTATTTTTTTAAATTAAATCTGGTCCAATCCGGTCTCGGACCGGACCAGACCGGACCGGACCTATCCGGTCCGGTCCGGTCTCTGGTCCAAAATATCCCAAAAATCCGGTCCATCAGACCGGATGAACAACCCTACAATTCGGAGAAGAAAGTTATACTTTGCCAAAGACGGGACCAAAAACAAAGATTTCTTGTGCGCCAAGGCGAGTTCTTTGCCTTCAAGAACGTGGCTACCAAGGTGGTTCACATCATGACGTGCCCACCCCTATATATACTAGCTTAATTTTCTTTAGCTTCATAATCATGTAATCGCATAGGAACCTGCCCAATAGCCTTGACCATCTCGAAATAGAGATGGTCAAGGCTAATGGGCAGATACCTATGCGATTCACTGCTCTTGAGCTTTACGGAGGCACTGTCGTAGGCCATGGCCGCGTTTTCCCTACGCGCATTTGCCCTACTCGCATTTCCATCCATGGGGAGAAAGATGGCGTGATCCAATCCTTAGCGAGGGGATTTTTCGTGGCTGTTGCTTGTGACGGCATGGAGGCCTTGCCTATACCCAGTGATAACAACAATCACCTAGACGTGGTGACCGAAAAGGAGCAGCCTATGGATCATGATGTTACAACGGAGGCCAAGACGGATACCAATACTGTGCCTATTGTCAGCGAGGAAAACACACCTTTGGCTACACCATCAGTACCGAGTAAGGAGGATGATTTGGAGCCTACGACGTTTCCTTTGGCCCCTCAAGCGGATCAACATCAGACCCTATTGGTTCTGTTCCAAAGAAGTTGTGAGGACCGCACTTCACCTAGCTCTCATCACTATGTGCTCACAATTGAAGGGGGAATCTCATATCCTTCCCTTGTTCTTCATAGTTCTTTTCTCCATGGTTTCTCTATGTCTTCTTTTCCTACTAACCCCAAGTCTTGGGAGTATAGTTTGCCTTGTGTACGCTTTGTTGTGTGTAGGTTACCTCATCAAGCGCCATGGCCGCCACCACTAGCTTTGGCGCCTGCTGCACAACCACCATCACCTACGATGTTATTGCCATTACCTTGGGAGGAGAACTTGGATGCTACAGTGTCATCCATCTCAGCCCACCGCCACTTGTTGAGAACTTGGATGTATGTTGAAGCATTGAAGGAGCCTTCCGACCTTGGAAACTACAACCTTGTGACTCGAGAATATTTCCCACCCTTGCCCCGTGAGGAGACTAGCTATCTTCCTCCTTGGAAACGCAAGCTTGATCCTGATGCATCAAGTTCATGGCACAAAGTGGAGAGAATTAGGGACTATGATTATCATCTCCATGTGCCCGACGATATTCTAATTTATACATCCATGGCTTAACTTTCTTCCTTCTTCACATCGTTACTTGTCGAATCGAGGACGATTCGAGGCCAAGTGGGGGAGAATGATGACTCGGGGCCTGCGTACACTTGGAGGGACTTGGAGATGTTGAATCGATGGCAGATGGAGGTCCAGAGGACCCTAATTTGGTTGCACGAGCAACCTTAGCCACATCTTGGCTCACTTCCATACAAGGGATGTTGCATGCTTATCCATAGTTCTATTTTAAAGACTTTCTATTAGTGGCAGTTTGTGAAACTGGAAGTTTTTGTTTTGCTATTTTCGTATTTCCTAGCTACGCTAAATTTACTATTTAGTTTGATCTATTTTTAGTCATAGGAATAGCTTAGGAGAAGCTAGGGCCGGCCCAATAGGGGACGTGCCATCACTTTAGTTTCTATCTTATGTTTTGTCTATTTATACTCTTGTTTTACCTTAATGAAAGGTAGATTGAATTTTGAGAGCAACTTGGCTAAGTTGTTTTCAAGATTACTAAGTCTAAAACATCCTCTTTCCTAGTAATCATTCATTCCAAAACACTCAAAACATTCGAATCCCTCAAACACACAAACCAGAGATCAATCAACCGAAACCCTAATACGCGGCAACATCTGCGACACGATTGTGTAGACGCCGTAACCTTTGATTCCCTAATTCAAACGCTCTGAAATTCGGAGGGATTAATGTAGACTTCTGGATCTTTATTTTCGAGTTGGAATCACTCAATTCGGAGTTCGGAGAAGAAAGTTATACTTTGCCAAAGACGGGACCAAAAACAGAGATTTCTTGTGCGCCAAGGCCAGTTCTTTGCCTTCGAGAACGTGGCTACCAAGGGGTTTAACATCATGACGTGCCAACCCCTATATATACTAGCTTAATTTTCTTTAGCTTCTTAATCATGTAATCACATAGGAACCTGCCTAATAGCCTTGACCATCTCGCAATAGAGATGGTCAAGGCTAATGGGCAGATTCTTGTGCGATTCACTGCTCCTGAGCTTTACGGTGGCACTGTCGTAGGCCATGGCCGCGTTTTTCCTACGTGCATTTGCCCTACTCGCATTTCCATCCAAGGAAAGAAAGATGGCGTGATCCAATCCTTAGCGAAGGGATTTTTCGTGGCTGCTGCTTGTGACGGCATGGAGACTTGCCTATACCCAATGATAACAACAATCACCTAGACGTGGTGACCGAAAAAGAGCAGCTTATGGATCATGATGTTACAACGGAGGCCAAGACAGATACCAATACGGTGCCTATTGTCAGCGAGGAAAACACACCTTTGACCACACCATCGGTACCGAGTAAGGAGGATGCTTTGGAGCCTACAGCGTTTCCTTTGGCCCCTCAAGCGGATCAACATCAGACCCCATTGGTTCCATTCCAAAGAAGTTGTGAGGACCGCACTTCACCTAGCTCTCATCACTATGTGCTCACAATTGAAGGGGGAATCTCATATCCATCCCTTGTTCTTCATAGTTCTTTTCTCCATGGTTTCTCTATGTCTTCTTTTCCTACTAACCCCAAGTCTTGGGAGTATAGTTTGCCTTGTGTGCGCTTTGTTGTGTGTAGGTTACCTCATCAAGCGCCATGGCCGCCACCACTAGCTATGGCGCCTGCTGCACAACCACCCTCACCTAAAGTGTTATTGTTATTACCTTGGGAGGAGAACTTGGATGCTACGGTCCTCCATCTCATCCCACCTCCACTTGTTGAGAACTTGGATGTATGTTGAAGCATTGAAGGAGCCCTCCGACCTTGGAAACTATAACCTTGTGACTAGAGAATATTTCCCACCCTTGCCCCATGAGGAGACTAGCAATCCTCCTCCTAGGAAACGCAAGCTTGATCCTGATGCATCGAATTCATGGCACAAAGTGAAGAGAATTAGGGACTATGATTATCATCTCCATGTGCCCAACGATATTCTAATTTATACACCCATGGCTTCACTTTCTTCCTTCTTCACATCTTTACTTGTCGAATCGAGGATGATTCGAGGCCAAGTGGGGGAGAATGATGACTCGGGGCCTGGGTACACTTGGAAGGACTTGGAGATGTTGAATCGAGGGCCGATGGAGGTCGAGAGGACCTTAATTTGGTTGCACGAGCCACCTTAGCCCCATCTTGGCTCACTTCCATACAAGGGATGTTGCATGCTTATCCATAGTTCTATTTTTAAGACTTTTTATTAGTGGCAGTTTGTGAGACTGAAATTTTTTGTTTTGCTATTTTTGTATTTCCTATCTAGGCTATATTTACTATTTACTTTGATCTATTTTTAGTCGTAGGAATAGCTTAGGAGAAGCTAGGGCCGGCCCAATAGGGGACGTTCCATCACTTTAGTTTCTATCTTATGTTTTGTCTATTTATACTCTTGTTTTACCTTAATGAAAGGTAGATTGAATTTTGAGAGCAACTTGGCTAAGTTGTTTTCAAGATTATTCAATCCAAAACATCCTCTTTCCTAGTAATCATTCATTCCAAAACACTCAAAACATTCGAATCCCTCAAACACACAAACCAGAGATCAATCAACCGAAACCCTAATTCGCGGCAGCACCTGCGACACGATTTTGTAGATGCCATAACTTTTGATTCCCTGATTCAAACGATCTGAAATTTGGAGGGATTAATGTAGACTTCTGGATCTTTATGATCGAGTTGGAATCACTCAACTCGGAGTTCGGAGCAGAAAGTATACTTTGTCAAAGACGGGACCCAAAAACAGAGATTTCTTGTTTGCCAAGGCGAGTTCTTTGCCATAAAAAACGTGGCTACCAAGGGGTTTCACATCATGACGTGCCCACCCCTATATATACTAGCTTAATTTTCTTTAGCTTCTTAATCATGTAATCGCATAGGAACCTGCCCAATAGCCTTGACCATCTCGCAATAGAGATGGTCAAGGCTAATGGGCAGATTCCTATGCGATTCACTACTCCTGAGCTTGACGGCGGCCCCGTCGTAGGCCATGGCTGCGTTTTCCCTATGCGCATTTGCCCTACTCGCATTTCCATCCATGGGGAGAAAGATGGCGTATTCCAATCCTTAGCGAGGGGATTTTTCGTGGCTGCTGCTTGTGACGACATGGAGGCCTTGCCTATACCCAGTGATAACAACAATCACCTAGACGTGGTGACCGAAAACGAGCAGCCTATGGATCATGATGTTACAACGGAGGCCGAGAAGGATACCAATACGGTGCCTATTGTCAGCGAGGAAAACAGACCTTTGGCCACACCATCAGTACCGAGTAAGGAGAATGCTTTGGAGCCTACGGCATTTCCTTTGGCCCCTCAAGCGGATCAACATCAGACCCCATTGGTTCCATTCCAAGGAAGTTGTGAGGACCGCACTTCACCTAGCTCTCATCACTATATGCTCACATTTGAAGGGGGAATCTCATATCCTTCCCTTGTTCTTCATAGTTCTTTTCTCCATGGTTTCTCTATGTCTTCTTTTCCTACTAACCCCAAGTCTTGGGAGTATAGTTTGCCTTGTGTGCGGTTTGTTGTGTATAGGTTATACTTTGCCAAAGACGGGACCAAAAACAGAGATTTTTTATGCGCCAAGGCGAGTTCTTTGCCTTCAAGAACGTAGCTACCAAGGGGTTTCACATCATGACGTGCCGACCCCTATATATAGTAGCTTAATTTTCTTTAGCTTCTTAATCATATAATCGCACAGGAACCGGCCTAATAGCCTTGACCATCTCGCAATAGAGATGGTCAAGGCTAATGTGCAGATTCCTGTGCGATTCACTACTCCTGAGCATGACGGCGGCACTGTCGTAGGCCATGGCCGTGTTTTCCCTATGTGCATTTGCCCTACTCGCATTTCCATCCATGGGGAGAAAGATGGCGTGATCCAATCCTTAGCGAGGGATGTTTTCGTGGCTGCTGCTTGTGACAGAATAGAGGCCTTGCCTATACCCAGTGATAAAAACAATCACCTAGACGTGGTGACCGAAAACGAGCAGCCTATGGATCATGATGTTCAAACGGAGGCCGAGACGGGTACCAATACGGTGCCTATTAATGTCAGCGAGGAAAACACACCGTGGGCCACACCATCAGTACCGAGTAAGGAGGATGCTTTGGAGCCTACGGCGTTTCCTTTGGCCCCTCAAGCGGATCAACATCAAACCCCTTTGGTTCCTTTCCAAGGAAGTTGTGAGGACCGCACTTCACCTAGCTCTCATCACTATGTGCTCACAATTGAAGGGGGAATCTCATATCCTTCCCTTGTTCTTCATAGTTCTTTTCTCAATGGTTTCTCTATGTCTTCTTTTCCTACTAACCCCAAGACTTGGGAGTATAGTTCGCCTTGTATGCGCTTTGTTGTGTGTAGGTTACCTCATCAAGCACCATGGCCGCCACCACTAGCTTTGGCGCCTGCTGCACAACCACCATCACCTACGGTGTTATTGCCATTACCTTGGGAGGAGAACTTGGATGCTACGGTGTCATCCATCTCAGCCCACCGCCACTTGTTGAAAACTTGGATGTATGTTGAAGCATTGAAGGAGCCCTCCGACCTTGGAAACTATAACCTTATGACTCGAGAATATTTCCCACCCTTGCCTCATGAGGAGACTAGCTATCATCCTCCTAGGAAACGCAAGCTTGATCCTGATGCATCAAGTTCATGGCACAAAGTGAAGAGAATTAAGGACTATGATTATCATCTCCATGTGCCCAACGATATTCTAATTTATATACCCATGGCTTCACTTTCTTCCTTCTTCACATCTTTACTTGTCGAATCGAGGACGATTTGAGGCCAAGTGGGGGAGAATGATGACTCGGGGCCTGCGTATACTTGGAGTGACTTGGAGATGTTGAAACATGGGCGGATGGAGGTCCAGAGGACCCTAATTTGGTTGCACGAGCCATCTTAGCCACATATTGGCTCACTTCCATACAAGGGATGTTGCATGCTTATCCATAGTTCTATTTTTAGACTTTTTATTAGTGGCAGTTTGTGAGACTGAAAGTTTTTGTTTTGCTATTTTCGTATTTCCTAGATTCGCTATATTTACTACTTACTTTGATCTATTTTTAGTCATAGGAATAGCTTAGGAGAAGCTAGGGCCGGCCCAATAGGGGACGTGCCATCACTTTAGTTTCTATCTTATGTTTTGTCTATTTATACTCTTGTTTTATCTTAATGAAAGGTAGATTGAATTTTGAGAGCAACTTGGCTAAGTTATTGTCAAGATTATTCATTCCAAAACATCCTCTTTCCTAGTAATCATTCATTCCAAAACACTCAAAACATTCGAATCCCTCAAACACACAAACCGGAGATCAATCAACCGAAACCCTAATTCGCGGCAACACCTGCGACACGATTTTGTAGACGCCGTAATTTTTGATTCCCTAATTCAAACGCTTTGAAATTTGGAGGGATTAATGTAGACTTCTGGTTCTTTATTCACGAGTTGGAATTACGCAATTCGGTGTTCGGAGCAGAACGTTATACTTTGCCAAAGACGGGACCAAAAACAGAGATTTCTTGTGCGCCAAGGCGAGTTCTTTGCCTTGAAGAACGTGGCTACCAAGGGGTTTCACATCATGACATGCCCACCCCTATATATACCTGCTTAATTTTCTTTAGCTTCTTAATCATGTAATCGCACAGGAACCTGCCCAATTGCCTTGACCATCTCGCAATAGAGATGGTCAAGGCTAATGGGCAGATTCCTGTGCGATTCACTGCTCCTGAGCTTGACGGCGGCACTGTCGTAGGCCATGGCCTCCTTTTCCCTATGCGCATTTGCCCTACTCGCATTTCCATCCATGGGGAGAAAGATGGCGTGATCCAATCCTTAGTCAGGGATGTTTTCGTGGCTGCTGCTTGTGACGGCATGGAGGCCTTGCCTATACCCAGTGATAACAACAATCACCTAGACGTGGTGACCGAAAAGGAGCATCCTATGGATCATGATGTTACAACGGAGGCCGAGACGGATACCAATACAGTGCCTATTAATGTCAGCGAGGAAAACAAACCTTTGGCCACACTATCAGTACCGAGTAAAGAGGATGCTTTGGAGCCTACGGCGTTTCCTTTGGCCCCTCAAGCGGATCAACATCAGACCCCATTGGTTCCATTCCAAGGAATTTGTGAGGACCGCACTTCACCTAGCTCTCATCACTATATGCTCACAATTGAAGGGGGAATCTCATATCCTTCCCTTGTTCCTCATAGTTCTTTTCTCCATGGTTTCTCCATGGTTTCTCTATGTCTTCTTTTCCTACTAACCCCAAGTCTTGGGAGTATAGTTTGCCTTGCGTGTGCTTTGTTGTGTGTAGGTTACCTCATCAAGCGCCATGGCCGCCACCACTAGCTTTGGCGCCTGCTGCACAACCACCATTACCTACGGTGTTATTGCCATTACCTTGGGAGGAGAACTTGGATGCTACGGTGTCATCCATCTCAACCCACCGCCACTTGTTGAGAACTTGGATGTATGTTGAAGCATTGAAAGAGCCCCATGACTTTGGAAACTACAACCTTGTGACTCGAGAATATTTCCCACCCTTCGCCCGTGAGGAGACTAGCTATCCTCCTCCTAGGAAACGCAAGCTTGATCCTGATGCATCAAGTTCATGACACAAAGTTAAGAGAATTAGGGACTATGATTACCATCTCCATGTGCCCAACGATATTCTAATTTATACACCCATGGCTTAACTTTCTTCCTTCTCCACATCTTTACTTGTCGAATCGAGGATGATTCGAGGCCAAGTGGGGGAGAATGATGACTCGGGGCCTGTGTACACTTGGAGGGACTTGGAGTGTTGAATCGACGGCTGGTGGAGGTCCAGAGGACCCTAATTTGGTTGCACGAGCCACGTTAGCCACATATTGGCTCACTTCCATACAAGGGATGTTGCATGCTTATCCATAGTTCTATTTTTAAGACTTTCTATTAGTGGCAGTTTGTGAGACTGAAAGTTTTTGTTTTGCTATTTTCGTATTTCCTAGCTACGCTAAATTTACTATTTACTTTGATCTATTTTTAGTCATAGGAATAGCTTATGAGAAGCTAGGGCCGGCCCAATAGGGGACGTGCCATCACTTTAGTTTCTATCTGATGTTTTGTCTATTTATACTCTTGTTTTACCTTAATGAAAGGTAGATTGAATTTTGAGAGCAACTTGGCTAAGTTGTTTTCAAGATTACTCAGTCCCAAACATCCTCTTCCCTAGTAATCATTCATTCCAAAACACTCAAAACATTCGAATCCCTCAAACACACAAACCAGAGATCAATCAACCGAAACCCTAATTCGAGGCAACACCTGCGACACGATTTTGTAGACGCCTTAACTTTTGATTCCCTGATTCAAACCCTCTGAAATTCGGAGGGATTAATGTAGACTGCTGGATTTTTTTTATAATTTATATGTTTTATATTTTTTTTAGAGATTTATATGTATTCTTTTATAGATATTTTTTTAAATTTAATAAGTTAGGAGTATATATGTTTTATAGATATTTTTTATAGATTTTAAATAAGAATATAATTTTTTTATTTTTTTAAATTAAATCTGGTCCAATCCGGACTCGGACCGGACCAGACCGGACCGGACCTATCCGGTCCGGTCCGGTCTCTGGTCCAAAATATCCCAAAAATCCGGTCCATCAGACCGGATGAACAACCCTACAATTCGGAGAAGAAAGTTATACTTTGCCAAAGACGGGACCAAAAACAAAGATTTCTTGTGCGCCAAGGCGAGTTCTTTGCCTTCAAGAACGTGGCTACCAAGGTGGTTCACATCATGACGTGCCCACCCCTATATATACTAGCTTAATTTTCTTTAGCTTCTTAATCATGTAATCACATAGGAACCTGCCCAATAGCCTTGACCATCTCGAAATAGAGATGGTCAAGGCTAATGGGCAGATACCTATGCGATTCACTGCTCTTGAGCTTTACGGCGGCACTGTCGTAGGCCATGGCCGCGTTTTCCCTACGCGCATTTGCCCTACTCGCATTTCCATCCATGGGGAGAAAGATGACGTGATCCAATCCTTGGCGAGGGGATTTTTCGTGGCTGTTGCTTGTGACGGCATGGAGGCCTTGCCTATACCCAGTGATAACAACAATCACCTAGACGTGGTGACCGAAAAGGAGCAGCCTATGGATCATGATGTTACAACGGAGGCCAAGACGGATACCAATACTGTGCCTATTGTCAGCGAGGAAAACACACCTTTGGCCACCCCATCAGTACCGAGTAAGGAGGATGATTTGGAGCCTACGACGTTTCCTTTGGCCCCTCAAGCGGATCAACATCAGACCCTATTGGTTCTGTTCCAAAGAAGTTGTGAGGACCGCACTTCACCTAGCTCTCATCACTATGTGCTCACAATTGAAGGGGGAATCTCATATCCTTCCCTTGTTCTTCATAGTTCTTTTCTCCATGGTTTCTATATGTCTTCTTTTCCTACTAACCCCAAGTCTTGGGAGTATAGTTTGCCTTGTGTGCGCTTTGTTGTGTGTAGGTTACCTCATCAAGCGCCATGGCCGCCACCACTAGCTTTGGCGCCTGCTGCACAACCACCATCACCTACGATGTTATTGCCATTACCTTGGGAGGAGAACTTGGATGCTACAGTGTCATCCATCTCAGCCCACCGCCACTTGTTGAGAACTTGGATGTATGTTGAAGCATTGAAGGAGCCTTTCGACCTTGGAAACTACAACCTTGTGACTCGAGAATATTTCCCACCCTTGCCCCGTGAGGAGACTAGCTATCTTCCTCCTTGGAAACGCAAGCTTGATCCTGATGCATCAAGTTCATGGCACAAAGTGGAGAGAATTAGGGACTATGATTATCATCTCCATGTGCCCGACGATATTCTAATTTATACATCCATGGCTTAACTTTCTTCCTTCTTCACATCGTTACTTGTCGAATCGAGGACGATTCGAGGCCAAGTGGGGGAGAATGATGACTCGGGGCCTGCGTACACTTGGAGGGACTTGGAGATGTTGAATCGATGGCAGATGGAGGTCCAGAGGACCCTAATTTGGTTGCACGAGCAACCTTAGCCACATCTTGGCTCACTTCCATACAAGGGATGTTGCATGCTTATCCATAGTTCTATTTTAAAGACTTTCTATTAGTGGCAGTTTGTGAAACTGGAAGTTTTTGTTTTGCTATTTTCGTATTTCCTAGCTACGCTAAATTTACTATTTAGTTTGATCTATTTTTAGTGATAGGAATAGCTTAGGAGAAGCTAGGGCCAGCCCAATAGGGGACGTGCCATCACTTTAGTTTCTATCTTATGTTTTGTCTATTTATACTCTTGTTTTACCTTAATGAAAGGTAGATTGAATTTTGAGAGCAACTTGGCTAAGTTGTTTTCAAGATTACTAAGTCTAAAACATCCTCTTTCCTAGTAATCATTCATTCCAAAACACTCAAAACATTCGAATCCCTCAAACACACAAACCAGAGATCAATCAACCGAAACCCTAATACGCGGCAACATCTGCGACACGATTGTGTAGACGCCGTAACCTTTGATTCCCTAATTCAAACGCTCTGAAATTCGGAGGGATTAATTTAGACTTCTGGATCTTTATTTTCGAGTTGGAATCACTCAATTCGGAGTTCGGAGAAGAAAGTTATACTTTGCCAAAGACGGGACCAAAAACAGAGATTTCTTGTGCGCCAAGGCCAGTTCTTTGCCTTCGAGAACGTGGCTACCAAGGGGTTTAACATCATGACGTGCCAACCCCTATATATACTAGCTTAATTTTCTTTAGCTTCTTAATCATGTAATCACATAGGAACCTGCCTAATAGCCTTGACCATCTCGCAATAGAGATGGTCAAGGCTAATGGGCAGATTCTTGTGCGATTCACTGCTCCTGAGCTTTACGGCGGCACTGTCGTAGGCCATGGCCGCGTTTTTCCTACGTGCATTTGCCCTACTCGCATTTCCATCCAAGGGGAGAAAGATGGCGTGATCCAATCCTTAGCGAAGGGATTTTTCGTGGCTGCTGCTTGTGACGGCATGGAGACTTGCCTATACCCAATGATAACAACAATCACCTAGACGTGGTGACCGAAAAAGAGCAGCTTATGGATCATGATGTTACAACGGAGGCAAAGACTCATACCAATACGGTGCCTATTGTCAGCGAGGAAAACACACCTTTGACCACACCATCGGTACCGAGTAAGGAGGATGCTTTGGAGCCTACGGTGTTTCCTTTGGCCCCTCAAGCGGATCAACATCAGACCCCATTGGTTCCATTCCAAAGAAGTTGTGAGGACCGCACTTCACCTAGCTCTCATCACTATGTGCTCACAATTGAAGGGGGAATCTCATATCCATCCCTTGTTCTTCATAGTTCTTTTCTCCATGGTTTCTCTATGTCTTCTTTTCCTACTAACCCCAAGTCTTGGGAGTATAGTTTGCCTTGTGTGCGCTTTGTTGTGTGTAGGTTACCTCATCAAGTGCCATGGCCGCCACCACTAGCTATGGCGCCTGCTGCACAACCACCCTCACCTAAAGTGTTATTGTTATTACCTTGGGAGGAGAATTTGGATGCTACGGTGTCATCCATTTCATCCCACCTCCACTTGTTGAGAACTTGGATGTATGTTGAAGCATTGAAGGAGCCCTCCGACCTTGGAAACTATAACCTTGTGACTAGAGAATATTTCCCACCCTTGCCCCATGAGGAGACTAGCAATCCTCCTCCTAGGAAACGCAAGCTTGATCCTGATGCATCGAATTCATGGCACAAAGTGAAGAAAATTAGGGACTATGATTATCATCTCCATGTGCCCAACGATATTCTAATTTATACACCCATGGCTTCACTTTCTTCCTTCTTCACATCTTTACTTGTCGAATCGAGGATGATTCGAGGCCAAGTGGGGGAGAATGATGACTCGGGGCCTGGGTACACTTGGAAGGACTTGGAGATGTTGAATCGAGGGCCGATGGAGGTCCAGAGGACCCTAATTTGGTTGCACGAGCCACCTTAGCCCCATCTTGGCTCACTTCCATACAAGGGATGTTGCATGCTTATCCATAGTTCTATTTTTAAGACTTTTTATTAGTGGCAGTTTGTGAGACTGAAAGTTTTTGTTTTGCTATTTTTGTATTTCCTATCTAGGCTATATTTACTATTTACTTTGATCTAGTTTTAGTCGTAGGAATAGCTTAGGAGAAGCTAGGGCCGGCCCAATAGGGGACGTTCCATCACTTTAGTTTCTATCTTATGTTTTGTCTATTTATACTCTTGTTTTACCTTAATGAAAGGTAGATTGAATTTTGAGAGCAACTTGGCTAAGTTGTTTTCAAGATTATTCAATACAAAACATCCTCTTTCCTAGTAATCATTCATTCCAAAACACTCAAAACATTCGAATCCCTCAAACACACAAACCAGAGATCAATCAACCGAAACCCTAATTCGCGGCAGCACCTGCGACACGATTTTGTAGATGCCGTAACTTTTGATTCCCTGATTCAAACGCTCTGAAATTTGGAGGGATTAATGTAGACTTCTGGATCTTTATGATCGAGTTGGAATCACTCAACTCGGAGTTCGGAGCAGAAAGTATACTTTGTCAAAGACGGGACCCAAAAACAGAGATTTCTTGTTTGCCAAGGCGAGTTCTTTGCCATAAAGAACGTGGCTACCAAGGGGTTTCACATCATGACGTGCCCACCCCTATATATACTAGCTTAATTTTCTTTAGCTTCTTAATCATGTAATCGCATAGGAACCTGCCCAATAGCCTTGACCATCTCGCAATAGAGATGGTCAAGGCTAATGGGCAGATTCCTATGCGATTCATTACTCCTGAGCTTGACGGCGGCCCCGTCGTAGGCCATGGCCGCGTTTTCCCTATGCGCATTTGCCCTACTCGCATTTCCATCCATGGGGAGAAAGATGGCGTATTCCAATCCTTAGCGAGGGGATTTTTCGTGGCTGCTGCTTGTGACGACATGGAGGCCTTGCCTATACCCAGTGATAACAACAATCACCTAGACGTGGTGACCGAAAACGAGCAGCCTATGGATCATGATGTTACAACGGAGGCCGAGAAGGATACCAATACGGTGCCTATTGTCAGCGAGGAAAACAGACCTTTGGCCACACCATCAGTACCGAGTAAGGAGAATGCTTTGGAGCCTACGGCATTTCCTTTGGCCCCTCAAGCGGATCAACATCAGACCCCATTGGTTCCATTCCAAGGAAGTTGTGAGGACCGCACTTCACCTAGCTCTCATCACTATATGCTCACATTTGAAGGGGGAATCTCATATCCTTCCCTTGTTCTTCATAGTTCTTTTCTCCATGGTTTCTCTATGTCTTCTTTTCCTACTAACCCCAAGTCTTGGGAGTATAGTTTGCCTTGTGTGCGGTTTGTTGTGTATAGGTTATACTTTGCCAAAGACGGGACCAAAAACAGAGATTTTTTGTGCGCCAAGGCGAGTTCTTTGCCTTCAAGAACATGGCTACCAAGGGGTTTCACATCATGACGTGCCGACCCCTATATATAGTAGCTTAATTTTCTTTAGCTTCTTAATCATATAATCGCATAGGAACCGGCCTAATAGCCTTGACCAACTCGCAATAGAGATGGTCAAGGCTAATGGGCAGATTCCTGTGCGATTCACTGCTCCTGAGCATGACGGCGGCACTGTCGTAGGCCATGGCCGTGTTTTCCCTATGTGCATTTGCCCTACTCGCATTTCCATCCATGGGGAGAAAGATGGCGTGATCTAATCCTTAGCGAGGGATGTTTTCGTGGCTGCTGCTTGTGACGGAATGGAGGCCTTGCCTATACCCAGTGATAAAAACAATCACCTAGACGTGGTGACCGAAAACGAGCAGCCTATGGATCATGATGTTCAAACGGAGGCTGAGACGGGTACCAATACGGTGCCTATTAATGTCAGCGAGGAAAACACACCGTGGGCCACACCATCAGTACCGAGTAAGGAGGATGCTTTGGAGCCTACGGCATTTCCTTTGGCCGCTCAAGCGGATCAACATCAAACCCCTTTGGTTCCTTTCCAAGGAAGTTGTGAGGACCGCACTTCACCTAGCTCTCATCACTATGTGCTCACAATTGAAGGGGGAATCTCATATCCTTCCCTTGTTCTTCATAGTTCTTTTCTCAATGGTTTCTCTATGTCTTCTTTTCCTACTAACCCCAAGACTTGGGAGTATAGTTTGCCTTGTATGCGCTTTGTTGTGTGTAGGTTACCTCATCAAGCACCATGGCCGCCACCACTAGCTTTGGCGCCTGCTGCACAACCACCATCACCTACGGTGTTATTGCCATTACCTTGGGAGGAGAACTTGGATGCTACGGTGTCATCCATCTCAGCCCACCGCCACTTGTTGAAAACTTGGATGTATGTTGAAGCATTGAAGGAGCCCTCCGACCTTGGAAACTATAACCTTATGACTCGAGAATATTTCCCACCCTTGCCTCGTGAGGAGACTAGCTATCATCCTCCTAGGAAACGCAAGCTTGATCCTGATGCATCAAGTTCATGGCATAAAGTGAAGAGAATTAAGGACTATGATTATCATCTCCATGTGCCCAACGATATTCTAATTTATACACCCATGGCTTCACTTTCTTCCTTCTTCACATCTTTACTTGTCGAATCGAGGACGATTTGAGGCCAAGTGGGGGAGAATGATGACTCGGGGCCTGCGTATACTTGGAGTGACTTGGAGATGTTGAAACATGGGCGGATGGAGGTCCAGAGGACCCTAATTTGGTTGCACGAGCCATCTTAGCCACATCTTGGCTCACTTCCATACAAGGGATGTTGCATGCTTATCCATAGTTCTATTTTTTAGACTTTCTATTAGTGGCAGTTTGTGAGACTGAAAGTTTTTGTTTTGCTATTTTCGTATTTCCTAGCTTCGCTATATTTACTATTTACTTTGATCTATTTTTAGTCATAGGAATAGCTTAGGAGAAGCTAGGGCCGGCCCAATAGGGGACGTGCCATCACTTTAGTTTCTATCTTATGTTTTGTCTATTTATACTCTTGTTTACCTTAATGAAAGGTAGATTGAATTTTGAGAGCAACTTGGCTAAGTTATTTTCAAGATTATTCATTCCAAAACATCCTCTTTCCTAGTAATCATTCATTCCAAAACACTCAAAACATTCGAATCCCTCAAACACACAAACCGGAGATCAATCAACCGAAACCCTAATTCGCGGCAGCACATGCGACACGATTTTGTAGACGCCGTAACTTTTGATTCCCTGATTCAAACGCTCTGAAATTTGGAGGGATTAATGTAGACTTCTGGTTCTTTATTCACGAGTTGGAATTACGCAATTCGGTGTTCGGAGCAGAACGTTATACTTTGCCAAAGACGGGACCAAAAACAGAGATTTCTTGTGCGCCAAGGCGAGTTCTTTGCCTTCAAGAACGTGGCTACCAAGGGGTTTCACATCATGACATGCCCACCCCTATATATACCTGCTTAATTTTCTTTAGCTTCTTAATCATGTAATCGCACATGAACGTGTCCAATTGCCTTGACCATCTCGCAATAGAGATGGTCAAGGCTAATGGGCAGATTCTTGTGCGATTCACTGCTCCTGAGCTTGACGGCGGCACTGTCGTAGGCCATGGCCTCGTTTTCCCTATGCGCATTTGCCCTACTCGCATTTCCATCCATGGGGAGAAAGATGGCGTGATCCAATCCTTAGCGCGGGATGTTTTCGTGGCTGCTGCTTGTGACGGCATGGAGGCCTTGCCTATACCCAATGATAACAACAATCACCTAGACATGGTGACCGAAAAGGAGCATCCTATGGATCATGATGTTACAATAGAGGCCGAGACGGATACCAATACAGTGCCTATTAATGTCGGCGAGGAAAACAAACCTTTGGCCACACCATCAGTACCGAGTAAAGAGGATGCTTTGGAGCCTACGGCATTTCCTTTGGCCCCTCAAGCGGATCAACATCAGACCCCATTGGTTCCATTCCAAGGAATTTGTGAGGACCGCACTTCACCTAGCTCTCATCACTATATGCTCACAATTGAAGGGGGAATCTCATATCCTTCCCTTGTTCCTCATAGTTCTTTTCTCCATGGTTTCTCCATGGTTTCTCTATGTCTTCTTTTCCTACTAACCCCAAGTCTTGGGAGTATAGTTTGCCTTGCGTGTGCTTTGTTGTGTGTAGGTTACCTCATCAAGCGCCATGGCCGCCACCACTAGCTTTGGCGCCTGCTGCACAACCACCATTACCTACGGTGTTATTGCCATTACCTTGGGAGGAGAACTTGGATGCTACGGTGTCATCCATCTCAACCCACCGCCACTTGTTGAGAACTTGGATGTATGTTGAAGCATTGAAAGAGCCCCATGACTTTGGAAACTACAACCTTGTGACTCGAGAATATTTCCCACCCTTCGCCCGTGAGGAGACTAGCTATCATCCTCCTAGGAAACGCAAGCTTGATCCTGATGCATCAAGTTCATGGCACAAAGTTAAGAGAATTAGGGACTATGATTACCATCTCCATGTGCCCAACGATATTCCAATTTATACACCCATGGCTTAACTTTCTTCCTTCTCCACATCTTTACTTGTCGAATCGAGGATGATTCGAGGCCAAGTGGGGGAGAATGATGACTCGGGGCCTGCGTACACTTGGAGGGACTTGGAGTGTTGAATCGACGACCGATGGAGGTCCAGAGGACCCTAATTTGGTTGCACGAGCCACGTTAGCCACATATTGGCTCACTTCCATACAAGGGATGTTGCATGCTTATCCATAGTTCTATTTTTAAGACTTTCTATTAGTGGCAGTTTGTGAGACTCAAAGTTTTTGTTTTGCTATTTTCGTATTTCCTAGCTACGCTAAATTTACTATTTACTTTGATCTATTTTTAGTCGTAGGAATAGCTTAGGAGAAGCTAGGGCCGGCCCAATAGGGGACGTTCCATCACTTTAGTTTCTATCTTATGTTTTGTCTATTTATACTCTTGTTTTACCTTAATGAAGGTAGATTGAATTTTGAGAGCAACTTGGCTAAGTTGTTTTCAAGATTATTCAATCCAAAACATCCTCTTTCCTAGTAATCATTCATTCCAAAACACTCAAAACATTCGAATCCCTCAAACACACAAACCAGAGATCAATCAACCGAAACCCTAATTCGCGGCAGCACCTACGACACGATTTTGTAGATGCCATAACTTTTGATTCCCTGATTCAAACGCTCTGAAATTTGGAGGGATTAATGTAGACTTCTGGATCTTTATTATCGAGTTGGAATCACTCAACTCGGAGTTCGGAGCAGAAAGTATACTTTGTCAAAGACGGGACCCAAAAACAGAGATTTCTTGTTAGCCAAGGCGAGTTCTTTGCCATAAAGAACGTGGCTACCAAGGGGTTTCACATCATGACGTGCCCACCCCTATATATACTAGCTTAATTTTCTTTAGCTTCTTAATCATGTAATCGCATAGGAACCTGCCCAATAGAGATGGTCAAGGCTAATGGGCAAATTCCTATACGATTCACTACTCCTGAGCTTGACGGCGGCCCCGTCGTAGGCCATGGCCGCATTTTCCCTATGCGTATTTGCCCTACTCGCATTTCCATCCATGGGGAGAAAGATGGCGTATTCCAATCCTTAGCGAGGGGATTTTTCGTGGCTGCTGCTTGTGACGACATGGAGGCCTTGCCTATACCCAATGATAACAACAATCACCTAGACGTGGTGACCGAAAAGGAGCAGCCTATGGATCATGATGTTACAACGGAGGCCGAGAAGGATACCAATACGGTGCCTATTGTCAGCGAGGAAAACACACCTTTGGCCACACCATCAGTACCGAGTAAGGAGGATGCTTTGGCGCCTACGGCATTTCCTTTGGCCCCTCAAGCGGATCAACATCAGACCCCATTGGTTCCATTCCAAGGAAGTTGTGAGGACCGCACTTCACCTAGCTCTCATCACTATATGCTCACATTTGAAGGGGGAATCTCATATCCTTCCCTTGTTCTTCATAATTCTTTTCTCCATGGTTTCTCTATGTCTTCTTTTCCTACTAACCCCAAGTCTTGGGAGTATAGTTTGCCTTGTGTGCGCTTTGTTGTGTGTAGGTTACCTCATCAAGCGCCATGGCCGCCACCACTCGGGGCCTGCGTACACTTGGAGGGACTTGGAGATGTTGAATCGATGGCAGATGGAGGTCCAGAGGACCCTAATTTGGTTGCACGAGCAACCTTAGCCACATCTTGGCTCACTTCCATACAAGGGATGTTGCATGCTTATCCATAGTTCTATTTTTAAGACTTTCTATTAGTGGCAGTTTGTGAAACTGAAAGTTTTTGTTTTGCTATTTTCGTATTTCCTAGCTACGCTAAATTTACTATTTAGTTTGATCTATTTTTAGTCATAGGAATAGCTTAGGAGAAGCTAGGGCCGGCCCAATAGGGGATGTGCCATCACTTTAGTTTCTATCTTATGTTTTGTCTATTTATACTCTTGTTTTACCTTAATGAAAGGTAGATTGAATTTTGAGAGCAACTTGGCTAATTTGTTTTCAAGATTACTCAGTCTAAAACATCCTCTTTCCTAGTAATCATTCATTCCAAAACACTCAAAACATTCGAATCCATCAAACACACAAACCAGAGATCAATCAACCGAAACCCTAATACGCCGCAACATCTGCGACACGATTGTGTAGACGCCGTAACCTTTGATTCCCTAATTCAAACGCTCTGAAATTCGGAGGGATTAATGTAGACTTCTGGATCTTTTATTTCGTGTTGGAATCACTCAATTCGGAGTTCGGAGAAGAAAGTTATACTTTGCCAAAGACGGGACCAAAAACAGAGATTTCTTGTGCGCCAAGGCCAGTTCTTTGCCTTCGAGAACGTGGCTACCAAGGGGTTTAACATCATGACGTGCCAAGCCCTATATATACTAGCTTAATTTTCTTTAGCTTCTTAATCATGTAATCACATAGGAACCTGCCTAATAGCCTTGACCATCTCGCAATAGAGATGGTCAAGGCTAATGGGCAGATTCTTGTGCGATTCACTGCTCCTGAGCTTTACGGCGACACTGTCGTAGGCCATGGCCGCGTTTTTCCTACGTGCATTTGCCCTACTCGCATTTCCATCCATGGGGAGAAAGATGGCGTGATCCAATCCTTAGCGAAGGGATTTTTCGTGGCTGCTGCTTGTGACGGCATGGAGGCCTTGCCTATACCCAATGATAACAACAATCACCTAGACGTGGTGTCCGAAAAGGAGCAGCCTATGGATCATGATGTTACAACGGAGGCCAAGACAGATACCAATACGGTGCCTATTGTCAGCGAGGAAAACACACCTTTGACCACACCATCGGTACCGAGTAAGGAGGATGCTTTGGAGCCTACGCCGTTTCCTTTGGCCCCTCAAGCGGATCAACATCAGACCCCATTGGTTCCATTCTAAAGAAGTTGTGAGGACCGCACTTCACCTAGCTCTCATCACTATGTGCTCACAATTGAAGGGGGAATCTCATATCCATCCCTTGTTCTTCATAGTTCTTTTCTCCATGGTTTCTCTATATCTTCTTTTCCTACTAACCCCAAGTCTTGGGAGTATAGTTTGCCTTGTGTGCGCTTTGTTGTGTGTAGGTTACCTCATCAAGCGCCATGGCCGCCACCACTAGCTATGGCGCCTGCTGCACAACCACCCTCACCTAAAGTGTTATTGTTATTACCTTGGGAGGAGAACTTGGATGCTATGGTGTCATCCATCTCATCCCACCTCCACTTGTTGAGAACTTGGATGTATGTTGAAGCATTGAAGGAGCCCTCCGACCTTGGAAACTATAACCTTGTGACTCGAGAATATTTCCCACCCTTGCCCCATGAGGAGACTAGCAATCCTCCTCCTAGGAAACGCAAGCTTGATCCTGATGCATCGAATTCATGGCACAAAGTGAAGAGAATTAGGGACTATGATTATCATCTCCATGTGCCCAACGATATTC
This sequence comes from Rheum nobile, assembly GCA_027886185.1. NCBI lineage: Eukaryota > Viridiplantae > Streptophyta > Magnoliopsida > Caryophyllales > Polygonaceae > Rheum > Rheum nobile. The sequence goes on from WOAB01000027.1 coordinate 10,522,148, forward strand.
TAATTTATACACCCATGGCTTCACTTTCTTCCTTCTTCACATCTTTACTTGTCGAATCGAGGATGATTCGATGCCAAGTGGGGGAGAATGATGACTCGGGGCCTGGGTACACTTGGAAGGAATTGGAGATGTTGAATCGAGGGCCGATGGAGGTCCAGAGGACCCTAATTTGGTTGCACGAGCCACCTTAGCCTCATCTTGGCTCACTTCCATACAAGGGATGTTGCATGCTTATCCATAGTTCTATTTTTAAGACTTTTTATTAGTGGCAGTTTGTGAGACTGAAAGTTTTTGTTTTGCTATTTTCGTATTTCCTATCTAGGCTATATTTACTATTTACTTTGATCTATTTTTAGTCATAGGAATAGCTTAGGAGAAGCTAGGGCCGGCCCAATAGGGGACGTTCCATCACTTTAGTTTCTATCTTATGTTTTGTCTATTTATACTCTTGTTTTACCTTAATGAAAGGTAGATTGAATTTTGAGAGCAACTTGGCTAAGTTGTTTTCAAGATTATTCAATCCAAAACATCCTCTTTCCTAGTAATCATTCATTCCAAAACACTCAAAACATTCGAATCCCTCAAACACACAAACCAGAGATCGATCAACCGAAACCCTAATTCGCGGCAGCACCTGCGACACGATTTTGTAGATGCCATAACTTTTGATTCCCTGATTCAAACGCTCTGAAATTTGGAGTGATTAATGTAGAATTCTGGGTCTTTATTATCGAGTTGGAATCACTCAACTCGGAGTTCGGAGCAGAAAGTATACTTTGTCAAAGACGGGACCCAAAAACAGAGATTTCTTGTTTGCCAAGGCGAGTTCTTTGCCATAAAGAACGTGGCTACCAAGGGGTTTCACATCATGACGTGCCCACCCCTATTCATACTAGCTTAATTTTCTTTAGCTTCTTAATCATGTAATCGCATAGGAACCTGCCCAATAGCCTTGACCATCTCGCAATAGAGATGGTCAAGGCTAATGGGCAGATTCCTATGCGATTCACTACTCCTGAGCTTGACGGCGGCCCCGTCGTAGGCCATGGCCGCGTTTTCCCTATGCGCATTTGCCCTACTCGCATTTCCATCCATGGGGAGAAAGATGGCGTATTCCAATCCTTAGCGAGGGGATTTTTCGTGGCTGCTGCTTGTGACGACATGGAGGCCTTGCCTATATCCAGTGATAACAACAATCACCTAGACGTGGTGATCGAAAAGGAGCAGCCTATGGATCATGATGTTACAACGGAGGCCGAGAAGGATACCAATACGGTGCCTATTGTCAGCGAGGAAAACACACCTTTGGCCACCCCATCAGTACCGAGTAAGGAGGATGCTTTGGAGCCTACGGCATTTCCTTTGGCCCCTCAAGCGGATCAACATCAGACCCCATTGGTTCCATTCCAAGGAAGTTGTGAGGACCGCACTTCACCTAGTTCTCATCACTATATGCTCACATTTGAAGGGGGAATCTCATATCCTTCCCTTGTTCTTCATAGTTCTTTTCTCCATGGTTTCTCTATGTCTTCTTTTCCTACTAACCCCAAGTCTTGGGAGTATAGTTTGCCTTGTGTGCGCTTTGTTGTGTGTAGGTTATACTTTGTCAAAGACGGGACCAAAAACAGAGATTTCTTGTGCGCCAAGGCGAGTTCTTTGCCTTCAAGAACGTGGCTACCAAGGGGTTTCACATCATGACGTACCGACCCCTATATATACTAGCTTAATTTTCTTTAGCTTCTTAATCATATAATCGCACAGGAACCGGCCTAATAGCCTTGACCATCTCGCAATAGAGATGGTCAAGGCTAATGGGCACTTTCCTGTGCGATTCACTGCTCCTGAGCTTTACGGCGGCACTGTCTTAGGCCATGGCCGCGTTTTCCCTACGCGCATTTGCCCTACTCGCATTTCCATCCATGGGGAGAAAGATGGCGTGATCCAATCCTTAGCAAGGGGATTTTTAGTGGCTGTTGCTTGTGATGGCATGGAGGCCTTGCCTATACCCAGTGATAACAACAATCACCTAGACGTGGTTACCGAAAAGGAGCAGCCTATGGATCATGATGTTACAATGGAGGCCAAGACGTATACCAATACGGTGCCTATTGTCAGCGAGGAAAACACACCTTTGGCTACACCATCAGTACCGAGTAAGGAGGATGATTTGGAGCCTACGACGTTTCCTTTGGCCCCTCAACCGGATCAACATCAGACCCCATTGGTTCCATTCCAAAGAAGTTGTGAGGACCGCACTTCACCTAGCTCTCATCACTATGTGCTCACAATTGAAGGGGGAATCTCATATCCTTCCCTTGTTCTTCATAGTTCTTTTCTCCATGGTTTCTCTATGTCTTCTTTTCCTACTAACCCCAAGTCTTGGGATTATAGTTTGCCTTGTGTGTGCTTTGTTGTGTATAGGTTACCTCATCAAGAGCCATGGCCGCCACCACTAGCTTTGGCACCTGCTGCACAACCACCATCACCTACGGTGTTATTGCCATTACCTTGGGAGGAGAACTTGGATGCTACGGTGTCATCCATCTCAGCCCACCGCCACTTGTTGAGAACTTGGATGTATGTTGAAGCATTGAAGGAGCCCCCATCCTTGGCAACTACAACCTTGTGACTCGAGAATATTTCCCACCCTTGCCCCGTGAGGAGACTAGCTATCTTCCTCCTTGGAAACTCAAGCTTGATCCTGATGCATCAAGTTCATGGCACAAAGTGAAGAGAATTAGGGACTATGATTATCATCTCCATGTGCCCAACGATATTCTAATTTATACACCCATGGCTTAACTTTCTTCCTTCTTCACATCTTTACTTGTCGAAGCGAGGACGATTCGAGGCCAAGTGGAGGAGAATGATGACTTGGGACCTGCGTACACTTGGAGAGACTTGGAGATGTTTAATCGATGGCAAATGGAGGTCCAGAGGACCCTAATTTGGTTGCACGAGCTACCTTAGCCACATCTTGGCTCACTTCCATACAAGGGATGTTGCATGCTTATCCATAGTTCTTTTTTTAAGACTTTCTATTAGTGGCAGTTTGTGAAACTGAAAGTTTTTGTTTTGCTATTTTCGTATTTCCTAGCTATGCTAAATTTACAATTTACTTTGATCTATTTTTAGTCATAGGAATAGCTTAGGGGAAGCTAGGGCCGGCCTAATAGGGGACGTGCCATCACTTTAGTTTCTATCTTATGTTTTGTCTATTTATACTCTTGTTTTACCTTGATGAAAGGTAGATTGAATTTTGAGAGCACCTTGGCTTAGTTGTTTTCAAGATTACTCAGTCCAAAACATCCTCTTTCCTAGTAATCATTCATTCCAAAACACTCAAAACATTCGAATCCCTCAAACACACAAACCAGAGATCAATCAACCGAAACCCTAATACGCGGCAACATCTTCGACACGATTGTGTAGACGCCTTAACTTTTGATTCCCTAATTCAAACGCTCTGAAATTCGGAGGGATTAATGTAGACTGCTGGGTCTTTATTCTCGAGTTGGAATCACTCAATTCGGAGTTGGGAGAAGAAAGTTATACTTTTCCAAAGACGGGACCAAAAACAGAGATTTCTTGTGCGCCAAGGCGAGTTCTTTGCCTTCAAGAACGTGGCTACCAAGGGGTTTCACATCATGACGTGCCCACCCCTATATATACTAGCATAATTTTCTTTAGCTTCTTAATCATGTAATCGCACAGGAACCTGCCTAATATCCTTGACCATCTCGCAATAGAGATGGTCACGGCTAATGGGCAGATTCCTGTGCGATTCACTGCTCCTGAGCTTTACGGCGGCACTATCGTAGGCCATGGCCGCGTTTTCCCTACGCACATTTTCCCTACTCGCATTTCCATACATGGGGAGAAAGATGGCGTGATCCAATCCTTAGCGAGGGGATTTTTCGTGGCTGCTTCTTGTGACGGCATGGAGGCCTTGCCTATACCCAATGATAACAACAATCACCTAGACGTGGTGACCGAAAAGGAGTAGCCTATGGATCATGATGTTACAACGGAGGCCAAGACAGATACCAATACGGTGCCTATTGTCAGCGTGGAAAACACACCTTTGGCTACACCATCAGTACCGAGTAAGGAGTATGCTTTGGAGCCTACGGTGTTTCCTTTTTCCCCTCGAGCGGATCAATATCAGACCCCATTGGTTCCATTCCAAGGAAGTTGTGAGGACTGCACTTCACCTAGGTCTCATCACGTTCACAATTGAAGGGTTAATCTCATATCCTTCCCTTGTTCTTCATAGTTCTTTTCTCCATGGTTTCTCTATGTCTTCTTTTCCTACTAACCCCAAGTCTTGGGAGTATAGTTTGCCTTGTGTGCGCTTTGTTGTGTGTAGGTTACCTCATCAAGCGCCATGGCCGCCACCACTAGCTTTGGCGCCTGCTGCACAACCACCCTCACCTAAAGTGTTATTGTTATTACCTTGGGAGGAGAACTTGGATGCTACGGTGTCATCCATCTCATCCCACCTCCACTTGTTGAGAACATGGATGTATGTTGAAGCATTGAAGGGGCCCTCCGACCTTGGAAACTATAACCTTGTGACTCGAGAATATTTCCCACCCTTGCCCCGTGAGGAGACTAGCAATCATCCTCCTAGGAAACGCAAGCTTGATCCTGATGCATCAAATTCATGGCACAAAGTGAAGAGAATTAGGGACTATGATTATCATCTCCATGTGCCCAACGATATTCTAATTTATACACCCATGGCTTCACTTTCTTCCTTCTTCACATCTTTACTTGTCGAATCGAGGATGATTCGAGGCCAAGTGGGGGAGAATGAGGACTCGGGGCCTGGGTACACTTGGAGGGACTTGGTGATGTTGAATCGAGGGCCGATGGAGGTCCAGAGGACCCTAATTTGGTTGCACGAGCCACCTTAGCCACATCGTGTGCGATTCACTGCTCCTGAGCTTGACGGCGGCACTATCATAGGCCATGGCCGCGTTTTTCCTACGTGCATTTCCATCCATGGGGAGAAAGATGGCGTGATCCAATCCTTAGCGAGGGATGTTTATGTGGCTGCTGCTTGTGACGGCATGGAGGCCTTGCCTATACCCAGTGATAACAACAATCACCTAGACGTGGTGACCGAAAAGGAGCAGCCTATGGATCATGATGTTACAACGGAGGCCGAGACGGATACCAATACAGTGCCTATTAATGTCAGCGAAGAAAACAAACCTTTGGCCACACCATCAGTATCGAGTAAAGAGGATGCTTTGGAGCCTACGACGTTTCCTTTGGCCCCTCAAGCGGATCAACATCAGACCCCATTGGTTCCATTCCAAGGAAGTTGTGAGGACCGCACTTCACTCAGCTCTCATCACTATATGCTTACAATTGAAGGGGGAATCTCATATCCTTCCCTTGTTCTTCATAGTTCTTTTCTCCATGGTTTCTCTATGTCTTCTTTTCCTACTAACCCCAAGTCTTGGGAGTAAAGTTTGCCTTGTGTGTGCTTTGTTGTGTGTAGGTTACCTCATCAAGCGCCATGGCCGCCACCACTAGCTTTGGCGCCTGCTGCACAACCACCATCACCTACGGTGTTATTGCCATTGCCTTGGGAGGAGAACTTGGATGCTACGGTGTCATCCATCTCAGCCCACCGCCACTTGTTGAGAACTTGGATGTATGTGAAGCATTGAAGGAGCCCCCCGACCTTGGAAACTACAACCTTGTGACTCGAGAATATTTCCCACCCTTCCCCCGTGAGGAGACTAGCTATCATCCTCCTAGGAAACGCAAGCTTGATCCTGATGCATCAAGTTCATGGCACAAAGTGAAGAGAATTAGGGACTATGATTATCATCTCCATGTGCCCAACGATATTCTAATTTATACATCCGTGGCTTAACTTTCTTCCTTCTTCACATCTTTACTTTTCGAATCGAGGACGATTCGAGGCCAAGTGGGGGAGAATGATGACTCGGGGCCTTCGTACACTTGGAGGGACTTGGAGTGTTGAATCGACGACCGATAGAGGTCCAGAGGACCCTAATTTGGTTGCAGGAGCCACGTTAGCCACATCTTGGCTCACTTCCATACATGGGATGTTGCATGCTTTTCCATAGTTCTATTTTTAAGACTTTCTATTAGTGGCAGTTTGTGAGACTAAAAGTTTTTGTTTTGCTATTTTTGTATTTCCTAGATACGCTAAATTTACTATTTACTTTGATCTATTTTTAGTCATAGGAATAGCTTAGGAGAAGCTAGGGCCGGCCCAATAGGGGACGTTCCATCACTTTAGTTTCTATCTTTTGTTTTGTCTATTTATACTCTTGTTTTACCTTAATAAAAGGTAGATTGAATTTTGAGAGCAACTTGGCTAAGTTGTTTTCAAGATTACTCAGTCCAAAACATCCTCTTTCCTAGTAATCATTCATTCCAAAACACTCAAAACATTCGAATCCCTCAAACACACAAACCAGAGATCAATCAACCGAAACCCTAATTCGCGGCAGCACCTGCGACGCGATTTTGAAGACGCCTTAGCTTTTGATTCCCTGATTCAAACGCTCCGAAATTCGGAGGGACAAATGTAGACTGCTGGATGTTTATTCTGGAGTTGGAATCACTCAATTCGGAGTTCGGAGAAGAAAGTTATACTTTGCCAAAGACGGGACCAAAAACAGAGATTTCTTGTGCGCCAAGGCGAGTTCTTTGCCATAAAGAAAGTGGCTACCAAGGGGTTTCACATCATGACGTGCCCACCCCTATATATACTAGCTTAATTTTCTTTAGATTCTTAATCATGTAATCGCATAGGAACCTGTCCAATAGCCTTGACCATCTCGCAATAGAGATGGTCAAGGCTAATGGGCAGATTCCTGTGCAATTCACTGCTCCTGAGCTTGACGGCGGCCCCGTCGTAGGCCATGGCCGCGTTTTCCCTACGCGTATTTGCCCTACTCGCATTTCCATCCATGGGGAGAAAGATGGCGTATTCCAATCCTTAGCGAGGGGATTTTTCATGGTTGCTGCTTGTGACGGCATGGAGGCCTTGCCTATACCCAGTGATAACAACAATCACCTAGACGTGGTGACCGAAAAGGAGCAGCCTATGGATCATGATGTTACAATGGAGGCCGAGAAGGATACCAATACGGTGCCTATTGTCAGCGAGGAAAACACACCTTTGGCCACACCATCAGTACCGAGTAAGGAGGATGCTTTGGAGCCTACGACGTTCCCTTTGGCCCTTCAAGCGGATCAACATCAGACCCCATTGGTTCCATTCCAAGGAAGTTGTGAGGACTGCACTTCACCTAGCTCTCATCACTATGTGCTCACAATTGAAGGGGGAATCTCATATCCTTCCCTTGTTCTTCATAGTTATTTTCTCCATGGTTTCTTTGTCTTATTTTCCTACTAACCCCAAGTCTTGGGAGTAAAGTTTGCCTTGTGTGCGCTTTGTTGTGTGTAGGTTACCTTATCAAGCGCCATGGCCGCCACCACTAGCTTTGGCGCCTGCTGCACAACAACCATCACCTACGGTGTTATTGCCCATACCTTCGTAGGAGAACTTGGATGCTACGGTGTCATCCATCTCATCCCACCGCCACTTGTTGAGAACTTGGATGTATTTTAAAGCATTGAATGAGCCCCCCGACCTTGGAAACTACAACCTTGTGACTCGAGAATATTTCCCACCCTTGCCCCGTGAGGAGACTAGCTATCATCCTCCTAGGAAACACAAGCTTGATCCTGATGCATAAAATTCATGGCACAAAGTGAAGAGAATTAGGGACTATGATTATCATTTCCATGTGCCCAACGATATTCTAATTTATACACCCATGGCTTCACTTTCTTCCTTCTTCACATCTTTACTTGTTGAATCGAGGACGATTCGAGGCCAAGTGGGGGAGAATGATGACTCGGGGACTGCGTACACTTGGAGGGACTAGGAGATGTTGAATCGAGGGCCGATGGAGGTCCAGAGGACCCTAATTTGGTTGCACGAGCCACCTTAGCCACATCTTGGCTCACTTCCATACAAGGGATGTTGCATGCTTATCCATAGTTCCTCCAAGTCTTGGGAGTAAAGTTTGCCTTGTATGCGCTTTGTTGTGTGTAGGTTACCTCATCAAGCAGCATGGCTGCCACCACTAGCATTGGCGCCTGCTGCACAACCACCATCACCTTCGGTGTTATTGACATTACCTTGGGAGGAGAACTTGGATGCTACGGTGTCATCCATCTCAGCCCACCGCCACTTGTTGAAAACTTGGATGTATGTTGAAGCATTGAAGGAGCCCCCCGACCTTGGAAACTACAACCTTGTGACTCGAGAATATTTCCCACCCTTGCCCCGTGAGGAGACTAGCTATCATCCTTCTAGGAAACGCAAGCTTGATCCTGATGCATCAAGTTCATGGCACAAAGTGAAGAGAATTAGGGACTATGATTATCATCTCCATGTGCCCAACGATATTCTAATTTATACACCCATGGCTTCACTTTCTTCCTTCTTCACATCTTTACTTGTCGAATCAAGGATGATTCGAGGCCAAGTGGGGGACAATGATGACTCGGGGCCTGCGTACACTTGGAGTGACTTGGAGATGTTGAATCGTGGGCCGATGGAGGTCCAGAGGACCCTAATTTGGTTGCACGTGCCATCTTAGTCACATCTTGGCTCACTTTCATACAAGGGATGTTGCATGCTTATCCATAGTTCAATTTTTTAGACTTTCTATTAGTGGCAGTTTGTGAGACTGAAAGTATTTGTTTTGCTATTTTCGTATTTCCTAGCTACGCTATATTTACTATTTACTTTGATCTATTTTTAGTCATAGGAATAGCTTAGGAGAAGCTAGGGCCGGCCGAATAGGGGACGTGCCATCACTTTAGTTTCTATCTTATGTTTTGTCTATTTATACTCTTGTTTTACCTTAATGAAAGGTAGATTGAATTTTGAGAGCAACTTGGCTAAGTTGTTTTCAAGATTATTCAGTCCAAAACATCCTCTTTCGTAGTAATCATGCATTCCAAAACACTCAAAACATTCGAATCCCTCAAAGACACAAACCGGAGATCAATCAACCGAAACCCTAATTCGCGGCAGCACCTGCGACACGATTTTGTAGATGCCGTAACTTTTGATTCCCTGATCCAAACGCTCTGTAATTTGGAGGAATTAATGTAGACTTGCGGATATGTATTCCCGAGTTGAAATTCCTCAATTCGGAGTTCGGAGCAGAAAGTTATACTTTGCCAAAGACGGACCAAAAAACAGAGATTTCTTGTGCGCAAAAGCGAGTTCTTTGCCGTCAAGAACGTGGCTACCAAGGGGTTTCACATCTTGACGTTTCCACCCCTATATTTACTAGCTTAATTTTCTGTAGCTTCTTAATCATGTAATCGCACAGGAACCTGTCCAATAGCCTTCACGATCTCGCAATAGAGATGGTCAAGGCTAATGGGCAGATTCCTGTGCGATTCACTGCTCCTGGGCTTGACGGCGGCACTATCGTAGGCAATGGCCACGTTTTCCCTACGCGCATTTCCATCCATGGGGGAAAGATGGCGTGATCCAATCCTTAGCGAGGGATGTTTTCGTGGCTGCTGCTTGTGACGGCATTGAGGCCTTGCCTATACCTAGTGATAACAACAATCACCTAGACGTGGTGACCGAAAAGGAGCAGCCTATGGATCATGATGTTACAACGGAGGCTGAGACAGATACCAATACAGTGCCTATTAATGTCAGCGAAGAAAACAAACCTTTGGCCACACAATCAGTACAGAGTAAAGAGGATGCTTTGGAGCCTACGACGTTTCCTTTGGCCCCTCAAGCGGATCAACATCAGACCCCATTGGTTCCATTCCAAGGAAGTTGTGAGGACCGCACTTCACCTAGCTCTAATCACTATATGCTCACAATCGAAGGGGGAATCTCATATCCTTCCCTTGTTCTTCATAGTTCTTTTATCCATGGTTTCTCTATGTCTTCTTTTCCTACTAACCCCAAGTCTTGGGAGTATAGTTTGCCTTGTGTGCACTTTGTTGTGTGTAGGTTACCTTATCAAGCGCCATGGCCGCCACCACTAGCTTTGGCGCCTGCTGCACAACCACCATCACCTACGGTGTTATTGCCATTACGTTGGGAGGAGAACTTGGATGCTACGGTGTCATCCATCTCAGCCCACCGCCACTTGTTGAGAACTTGGATGTATGTTAAAGCATTGAAGGAGCCCCCCGACCTTGGAAACTACAACCTTGTGACTCGAGAATATTTCCCACCCTTCCCCCGTGAGGAGACTAGCTATCATCCTCCTAGGAAACGCAAGCTTGATCCTGATGCATCAAGTTCATGGAACAAAGTGAAGAGAATTAGGGACTATGATTATCATCTCTATGTGCCCAACGATATTCTAATTTATACATCCGTGGCTTAACTTTCTCCCTTCTTCACATCTTTACTTTTCGAATCAAGGACGATTCGAGGCCAAGTGGGGGAGAATGATGACTCGGGGCCTTCGTACACTTAGAGGGACATGGAGTGTTGAATCGACGGCCGATGGAGGTCCAGAGGACCCCAATTTGGTTACACGAGCCACGTTAGACACATATTGGCTCACTTCCATACAAGGGATGTTGCATGCTTATCCATAGTTCTATTTTTAAGACTTTCTATTAGTGGCAGTTTGTGAGACTGAAAGTTTTTGTTTTGCTATTTTCGTATTTCGTAGCTATGCTAAATTTACTATTTACTTTGATCTATTTTTAGTCATAGGAATAGCTTAGTAGAAGCTAGGGCCGGCCCAATAGGGGATGTGCCATCACTTTAGTTTCTATCTTATGTTTTGTCTATTTATACTCTTGTTTTACCCTAAGTTGTTTTCAAGATTACTCAGTCCAAAACATCCTCTTTCCTAGTAATCATTCATTCCAAAACACTCAAAACATTTGAATCCCTCAAACACACAAACCAGAGATCAATCAACCGAAACCCTAATTCGTGACAACACCTGCGACATGATTTTGTAGACGCCTTAACTTTTGATTCCACGATTCAAACGCTCTGAAATTCGGAGGATTAATGTAGACTGCTGGATCTTTATTCTGGAGTTGGAATCACTCAATTCGGAGTTCGGAGAAGAAAGTTATACTTTGCCAAAGACGGGACCAAAAACAGAGATTTCTTGTGCGCCAAGGCGAGTTCTTTGCCTTCAAGAACGTGGCTACCAAGGGGTTTCACATCATGACGTGCCCACCCCTATATATACTAAATTAATTTCCTTTACCTTCTTAATCATGTAATCGCACAGGAACCGGCCTAATAGCGTTGACCAGTTCTTAATAGAGATGGTCAAGGCTAATGGGCACATTCCTGTGCGATTCACTGCTCCTGAGCTTTACGGCGGCACTGTCATAGGCCATGGCCGCGTTTTCCCTACGCGCATTTGCCCTACTCGCATTTCCATCCATGGGGAGAAAGATGGCGTGATCCAATCCTTAGCGAGGGGATTTTTCGTGGCTACTGCTTGTGACGGCATGGAGGCCTTGCCTATACCCAGTGATAACAACAATCACCTACACGTGGTGACCGAAAAGGAGCAGCCTATGGATCATGATGTTATAACGGAGGCCAAGACGGATACCAATACGGTGCCTATTGTCAGCGAGGAAAACACACCTTTTGCTACACCATCAGTACCGAGTAAGGAGGATGATTTGGAGCCTATGACGTTTCCTTTGGCCCCTTAAGCGGATCAACATCATACCCCATTGGTTCCATTCCAAAGAAGTTGTGAGGACCGCACTTCACCTAGCTCTCATCACTATGTGCTCACAATTGAAGGGGGAATCTCATATCCTTCCCTTGTTCTTTATAGTTCTTTTCTCCATGGTTTCTCTATGTCTTCTTTTCCTACTAACCCCAAGTCTTGGGAGTATAGTTTGCCTTGTGTGCGCTTTGTTGTGTGTAGGTTACCTCATCAAGTGCCATGGCCACCACCACTAGATTTGGCGCCTGCTGCACAACCACCATCACCTACGGTGTTATTGCCATTACCTTGGGAGGAGAACTTGGATGCTACAGTGTCATCCATCTCAGCCCACCACCACATGTTGATAACTTGGATGTATGTTGACGCATTGAAGAAGCCCCTCGACCTAGGAAACTACAACCTTGTGACTCGAGAATATTTCCCACCCTTGCCCCGTGAGGAGACTAGCTATCTTCCTCCTTGGAAACGCAAGCTTGATCCTGATGCATCAAGTTCATGGCACAAAGTGACGAGAATTAGGGACTATGATTATCATCTCCATGTGCCCAACGATATTCTAATTTATACACCCATGGCTTCACTTTCTTCCTTCTTCATATCTTTACTTGTCGAATCGAGGACGATTCATGGCCAAGTGGGGGAGAATGATGACTCAGGACCTGCGTACACTTAGAGGGACTTGGAGATGTTGAATCGAGGGCAGATGGAGGTCCAGAGGACCCTAATTTGGTTGCACGAGCCACCTTAGCCACATCTTGGCTCACTTCCATACAAGGGATGTTGCATGCTTATCCATAGTTCTATTTTTAAGACTTTCTATTAGTGGCAGTTTGTGAAACTGAAAGTTTTTGTTTTGCTATTTTCGTATTTCCTAGATACGCTAAATTTACTATTTACTTGGATCTATTTTTAGTCATAGGAATAGCTTAGGAGAAGCTAGGGCTGGCCCAATAGGGGACGTGCCATCACTTTGGTTTCTATCTTATGTTTTGTCTATTTATACTCTTGTTTTACCTTAATGAAAGGTAGATTCAATTTTGAGAGCAACTTGGCTAGGTTCTTTTCAAGATTATTCAATCCAAAACATCCTCTTTCCTAGTAATCATTCATTCCAAAACACTCAAAACATTCGAATCCCCCAAACACACAAACAGGAGATCAATCAACCGAAACCCTAATTCGCGGCAGCACCTGCGACACGATTTTGTAGACGCTGTAACCTTTGATTCCCTGATCCAAACGCTCTGCAATTTGCAGGGATTAATGTAGACTTGCGGATATTTATTCCCGAGTTGAAATTCCTCAATTCGGAGTTCGGAGCAGAAAGTTATACTTTGCCAAAGACGCACCAAAAAACAGAGATTTGTTGTGCGCCAAAGCGAGTTCTTTGCCGTCAAGAACGTGGCTACCAAGGGGTTTCACATCATGACGTTTCCACCCCTATATTTACTAGCTTAATTTTCTTTAGCTTCTTAATCATGTAATCGCACTGGAACCTGCCCAATAGCCCTGACCATTTCGCAATAGAGATGGTCAAGGCTAATGGGCAGATTCCTGTGCGATTCACTTCTGCAGAGCTTGACGGCGGCACTGTCGTAGGCCATGGCCGCGTTTTCCCTACGTGCATTTGCCCTACTTGCATTTCCATCCATGGGGAGAAATATGGCGTGATCCAATCCTTAGCGAAGGGATTTTTCGTGGCTGCTGCTTGTGATGGCATGGAGGCCTTGCCTATACCCAGTGATAACAACAATCACCTAGATGTGGTGACCGAAAAGGAGCAGCCTATGGATCATGATGTTACAACGGATGCTGAGACGGATTCCAATACACTGCCTATTGTCAACGAGGAAAACACACCTTTGGCCAATAGGAACGGATGCTTAATTTTCTTTAGCTTCATAATCATGTAATCGCATAGGAACCTGCCCAATAGCCTTCACGATCTCGCAATAGAGATGGTCAAGGCTAATGGGCAGATTCATGTGCGATTCACTGCTCCTGAGCTTGACGGCGGCACTGTCATAGGCCATGGCTGCGTTTTCCCTATGCGCATTTGCCCTACTCGCATTTCCATCCATGGGGGGAAAGACGGCGTGATCCAATCGTTAGCGATGGGATTTTTCGTGGTTGCTGCTTGTGACGGCATGGTGGCCTTGCCTATACCCAGTGATAACAACAATCAACTAGACGTGGTGACCGAAAAGGAGCAGCCTATGGATCATGATGTTACAACGGAGGCCGAGACGGATACCAATACGGTGCCTATTGTCAGCGAGGAAAACACACCTTTGGCCACACCATCAGTACCGAGTAAGGAGCATGCTTTGGAGCCTACGGCGTTTCCTTTGGCCCCTCAAGCGGATCAACATCAGACCCCAATGGTTCCATTCCAAGGAAGTTGTGAGGACCGCACTTCACCTAGCTCTCATTACTATGTGCTCACAATTGAAGGGGGAATCTCATATCCTTCCCTTGTTCTTCATAGTTCTTTTCTCCATGGTTTCTCTATGTCTTTTTTTTCTACTAACCCCAAGTCTTGGGAGTATAGTTTGCCTTGTGTGCACTTTGTTGTGTATAGGTTACATCATCAAGCGCCATGGCCGCCACCACTAGCTTTGGCGCATGCTGCACAACCACCATCACCTACGGTGTTATTGCCATTACCTTGGGAGGAGAACTTGGATGCTACGGTGTCATCCATCTCATCCCACCGCCACTTGTTGAGAACTTGGATGCATGTTGAAGCATTGAAAGAAGCCCCCCCGACCTTGGAAACTACAACCTTGTGACTCGAGAATATTTCCCACCCTTGCCCCGTGAGGAGACTAGCTATCATCGTCCTAGGAAACGCAAGCTTGATCCTGATGCATCTAATTCATGGCACAAAGTGAAGAGAATTAGGGACTATGATTATCATCTCCATGTGCCCAACGATATTCTAATTTATACACCCATGGCTTCACTTTCTTCCTTCTTCACATCTTTACTTGTCGAATTGAGGACGATTCGAGGCCAAGTGGGGGAGAATGATGACTCGGGGCCTGCGTACACTTGGAGGGACTTGGAGATGTTTAATCGAGGGCCGATGGAGGTCTAGAGGAACCTAATTTGGTTGCACGAGCCACCTTATCCACATCTTGGCTCACTTTCATACAAGGGATGTTGCATGCTTATCCATAGTTCTATTTTTAAGACTTTCTATTAGTGGCAGTTTGTGAGACTGAAAGTTTTTGTTTTGCTATTTTCGTATTTCCTAGCTACGCTATATTTACTATTTACTTTGATCTATTTTTAGTCATAGGAATAGCTTAGGAGAAGCTAGGGCTGGCCCAATAGGGGACGTGCCATCACTTTGGTTTCTATCTTATGTTTTGTCTATTTATACTCTTGTTTTACCTTAATGAAAGATAGATTCAATTTTGAGAGCCTTGGCTAGGTTGTTTTCAAGATTATTCAGTCCAAAACATCCTCTTTCCTAGTAATCATTCATTCCAAAATACTCAAAACATTCGAATCCCTCAAACACACAAACAAGAGATCAATCAACCGAAACCCTAATTCGCGGCAGCACCTGCGACACGATTTTGTAGACACTGTAACCTTTGATTCCCGGATCCAAACGCTCTGAAATTTGGAGGGATTAATGTAGACTTCCGGATATTTATTCTAGAGTTGAAATCCCTCAATTCGGAGTTCAGATAAGAAAGTTATACTTCGCAAAAGACGGGACAAAAAATAGAGATTTCTTGTGCGCCAAGGCGAGTTCTTTGCTTTCAAGAACGTGGCTACCAAGGGGTTTCACATCATGACGTGCCCACCCCTATATATAATAGCTTAATTTTCTTTAGCTTCTTAATCATGTAATCGCACAAGAACTTGCCCAATAGCCCTGACCATCTCGCAATAGAGATGGTCAAGGCTAATGGGCAGATTCCTGTGCGATTCACTTCTGCAGAGCTTGACGGCGGCACTGTCGTAGGCCATGGCCGCGTTTTCCCTATGTGCATTTGCCCTACTTGCATTTCCATCCATGGGGAGAAATATGGACTGATCCAATCCTTAGTGAAGGGATTTTTCGTTACTGCTGCTTGTGACGGCATGGAGGCCTTGCCTATACCCACTGATAACAACAATCGCCTAGATGTGGTGACCGAAAAGGAGCAGCCTATGGATCATGATGTTACAACGGATGTCGAGATGGATTCCAATACACTGCCTATTGTCAGCGAGGAAAACACACCTTTGGCCACACCATCAGTACCGAGTAAGGAGGATGCTTTGAAGCCTACGGTGTTTCCTTTGGCCCCTCAAACGGATCAACATCAGACCCCAATGGTTCCATTCCAAGGAAGTTGTGAGGACCGCACTTCACCTAGCTCTCATCACTATGTGCTCACAATTAAAGGTGGAATCTCATATCCTTCCCTTGTTCTTCGTAGTTCTTTTCTCCATGGTTTCTCTATGTCTTTTTTTCCTACTAACCCCAAGTCCTGGGAGTATAGTTTGGCTTGTGTGCGCTTTGTTGTGTATAGCTTACATCATCAAGTGCCATGGCCGCCACCACTATCTTTGGCGCTTGCTGCACAACCACCATCACCTACGGTGTTATTGCCATTACCTTGGGAGGAGAACTTGGATGCTACGGTGTCATCCATCTCATCCCACCCCCACTTGTTGAGGACTTGGATGCATGTTGAAGCATTGAAAGAAGCCCCCCCGACCTTGGAAACTACAACCTTGTGACTCGAGAATATTTCCCACCCTTGCCCAGTGAGGAGACTAGCTATCATCGTCCTAGGAAACGCAAGCTTGATCCTGATGCATCAAATTCATGGCACAAAGTGAAGAGAATTAGGGACTATGATTATCATCTCCATGTGCCCAACGATATTCTAATTTATACACCCATGGCTTCACTTTCTTCCTTCTTCACATCTTTACTTTTCGAATCGAGGATGATTCGAGGCCAAGTGGGGGAGAATGATGACTCGGGGCCTGCATACACTTGGAGGGACTTGGAGATGTTTAATCGAGGGCCGATGGAGGTCTAGAGGACCCTAATTTGGTTGCACGAGCCACCTTATCCACATCTTGGCTCACTTTCATACAAGGGATGTTGCATGCTTATCCATAGTTCTATTTTTAAGACTTTCTATTAGTGGCAGTTTATGAGACTGAAAGTTTTTGTTTTGCTATTTTCGTATTTCCTAGCTACGCTAAATTTACTATTTACTTTGATCTATTTTTAGTCATAGGAATAGTTTAGGAGAAGCTAGGGCTGGCCCAATAGGGGACGTGCCATCACTTTAGTTTCTATCTTATGTTTTGTCTATTTGTACTCTTGTTTTACCTTAATGAAAGGTAGATTCAACTTTGAGAGCAACTTGGCTAGGTTGTTTTCAAGATTATTCAGTCCAAAACATCCTCTTTCCTAGTAATCATTCATTCCAAAACACTAAAAACATTCGAATCCCTCAAACACACAAACAGGAGATCAATCAACCGAAATCCTAATTCGCGGCAGCACCTGCGACACGATTTTGTAGACGCTGTAACTTTTGATTCCCTGATCCAAACGCTCTGATATTTATTCTAGAGTTGAAATCCCTCAATTCGGAGTTCAGATAAGAAAGTTATACGTTGCCAAAGACGGGACCAAAAATAAAGATTTCTTGTGCGCCAAGGCGAGTTCTTTGCTTTCAAGAACGTTGCTACCAAGGGGTTTCACATCATGACGTGCCCACCCCTATATATAATAGCTTAATTTTCTTTAGCTTCTTAATCATGTAATCGCACAAGAATTTGCCCAATAGCCCTGACCATCTCGCAATAGAGATGGTCAAGGCTAATGGGCAGATTCCTGTGCGATTCACTTCTCCTGAGCTTGACGGAGGCACTATCGTAGGCCATGGCCGCGTTTTCCCTACGCGCATTTTCCCTACTTGCATTTCCATCCATGGGGAGAAATATGGCGTGATCCAATCCTTAGCGAGGGGATTTTTCATGGCTGCTGCTTGTGACGGCATGGAGGCCTTGCCTATACCCAGTGATAACAACAATCACCTAGATGTGGTGACCGAAAAGGAGCAGCCTATGGATCATGATGTTACAACGGATGTCGAGACTGATTCCAATACAGTGCCTATTGTCAGTGAGGAAAACACACCTTTGGCCACACCATCAGTACCGAGTAAGGAGGATGCTTTGGAGCCTACGGTGTTTCCTTTGGCCCCTCAAGCGGATCAACATCAGACCCCAATGGTTCCATTCCAAGGAAGTTGTGAGGACCGCACTTCACCTAGCTCTCATCACTATGTGCTCACAATTGAAGGTGGAATCTCATATCCTTCCCTTGTTCTTCGTAGTTCTTTTCTCCATGGTTTCTCTATGTCTTTTTTTCCTACTAACCCCAAGTCCTGGGTGTATAGTTTGGCTTGTGTGCGCTTTATTGTGTATAGCTTACATCATCAAGTGCCATGGCCGCCACCACTAGCTTTGGCGCCTGCTGCACAACCTCCATCTCATCCCACCGCCACTTGTTGAGAACTTGGATGTATGTTGAAGCATTGAAGGAGCCCCCCCGACCTTGGAAACTACAACCTTGTGACTCGAGAATATTTTCCACCCTTTCCCCGTGAGGAGAATAGCTATCATCCTCCTAGGAAACGCAACCTTGATCTTGATGCATCAAATTCATGGCACAAAGTGGAGAGAATTAGGGACTATGATTATCATCTCCATGTGCCCAATGATATTCTAATTTATACTCCCCTGGCTTCACTTTCTTCCTTCTTCACATCTTTACTTGTCGAATCGAGGATGATTCGAGGCCAAGTGGGGGAGAATGATGATTCGGGGCATGCGTACACTTGGAGGGACTTGGAGATGTTGAATCGAGGGCCAATGGAGGTCCAGAGGACCCTAATTTGGTTGAACGAGCCACCTTAGCCACATCTTGGCTCACTTCCATACAAGGGATGTTGCATGCTTATCCATAGCTCTATTTTTAAGACTTTCTATTAGTGGCAGTTTGTGCGACTGAAAGTTTTTGTTTTGCTATTTTTGTATTTCCTAGCTACGCTATATTTAGTATTTACTTTGATCTATTTTTAGTCATAGGAATAGCTTAGGAGAAGCTAGGGCCGACCCAATAGGGGACGTGCCATCACCTTAATGAAAGGTAGATTCATTTTTGAGAGTAACTTGGCTAAGTTGTTTTCAAGATTATTCAGTCCAAAACATCCTCTATCCTAGTAATCATTCATTCCAAAACACTCAAAACATTCGAATCCCTCAAACACACAATCCGGAGATCAATCAACCGAAACCCTAATTCGCGGCAGCACATCCGACACGATTTTGTAGACGTCGTAACTTTTGATTTCCTAATCCAAACGCTCTGCAATTTGGAGGGATTAATGTAGACTTCCGGATCTTTATTCTCGAGTTGGAATCCCTCAATTCGGAGTTCAGATAAGAATGTTATACTTTGCCAAAGACGGGACAAAAAACATAGATTTCTTGTGCGCCAAGGCGAGTTCTTTGCCTTCAAGAACGTGGCTACCAAGGGGTTTCACATCATGACGTGCCCACCCCTATATATACTAGCTTAATTTTCTTTAGCTTCTTAATCATGTAATCGTACAAGAACCTGTCCAATAGCCTTGACCATCTCGCAATAGAGATGGTCAAGGCTAATGGGAAGATTCTTGTGCGATTCACTGCTCCTGAGCTTGACGGTGGAAATGTCGTAGGCCATGGCCGTGTTTTCCCAACGCGCATTTGCCCTACTCGCATTTCCATCCATAGGGAGAAAGATGGCGTGATCCAATCCTTAGCAAGGGATGTTTTCGTGGCTGCTTCTTGTGACAACATGGAGGCCTTGCCTATACCCAGTGATAACAACAATCACCTAGATGTGGTGACCAAAAAGGAGCAGCCTATGGATCATGATGTTACAACGGAGGCCGAGACAGAAACCAATATGGTGCCTATTGTCATCGAGGAAAGCACACCTTTGGCCACACCATCAGTACCGAGTAAGGAGGATGCTTTGGAGCCTATGACGTTTCCTTTGGCCCCTCAAGCGGATCAACATCAGACCCCATTGGTTCCATTCCAAGGAAGTTGTGAGGACCGCACTTTACCTAGCTCTCATCACTATGTGCTCACAATTGAAGTGGGAATCTCATATCCTTCCCTTGTACTTCATAGTTCTTTTCTCCATGGTTTCTCTATGTCTTCTTCTCCTACTAACCCCAAGTCATGGGAGTATAGTTTGCCATGTGTGCGCTTTGTTGTTGACTGGCTAACAATGCAATGCAAATATCGTTGAATGGCCTAGTCAAAGTAAATGTCCTAACAAACCTACTAAATGGATGTATAGTAAGCAAGTAAGGGTCGAACCCACATGGAAGATCTGATGCAGTATGCAATTATGATTGACAAGTAACAAGAAATGGGGGGTTTAGTTATCAAGCAGAGCAAAGCAAACAAGTTTAGTTGACTTGAGAATATGATTGGGGAAAGAGTTCCACTAGAACGAGATCCACAATACAGAGATATAATTTGATCACAGAAATCTATTCAATCCAAGTTCTTTCACTATTTTTATGGTTGTTCCCACCCTAATCTTAAGTACTACCAATTCTCACAGTTATTGATAGACTTATCACAATATCAATGGAAGAAAATATTACCACTAACAAAGCAATAGCAATGCACACAAGGATATAGGATACATGCAAATAGAAGAAAACTTTACTACTTAACATGCAAATGATTCTCACTCATGATTGCACACTCGTATTCCACTATATGCAACAATCGTGTATGCTACTAGATATGCACTCGTATTCCACTATATGCAAATCCTAGCAATTGATAAATATTACTCAACCTAGTTGATCAGGCTATGAAGAATAACAATGAATCAATATTCAATATAACCAAGAGAATCAAACCAACACTTATAAGAATAGGAACAAGGAATAGAAATCTCACAAACAGATCAACTATATTGCTTCAAACGTCTAGTAGAATAAGGGGAAATTAGTTCTCCATTCAGATGTGAATGAAACCCTAATGAAAAGAAAACAACGATGCTAATAGTCTGATGTAAAAGTGTCTCGTGAAAAGTGTGTCTGCCTCTTAACCTAGAAAGAGGTCTTAAATAGGTTTAGGAAATAAAGTTAACCTAATAATAACAAAGGAAACAAAATAATAAAAATAACAAAGTCCGAAATGCAATAAAGGAAATAACGTCTTCTGGCCGTGAGGCATTTAACATGGCCACCGCGGGGCGTCAGGCTCCCACCACGGGGTGGTGGCTTCCTCTCTGGCGTGGCCCTCACTCTTCTCTGAGACCCACCGCCGGGTCGCGGTGGCTCTGGCGCGGGGCGGTAAAACTCGCCCACTCCTTCTTCAGCTCCTCTTCTGCTCTTTATTACTACCAAGCATTGGTAGTCTTCTCCAATAAACTCCAGCAGATCCTCATCCATCCTCATCATCTCCATCTAAGCTGTAAATTCCTGGATATCTTCACTTCTTTCCACAACTTTTGGATTACAGACTTAGCCTCAAAACTGATCATAAACTCCTCCAAATGATGCTAAAAATTGCTAGTAAAGGTGCATGAAATGACTCCTATCAGTTGTGTGTAGGTTACCTCATCAAGCGCCATGGCCGCCACCACTAGCTTTGGCGCCTGCTGCACAACCACCATCACCTACGGTGTTATTGCCATTACCTTGGGAGGAGAACTTGGATGCTACGGTGTCATCCATCTCAGCCCACTGCCACTTGTTGAGAACTTGGATGTATGTTGAAGCATTGAAGGAGCCCCCCGACCTTGGAAACTACAACCTTTTGACTCGAGAATATTTCCTACCCTTTCCCCGTGAGGAGACTAGCTATCATCCTTCTAGGAAACGCAAGCTTGATCCTGATGCATCAAGTTCATGGCACAAAGTGAAGAGAATTAGGGACTATGATTATCATCTCCATGTGCCCAACGATATTCAAATTTATACACCCATGGCTTCACTTTATTCCTTCTTCACATCTTTACTTGTCGAATCGAGGACGATTCGAGGCCAAGTGGGGGAGAATGATGACTCGGGGCTTGCGTACACTTGGAGCGACTTGGAGATGTTGAGTCGAGGGCCAATGGAGGTCCAGAGGACCCTAATTTGGTTGCACGAGCCACCTTCCCCACATCTTGGCTCACTTCCATACAAGGGATGTTGCATGTTTATCCATAGCTCTATTTTTAAGACTTTCTATTAGTGGCCGTTTGTGAGACTGAAAGTTTTTGTTTTGCTATTTTCGTATTTCCGAGCTACGCTATATTTAGTATTTACTTTGATCTATTTTTAGTCATAGGAATAGCTTAGGAGAAGCTAGGGCCGGCCCAATAGGGGACGTGCCATCACTTTATACTCTTGTTTTCATAGGAATAGCTTAGTTTAGTTTCTATCTTATATTTTGTATATTTAGTATCATTTTCCTAGCTATGTGCCATCACTTTATACTCTTGTTTTCATAGGACGTGCCATCACTTTCATAGGACGTGATGGCACTTTATAGGGGACGTGCCATCACTTTATACTCTTATATTTTGTATATTTTGTATTATTTTGTATTATTTTGTATACTCTTGTTTTCATAGGACGTGCCATCACTTTATACTCTTGTTTTCCTAGCTACGCTATATTTAGTATCATTTTCATAGGAATAGCTTAGTTTCTATCTTATATTTTGTCTATTTATACTCTTGTTTTACCTTAATGAAAAGTAGATTCATTTTTGAGAGCAACTTGGCTAAGTTGTTTTCTAGATTAGTCAGTCCAAAACATCCTCTTTCCTAGTAATCATTCATTCCAAAACACTCAAAACATTCGAATCCCTCAAACACACAAACCGGAGATCAATCAACCGAAACCCTAATTCGCGGCAGCACCTCCGACACGATTTTATAGACGCCGTAACTTTTGATTCCCCGATCCAAACGCTCTGCAATTTGGAAGGATTAATGTAAAGTTCTGGATCTTTATTCTTGAGTTGGAATCCCTCAATTCGGAGTTCGGATAAGAATGTTATACTTTGCCAAAGATGGGACCAAAAACATAGATTTCTTGTGTGCCAAGGCGAGTTCTTTACCTTCAAGAACGTGGCTACCAAGGGCTTTCACATCATGACGTGCCCACCCCTATATATACTTGCTTAATTTTCTTTAGCTTCTTAATCATGTAATCGCACAAGAACCTGCCCAATAGCCTTGACCATCTCGCAATAGAGATGGTCAAGGCTAATGGGAAGATTCCTGTGCGATTCACTACTCCTGAGCTTGATGGCGGCACTATCGTAGGCCATGGCCGTGTTTTCCCTACGCGCATTTCCATCCATGGGGAAAAAGATGGCGTGATCCAATCCTTAGCGAGGGATGTTTTCGTGGCTGTTGCTTGAGACGACATGGAGGCCTTGCCTATACCCAGTGATAACAACAATCACCTAGACGTGGTGACCGAAAAGGAGCAGCCTATGGATCATGATGTTACAACGGAGGCCGAGACATATACCAATACGATGCCTATTGTCAGCGAGGAAAGCACACCTTTGGCCACACCATCAGTACCGAGTAAGGTGGATGCTTTGGAGCCTACGATGTTTCCTTTGGCCCCTCAAGAGGATCAACATCATACCTCATTGGTTCCATTCCAAGGAAGTTGTGAGGACCGCACTTCACCTAGCTCTCATCACTATGTGCTCACAATTGAAGGGGGAATCTCATATCCTTCCCTTGTACTTCATAGTTCTTTTCTCCATGGTTTCTCTATGTCTTCTTCTCCTACTAACCCCAAGTCTTGGGTGTATAGTTTTCCATGTGTGCACTTTGTTGTGTATAGGTTACCTCATCAAGCGCCATGGCCGCCACCACTAGCTTTGGCGCATGCTGCACAACCACCATCACCTACGGTGTTATTGCCATTACCTTGGGAGGAGAACTTGGATGCTACGGTGTCATCCATCTCAGCCCACTGCCACTTATTGAGAACTTGGATGTATGTTGAAGCATTGAAGGAGCCCCCCGACCTTGGAAACTACAACCTTTTGACTCGAGAATATTTCCCACCCTTGCCCCGTGAGGAGACTAGCTATCATCCTCCTAGGAAACACAAGCTTGATCCTGATGCATCAAGTTCATGGCACAAAGTGAAGAGAATTAGGGACTATGATTATCATCTCTATGTGCCCAACGATATTCTAATTTATACACCCATGGCTTCACTTTCTTCCTTCTTCACATCTTTACTTGTCGAATCGAGGACGATTCAAGGCCAAGTGGGGAAGAATGATGACTCGGGGCCTGCGTACACTTGGAGATGTTGAATCGAGGGCCAATGGATGTCCATAGGACCCTAATTTGGTTGCACGAGCCACCTTACCCACATCTTGGCTCACTTCCATACAAGGGATGTTGCATGCTTATCCATAGCTCTATTTTTAAGACTTTTTATTAGTGGCCGTTTGTGAGACTGAAAGTTTTTGTTTTGCTATTTTTGTATTTCCTAGCTATGCTATATCTAGTATTTACTTTGATCTATTTTTAGTCATAGGAATAGCTTAGGAGAAGCTAGGGCCGGCCCAATAGGGGACGTGCCATCACTTTAGTTTCTATCTTATATTTTGTCTATTTATACTCTTGTTTAAGCTTAATGAAAGGTAGATTCAATTTTGAGAGGAACTTGGCTAAGTTGTTTTCAAGCTTATTCAGTCCAAAACATCCTCTTTCCTAGTAATCATTCATTCCAAAACACTCAAAACATTCGAATCCCTCAAACACACAAACCGGAGATCAATCAACAGAAACCCTAATTCGTTGCAGCACCTACGACACGATTTTGTGGACGCCGTAACTTTTGATTCCCTGATCCACACGCTCTGAAATTTGGAGGGTTTAATGTAGACTTCTTGATCTTTATTCACGAGTTGGAATCACGCAATTCAGAGTTCGGAGAAGAATGTTATACTTTTCCAAAGACGGGACCAAAAACATAGATTTCTTGTGCGCCAAGGCGAGTTGTTTGCCTTCATGAACGTGGCTACCAAGGGGTTTCACATCATGACGTGCCCACCCCTATATATACTAGCTTAATTATCTTTAGCTTCTTAATCATGTAATCGCACAGGAATCTGCCCATTAGCCTTGACCATCTCGCAATAGAGATGATCAAGGCTAATGGGCAGATTCCTATGCGATTCACTGCTCCTGAGCTTGACGGCGGCATTGTCGTAGGCCATGGCCGCGTTTTCCCTATGCGCATTTTCCCTACTCGCATTCCCCATCATGGGGAGAAAGATGGCATGATCCAATCCTTAGCGAGGGATGTTTTCGTGGCTGCTGCTTGTGAAGACATGGAGGCCTTGCCTATACCCAGTGATAACAACAATCACCTAGACGTGGTGACCGAAAAGGAGCAGCCTATGGATCATGATGTTACAACGAAGGCCGAGACGGATAGCAATACGGTGCCTATTGTCAGCGAGGAAAACACACCTTTGGCCACAC
This sequence comes from Rheum nobile, assembly GCA_027886185.1. NCBI lineage: Eukaryota > Viridiplantae > Streptophyta > Magnoliopsida > Caryophyllales > Polygonaceae > Rheum > Rheum nobile. The sequence continues at coordinate 10,547,495 of WOAB01000027.1, forward strand.
CATCAGTACCGAGTAAGGAGGATGCTTTGGAGCCTACGGCGTTTCCTTTGGCCCCTCAAACGGATCAACATCAGACCCCATTGCTTCCATTCCAAGGAAGTTGTGAGGACCGCACTTCACCTAGCTCTAATATCTATGTGGTCACAATTGAAGGGGGAATCTCATATCCTTCCCTTGTACTTCATAGTTCTTTTCTCCATGGTTTCTCTATGCCTTCTTCTCCTACTAACCCCAAGTCTTGGGAGTATAGTTTTCCATGTGTGCGCTTTATTGTGTGTAGGTTACCTCATCAAGCGCCATGGCCGCCACCACTAGCTTTGGCGCCTGCTGCACAACCACCATCACCTACGGTGTTATTGCCATTACCTTGGGAGGAGAACTTGGATACTACGATGTCATCCATCTCATCCCACCCCCACTTGTTGAGAACTTGGATGTATGTTGAAGCATTGAAGGAGCCCCCCGACCTTGGAAACTACAACCTTTGACTCGAGAATATTTCACACCCTTGCCCCGTGAGGAGACTAGCTATCATCCTCCTAGGAAACGCAAGCTTGATCCTGATGCATCAAGTTCATGGCACAAAGTGAAGAGAATTAGGGACTATGATTATCATCTCCAAGTGCCCAATGATATTCTAATTTATAAACCCATGGCTTCACTTTCTTCCTTGTTCACATCTTTACTTGTCAAATCGAGGACGATTCGAGGCCAAGTGCGGGATAATGATGACTCGGGGCCTGCGTATACTAGGAGGGACTTGGAGATGTTGAATCGAGGGCCGATGGAGGTCCAGAGGACCCTAATTTGGTTGCACGAGCCACTTTAGCCACATCTTGGCTCACTTCCATACACGGGATGTTGCATGCTTATCCATAGTTCTATTTTTAAGACTTTCTATTAGTGGCAGTTTGTGAGACTGAAAGTTTTTGTTTTGCTATTTTCGTATTTCCTAGCTACTCTATATTTACTATTTACTTTGATCTATTTTTAGTCATAGGAATAGCTTAGGAGAAGCTAGGGCCGGCCCAATAGGGGACGTGCCATCACTTTAGTTTCTATCTTATGTTTTGTCTATTTATACTCCTGTTTTACCTTAATGAAAGGTAGATTCATTTTTTAGAGCAACTTGGCTAAGTTATTTTCAAGATTATTCAGTCCAAAACATTATCTTTCCTAGTAATCATTCATTCGAAAACACTCAAGACATTCGAATCCCTCAAACACACAAACCGGAGATCAATCAACCGAAACCCTAATTCGCGGCAGCACCTGCGACACGCATTTGTAGACGCCGTAACTTTTCATTCCCTGATCCAAACGCTTTGAAATTTGTAGGGATTAATGTAGACTTCTGGATTTTTATTCTAGAGTTGGAATCACTCAATTCGGAGTTCGGAGAAGAAAGTTATACTTTTGCAAAGACGGGACCAAAAACAGAGATTTCTTGTGCGCCAAGGCGATTTGTTTACCAAGGGGTTTCACATCATGACGTGCCCACCCCTATGTAATCGCACAGGAACCTGCCCATTAGCCTTGACCATCTCGCAATAGAGATGGTCAACGCTAATGGGCAGATCCTGAACTTGACAGCGGCACTGTCGTAGGCCATGGCCGCATTTTCCCTATGCGCATTTGCCCTACTTGCATTTCCATCCATGGGGAGAAAGATGGCATGATCCAATCCTTAGCGAGGGATGTTTTCGTGGCTGCTGCTTGTGACGCAATGGAGGCCTTGCCTATACCTAGTGATAACAACAATCACCTAGACGTGGTGACCGAAAAGGAGCAGCCTATGGATCATGATGTTACAACGGAGGCCGAGACAAATACCAATACGGTGCCTATTGTCAGCGAGGAAAGCACACCTTTGGCCACACCATCAGTACCGGGTAAGGAGGATGCTTTGGAGCGTACGACGTTTCCTTAGGATCCTGATGATGCTTCACTTTCTTCCTTCTTCACATCTATACTTGTCGAATCGAGGACGATTAGAGGCCAAGTGGGGGAGAATGATGACTCGGGGCCTGTGTACACTAGGAGGGACTTGGAGATGTTGAATCGAGGGCCGATGGAGGTCCAGAGGACCCTAATTTGGTTGCACGAGCCACCTTAGCCACATCTTGGCTCACTTCCATACAAGGTATGTTGCATGCTTATTCATAGTTCTATTTTTAAAACTTTCTATTAGTGGCAGTTTGTGAGACTGAAAGTTTTTGTTTTGCTATTTTCGTATTTCCTAGCTACGGTATTTTTACTATTTACTTTGATCTATTTTTAGTCATAGGAACAGCTTAGGAGAAGCTAGGGCCGGTCCAAAACACTCAAGACATTCGAATCCCTCAAACACACAAACCGGAGATCAATCAACCGAAACCCTAATTCGCGGCAGCACCTGTGACACGCTTTTGTAGACGCCGTAACGTTTGATTCCCTGATCCAAACGCTTTGAAATTTGGAGGGATTAATGTAGACTTCGGGATCTTTATTCTAGAGTTGGAATCACTCAATTCGGAGTTCGGAGAAGAATGTTATACGTTTCCAAAGTCGGGACCAAAAACAGAGATTTCTTGTGCGCCAAGGCGAGTTCTTTGCCTTCAAGAACGTGGCTACCAAGGGGTTTCACATCATGACATGCCCACCCCTATATATACTAGCTTAATTTTCCTTAGCTTCTTAATCATGTAAACGCATAGGAACCTGCCCATTAGCCTTGACTATCTCGCAATAGAGATGGTCAAGGCTAATGTGCAGATTCCTATGCGATTCACTGCTCCTGAGCATGACGGCGGCACTGTCGTAGGCCATGGCCGCGTTTGCCTTATGCGCATTTTCCCTACTCGCATTTCTATCCATGGGGAGAAAGATGGTGTGATCCAATCCTTAGCAAGGGATGTTTTCGTGGCTGCTGCTTGTGACGACATGGAGGCCTTGCCTATACCCATTGATAACAACAATCACCTAGACATGGTGACCGAAAAGGAGCAGCCTATGGATCATGATGTTACAACGGAGGCCGAGACGGATAACAATACGGTGCCTATTGTCAGCGAGGAAAACACACCTTTGGCCACACCATCAGTACCGAGTAAGGAGGATGCTTTGGAGCCTATGGCGTTTCATTTGGCCCCTCGAGCGGATGAACATCGGACCCCATTGGTTCCATTCCAAGGAAGTTGTGAGGACCGCACTTCATCTAGCTCTCATCACTATGTGCTCACAATTGAAGGGGGAATCTCATATCCTTTCCTTGTTCTTCATAGTTCTTTTCTCCATGGCTTCTGTATGTCTTCTTTTCCTACTAACCCCAAGTCTTGGGAGTATAGTTTGCCTTGTGTGCACTTTGTTGTGTGTAGGTTACCTCATCAAGCGCCATGGCCGCCACCACTAGCTTTGGCACCTGCTGCACAACCACCATCACCTACGGTGTTATTGCCATTACCTTGGGAGGAGAACTTGGATGCTACGGTGTCATCCATCTCAGCCCACCGCCACTTGTTGAGAACTTGGATGTATGTTGAAGCATTGAAGGAGTGTTAGAAAACGGAACTCAGGAACCTCAGTTCCCATGAGAGTTCCTTTCCTCAGTTTCTCTACTTTTGAAGATGACAAATACTTTGATACTAATGTTTTATCTCAAAGATGTTTTTTTCAAGGAACCACAGGACAGTTATTGAAACCATGGAATCCAAACAAGATAAAGAAACCAAACAAGCAAGTGATGTGACCCCACCTCCCATGACGGCCCAAGAGGAAGAAAAGGCCATGAGCCTTCGCTCAGATGGCCCAATGGCAAGGTCCAGGGCAAAAGTCATCGCTGAAGCCGTCGCATCCCTTGTTGCATGCGTACCATCGCTGGCCAAGGAAGCCCAAAAACCGAGCCAAGACTTGTCGTCCTCTCCACCATCGAGGAACATACTGAAGATGTCTCGCTCACAAAGGAGCGTGCTGAAGAAGACGTCGAACGAAGCCACAAGCTCATTGAAAGCTACACTGCAACAGAAGAGCTCGCTGAAGGCTTCGCTCTAACAGCACAGCCCGCTGAAGGCTTCACTGAAGAAGAGCTCGTTCGAAGAGCTCATTTCTGAAGAGTTCGTTGAAGATTCGAAGAAGAGCTCACTGGAAGAGCTTGCTCGAAGAGCTCGCTAAAGAGCACGCTTGCCTTGGCTGTTTTGAGACACTTTCCATATTTAGCTCTATTGCTTGTTTTTAGCTAGTTTCCCTTTATAGTTTGTCTATTTTAGGGCGTGTGCCTTTGCATGCTTGCATGGGCTAGCCCACTAGGCTCGACTCGGCCCAAACCGATGTCTCGCCTTTAGTATTTATAGTTTCGAACCTTGTTATTATTTTCTTACGTTCAAATTAAAGTTCAAGGCTTAAGTCGAGTGTTTATCCTCCTTCCCTTGATCGGACGTCACATATCCCTATCATCCCCCTTCACTCCGCCGCCGATGCTATGGCAGTCGCTTGACTTTTAAGCAACATATCCTTCGCATCTCCCTTCACCCATAGTTGATGCTACGACACCCTCCGCCGCCGACGCTATGACTTCGTGCTTGATCCTTCAAGCCAAACTACCCTCCGCAGTCGACGCTACGACACCAAAGACTTGTCTCTTCAAGTCTTCTATCCACCACTCCAAAACCGCTTCCGCATTCGCTACACCATCTCCCCGGCAGACTTGATCAAAGGACGTGACATCCCAACCAAGACTAGATCCGAAAGTTGTCACCTTTGACAATTGGCTTGTCATCGGAGGCAGGAACACATCAACTGGCATCAGAGCCCAGCGGTCTTGTAAGTCACAAAATCAAGTTTACATTCGTTCACGAAATTTTTCTCTTGACCCCCATCGTTTGTTTCATCAAATTGTGAGAAAAACCAAAAAGTTACCATATTTGCTCACCTTCGGTTCCTACAAGATAAGATCTTGGCCGAATTTTTTTTTCTTGCCCCTTACGTTTTGGTGTGTTAGGTAATTTTTGTTATCTTGCATCTAGAAATTTTGTTTCCTTATTTCATTCGTAGATATAGTTTCCTTGTTTGCTTGTTATTGCTTTTTAGTTACTTAACCACTTTCCTTATAAGATAAAATCAAATCTTATCTTCTCTCTCCAATCTTTCCTAAATCACGCTTGTGATATCTTCTAGTTACTTAAGCCGATTTTGTTTTATTTTGTTTCCTTAAATCCGAAAACAGATCACAAAAAGATCTCGGATATTAATTAAAAAAAAATAGCAATAAAAAAAAATGTTTCCAAGTTTGGGAAAGCCAAAATAAGGCAACCCTAACTCAATCACCTCGGCTTAGGCTCATCTTCTCTACGCCTCCATCGTCTAGGTAAGCTTCCTAGAAGGTGATTTCTTGCTCACTTTGGTCACTTTGTTTACGTTGGTCTAGGGTTTCAATTTGTCTTATGTGTTTGATTGCAACTTTGCTTGATACACCACTACTTGTTCAAGCCAAGCCGCCCTCACGGCAAACCCAAACAACCCTACCTTACGTGAACCTTGTGACTTGACTTGTGATTTTGCTTGATTGTTGTTCATTGTTACCTTTTGGTTCGTTTTTACTCGCATGTCTGGCAAACTTGTTATAGGTAGCATGACGCTTGGACAAGGTAACGACCAACCCGGTGATGAAAACAACAAGCACCAACAGAATCCGACGCTGGTTCCATCACAAGAACAACCACAACAAGACCCGAATCCACAAGATACTCTCTTGGAGTTGACGGAAGATCAAATTTTGATCCAAGCTCTTCGCCAAGAGCTCGCTGCTTTGAGAGAAAATCAACGAGTGTTCACCACTGTGCCCACTCCGACTCCTTTACCTGCCATGGATGCACCGGCTCAACAAAAAGCAACCGATGCCGGTTCGTCCAAGACAAAAGTTGACAAGGGCAAAGGCATCATGCCTTCACATCAACAACAACCCCAACTCAAGAGGTGGCAGAGTGTAATAGAAAGTCGCCAAGGGCTCGCATCGCATACAGATCGCTATGTGCCGACCACCGCGCACAGTGGCATTGACACCGGATCAGACCGCGACGCCGATGCTCAAGGTGAATTTTATGAACCTTATGATTTTGATGAGAGATATGCTTCTCGCAGAACACAGTGTCAAGTAACATGCTCCGCGCCAAGATATGGCCGCCGTCGCCAAGCAGCTTTAACCGACACAACGCCTAGTGGTAGATCGGGGCGCACAAAGAGACAGGACGCTAACGTTCTCAGGACACCCCTCAGCGTGCATTGCGCACTAACCTTCAACACTAGAGTGCTCGGACACCCCGCTACGGCTCGGATGGCTACTCTTCTATCACTCCTAATGTTGACGATGACTTCGACGAATATGACGACGAGGAAATTGAAGACTCAGGTATGGTCAATCCCAATCTTTTTCACCCCTCTCTTGGAGATCCTATTGAATTGCAGGACCATCCATCGGACTATATTCCTTCACCACGACTCCAACCACAAGGAGGTCGCCATCATGACATTGATGGCAGGCGCCGTGATGCCATGCCCAGAGATGCCCGCCGAGACGACTTCGATGTCCAGCCGAGAAGACGTCATCAAGACGACGTCTACGAGCCAAGAGAAAACTATGTTCGCGGCGAGCCTCACCAGGCCAGAGAAAGACGCCACAATGGTCGTGAACGACCTCATGGTTTACGCACTGTTGAACACCCATACTATGATGATGCTCCCAATCAGGACATTCAACAACCTCTCTACGTGAGACACGACATCAAGGTAAAAATTGTAAATTTTTGTGGTGAATACAACCCTGCTGTTTTTCTTGAATGGATCCAGGCCACAGAGTATACACTCCGATATTGTCAAGTGCCTCCCCAAGAGCACATCAACGCCGCCACTCTCAACTTCCGAGGTGTTGCGAGAGTTTGGTGGCACAGGTTTGAAGATGACTGCGTTCGACGCGACAGGACAAGAGTCACCGAATGGCATCAGCTTGTTTATGTGATGACCAGGAAGTACGTGCCTCCAGATTATCGAAATCAAATGCGAATGGAGATAGCAATGGCCCGCCAAGGCTCACAGACTCCACTCGAGTTCTTTTTGAAGCTGGAAGACATGTATTACAAGGCGAACATCTCTGTTGCTCCTTCCACTTTGAGGACAAAATTCTTGAGTGGTTTGAACGCTAATATTCGTGATTAGCTCGAAATTCTGCCCATCAAGGACTTGAACACCCTTACTCACACGGCGATGCAACTTCATGCTCAGATCGCTCGCCGAAAGTCCAATACGAGTAACCCCTTCAGGTATGCTTCTAACCCTAGTGGTTTCAATTCTTCTAACACTCGTCCTAGTGCTTCTGCAGCCAACATCTCATCTATCAAGGCGAAGCCGCCGACAACGAACACAATAGCGCGCCAGACCACAAACAGACCGGCTCCAGTGAACACTGACCGCATGCGAGATCTTGAGTGTTTCAAGTGTGGTGGAAGAGGCCACTACAAGAAATATTGCCCAAATGCTCGAAAGGTTTTGTTCTCTGCTGCCGCCGCTGGCTATGAGTCTTGCGAAGACGACGAACAAACCCTAGAGCCAATTGACGATGGGAATGAAGACGAAGAGGACGCTTATGATTGTGAACCCGCTTCACTGCACGCGGGCACTCCATTGAGCTTAGTGTCCCGATGTATCCTCACAGTCAAAGACTCTAGTCTCCGAGACCAAAGAGAGAATTTGTTCCACACACGCGCCCTCGTCCAGACGGCCACTTTGAGTGTGATTGTTGATGGCGGCTCTTGTGCCAATATTGTGAATGAGAAGGTTGTTACATACTTCAACTTGCCACCATATGCTCTATAATGGATTTCTTCAAGTCTAGGTAACACAGTATCTCGCCAGTGCTTAATTTATTTTTCAATTGTCCAATACTGTGATTCTGTTTTATGTGATGTCATTGCAATGGACGCCACCCATATCTTGCTTGGGCGCCCATGGAAATTCGACAGGCGCGTTCTCCACGATGGCTATTTGAACACTTATGTGTTCACTTACCACGGGAAGCGCATCACCTTGCATCCAATGTCTCCACATGAGATCTTGCAGGACCAGGTGGAAAGAGATCACCAGAAGGCCATTGAGGCCGCTGCAAACAGGCCGATCGAGTCCCCAGAGGCACTCGTGAAGCAACACAACACAGCTTCTGGAACAACGGCTTCTCCACAAGGCACTGCAAAGAAGAAGACCAAACAGGACGTTCCGTTACAACCGAAGAGTCCGTTGCAGGGCTCTTGTGAGCACAGACTGTTTCTCGCCAGGCCCAGTGACATTACGCCATGTTTGACTGGCAAGGTGCCATGTTATCTGCTTGTGCCAACTCCCTGCATTCCAGAGTCATCGAGAGCCAAGGATGTGCCTCCTACCGTCACCGCCTTGCTCGCTGAGTTCGACGACGTCTTCCCCGATGAGTTGCCCTAAGGTTTACCTCCCTTGTGAGGCATTGAGCACCAAATTGATCTTGTTCCAGGTGCCTCCTTACCGAACCGAGCTGCTTATAGAGCTGGCCCAGAGGAGTCCAGCGAGCTGCAGCGACAGGTTAACGAATTGCTGGATCGGGGCTACGTGAGGGAATCTTTTTCCCCTTGCGCTGTGCCTATGATCCTTGTGCCCAAGAAAGATGGCACATGGAGGATGTGTGTTGATTGCCGAGCTATTAACCAGATTATTGTCAAGTACAGGCATCCGAACCCTCGCCTGGACGATATGCTCGATGAACTTCACGGCGCTACCACATTTTCCAAGATTGATTTGAAGAGTGGATATCATCAAATCGGAATGAAGGACGGTGATGAATGGAAGACCGCCTTCAAGACTAAGTCTGGGCTTAATGAGTGGCTCGTCATTCCATTTGGGCTAACAAACTCCCCCAGCACCTTCATGCGCTTGATGAACCACGTTCTGCGCGCTTTCCTTGGAAAATTTGTCGTCGTTTATTTCAATGACATACTTGTATATTCAAAGAGCCTAAAAGAGCACGTTGAGCACCTTCGCGAAGTTCTGATGTGCCTTCGCAGTGAGCGATTGTTTGCCAACCTCGCCAAGTGTTCGTTATGTTCTACATCAACGGACTTTCTAGGCTATGTGATGAGTGCTGATGGCATACGTGTTGATGAAGAGAAAATCACCGCCATCAAGGACTCGGCCTCACTGGTTTTTATAGGCGCTTTGTAAGAAATTTATCCTCCATTGCAGCGCCTTTACACGAGCTGACCAAGAAGGGCACAACGGCGTCTTGGCAAGAGCAACATGAAACGGCCTTTTCGGCCTTGAAGCAAGCATTATGCCAGGCACCATTGCTCCAACTTCCTGACTTCAACAGACCGTTCGAGGTGGAATGTGATGCCTCAGACATTGGCATTGGTGGTGTTCTACACCAAGAGAGGAGGCCCATCGCTTACTTCAGTGAGAAGCTCTCTGGGGCCACACTCAACTATCCCACCTACGACAAGGAGTTGTATGCCCTTATCCGAGTACTCAAGACGTGGCAACACTATCTTTGGCCACGTGAATTTGTCATCCACAGCGATCACGCCGCATTGGGCTATTTGAAGAGCCAAACACATCTCAACCGACGTCATTCTCGCTGGGTGGAATTCCTTGAGACGTTCCCTTACGTTGTTGTCCATAAGAAGGGCAAAGAGAATGGTGTTGCAGACGCCCTGTCTAGGAGGTACGTTCTCTTAACTCATGTGCAGACTAAAGTTTTAGGCTTTGCTTTGATTAAGGAATTATATGCTATTGATCCTTTCTTTACCCCCATAGTCGAGCATTGCCTAAGAGTTTGAGAGTTTGAGTCATATTTTATCTCTGAGGGTTATTTATATAAGGCCAATCGCCTTTGCATCCCTAGGTCCTCCATTAGGCTCCTTTTGATTCAAGAAGCTCACGAAAGTCGTGGACACTTTGGGATTAGGAAGACACTGGCCGCTTTAAGAGAACATTTCTTTTGGCCTAAGATGACCCACCAAGTGACTAGGTTTTGTAGGAGTTGTGTGACTTGCCAGCGTGCTAATGCTAGGTCTAGTCCCCACGACCTCTACACCCCTTTGCCCATACCGAGTGCCCCGTGGGAAGATTTGTCTATGGATTTCATTACGGGTTTACCCCTCTCTAGACGAGGTAGAGACTCCATTTTTGTGGTCGTAGATAGATTTTCTAAGATGGCACATTTTATTGCTTGTAAGACTACCCAGAGTGCTAGTGAGATCGCAGATTTATTTTTCGAGCATGTGGTTCGTCTCTATGGGGTCCCTCACACCATTGTGAGTGATAGGGATTCCAAGTTTGTAGGTCACTTTTGGAGATCACTTTGGGGAAAGCTAGGTACCAAACTCCTCTTCTCTACTAGCTACCACCCCCAGACCGATGGCCAAACCGATGTCACCAATAAGACGTTAGGAGCCCTCCTTCGCACCATGCTCAAAGCCAACCCTAGGCATTGGTAGGACTTACTTTCTATTATGGAGTTTTGTTATAATCGTTACAGGCACACAACGACCAACATGACACCGTTCGAAGTGGTGTATGGCTTGAACCCCTTGACGCCACTTGTTGATTTGTCGCCGCGTCCACTCCGAGATCCAGTGCACGTCTCTGCCGCCAACCGCGCCGAGCAGGTGCAAGAGCTACACCGACGAACCAGGGCGGAACTGGAGAGAAGGAGCGCGCAGTATGCCAAGCAGAACAATTCTGGGTGCCGCCGTGTTGTGTTTGCACCTGGAAACCTCGTCTGGGTGCATATGAGAAAAGAACGTTTTCCAGGATGGCACAAGAACAAATTGGCACAACGAGGTGATAGCCCCTTCCGAGTGATAAAGGCCATAGGTGACAATGCTTATCAACTCGAGCTCTCACCGGATTTTGGAGTCCATTTGACCATCAATGTCGCAGACTTAACTCCATACATTGAGCCAGAGTTTGATGATGGTGAAGCGGGGACGCTTCACAGCCAAGTGGGGGAGGGTGATGTGACCCCACCTCCCATGACGTCCCAAGAGGAAGAAAAGGCCATGAGCCTTCACTCAGATGGCCCAGTGACAAGGTCCAGGGCAAAAGCCATCGCCTATGCCGTCGCATCCCTTATTGCATGTGTCATCGCTGACCAAGGCAGCCCGGAAACTGAGCCAAGACTTGTCGTCCCTCCATCATCGAGGAACGTACTGAAGACGTCTCTCTCACAAAGAAGCATGCTGAAGAAGACGTCGAACGAAGCCACGAGCTCATTAAAAGCTACACTGCAACAGAAGAGCTCGCTGAAGGCTTCGCTCCAACAGCATAGCCCGCTGAAGGATTCACTGAAGAAGAGCTCGTTCAAAGAGCTCATTGCTGAAGAGTTCGTCGAAGAGTCGAAGAAGAGCTCACTGGAAGAGCTCGCTAAAGAGCATGCTTGCCTTGGCTGTTTTGAGACACTTTCCATATTTAACTCTATTGCTTGTTTTTAGCTAGTTTCCATTTATAGTTTGTCTATTTTAGGGCGTGTGCCTTTGCATGCTTGCATGGGCTAGCCCACTAGGCTCGACTCGGCCCAAACTGATGTCTCGCCTCTAGTATTTATAGTTTCGAACCTTGTTATTATTTCCTTACGTTCAAATTAAAGTTTAAGGCTTAAGTCGAGTATTTATCCTCCTTTCCTTGATCGAACATCACATATCCCTCTCATCCCTCTTCAATCCGCCGCCGACGCTATGACAGTCGCTTGACTTTCAAGCAACATATCCTTCGCATCTCCCTTCACCCGCTGTCGATGCTACGATACCCTCCGCCGCCGACGCTACGACTTCATGCTTGATCCTTCAAGACAAACTACCCTCCACAGTCGATGCTACGACACCAAAGACTTGTCTCTTTAAGTCTTCTATCCACCACTCCAAAACCGCTTCTGCATTCGCTACACCATCTCCCCGGTAGACTTGATCAAAGGACATGACTTCCCAACCAAGACTAGATCCGAAAGTTGTCACCTTTGACAATTGGCTTGTCATCGGAGGCAGGAACACATCAGCAAGCCAAAGGAACCCAGAAGTGCCCAGAAATGAAACACATGACTTTTCTTTTCCCGATGAAGCTGGGAACACAGAACCTCGGACAAAAGATGGTGAAAGCGACTTGAGCAAAGCTTCAAAAGTCTGCCACCATCCAAAGGAAAGCTCTAAGATGTCTAGAACGCTGAACCTCGGACAAAGGTCGGTGAAAGCGACATGTCAAAGGCCTGTCACCATCCAGAGGATAGTTCCAAAGTGTCTAGGTTGCTGAACCTCGGACGAAAGACTTTGGACAACGAAATGACAGATTCGTCTGAACCAGTTGACCCACCAATGTGGATTCCGAGTTGCCTAGGTTGTTGGTACATGTGTAAGTCAGCGTGAATCAAGGATCACCACACAATCTAGGTCAAGCTTACTCTGTGGGAACCAAGAGAAGATCCAACCTAGAGAATCCACTATATAAGGAAGATAAGCTCCGCTGTTATCTTCAAGCACTACAACTAGAATCACACTCCATAGCAAACATCATAGTGTGAGCTCTCAAACAGATCGTCAACTCAAACCAAGATCAAGAGGAACCAGTCAAGGAATCTGAGAGCTGTGTGCTAGTTCCTGTGACTGTAAGTGAGTTAGTTCCTTAGTGCTTAGGACTGCTTCTTGGATTGATTATACTTCATGTTAGGTTTATCTAGGATTGCCTAACTGTGTGTAAGACAAAGAAACTGTGTGTTTGTTCCTAGAGTAATCTGTAACCGAAGTGATAAGAAATCAAGAAGTAGACCTTGAAATCCTTTCGAAAGAAAGATAGTGGTTTTTATCCTAGATTGCTAGTTGGCAATCGAAGGTTTCCACTATAAGGAACTTGTTCAGTTATAGTTGATTGTTTATTTCCGCTGTGAAGGGAACTGAAATCTGTATTCTCAGTTCCCTGATTCTTAATCTAACAATCACGATCCTACAAGGAGCCCCCCGACCTTGGAAACTACAACCTTGTGACTCGAGAATATTTCCCACCCTTGCCCCGTGAGGAGACTAGATATCCTCCTCCTAGGAAACGCAAGCTTGATCCTGATGCATCAAGTTCATGGCACAAAGTGAAGAGAATTAGGGACTATGATTATCATCTCCATGTGCCCAACGATATTCTAATTTATACACCCATGGCTTCACTTTCTTCCTTCTTCACATCTTTACTTGTCGAATCGAGGACGATTCGAGGCCAAGTGGGGGAGAATGATGACTCGGGGCCTGCGTACACTTGGAGGGTCTTGGAGATGTTGAATCGAGGGCCGATGGAGGTCCAGAGGACCCTAAATTGGTTGCATGAGCCACCTTATCCACATCTTGGCTCACTTCCATACAAGGGATGTTGCATGCTTATCCATAGTTCTATTTTTAAGACTTTCTATTAGTGGCAGTTTGTGAGACTGAAAGTTTTTATTTTTCTATTTTCGTATTTCCTAGCTACGCTATATTTACTATTTACTTTGATATATTTTTAGTCATAGGAATAGCTTAGCAGAAGCTAGGGCCGGCCCAATAGGGGACGTGCCATCACTTTAGTTTCTATCTTATGTTTTGTCTATTTATACTCTTGTTTTACCTTAATGAAAGGTAGATTGAATTTTGAGAGCAACTTGGCTAAGTTGTTTTCAAGATTATTCAGTCCAAAACATCCTCTTTCCTAGTAATCATTCATTCCAAAACACTCAAAACATTCGAATGCCTCAAACACACAAACCGGAGATCAATCAACCGAAACCCTAATTCACGGCAGCACCTGCAACATGATTTTGTAGACGCCGTAACTTTGGATTCTCTGATCCAAACGCTCTGAAATTTGGAGGGATTAATGTAGACTTCCGGATCTTTATTCTCAAGTTGCAATCACTCAATTCGGAGTTTGGAGAAGAAAGTTATAGTTTTCCAAAGACGGGACGAAAAACATAGACTTCTTGTGTGCCAAGGCGAGTTCTTTGCTTTCAAGAACGTGGCTACCAAGGGGTTTCACTTCATGACGTGCACACCCCTATATATACTAGCTTAATTTTCTTTAGATTCTTAATTATGTAATCGCACAAGAACCTGCCCATTAGCCTTGACCATCTCGCAATAGAGATGGTCAAGGCTAATGGGCAGATTTCTGTGCGATTCACTGCTCCTGAGCTTGACGGTGGCACTGTCATAGGCCATGGCCGCGTTTTCCCTACGCGCATTTGCCCTACTCGCATTTCCATCCATGGGGAGAAAGATGGCGTGATCCAATCCTTAGCGAGGGATGTTTTTGTGGCTGCTGCTTGTGACGACATGGAGGCCTTGCCTATACCCAGTGATAACAACAATCACCTAGACATGGTGACCGAAAAGGAGCAACCTATGGATCATGATGTTACAACGGAGGCCGAGACGGATACCAATACAGTTTGTGAGACGGTGTTATTGCCATTACCTTGGGAGGAGAACTTGGATGCTACGGTGTCATCCATCTCAGCCCACCGCCACTTGTTGAGAACTTGGATGTATGTTGAAGCATTGAAGGAGCACCCCGACCGTGGAAACTACAACCTTGTGACTCGAGAATATTTCCCACCCTTGCCCAGTGAGGAGAATTAGGGACTATGATTATCATCTCCATGTGCCCAACAATATTCTAATTTATACACCCATGGCTTCACTTTCTTCCTTCTTCATATCTTCACTTGTCAAATCGAGGACGATTTGAGGCCAAGTGGGGGAGAATGATGACTCGGGGCCTGCGTACATTTGGAGGGAATTGGAGATGTTGAATCGAGGGCCGATGGAGGTCCAGAGGACCCTAATTTGGTTGCACGAGCCACCTTAGACACATCTTGGCTCACTTCCATACTCTGATATATTCTTGTGCGCCAAGGCGAGTTGTTTGCCTTCAAGAACGTGGCTACCAAGGGGTTTCACATGACGTGCCCACCCCTATATATACTAGCTTAATTTTCTTTAGATTCTTAATCATTTAATCGCACAGGAACCAGCCCAATAGCCTTGACCATCTCGCAATAGAGATGGTCAAGGCTAATGGGAAGATTCATGTGCGATTCACTGCTCCTGAGCTTGACGGCGGCACTGTCGTAGGCCATGGCCGCGTTTTCCGTACGCGCATTTTCCCTACTGGCATTTCCATCCATGGGGAGAAAGATGGCGTGATCCAATCCTTAGCGAGGGATGTTTTCGTGGTTGCTGCTTGTGATGACATGGAGGCCTTGCCTATACCCAGTGATAACAACAATCACCTAGACGTGGTGACCGAAAAGGAGCAGCCTATTGATCATGATGTTACAACGGAGGCCGAGACGGATACCAATACGGTGCCTATTATCAGTACCGAGTAAGGAGGATGCTTTGGAGCCTACGGCATTTCCTTTAGCCCCTCAAGCGGATCAACAGCAGACCCCATTGGTTCCATTCCAAGGAAGTTGTGAGGACCGCACTTCACCTAGCTTTCATCACTATGTGCTCGCAATGGAAGGGGGAATCTCATATCCTTCCCTTGTTCTTCATAGTTCTTTTCTCCATGGTTTCTCTATGACTTCTTTTCCTACTAACCCCAAGTCTTGGGAGTATAGTTTGCCTTGTCTGCGCTTTTTGGTTTGTAGGTTACCTCATCAAGCGCCATGGCCGCCACCACTAGTTTTGGTGCCTGCTACACAACCACCATCACCTACGGTGTTATCGCCATTACCTTGGGAGGAGAACTTGGATGCTACGGTGTCATCCATCTCAGCCCACCGCCACTTGTTGAGAACTTGGATGTATGTTGAAGCATTGAAGGAGCCCCCCGACCTTGGAAACTAGAACCTTGTGACTCGATAGTATTTCCCACCCTTGCCCCGTGAGGAGACTAGCTATCATCCTCCTAGGAAATGCAAGCTTGATCCTGATGCATCAAATTCATGGCACAAAGTGAAGAGAATTAGGGACTATGATTATCATCTCCATGTTCCCAACGATATTCTAATTTATACACCCATGGCTTCACTTTATTCCTTGTTCAGATCTTTACTTGTCGAATCGAGGACGATTCGAGGCCAAGTGGGGTAGAATGATGACTCGGGGCCTGCGTACACTTGGAGGGACTTGGAGATGTTGAATCGAGGGCCGATAGAGGTCCAGAGGACCCTAATTTGGCCTGCGTACACTTGGGGATTCGAGGCCAAGTGGGGTAGAATGATGACTCATGGCACAAAGTGAAGAGAATAAGGGACTATGATTATCATCTCCATGTGCCCAACGATATTCTAATTTATACACCCATGGATTCACTTTCTTCCTTCTTCACATCTTCACTTGTCGAATCGAGGACGATTCGAGGCCAAGTGGGGGAGAATGATAACTCGGGGCCTGTGTACACTTGGAGGGACTTGGAGATGTTGAATCGAGGGCCGGTAGAGGTCCAAAGGACCCTAATTTGGTTGCACGAGCCACCTTAGCCACATCTTGGCTCACTTCCATACAAGGGATGTTGCATGTTTATCCATAGTTCTATTTTTAAGACTTTCTATTAGTGGCAGTTTGTGAGACTGGAAGTTTTTGTTTTGCTATTTTCGTATTTCCTAGCTAAGCTATATTTACTATTTACTTTGATATATTTTTAGTCATAGGAACTGCTTAGGAGAAGCTAGGGCCGGCCCAATAGGGGATGTGCCATCACCTTAGTTTCTATCTTATGTTTTGTCTATTTATACTCTTTTTTAACTTAATGAAAGGTAGATTGAATTTTGATAGCAACTTGGCTAAGTTGTTTTCAAGATTATTCAGTCCAAAACATCCTCTTTCCTAGTAATCATTCATTCCAAAACACTCAAAACATTTGAATCCCTCAAACACACAAACCGGAGATCAATCAATCGAAACCCTAATTCGCGGCAACACCTGTGACACGATTTTGTAGATGCCGTAGCTTTTGATTCCCTGATCCAAATGCTCTAAAATTTGGAGGCAATAATGTAGACTTCCGTATCTTTATTCTCGAACTAGAATCACTCAATGTGGAGTTCGGAGAAGAAAGTTATACTTTGCCAAAGACGGGACCAAAAACAGAGATTTCTTATGCGCTAAGGCGAGTTCTTTTCCTTCAAGAACGTGGCTACCAAGGGGTTTCACATCATGACGTGCCCACCCCTATATATACTAGCTTAATTTTCTTCAGCTTCTTAATCATGTATTCGCACAGGAACCTGCCCATTAGCCTTGACCATCTCGCAATAGAGACGGTCAAGTCTAATGGGCAGATTCCTGTGCGATTCACTACTCCTGAGCTTGACGGCGGCACTGTCGTAGGCCATGGCCACGTTTTCCCTACACGCATTTTCCCTACTCGTATTCCATCCATGGGGAGAAAGATGGCGTGATCCAATCCTTAGCGAGGGATGTTTTCGTGGCTGCTGCTTGTGATGGCATGGAGGCCTTACCTATACCCAGCGATAACAACAATCACCTAGACGTGGTGACCGAAAAGGATCAGCCTATGGATCATGATGTTACAATGGAAGCCGAGACAAATACCAATACGGTGCCTATTGTCAGCGAGGAAAACACACCTTTGGCCACATCATCAGTACCGAGTAAGGAGGATGCTTTGGAGCCTACGGCATTTCCTTTTTCCCCTCAAGCGGATCAACATCAGACCCCATTGGTTCCATTCCAAGGAAGTTATGAGGACCGCACTTCACCTAGCTCTCATAACTATGTGCTCACAATTGAAGGGGGAATCTCATATCATTCCCTTGTTCTTCATAGTTCTTTTCTCCATGGTTTCTCTATGTCTTCTTTTCCTACTAACCCCAAGTCTTGGGAGTATAGTTTGCCTTGTGTGCACTCTTTTGTGTGTAGGTTACCTCATCAAGCGCCATGGCCGCCACCACTAGCTTTGGCGCCTACTGCACAACCACCATCACTTATGGTGTTATTGCCATTACCTTGGCAGGAGAACTTGGATGCTACGGTGTCATCCATCTCAGCCCACCGCCACTTGTTGAGAACTTGGATGTATGTTGAAGCATTTAAGGAGCCCCCCGACCTTGGAAACTACAACCTTGTGACTCGAGAGTATTTCCCACTCTTGCCCCGTGAGGAGACTAGCTATCATCCTCCTAGGAAACGCAAGATTGATCCTGATGCATCAAGTTCATGGCACAAGGTGATGAGAATTAGGGACTATGATTATCATCTCCATGTGCCCAACGATATTCAAATTTATACACCCATGGCTTCACTTTCTTCCTTGTTCACATCTTTACTTGTCGAATCGCGGGCGATTCGAGGCCAAGTGGGGGAGAATGATGACTCGGGGCCTGCGTACATTTGAAGGGACTTGGAGATGTTGAATCGAGGGCCGATGGAGGTCCAGAGGACCCTAATTTGGTTGCACGAGCCACCTTAGGCACATCTTGGCTCACTTCCATACAAGGGATGTTGCATGCTTATCCATAATTCTATTTTTAACACTTTATATTAGTGGCAGTTTGTGAGACTGAATGTTTTTGTTTTTCTATTTTCGTATTTCCTAGCTACGCTATATTTACTATTTACTTTGATCTATTTTTAGTCATAGGAATAGCTTAGGAGAAGCTAGGGCCGGCACAATAGAGGACGCGCCAACACTTACGTTTCTATCTTATGTTTTGTCTTTTTATACTCTTGTTTTACCTTCATAAAAGGTAGATTGAATTTTGCGAGCAACTAGGCTAAGTTGTTTTCAAGATTATTCAGTCCAAAACATCCTCTTTCCTAGTAATCATTCATTCCAAAACACTCAAAACATTCGAATCCCTCAAACACACAAATCGGAGATCAATCAACTGAACTTTTGATTCCCTGATTCAAACGCTCTGAAATTTGGAGGGATTAATGTAGACTTCTGGATCTTTCATCTAGAGTTGGAATCCATCAATTCGGAGTTCGAAGAAGAAAGTTATAGTTTTCCAAAGACGGGACGAAAAATAGAGAGTTCTTGTGTGCCAAGGCGAGTTCTTTGCCTTCAAGAACGTGGCTACCAAGGGGTTTCACATCATGACGTGCCCACCCCTATATATACTAGCTTAATTTTCTTTAGCTTCTTCATCATGTAATCGCACAGGAACCTGCCCAATAGAGATAGTCAAGGCTAATGGGCAGATTCCTGTGCGATTCACTGCTCCTGAGCTTGACGGCGGCATTGTCGTAGGCCATGGCCGCATTTTCCCTATGAGTGTTTCCCTACTCGCATTTCCATCCATGGGGAGAAAGATGGTGTGATCCAATCCTTAGCGAGGGATGTTTTCGTGGCTGTTGCTTGTGACGGCATGGAGGCCTTGCCTATACCCAGCGATAACAATAATCACCTAGACGTGGTAACCGAAAAGGATCAGCCTATGGATCATGATGTTACAATAGAGTCTGAGACGGATACCAATATGGTGCCTATTGTCAGCGAGGAAAACACACCTTTGGCCACATCATCAGTATCGAGTAAGGAGGATGCTTTGGAGCCTACGGCGTTTCCTTTGGCCCCTCAAGCGGATCAACATCAGACCCCATCGGTTCCATTCCAAGGAAGTTGTGAGGACCGCACTTTACCTAGCTCTCATAACTATGTGCTCACAATTGAAGGGGGAATCTCATATCCTTCCCTTGTTCTTCATAGTTCTTTTCTCCATGGTTTCTCTATGTCTTCTTTTCATACTAACCCCAAGTCTTGGAAGTATAGTTTTCCTTGTGTGCGCTTTGTTGTGTGTAGGTTACCTCATCAAGCGCCATGGCTGCCACCACTAGCTTTTGCGCCTACTGCACAACCACCATCACCTACGGTGTTATTGCCATTACCTTGGGAGGAGAACTTGGAGGCTACGGTGTCATCCATCTCAGCCCACCGCCACTTGTTGAGAACTTGGATGTATGTTGAAGCATTGAAGGAGCCCCCCGACCTTGGAAACTACAACCTTGTGACTCGAGAATATTTCCCACCCTTGCCCCGTGTGGAGACTAGCTATCATCCTCCTAGGAAACGCAAGCTTGATCCTGATGCATAAAGTTCATGGCACAAAGTGAAGAGATTTAGGGACTATGATTATCATCTCCATGTGCCCAACGATATTCTAATTTATACACCCATGGCTTCACTTTCTTCCTTCTTCACATCTTTATTCGTCGAATCGAGGACGATTCGAGGCCAAGTGGGGGAGAATGATGACTCGGGGCCCGCGTACACTTGGAGGGACTTGGAGATGTTGAATCGAGGGCCGATGGAGGTCCAGAAGACCCTAATTTGGTTGCACGAGTCATCCTTGCCACATATTGGCTCACTTCCATACAAGGGATGTTGCATGCTAATCCATAGTTCTATTTTTAAGACTTTCTATTAGTGGCAGTTTGTGAGACTGAAAGTTTTTGTTTTGCTATTTTCATATTTCCTAGCTATGCTATATTTAGTATTTACTTTGATCTATTTTTAGTCATAAGAAAAGCTTAGGAGAATCTAGGGCCGGCCCAATTGGCTAACTTGTTTTCAAGATTATTCAGTCCAAAACATCCTCTTTCCTAGTAATCATTCATTCCAAAACACTCAAAACATTCGAATCCCTCAAACACACAAACCGGAGATCAATCAACTGAAACCCAAATTTGGAGCATAAAGTTATACTTTGCCAAAGACGGGACCAAAAACAGAGATTTCTTGTGCGCCAAGGCGAGTTCTTTGCATTCAAGAACGTGGCTACCAAGGGGCTTCATATCATGACGTGCCCACCCCTTTATATACTAGCTTAATTTTCTTTAGCTTCTTAATCATGTAATCGCACAGGAACCTGCCCATTAGCCTTGACCATCTCTATTGCGAGATGGTCAAGGCTAATCGGCATATTCCTGTGCGATTCACTACTCCTGAGCTTCATGGCGGCACTGTCGTAGGCCATGGCCGCGTTTTCCCTACTCGCATTTCCATCCACGGGGAGAAATATGGCGTGATCCAATCCTTTGCGAGGGATGTTGTTGTGGCTGCTTCTTGTGACGACATGGAGGCCTTGCCTATACCCAGTGATAACAACAATCACCTAGACATGGTGACCGAAAAGGAGCAGCCTATGGATCATGATGTTACAACGGAGGCGGAGACGGATACCAATATGAGGCCTATTGTCAGCGAGGAAAACACACCTTTGGCCACACCATCAGTACTAAGTAAGGAGGATGCTTTGCACACTACAGCGTTTCCTTTGGCCCCTCAAGCGGATCAACATCAGACCCCATTGGTTCCATTCCAAGGAAGTTGTGAGGACCGCACTTCACCTAGCTCTCATCACTATGTGCTCACAATTAAAGGGGGAATCTCATATCCTTTCCTTGTTCTTCATAGTTCTTTTCTACATGGTTTCTCTATGTCTTCTTTTCCTACTAACCCTAAGTGTTAGGAGTATAGTTTGCCTTGTGCGCGCTTTGTTGTGTGTAGGTTACCTCATCAAGCGCCATGGCCGCCACCACTAGCTTTGGCGTCTGCTGCACAACCACCATCACCTACGGTGTTATTGCCATTACCTTGGGAGGAGAACTTGGATGTTACGGTGTCATCCATCTCAGCCCACCGCCACTTGTTGAGAACTTGGATGTATGTTGAACCACTGAAGGAGCCCCCCGACCTTCGAAATTACAACCTTGTGACTCGAGAATATTTCCCACCCTTTCCCCATGAGGAGACTAGCTATGATCCTTCTAGGAAACGCAAGCTTGATCATGATGCATCAAGTTCATGGCACAAAGTGAAGATAATTAGGCACTATGATTATCATCTCCATGTGCCCAACGATATTCTAATTTATACACCCATGGCTTCACTTTCTTCCTTCTTCACATCTTTACTCGTCGAATCGAGGACGATTCGAGGCCAAGTGGGGGAGAATGATGACTCGGGGCATGCGTACACTTGGAGGGACTTGGAGATGTTGAATCGAGGGCCGATGGAGGTCCAGAGGACCCTAATTTGGTTGCACGAGCCACCCTTTTCACATCTTGGCTCACTTCCATACAAGGGATGTTGCATGCTTATCCATAGTTCTATTTTAAGACTTTCTATTAGTGGCAATTTGTGAGACTGAAAGTTTTTGTTTTGCTATTTTCATATTTCCTAGCTACGCTATATTTAGTATTTACTTTGATCTATTTTTAGTCATAAGAATAGCTTAGGAGAATCTAGGGCCGGCCCAATAGGGGACGCACCATCACTTTAGTTTCTATCTTATGTTTTGTGTATTTATACTCTTTTTTTACCTTAATGAAAGGTAGATTGAATTTTGAGAGAAAATTGGCAAACTTGTTTTCAAGATTATTCAGTCCAAAACATCCTCTTTCCTAGTAATCATTCATTCCAAAACACTCAAAACATTCGAATCCCTCAAACACACAAACCGGATATCAATCAACTGAAACCCAAATTCGCGGCAACACCTGCGACACGATGGTGCAGTCGCCGTAACTTTTGATTCTCTTATCCAAATGCTCTGAAATTTGGAGGGATTAACATAGACTTCTGGATCTTTATTGTCGCTTTGGAATCACTCAATTCGGAGCATAAAGTTATACTTTGCCAAAGACGGGACCAAAAACATAGATTTCTTATGCGCCAAGGTGAGTTCTTTGCCTTCAAGAACGTGGCAACCAAGGGGTTTCACATCATGACGTGTCCATCCCTATATATACTAGCTTAATTTTCTTTAGCTTCTTAATCATGTAATCGCACAGGAACCTGCCCATTAGCCTTGACCATCTCTATTGCGAGATGGTCAAGGCTAATCGGCATATTCCTGTGCGATTCACTGCTCCTGATCTTGACGGCGGCACTGTCTTAGGCCATGGCCGCGTTTGCCCAACTCGCATTTCTATCCATGGGGAGAAATATAGCGTGATCCAATCCTTTGCGAGGGGTGTTTTCGTGGTTGCTGCTTGTGACGGCATGGAGGCCTTGCCTATACCCAGTGATAACAACAATCACCAAGACGTGGTGACCGAAAAGGAGCAGCCTATGGATCATGATGTTACAACGGAGGCAGAGATGGATACCAATATGGTGTCTATTGTCAGCGAGGAAAACACACCTTTGGCCACACCATCAGTACCGAGTAAGGAGGATGCTTTGGAGACTACGGCATTTCCTTTGGCCCCTCAAGCGGATCAACATCAGACCCCATTGGTTCCATTCCAAGGAAGTTGTGAGGACTGTACTTCACCTAGCTCTCATCACTATGTGCTCACAATTAAAGGGGGAATCTCATATCCTTCCCTTGTTCATCATAGTTCTTTTCTCCATGGTTTCTCTATGTCTTCTTTTCCTACTAACCCCAAGTCTTGGGAGTATAGTTTTCCTTGTGTGCGCTTTGTTGTGTGTAGGTTACCTCATCAAGCGCCATGGCCGGCACCACTAGCTTTGGCGCCTGCTGCACAACCACCATCACCTCTCGTGTTATTGCCATTACCTTGGGAGGAGAACTTGGATGCTACGGTGTCATCCATCTCAGGCCACCGCCACTTGTTGAGAACTTGGATCTATGTTAAAGCACTGAAAGAGCCCCCCGACCTTGTAAATTACAACCTTGTGACTCGAGAATATTTCCCACCCTTGCCCCGTGAGGAGACTAGCTATTATCCTCCTAGGAAACGCAAGCTTGATCCTGATGCATCAAGTTCATGGCACAAAGTGAAGAGAATTAGGGACTATGATTATCATCTCCATGTGCCCAACTATATTCTAATTTATACACCCATGGCTTCACTTTCTTCCTTCTTCACATCTTTACTCGTCGAATCGAGGACGATTCGAGGCCAAGTGGGGGAGAATGATAACTCGGGGCCTGTGTACACTTGGAGGGACTTGGAGATGTTGAATCGAGGGCCGATGGAGGTCCAGAAGACCCTAATTTGGTTGCATGAGCCACCCTTGCCACATCTTGGCTCACTTCTATACAAGGAATGTTGCATGCTTATCCATAGTTCTATTTTTAGACTTTCTATTAGTGGCAGTTTGTGAGACTGAAATTTTTTGTTTTTCTATTTTCGTATGTCCTAGCTACGCTATATTTAGTATTTACTTTGATCTATTTCTAGTCATAAGAATAGCTTAGGAGAATCTAGGGGCGGCCCAATAGGGGACGTGCCATCACTTTAGTTTCTATCTTATGTTTTGTGTATTTATACTCTTGTTTTACCTTAATGAAAGGTAGATTGAATTTTGAGAGCAAATTGGCTAACTTGTTTTCAAGCACCTGCGACACGATTGTGCAGTCGCCGTAACGTTTGATTATCTTATCCAAACGCTCTGAAATTTGGAGGGGTTAACGTAGACTTCTGGATCTTTATTCTCGCATTCCAATCACTCAATTCAGAGTTCGGAGCATAAAGTTATACTTTGCCAAAGACGGGACCAAAAACAGAGATTTCTTGTGCGTCAAGGCGAGTTCTTTGCCTTCAAGAACGTGGCTACCAAGGGGTTTCACATCACGACGTGCCCACTCCTATATATACTAGCTTAATTTTCTTTAGCTTCTTAATCATGTAATCGCACAGGAACCTGCCCATTAGCCTTGACCATCTATATTGCGAGATGGTCCAGGCTAATCGGCAGATTCTTGTGCGATTCACTTTTCCTGAGCTTGACGGCGGCACTATCGTAGGCCATGGCCGCGTTTTCCCTACTCGCATTTCCCTACTCACATTTCCCTACTCACATTTCCATCCACTGGAGGAAAGATGGCGTGATCCAATCCTTTGCGAGGGATGTTTTTGTGGCTGCTGCTTGTGATGGCATGGAGGCCTTGCCTATACCCAGTGATAACAATAATCACCTAAATGTGGTGACCAAAAAGGAGCAGCCTATGGATCATGATGTTATAATGGAGTCCGAGATGGATACCAATACGGTGCCTATTGTCAGCGTGGAAAACACACCTTTAGCCACACCATCAGTACCGAGTAAAGAGGATGCTTTGGAGCCTACGGCGTCTCCTTTGGCCCCTCAAGCGGATCAACATCAGACCCCATTGGTTCCATTCCAAGGAAGTTGTGGGGACCGCACTTCACCTAGCCTTCATCACTATGTTCTTACAATTGAAGGGGGAATCTTATATCCTTCCCTTGTTCTTCATAGTTCTGTTCTCCATGGTTTCTCTATGTCTTATTTTCCTACTAACCCCAAGTCTTGGGAGTTTAGTTTGCCTTGTGTGCGCTTTGTTGTGTGTAGGTTACCTCATCAAGCGCCATGGCCGCCACCACTAGCTTTGGCGCCTACTGCACAACCACCATCACCTACGGTGTTATTGCCATTACCTTAGGAGGAGAACTTGGATGCTACGGTGTCATCCATCTCAGCCAACCGCCACTTGTTGAGAACTTGGATGTATGTTGAAGCACTGAAAGAGCCCCCCGACCTTGGAAATTACAACCTTGTGACTCAAGAATATTTCCCACCCTTGCCCCATGAGGAGACTAGCTATCATCCTCCTAGGAAATGCAAGCTTGATCCGGATGCATCAAGTTCATGGCACAAAGTGAAGAAAATTAGGGACTATGATTATCATCTCCATCTGCCCAACTATATTCTAATTTATACACCCATGGCTTCACTTTCCTCCTTCTTCACATCTATACTCGTCGAATCGAGGACGATTCGAGGCCAAGTGGGGGAGAATGATGTCTCGGGGCCTGCGTACACTTGGAGGGACTTGGAGATGTTGAATCGAGGGCCGATGGAGGTCCAGAAGACCCTAATTTGGTTGCACGAGCCACCCTTGCCACATCTTGGCTCACTTCCATACAAGGAATGTTGCATGCTTATCCATAGTTCTATTTTTAGACTTTCTATTAGTGGCAGTTTGTGAGACTGAAATTTTTTGTTTTTCTATTTTCGTATGTCCTAGCTACGCTATATTTAGTATTTAATTTAATCTATTTTTAGTCATAAGAATAGCTTAGGAGAATCTAGGGCCGGCCCAATAGGGGACGTTCCATCAGTTTAGTTTCTATCTTATGTTTTGTGTATTTATACTCTTGTTTTACCTTAATGAAAGGTAGATTTAATTTTGAGAGCAAATTGGCTAACTTGTTTTCAAGACTATTCAGTCCAAAACATCCTCTTTCCTAGTAATAATTCATTCCAAAACACTCAAAACATTCGAATCCCTCAAACACACAAACCGGAGATCAATCAACCGAAACCCTAATTCACGGCAGCACCTGCGACACGATTGTGCAGTCGCCTTAACTTTTGATTATCTTATCCAAACGCTCTGCCATTTGAGGTGATTAACGTAGACTTCTGGATCTTTATTCTCGAGTTGGAATCACTCAATTCGGAGTTCGGAGCATAAAGTTATACTTTGCCAAACACGGGAAAAAAATAGAGATTTCTTGTCCATTAAGACGAGTTCTTTGCCTTCAAGAACGTGGCTACCAAGGGGTTTCACATCATGACGTGCCCACCCCTATTTATACTAGCTTAATTTTCTTTAGCTTCTTAATCATGTAATCGCACAGGAACCTGCCCATTAGCCTTGACCATCTATATTGTGAGATGGTCCAGGCTAATCGGCAGATTCTTGTGCGATTCACTTTTCCTGAGCTTGACGGCGGCACTATCGTAGGCCATGGCCGCATTTTCCCTACTCACATTTTCCCTACTCACATTTCCATCCACTGGAAGAAAGATGGCGTGATCCAATCCTTAGCGAGGGATGTTTTTGTGGCTGCTGCTTGTGCCGACATGGAGGCCTTGCCTATACCCAGTGATAACCACAATCACCTAAATGTGGTGACAAAAAAGGAGCAGCCTATGGATCATGATGTTACAATGGAGTCCGAGACGGATACCAATACAGTGCCTATTGTCAGCGTGGAAAACACACCTTTAGCCACACCATTAGTACCAAGTAAAGAGGATGCTTTGGAGCCTACGGCGTCTCCTTTGGCCCCTCAAGCGGATCAACATCAGACCCCATTGGTTCCATTCCAAGGAAGTTGTGGGGACCGCACTTCACCTAGCCTTCATCACTATGTGCTCACAATTGAAGGGGGAATCTTATATCCTTCCCTTGTTCTTCAAAGTTCTTTTCTCCATGGTTTCTCTATGTCTTATTTTCCTACTAACCCTAAGTCTTGGGAGTTTAGTTTGCCTTGTGTGCGCTTTGTTGTGTGTAGGTTACCTCATCAAGTGCCATGGACGCCACCACTAGCTTTGGCGCCTGCTGTACAACCACCATCACCTACGGTGTTATTGCCATTACCTTAGGAGGAGAACTTGGATCCTATGGTGTCATCCATCTCAACAACCGCCACTTGTTGAGAACTTGGATGTATGTTGAAGCACTGAAAGAGCCCCCCGACCTTGGAAATTACAACCTTATGACTCGAGAATATTTCCCACCCTTGCCCCGTGAGGAGACTAGCTATCATCCTCCTAGGAAATGCAAGCTTGATCCTGATGCATCAAGTTCATGGCACAAAGTGAAGAGAATTAGGGACTATGATTATCATCTCCATTTGCCCAACTATATTCTAATTTATACACCCATGGCTTCACTTTCTTCCTTCTTCACATCTTTACTCGTCGAATCGAGGACGATTCGAGGCCAAGTGGGGGAGAATGATGACTCGGGGCCTGCGTACACTTGGAGGGACTTGGAGATGTTGAATCGAGGGCCGATGGAGGTCCAGAAGACCCTAATTTGGTTGCACGAGCCACCCTTGCCACATCTTGGCTCACTTTCATACAAGGAATGTTGCATGCTTATCCATAGTTCTATTTTTAGACTTTCTATTAGTGGTAGTTTGTGAGACTGAAAATTTTTGTTTTTCTATTTTCGTATGTCCTAGCTACGCTATATTTAGTATTTACTTTGATCTATTTTTAGTCATAAGAATAGCTTAGGAGAATCTAGGGCCGGCCCAATAGGGGACGTGCCATCACTTTAGTTTCTATCTTATGTTTTGTGTATTTATACTCTTGTTTTACCTTAATGAAAGGTAGATTGAATTTTGAGAGCAAATTGGCTAACTTGTTTTCAAGATTATTCAGTCCAAAACATCGTCTTTCCTAGTAATCATTCTTTCCAAAACACTCAAAACATTCGAATCCCTCAAACACACAAACCGGAGATCAATCAACCGAAACCCTAATTCGCGGCAGCACCTGCGACACGATTGTGCAGTCGCCGTAACGTTTGATTATCTTATCCAAACGCTCTGAAATTTGGAGGGGTTAATGTAGACTTCTGGATCTTTATTTTCGCATTAGAATCACTCAATTCAGAGTTCGGAGCATAAAGTTATACTTTGCCAAAGACGGGACCAAAAACAGAGATTTCTTGTGCGTCAAGGCGAGTTCTTTGCCTTCAAGAACGTGGCTACCACGGGGTTTCACATCATGACGTGCCCACTCCTATATATACTAGCTTAATTTTCTTTAGCTTCTTAATCATGTAATCGCACAGGAACCTGCCCATTAGCCTTGACCATCTATATTGCGAGATGGTCCAGGCTAATTGGCAGATTCCTGTGCGATTCACTGCTCCTGAGCTTGACGGCGGCACTATCGTAGGCCATGTTCGCGTTTTCCCTACTCGCATTTTCCCTACTCACATTTTCCCTACTCACATTTCCATCCACTGGAAGAAAGATGGCGTGATCCAATCCTTAGCGAGGGATGTTTTTATGGCTGCTGCTTGTGACGGCATGGAGGCCTTGCCTATACCCAGTGATAACCACAATCACCTAAATGTGGTGACCAAAAAGGAGCAGTCTATGGATCATGATGTTACAATGGAGTCCGAGACGGATACCAATACAGTGCCTATTGTCAGCGAGGAAAACACACCTTTAGCCACACCATCAGTACCGAGTAAAGAGGATGCTTTGGAGCCTACGGCGTCTCCTTTGGCCCCTCAAGCGGATCAACATCAGACCCCATTGGTTCTATTCCAAGGAAGTTTTGGGGACCGCACTTCACCTAGCCTTCATCACTATGTGCTCACAATTGAAGGGGGAATCTTATATCCTTCCCTTGTTCTTCATAGTTCTTTTCTCCATGGTTTCTCTATGTCTTATTTTCCTACTAACCCCAAGTCTTGGGACTTTAGTTTGCCTTGTGTGCGCTTTGTTGTGTGTAGGTTACCTCATCAAGCGCCATGGCCGCCACCACTATCTTTGGCGCCTGCTGCACAACCACCATCACCTACGGTGTTATTGCCATTACCTTAGGAGGAGAACTTGGATCCTACGGTGTCATCCATCTCAGCCAACCGCCACTTGTTGAGAACTTGGATATATGTTAAAGCACTGAAATAGCCCCCCGACCTTGGAAATTACAACCTTGTGACTCGAGAATATTTCCCACCCTTGCCCCGTGAGGAGACTAGCTATCATCCTCCTAGGAAATGCAAGCTTGATCCTGATGCATCAAGTTCATGGCACAAAGTGAAGAGAATTAGGGACTATGATTATCATCTTCATGTGCCCAACGATATTCTAATTTATACACCCATGGCTTCACTTTCTTCCTTCTTCACATCTTTACTCGTCGAATCGAGGACGATTCGAGGCCAAGTGGGGGAGAATGATGACTCGGGGCCTGCGTACACTTGGAGGGACTTGGAGATGTTGAATCGAGGGCCGATGGAGGTCCAGAAGACCCTAATTTGGTTGCATGAGCCACCCTTGCCACATCTTGGCTCACTTCCATACAAGGAATGTTGCATGCTTATCCATAGTTCTATTTTTAGACTTTCTATTAGTGGCAGTTTGTGAGACTGGAAATTTTTGTTTTTCTATTTTCGTATGTCCTAGCTACGCTATATTTAGTATTTAATTTAATCTATTTTTAGTCATAAGAATAGCTTAGGAGAATCTAGGGCCGGCCCAATAGGGGACGTTCCATCAGTTTGGTTTCTATCTTATGTTTTGTGTATTTATACTCTTGTTTTACCTTAATGAAAGGTAGATTGAATTTTGAGAGCAAATTGGCTAACTTGTTTTCAAGACTATTCAGTCCAAAACATCCTCTTTCCTAGTAATAATTCATTCCAAAACACTCAAAACATTCGAATCCCTCAAACACACAAACCGGAGATCAATCAACCGAAACCCTAATTCACGGCAGCACCTGCGACACGATTGTGCAGTCGCCTTAACTTTTGATTATCTTATCCAAACGCTCTGCCATTTGAGGTGATTAACGTAGACTTCTGGATCTTTATTCTCGAGTTGGAATCACTCAATTCGGAGTTCGGAGCATAAAGTTATACTTTGCCAAACACGGGAAAAAAATAGAGATTTCTTGTCCATTAAGACGAGTTCTTTGCCTTCAAGAACGTGGCTACCAAGGGGTTTCACATCATGACGTGCCCACCCCTATTTATACTAGCTTAATTTTCTTTAGCTTCTTAATCATGTAATCGCACAGGAACCTGCCCATTAGCCTTGACCATCTCTATTGCGAGATGGTCAAGGTTAATCGGCAGATTCCTGTGCGATTCACTGCTCCTGAGCTTGACGGCGGCACTGTCGTAGTCCATGGCCGCATTTTTCCTACTCGCATTTTCCCTACTCGCATTTCCATCCACGGGAAGAGAGATGACGTGATCCAATCCTTAGCGAGGGATGTTTTCGTGGCTGCTGCTTGTGACGGCATGGAGACCTTGCCTATACCCAGTGGTAACAACAATCACCTAGACGTTGTGACAAAAAAGGAGCAGCCTATGGATCATGATGTTACAACGGAGGCCGAGACGGATACCAATACGGTGCCTATTGTCAACGAGGAAAACACACCTTTAGCCACACCATCAGTACTGAGTAAGGAGGATGCTTTGGAGCCTACATCGTCTCCTTTGGCCCCTCAAGCAGATCAACATCAGACACCATTGGTTCCATTCCAAGGAAGTTGTGAGGTCCGCACTTCACCTAGCCTTCATCACTATGTTCTCACAATTGAAGAGGGAATATCATATCCTTTCCTTGTTCTTCATAGTTCTTTTCTCCATGGTTTCTCTATGTCTTCTTTTCCTACTAACTCCACGTCTTGGGAGTATAGTCTGCCTTGTGTGCACTTTGTTTCGTGTAGGTTACCTCATCAAGCGCCAGGGCCGCCAAAACTAGCTTTGGTGCCTGCTGCACAACCACCATCACCTACGGTGTTATTGCCATTACCTTAGGAGGAGAACTTGGATGCTACGGTGTCATCCATCTCATCCCACCGCCACTTATTGAGAACTTGGATGTATGTTGAAGCATTAAAGGAGCCCCCTAACCTTGGATACTACAACCTTGTGACTCGAGAATATTTCCCATCCTTGCCCCATGAGGAGACTAGCTATCATCCTCCTAGGAAACGCAAGCTTGATCCTGATGCATCAAGTTCAAGGCACAAAGTGAAGAGAATTAGGCACTATGATTATCATCTCCATGTGCCCAACGATATTCTAATTTATACACCCATGGCTTCACTTTCTTCCTTCTTCACATCTTTACTTGTCGAATCAAGGTTGATTCGAGGCCAAGTGGGGGAGAATGATGACTCGGGGCCTGCGTACACTTGGAGGGACTTGGAGATGTTGAATCGAGGGCCGATGGAGGTCCAGAGGACCCTAATTTGGTTGCATGAGCCACCTTAGCCACATCTTGGCTCACTTCCATACAAGGGATGTTGCATGCTTATCCATAGTTCTACTTTTAAGACTTTATATTAGTGGCAGTTTGTGAGACTGTAAGTTTTTGTTATGCTATTTTCGTATTTTCTAGCTACGCTATATTTAGTATTTACTTTGATCTATTTTTAGTCATAAGAATAGCTTAGGGGAATCTAGGGCCGGCCTAATAGGGGACGTGCCATCACTTTAGTTTCTATCTTATGTTTTGTCTATTTATACTCTTGTTTTACCTTAATGAAAGTTAGAATTGAATTTTGAGAGCAACTTGGGTAAGTTGTTTTCAGGATTATTTAGTCCAAAACATCCTCTTTCCTAGTAATCATTCATTCCAAAACACTCATAACATTCGAATCCCTCAAACACACAAACCGGAGATCGATCAACCGAAACACTAATTCGCGGGAGCACCTGCGACACGATTGTACCGAAACACTAATTCGCGGGAGGGATTAACATAGACTTCTGTATCTTTATTCTCGCGTTGGAATCACTCAATTCTAAGTTCGGAATAGAAAGTTATACTTTTCCAAAGACGGGACCAAAAAACAGAGATTTCTTGTGCGCCAAGGCGAGTTCTTTGCCTTCAAGAACGTGGCAACCAAGGGGTTTCACATCATGACGTGCCCACCCCTATATATACTAGATTAATTTTCTTTAGCTTCTTAATCATGTAATCGCACAGGAACCTTCCCATTAGCCTTGACCATCTCTATTGCGAGATGGTCAAGGCTAATCGGCAGAATCATGTGCGATTCACTGCTCCAGATCTTGACGGCGGCACTGTCATAGGCCATGGCTGCGTTTTCCCTACTCGCATTTCCATCCACGGGGAGAAAGATGGCGTCATCCAATCCTTAGCGAGGGATGTTTTTGTGGCTGCTGCTTGTGACGGCTTGGAGGCCTTGCCTATACCCAGTGATAACAACAATCACCTAGACGTGGTGACCAAAAAGGATCAGCCTATGGATCATGATGTTTCAACGGAGGCCTAGACGGATACCAATACGGTGCCTATTGTCAGCGAGGAAAACACACCTTTGGCCACACCATCAGTACCGAGTAAGGAGGATGCTTCGGAGCCTATGGCATTTCCTTTGGCCCCTCAAGAGGATCAACATCAGACCACATTGGTTCCATTCAAAGGAAGTTGTGAGGACCACACTTCACCTAGCCTTCATCACTATGTGCTCACAAATGAAGGGGGAATCTCATATCCTTCCCTTGTTTTTCATAGTTCTTTTCTCCATGGTTTCTCTATGTCTTCTTTTCCTACTAACCCCAAGTCTTGGGAATATAGTTTGCCTTGTGTGCGCTTTGTTGTGTATAGGTTACCTCATCAAGAGCCATGGCCGCCACCACTAGCTTTGGCGCCTGCTGCACAACCACCATCACCTACGGTGTAATTGCCATTACCTTGGGAGGAGAACTTGGATGCTACGGTGTCATCCATCTCAGCCAACCGCCACCTGTTGAGAACTTGGATGTATGTTGAAGCATTGAAGGAGCCCCCCGACCTTGGAAACTACAACCTTGTGACTCGAGAATATTTCCCACCCTTGCCCCGTGAGGAGACTATCTATCATCCTCCTAGGAAATGCAAGCTTGATCCTGATGCATCAAGTTCATGGCACAAAGTGAAGAGAATTAGGCACTATGATTATCATCTCCATGTGCCCAACGATATTCTAATTTATATACCCATGGCTTCACTTTCTTCCTTCTTCACATCTTTACTTGTCGAATTGAGTACGATTCGAGGCCAAGTGGGGGAGAATGATGACTCGGGGCCTGCGTACACTTAGAGGGACTTGGAGATGTTGAATCGAGGGCCGATGGAGGTCCAGAGGACCCTAATTTGGTTGCATGAGCCACCTTAGCCACATCTTGGCTCACTTCCATACAAGGGATGTTGCATGCTTATCCATAATTCTATTTTTAAGACTTTCTATTAGTGGCAGTTTGTGAGATTGAAAGTTTTTGTTTTTCTATTTTTGTATTTCCTAGCTACGCTATATTTAGTATTTACTTTGATCTATTTTTAGTCTTAAGAATAGCTTAGGAGAATCTAGGGCCGGCCCAATAGGGGACGTGCCATCACTTTAGTTTCTATCTTATGTTTTGTTTGTTTATACTCTTGTTTTACCTTAATGAAAGGTAGATTGAATTTTGAGAGCAACTTGGGTATGTTGTTTTCAAGATTATTCAGTCCAAAACATCCTATTTCCTAGTAATCAGTCATTCCAAAACACTCAAAACATTCGAATCCCTCAAACACACAAACCGGAGATCAATCAACCGAAACCCTAATTCGCGGCAGCACCTGCGACACGATTGTGCAGTTGCCGTAACTTTTGAATCCATTATCCAAACGCTCTGCAATTTGGAGGGATTAACGTAGACTTCTGGATATTTATTCTCGCGTTGGAATCACTAAATTCGAAGTTCGGATCATAAAGTTATACTTTGCCAAATACGGGACAAAAAATAGAGATTTCTTGTGCGCCAAGGCGAGTTATTTGCCTTCAAGAACGTGGCAACCAAGGGGTTTCACATCATGACGTGCCCACCCCTATATATACTAGCTTAATTTTCTTTAGCTTCTTAATCATGTAATCGCACAGGAACCTGTCCATTAGCCTTGACCATCTCTATTGCGAGATGGTCAAGGTTAATCGGCAGATTCCTGTGCGATTCAGTGCTCCTGAGCTTGACGGACGCACTGTCTGTAACACCCCCAAATCTCACCTTTGAAAGTATTAATGCCAATGACCTAGGATATAACATCCCGAAGTCATCTCAGGCTTTTCCAGTTGATATAAACCATCAAACCACAGTTATAATACACAAATATCATAACTCTTATTAAAACCAACATCTCGGAAATACAACCATTTACAAGATTTGAATAATTACAGCGGAAGTCTTAAATACAAACAAGTTAACACAACGGAAGTCTTAAAACAAAATAGTTTATCAAAACACCGTCCATCCTCATAGTCGCTCTAGCCTTCTCGGATCCTTAATTTATCTGATGTGCAGAATCAAACGGATGACACCAGTCAACCATGCAAAGAACAATTACGGTTGGTTAGTCTAATGAAACACTATGCAAGGGCACAAAGCAGATGGTTCGAAGTAGACGTATTAGGTTAGACTCGTCGTCCCTTGAATAATAACCAAGTACGATAGTCAACCACCATACTCTACTAGAATACAACAATAGGCATGAGAATAAAACATTCTGGAGACCAAGCCTCACAATAATCAAACACAAAACTAAAGAGACTCTAATGAATTGAGCCTTAACGGAAATATGACAAATGTTGGGAAACTCAAATAAACACACAAACACAGCATCGCATACGAGCGATCTAAACTAAGACGAGTTTTCCTAGCTGCACTAACGCTTAGCTGCACTACTCGCCAAGGTATATTAATTATGTGCGCAAAGTGCACTTATCTGAGTTAATTTCAGAACAAACCACAACACGTTATAAGCTTTTAATTATCCACAACACGATCAAGAACGACTGGGCCTCACATAGTGCCCAACGCCCGTATCCACAACAACCACAGCCGTTGATGTCAGGGTCTCACAACTTCCCCTTCACCAATTTGTTATCAAGAGACGACTGGACCTCACATATAGAGCCCATCGCCCCTACGAATACTCGTGCTAACTAAACAGTTAAACACACAACAAATCACATCAAAGACATCACGGCCCACACCTATACAATATATCTATAATAGCATCGGTTCTAGCAGAATATACAACCTATTATAATATCAGATTTTAATTATATTAATTAACACAACTGTTCCCAACATACACAAGAATCATCCCAAATTAATTACCAACTAAACGATTGATAATTAATGGAAATATGGAATGATGAGCAAGAGCGAACCACCACTTGCCTTAGATCCGACGAGTTCGAACAAGGCTTAGTAACGTCTGGTTCCTGGATCAGAAACTGGGGCAAATCTTGGATAATAAATCCCTAAGAAACGACCCATAACGAGGCCCTAAGTTACATTCAATACTCTTATATATGAATCTAAAAGAATACGAAAAGAATCGAAGGAATCGAGCCTCGCCCAAAGCCAACGTCCAAAAACACACACTCGGACAAGGCTCGCCGCGGGTGCGGTGGGAGCTTTGCCGCGGGGTGCGGTGGACAGACAGTGGCGAGCTTCTCGCGACAGCTTTAATGGAGAAAACTTACCCAAATCGCTTTGTTTGCTTCGATTTGCTTATGGTTCGATCTCCCAACACCTTAGACCTTCAAATACCACTAGAGGTACCCTTCTTAACTTAAGAAACACTCCGAAGAGAGCTCGGAACAAGCTCAAAAATGGTGAAAAATAGAGGGGAAAATAGAGCAAACAGGGGAAGGAGATGAAGAAGCTTCTTCATCCTCTAATTCGATCCCTTTTATAGCTCCAAATCCGAGTTTCCTCAAAGGGAACAAGCAAGGAGACAAGGGGACAAGGCGAAGAGCCAACTTGGCTGCCCAGACATGACCCAAACGGCTTGTCACAGTTCCACTTGCAGCTGGAGCTTATCGCGAAGACGACGACTCTGTTTTTGGCCTTCGCCGCGGGTGCGGTGGCGACTTGCCGCGGGGTGCGGTAAAGGCTGTTTTACTTCCTTCTTATCCGAATCACTTTGGGTTAAATTTTTTAACCCCGTGTTAAATATATTCGTACACTAATGACAAATTAACCCCAAAAACACTTCAACTGTATTTTATATTACTCAGAAAAATTTACAGAGTTCAAACCATTTACAGAATGTCCGAAACTCTCTAAAAATTAATCCGTCTAGTAATTCAGGAATTGGAAAAATTCCAAAATATCCTTATAAAATGAGGGATATTACATTACCTCCCCCTTAAAAGAAGTTTTGACCCCGAAACTTGGCTATTCTAGGCCGAAAACAACTCGGGAAAGCGTCTAAGCATATCCTCTTCAGTCTCCCAAGTCTCCCAAGTAACCTCTTCGGTTCCTGACTTGGACCACAAAATTCATACCAACGGTACAACCTTATTGCGCAATTGCTTCTCACGGCGCTCAAGAATACGCACAGGTATCTCCTCGTACGTACCATTTGCTTGGATCTCGATGTCTTCATAACTCAGCACATGAGATTCATCTGGCACATACTTCCTCAACAAGGATACGTGGAACACGTTAAGCACTGGATGTGCCGATGGCGGCAATGCCAAACGGTACGCTAGAGATCCCACCCTATCAAGGATCTCAAAAGGTCCCACGTAGCAAGGGTTAAGCTTCCCACGCTTACCAAATCTGAACACACTCTTGGTCGGCGATACTTTGACGAACACTTTATCACCAACCTCACACTCAACATTCCTACGCTTTGGATCA
Organism: Rheum nobile; assembly: GCA_027886185.1. Taxonomy (NCBI): domain Eukaryota; kingdom Viridiplantae; phylum Streptophyta; class Magnoliopsida; order Caryophyllales; family Polygonaceae; genus Rheum; species Rheum nobile. The sequence goes on from WOAB01000027.1 coordinate 10,584,603, forward strand.
GCGTAAGACTTTTGTCGACTCTGAGCTGTCAACATCCTTTGTCTTATCAAAGCAATGTCCGAGGTAGTCCTTTCGACTAGCTCTGGTCCGAGCAGAATCTTGTCGGCATTTTCATCCCAACAAATCGGAGATCTGCACTTGCGACCGTACAAAGCCTCGAATGGAGCCATCTTGATAGTAGCATGCCAGCTATTGTTGTAGGTGAACTCAATCAGACTCATACTGTCTTCCCAGCTAGTCGAACGATCGAGTACACAAGCTCTTAGCAAATCCTCCAAGGTCTGGATGGTCCTCTCAGACTGTCCATCAGTTTGAGGATGAAACGCAGTACTGAACCTTAACTCGGTTACCATAGCCTTGTGTAATTCCTTCCAGAATCTAGACATGAATCGGCCATCACGATTTGACACAATGGTCTTCGGAGCACCATGCAAACGGATAACCTCGTGTAAAAACACTTCTGACAGCTTCTGGGTTCCCCACGTTGTCTTGATAGCCACGAAATAAGCACTCTTTGTGAGCCTATCAACGATAACCCATATAGCATCTTTCTGACTTCGAGTCTTGGGTAGCCCTATGACGAAATCCATTGCAATGTCTTCCCACTTCCATTCAGGAACTGGAAGAGGTAGCAGTTCTCCACCGGGTCTTCGGTGTTCTATCTTGACCTTCTGACAAGTCAAGCATTTCGCCACAAACTTTGCCACATCCCACTTCATGTTGGGCCACCAGAACTTCATTCTGAGGTCCTTGTACATCTTGCTAGAGCCTGGATGTACAAAATAGGCTGACAAATGGGCCTCCCTCATCACCAACTGGCGAAGTCCATCAACGTCAGGGATACAAATCCGGTCTCGAAACCAAAGTGATCCATCTTCCTGAATCACGAAGCCGGGAGCCTTCCCATCCATCACTTCGCTACACAGCTTTACCAAGATCACATCATCGACCTGCTTCTCTCTGATCTGATCAAGAAGTGTAGCTTGTATCTCAAGCATACTCAGGTATCTACGACGTTGATCGTACAAGACTTCAATCTCGCACAATTCTTGGTTCAGCTTGGTCTGAGCAACAAGCAAAGCCACTACAGTCTCGTGCGGCGTCTTCCGGCTCAATGCATCAGCTACCACATTAGCCTTGCCCGGATGATACAGCAATTCGATGTCGTAGTCTTTGAGTAGCTCCAACCAACGACGTTGTCTCATATTCAGCTCCTTCTGAGTAAATATGTATTTGAGACTCTTGTGATCAGTGAAGACTTGGCATCTCACACCATAGAGATAGTGCCTCCAAATCTTCAGCGCAAACACCACTGCTGCTAACTCCAGATCATGCGTCAGATAGTTTTCTTCATAGGTTTTCAGCTGTCTTGATGCATAAGCAATCACCTTGCCTCTCTGCATTAACACACATCCCAACCCATTTTTCGAAGCATCACTATAGACCGCATAATCGTCATTTCCTTCCGGCAGTGTCAAAACTGGTGCCGAGGTCAGACATTGCTTCAGCTTTTGAAAACTGGCCTCGCACTTGTCACTCCAGACAAACGTCTTGTGGACCTTGCGGAGCAAACCGATCATCGGTAGAGCGATCTTCGAAAATCCCTCCACAAACCGTTTGTAGTATCCAGCAAGTCCTAGGAAACTGCGCACCTCTCTCACATTCTGAGGCCGCTTCCAATTAGCTACTGCTTCAATCTTCTGGGGATCAACCATCACCCCATTCTCATTGATCACGTGGCCTAAGAAAGCCACTTCCTTGATCCAAAAGTCACACTTAGACAACTTTGCATAAAGCTGATTTTTTCTAAGGACTGACAAAATAATCCGCATGTGTTCCTCATGAACTTCCACGCTCGGAGAATAAATCAAAATGTCGTCGATGAAGACCACCACGAACTTGTCTAAGTACTGGTGAAAACATCGGTTCATCAGGTCCATGAAAACCACTGGAGCATTCGTAAGTCCAAATGGCATGACTATGAACTCATAGTGACCATACCTCATCCAGAATGCAGTCCTCAGAATATCTTCCTCACGAATCATGAGCTGATGATAACCAGATCTCAGATCGATCTTCGAAAAGACTTTCGCTCCTTGCAGTTGATCCAACATATCATCAATCCTAGGTAAAGGATATTTGTTCTTGATCGTGACTCTATTCAACTCACGGTAGTCGATAGAAAGTCGAAACGATCCATCCTTCTTTTTGACAAACAATACCGGAGCACCCCAAGGCGATGCACTCGGCCTTATGTAACCCTTGTCAAGAAGATCTTCAAATTGCTTCTTCAATTCTTGCATTTCAGCAGGAGCCATCCGATATGAATCCTTCGAAATCGGCGCAGTACTAGGCTCGAGATCAATAGAAAATTCCAAGTCACGTTTCGGGGGTAATCCAGGAATCTCTTTCGAAAAAACATCAAGAAATTCTCTAACCACAGGAATATCAAGAACCGTAGGTCCATCTTTCTTGGGCGAATCCAGGTAGCAAAGGTACCCAACACAACCTTGCCGAAGTAGCTTAAACACAGCCATCGCATTGATAAGCCTGCCGTTATCAGCGTCATTCCGACCCTTGAACTTGCACATGCACTGGCCCCTAGATGACACTGTTACCGTCCTTGAACTAAAGTCGATCACTGCCCCATGACGTGTCAACCAATCCATACCGAGAATAATGTCGTATGGAGCCATAGCAATACAGATCAAATCTGCCTCAAACTTCTTACCCTGAATGGTCACTGGAAACTCTGATAGACGCTTGGTGCCCACCAAATGGTCACCATTAGGAAGATTTACAACGAAGGATTCACAAACCTCGTTGCAGACTAATCCTAACTTACTAACACAATTCTCTGAAATAAATGAATGGGTAGCACCCGAATAAAACAGTATGCACACAGAAGTAGAATGTAGGTATAGAGTACCTTGAGCAACTGGAGCGTTAGGTCCATCAGCCTCACACATCTCGTACAGGCGTTGACCCTGACCTCCTGACGCAACTGGGGCTTTGCCTTTGTTCTGTGCAGTTGTCTGCATTGAAGGACTGGAAGTCTCTGCTGGTTTGAACCTAGGTCGGTTGTTCTGATTAACTGACCCCTGTTGTGACTCCGCTCCTTTCTGCTTTTCTTGCCGACAGAACTTTTGCATATGCCCTTCCTTCCCACAACCAAAACATGTCCTCCTTTCCCTTAGACAAGCAATGCTTCTGTGCCCAGCGACACTACAATTGTAACACCGGATCAGACCCTTGCTCTGACCCGACTGCTGTGTTGACCCTCCTTGAGTCATTTCAGTCCTCGCCTTAACAGACTTGTCAAAGTTGGACGGCGGCGTAGGTCGTTTAAATCCACTAGCCTGAGATTGATTCTGCATCGACCTCTGGCAATTTCTTCTGTTGGTTGACTCCTCCAAAGTCACTTCCAACTTATACGCTGCATCCACATATTGCTCCAAGGTAGAGCATCCGTGATGCAACATCATCGGTTTAATGTCTCGGCTTATCCACTCATGGAAATGACAGATCTTCTATTCCTCGTTGGACACAACCGATCCAGCGTACTGCAACAAATGATTAAACTTGGCCTCTAGCTCGGTCACTTTCAATCCATCATTCTTGGGATAGAGGAATTCCTTGAGTTTCTCATCCCGCATGGCTTGGGAAAAGAAACGATCATTCATCTTTGTCTTGAACATTCCCCAGTTCAAATCAGCTCGATCAGCTAGCCCAGTGTTCTCCCACCATTCGCTAGCATCTCCCTTCAACTGAAAAGAAGCTATATGCACCTTCTCAGCCTCGGTGCACTCGATATTCCAGAACAACCGCTCCATATGGGAAAACCAGTGAGCCATCCTAACCGGCTCTCCTTTTCCTTCATAACTGTTCGGCCTCATAGAGTTAATGGTCTTCAACGCTCGACCATAATCACCCTTATTCCTGGCCGTCTCATCACGGTGCACATGAACATTAGGTTCCTCGAACCAATGAGCTACTAGCGGAACTGACACACCAGGTCGTATCACATCAGCGAATGCCTGCATAAATATTCCTCGAATAGCTGCAACAGCCGCAACATCGAAAACCATTGGAGCTCGGACCTCAGCATGGTCATTGCCTCCAGGGTTGTTCTGAGACATAGACTCGTGTTCTTCCACACGGTCCAGATCATCCCTTATGATTGGTCTGGGATTATTGCTCGGCCCAACACCATCACTAATAGTATTTCTTGTGTTCAACATCTGTTTACCGATCAAAGTCCAAGTATTTTACATATTAATATCTCTTCAAAATACTTAATATAATAAAAGTCAACTCAGAGTAGATCAACTAGGTATTTTATAGATGAACTTTTAACAGAACTACATATTATACAAGAAGGATCTCCCGATCTTTCTAACAAAATTGCCCGGAGATTTGCACTGTGCCGTATATACATCAAAACATACACAAAAAGGAAACTACTACAGTCAACGTCAGCCCTTTACATGGCGCCTCTAAAACGCTTCCTGTACGACAGACTCTCTAAACACTGTTTCTTCGAGCGGGGTTTGTCGTCGGAATCCGGTGACGGACTCCTAACCCTACTCGGCCTTGGAACGCATTGTTCATCCCTTGGCTCAGGAGTTCTCGGCCTTGCCCTCCTCTGAGCATGATCTGCTATCTCGTCCATCAGCCGCTGCTCTTCAAAAGAGACTTCTTGGCCTTGACGAAAGATTTCGCAAAGTTCTGGGCTCGACCTTCTCCTTCTCTGAACAAGATTAGGCTGAAGGTCGCTTCTCTCTCTGATTCTGTACTCGACATAGAGTGCTTCCCAATCAGCTTCAGTCATCAGCAGGTATACTGGTTCAGGTGGCGGACTAGGGTAGAGGAATTGCATTCCCGGGTCCTCATTAACCACCAACAAGTGCCTCAAACTATCGGGCCCTTGTTCCTTCTCCTCAACGTCCTCATCCTCTACAGGATCTTCCTCGGGATCCTCTTCTAGATCCTCCTCTTCTGGATCCTCCTCAGGATCCTCCTCCGGAACCGACTCTACTTCGAGGTTGATCTTGAAATACCGATCAGATGGTTCTTCATCTTCTTCTTCTTCACCCTCTTCAGGGATCACTCCCATCGAATAAGCATTACTGTAGTAGCCTAGAGCGTACCTCGAAGGCTCAACTGGTGCTATAACCGGTGCTACCACAGCATTGGATCTCAGCACCACATACTCCGAAAGTACATGCTTTACTTCCTCGGGTGGATTGCTGGATTCTCCAACCTCAAAGCATCTAGGGGGAGTAGGAAGATTTGGCCTTACTGGAGACGGTAGAGCCATCTCGGCATCTTCCAGCTCTCTAATTAGCGATAAACAAGCTCCCATCCTACGGGACAACAAGAAAAGAATTAGTCTTTCTAGACACAGAAGCAAACTTCCATAGCAGACTTTAGAAAAGGCACGACTATAAACGGTTAAAAAATTTTCAAGGAAAATTCAGAGCCTTCGAAAACATTTCAAACGAGTGATCGGTTTACAAAAGTCTTGTTCCAGAAAAACATTTTAAACCCGACCCGTAAGAAAAAAAAATCGGCTCTGATACTACAACTGTAACACCCCCAAATCTCACCTTTGAAAGTATTACTGCCAATGACCTCGGATATAATATCCCGAAGTCATCCCAGGCTTTTCCAGTTGATATAAACCATCAAACCACAGTTATAATACACAAATATCATAACTCTTATTAAAACCAACATCTCGGAAATACAACCATTTACAAGATCAGAATAATTACAGCGGAAGTCTTAAATACAAACAAGTTAACACAGCGGAAGTCTTAAAACAAAATAGTTTATCAAAACACTGTTCATCCTCATAGTCGCTCTAGCCTTCTCGGATCCTTAATTTATCTGATGTGCCGAATCAAACGGATGACACCAACCAACCATGCACAGAACAATTACGGTTGGTTAGTCTAATGAAACACTATGCAAGGGCACAAAGCAGATGGTTCGAAGTAGACGTATTAGGTTAGACTCATCGTCCCTCGAATAATAACCGAGTACGATAGTCAACCACCATACTCTACTAGAATACAACAATAGGCATGAGAAGAAAACATTCCGGAGACTAAGCCTCACAGCAATCAAACAAAAAAGAGACTCCAATGAATTGAGCCTTAACGGAAATATGACAAATGTTGGGAAACTCAAATAAACACACAAACACAGCATCGCATACGAGCGATCTAAACTAAGACGAGTTTTCTTAGCTGTACTAAGGCTTAGCTGCACTACTCGCCAAGGTATATTAATTATGTGCGCAAAGAGCACTTATCTGAGTTAATTTCATAACAAACCACAACACGTTATAAGCTTTTAATTACCCACAACACGATCAAGAACGATTGGGCCTCACATAGTGCCCAACGCCCGTATCCACAACAACCACAGGAGTTCATGTCAGGGTCTCACAACTGCCCCTTCACCAATTTGTTATCAAGAGACGACTGGACCTCACATATAGAGCCCATCGCCCCTACGAATACTCGTGCTAACTAAACAGTTAAACACACAACAAATCACATCAAAGCCATCACGGCCCACACCTACACAATATATCTATAATAGCGTCGGTTCTAGCAGAATATACAACCTATTATAATATCAGATTTTAATTATATTAATTAACACAACTGTTCCCAACATACACAAGAATCATCCCAAATTAATTAACAACTAAACGATTGATAATTAATGGAAATATGGAATGATGAGCAAGAGAGAACCGCCACTTGCCTTAGATCCGACGAGTTCGAACAAGGCTTAGTAACGTCTGGTTCCTGGATCTGAAACTGGGGCAGATCTTGGATAATAAATCCCTAAGAAATGACCCATAACGAGACCCTAAGTTGGATTCAATACTCTTATATATGAATCTAAAAGAATACAAAAAGAATCGAAGGAATCGAGCCTCGCCCAAAGCCAACGTCTAAAAACACACACTCGGACAAGGCTCGCCGCGGGTGCGGTGGGAGCTTTGCCGCGGGGTGCGGTGGACAGACAGTGGCGAGCTTCTCGCGATAGCTTCAATGGAGAAAACTTACCCAAATCGCTTTGTTTGCTTCGATTTGCTTATGGTTGGATCTTCCAACACCTTAGACCTTCAAATACCACTAGAGGTACCCTTCTTAACTCAAGAAACACTACGAAGAGAGCTCAGAACAAGCTCGAAAATGGTGAAAAACAGAGGGGAAAACAGAGTAAATAGGGGAAGGAGATGAAGAAGCTTCTTCATCCTCTGATTTGATCCCTTTTATAGCTCCAAATCCGAGTTTCCTCAAAGGGAACAAGCAAGGGGACAAGAGGACAAGGCGAAAAGCCCACTTGGCTGCCCAGACTTGACCCAAACGGCTTGTCATAGTGCCACTTACAGCTGGAGCTTATCGCGAAGACGACGACTCTGTTTTTGGACTTCGTCGTGGGTGCGGTGGCGACTTGCCGCGGGGTGCGATAAAGGTTGTTTTACTTCCTTCTTATCCGAATCACTTTGGGTTAAATTCCTTAACCCCGGGTTAAATATATTCGTACACTAACGACAAATAAACCCCGAAAACACTTCTACTGTATTTTATATTACTCAGAAAAATTTACAGAGTTCAAACCATTTACAGAATGTCCGAAACTCTCTAAAAATTAATCCGTCTAGTAATTTAGGAATTGGAAAAATTCCAAAATATCCTTATAAAATGAGGGATATTACATTGTCATAGGTCATGGCCGCGTTTTCCCTACTCGCATTTCCACCCACAGGGAGAAAGATGGCGTGATCCAATCCTTAGCGAGGGATGTTTTCGTGGTTGCTTCTTGTGACGGCATGGAGGCCTTGCCTATACCCAGTGATAACAACAATCACCTAGACATGGTGACCGAAAAGGAGCAGCATATGGATCATGATGTTACAACGGAGGCCGAGACGGATACCAATACGGTGCCTATTATCAGCAAGGAAAACACACCTTTGGCCACACCATCAGTACCGAGTAAGGAAGATGCTTTGGAGCCTACGACGTTTCCTTTGGCCCCTCAAGCGGATCAACATCAGACCCTAATTGTCCCTTCCAAGGAAGTTGTGAGGATAGCACTTCACCTAGCCTTCATCACTATGGGCTCACAATTGAAGGGGGGCGGGGGGGGGGGGAAATCTCATATCCTTCCCTTGTTTTGGGAGTATAGTTTGCCTTGTGTGTGCTTTGTTGTGTGTAGGTTACCTCATCAAGCGCCATGGCCGCCAAAACTAGCTTTGGCGCCTGCTGCACAACCAACATCACCTACGGTGTTATTGCCATTACCTTGGAAGGAGAACTTGGATGCTACGGTGTCATCCATCTCAGCCCACTGCCACTTGTTGAGAACTTGGATGTATGTTGAAGCATTGAAGGAGCCCCCCGACCTTGGAATAGTATTTCTTGTGTTCACCATCTGTGTTCACCATCTGTGCCCAACGATATTCTAATTTATACACCCATGGCTTCACTTTCTTCCTTCTTCACATCTTTACTTGTCGAATCGAGGACGATTCGAGGCCAAGTGGGGGAGAATGATGACTCGGGGCTTGCGTACACTTGGAGGGACTTGGAGATGTTGAATCGAGGGCCGATGGAGGTCCAGAGGACCCTAATTTGGTTGCATGAGCCACCTTAGGCACATCTTGGCTCACTTCCATACAAGGGATGTTGCATGCTTATCCATAGTTCTATTTTTAAGACTTTCTATTAGTGGCAGTTTGTGAGACTGAAAGTTTTTGTTTTTCTATTTTCGTATTTCCTAGCTACGCTATATTTACTATTTACTTTGATCTATTTTTAGTCATAGGAATAGCTTAGGAGAAGCTAGTGCCGGCCCAATAGGGGACGTGCCATCACTTTAGTTTCTATCTTATGTTTTGTCTATTTATACTCTTGTTTTACCTTAATGAAAGGTAGATTGAATTTTGTGAGCAACTTGGCTAAGTTGTTTTCAAGATTATTCAGTCCAAAACATCCTATTTCCTAGTAATCATTCATTCCAAAACACTCAAGACATTCGAATCCGTCAAACACACAAACTGGAGATCAATCAACCGAAACCCTAATTCGCGGCAGCACCTGCGACACAATGTTGTAGACGCTGTAACTTTTGATTCCCTGATTGAAACGCTCTGAAATTTGGAGGTATTAATTTATACTTCTGGATATTTATGCTCGAGTTGGAATCACTCAATTCGGAGTTCGGAGAAGAAAGTTATACTTTTCCAAAGACGGGACCAAAAACATAGATTTCTTGTGTGCCAAGGCGAGTTCTTTGCCTTCAAGAACGTGGCTACCAAGGGGTTTCACATCATGACGTGCCCACCCCTATATATACTAGATTAATTTTCTTTAGCTTCTTAATCATGTAATCGCACAGGAACCTGCCCAATAGCCTTGAGCTTGACGGCGGCACTGCCGTAGGCCATGGCTCATGATATTACAACGGAGGCTGAGATGGATACCAATACGGTGCCTATTGTCAGCGAGGAAAACACACCTTTGGCCACATCATCAGTATCGAGTAAGGAGGATGCTTTGGAGCCTACGGCGTTTCCTCTGGCCCCTCAAGCGGATCAACATCACACCCCATTGGTTCCATTCCATGGAAGTTGTGAGGACCGCACTTCACCTAGCTTTCATCACTATGTGCTCACAATTGAAGGGGGAATCTCATATCCTTCCCTTGTTCTTCATAGTTCTTTTCTCCATGGTTTCTCTCTGTCTTCTTTTCCTACTAACCCCAAGTCTTGGGAGTATAGTTTTCCTTGTGTGCGCTTTGTTGTGTGTGGGTTACCTCATCAAGCGCCATGGCCGCCACCACTAGCTTTTGCGCCTGCTGTACAACCACCATCACCTACGGTTTTATTGCCATTACCTTGGGAGGTGAACTTGGATGCTACGGTGTCATCCATCTCAGCCCACTGCCACTTGTTGAGAACTTGGATGTATGTTGAAGCATTGAAGGAGCCCCCCGACCTTGGAAACTACAACCTTGTGAATCGATAATATTTCCCACCCTTGCCTCGTGAGGAGACTAGCTATCATCCTCCAAGGAAACACAAGCTTGATCCTGATGCATCAAGTTCATGGCATTAGGGACTATGATTGTCATTTACATGTCGAATCGAGGACGATTCGAGGCCAAGTGGGGGAGAATGATGACTCGGGGCATGCGTACATTTGGATGGACATGGAGATGTTGAATGAAGGGCCGATGGAGGTCAAGAGGACCCTAATTTGGTTGCACGAGCCACCTTAGCCACATCTTGGCTCACTTCCATACAAGGGATGTTGCATGCTTATCCATAGTTCTATTTTTAAGACTTTCTATTAGTGGCAGTTTGTGAGACAGAAAGTTTTTGTTTTGCTATTTTCGTATTTCCTAGCTACGCTATATTTAATATTTACTTTGATCTATTTTTAGTCATAAGAATAGCTTAGGAGAATCTAGGGCCGGCCCAATAGGGGACCTGCCATCACTTTAGTTTCTATCTTATGTTTTGTATGTTTATACTCTTGCTCTACCTTAATGAAAGGTAGATTGAATTTTGAGAGCAACTTGGGTAAGTTGTTTTCAAGATTATTCAGTCCAAAACATCCTCTTTCCTAGTAATCATTCATTCCAAAACACTCAAAACATTCGAATCCCTCAAACACACAAACCGGAGATCAATCAAGCGAAACCCTAATTCGCGGGAGCACCTGCGACACGATTGTGCAGTCGCCGTAACTTTTGATTCTCTTATCCAAATGCTCTGAAATGTGGAGGGGTTAACGTAGAGTTCTGGATCTTTATTCTCGCATTGGAATCACTTAATTCGGAGTTCGGAGCATAAAGTTATACTTTGCCAAAGAGGGGACAAAAAACAGAGATTTCTTGTGCGCCAAGGCGAGTTCTTTGCCTTCAAGAACGTGGAAACCAAGGGGTTTCACATCATGATGTGCCCACCCCTATATATACTAGATTAATTTTCTTTAGCCTCTTAATCATGTAATCGCATAAGAACCTGCCCATTAGCCTTGACCATCTCTATTGCGAGATGGTCAAGGTTAATCGGCAGATTCCTGTGCGATTCACTGCTCCTGAGCTTGACGGCGGCACTGTCGTAGGCCATGGCCACGTTTTTCCTACTCGCATTTCCACCCATGGGGAAAAAGATGGCATGATCCAATACTTAGCGAGGGATGTTTTCGTGGCTGCTGCTTGTGAAGGCATGGAGGCCTTGCCTATACCCAGTGATAACAACAGTCACCTAGACGTGGTGACCAAAAAGGAGCAGCCTATGGATCATGATGTTACAACGGAGGCTGAGATGGATAGCAATACGGTGCCTATTGTCAGCGAGGAAAACACACCTTTGGCCACACCATCAGTACCGAGTAAGGAGGATGCTTTGGAGCCTACGGCGTTTCCTTTGGCCCCTCAAGCGGATAAACATCAGACCCCATTGGTTCCATTCCCTGGAAGTTGTGAGGACCGCACATCACCTAGCCCTCATCACTATGTGCTCACAATTGAAGGGGGAATCTCTTATCATTCCCTTGTTTTTCCTAGTTCTTTTCTCCATGGTTTCTCTATGTCTTCTTTTCCTACTAACCCCAAGTCTTGGGAGTATAGTTTTCCTTGTGTGCGCTTTGTTGTGTGTGGGTTATGAGATCAAGCGCCATGGCCACCACCACTAGCTTTTGCGCCTGCTGCACAACCACCATCACCTACGGTGTTATTGCCATTACCATGGGAGGAGAACTTGGATGCTACCGTGTCATCCATCTCAGCCCACCGCCACATGTTGAGAATTTGGATGTATGTTGAAGCATTGAAGGAGCCCCCCGACCTTGGAAACTACAACATTGTGACTCGAGAATATTTCCCACCCTTGCCCCGTGAGGTGACTAGATATCATCCTCCTAGGAAACGCAAGCTTGATCCCGATGCATCAAGTTCATGGTACAAAGTGAAGAGAATTAGGCACTATGATTATCATCTCCATTTGCCCAATGATATTCTAATTTATACACCCATGGCTTCACTTTCTTCCTTCTTCACATCTTTACTTGTCGAATCGAGGACGATTCGAGGCCAAGTGGGGGAGAATGATGACTCGGTGCCTGCGTACACTTGGAGGGACTTGGAGATGTTGAATTGAGGGCCGATGGAGGTCCAGAGGACCCTAATTTGGTTGCATGAGCCACCTTAGTCACTTCTTGGCTCACTTTCATACAAGGGATGTTGCATGATTATCCATAGTTCTATTTTTAAGACTTTCTATTAGTGGCAGTTTGTGAGATTGAAAGTTTTTGTTTTCCTATTTTCGTATTTCCAAGCTACGCTATATTTAGTATTTACTTTGATCTATTTTTAGTCATAAGAATAGCTTAGGAGAATCTAGGGCCGGCCCAATAGGGGACGTGCCATCACTTTAGTTTCTATCTTATGTTTTGTCTATTTATACTCTTGTTTTACCTTAATGAAAGGTAGATTGAATTTTGAGAGCAACTAGGGTAAGTTGTTTTCAATATTATTCAGTCCAAAACACTCAAAAACATTCGAATCCCTCAAACACACAAACCAGAGATCAATCAACCGAAACCCTAATTCGTGGGAGCACCTGCGACCTTATTGTATAGTCGCCGTAACTTTTGATTTCCTTATCCAAATGCTCTGAAATGTGGAGGGATTAACGTAGAGTTCGGGATCTTTGTTCTGGCATTGGAATCACTCAATTCGGAGTTCGGATCATAAAGATATTATTTTCCAAAGACGGGACCAAAAACAGAGATTTCTTGTGCGCCAAGGCGAGTTCTTTGCCTTCAAAAACGTGGCAACCATGGGGTTTCACATCATGACTTGCCCACCCCTATATATACTAGATTAATTTTCTTTAGCTTATTAATCATGTAATCGCAAACGAACCTGCCCATTAGCCTTGACCATCTCTATTGCGAGATGGTCAAGGCTAATCGGCAGATTCCTGTGCGATTCACTGCTCCTGAGCTTGGAGGCGGTACTGTCGTAGGCCATGGCCGCATTTTCCCTACTCGCATTTTCCCTACTCACATTATGGCGTGATCCAATCCTTAGCGAGGGATGTTTCCGTGGCTGCTTCTTGCGACGGCATGGAGGCCTTGCCTATACCCAATGATAACAACAATCACCTAGACGTGGGGACCAAAAAGGATGAGCCTATGGATCATGATGTTACAACGGAGGCCGAGACGGATACCAATACGGTGCCTATTGTCAGCGAGGAAAACACACCTTTGGCCATACCATCAGTACCGAGTAAGGAGGTAGCTTTGGAGCCTATGGCATTTCCTTTGGCCCCTAAAGCGGATAAACATCATACCCCATTGGTTCCATTCCAAGGAAGTTGTGAGGACCGCACATCACCTAGCCCTCATCACTATGTGCTCACAATTAAAGGGGGAATCTCATATCATTCCCTTGTTTTTCATAGTTCTTTTCTCCATGGTTTCTCTATGTCTTCTTTTCCTACAAACCCCAAGTCTTGGGAGTATAGTTTGCCTTGTGTGCGCTTTGTTGTGTGTAGGTTACCTCATCAAGCACCATGGCCGCCAATACTAGCTTTGGCGCCTGCTGCACAACCACCATCACCTACGGTGTTATTGCCATTACCTTGGGAGGAGAACTTGGATGTATGTTGAAGCATTGAAGGAGCCCCCCGACCTTGGAAACTACAACCTTGTGACTCGAGAATATTTCCCACCCTTGCCCCGTGAGGTGACTAGCTATCATCCTCCTAGGAAACGCAAGCTTGATCCTGATGCATGAAGTTCATGGCACAAAGTGAAGAGAATTAGGCACTATGATTATCATCTCCATGTGCCCAACGATATTCTAATTTATACACCCATGGCTTCACTTTCTTCCTTCTTCACATCTTTACTTGTCGAATCGAGGATGATTCGAGGCCAAGTGGGGGAGAATGATGACTCGTGGCCTGTGTACACTTGGAGGGACTTGGAGATGTTGAATCGAGGGCCGATGGAGGTCCAGAGGACCCTAATTTGGTTGCACGAGCCACCTTAGCCACATCTTGGCTCACTTCCATACAAGGGATGTTGCATCACTTTAGTTTCTATCTTATGTTTTGTCTATTTATACTCTTGTTTTACCTTAATGAATGGTAGATTGAATTTTGAGAGCAACTTGGGTAAGTTGTTTTCAAGATTATTCAGTCCAACACATCCTCTTTCCTAGTAATCATTCATTCCAAAACACTCAAAACATTCGAATCACTCAAACACACAAACCGGAGATCGATCAACCGAAACCCTAACTCGCGGGAGCACCAGCGATATGATTGTGCAGTCGCCGTAACTTTTGATTCCCTAATCCAAATTCTCTGACATGTGGAGGGATTAACGTAGACTTCTGGATCTTTATTCTCGCGTTGGAATCACTCCATTCGGAGTTCGAAGCAGAAAGTTATACTTTGCCAAAGACGGGTCCAAAAAGAGAGATTTCTTGTGCGCCAAGGCGAGTTCTTTACCTTCAAAAACGTGGCAAACAAGGGGTTTCACATCATGACGTGCCCAACCCTATATATACTAGCTTAATTTTCTTTAGCTTCTTAATCATGTAATCGCACAGGAACCTGCCCATTAGCCTTGACCATCTCTATTACGAGATGGTCAAGGCTAATCAGTAGATTCTTGTGCGATTCACCGCTCCTGAGCTTGACGGCGTCACTATCGTAGGCCATTTCCGCATTTTCCCTACTCGCATTTTCCCTACTCTCATTTTCATCCACGGGGAGAAAGATGGCATGATCCATTCCTTAGCGAGGGATGTTTTTGTGGTTGCTGCTTGTGACGGCATGGAGGCCTTGCCTATACCCAGTGATAACAACAATCACCTAGACGTGGTGACCAAAAAGGATCAGCCTATGGATCATGATGTTACAACGGAGGCCGAGACGGATACCAATACGGTGCCTATTGTCAGCGAGGAAAACACACCTTTTGCCACACCATCAGTACCGAGTAAGTAGGATGCTTTGGTGCCTACGGCGTTTCCTTTGGCCCCTCAAGCGGATCAACATCAGACCCCATTGGTTCCATTCCAAGGAAGTTGTAAGGACCACACTTCACCTAGCCTTCATCACTATGTTCTCACAATTGAAGGGGGAATCTCATATCCTTCCCTTGTTTTTCATAGTTCTTTTCTCCATGGTTTCTCTATGTCTTCTTTTCCTACTAACCCAAAGTCTTAGGAGTATAGTTTGCCTTGTGTGCGCTTTGTTGTGTGTAGGTTATCTCATCTAGCGCCATGGCCGCTAATACTAGCTTTGGTGCCTGCTGCACAACCACCATCACCTACGATGTTATTGCCATTACCTTGGGAGGAGAACTTGGATGCTACCGTGTCATCCATCTCAGCCCACCGCCACTTGTTGAGAACTTGGATGTATGTTGAAGCATTGAAGGAGACCCTCGACCTTGGAAACTACAACCTTGTGACTCGAGAATATTTCCCATCCTTGCCCCGTGAGGAGACTAGCTATCATCCTCCTAGGAAACGCAAGCTTGATCCTGATGCATCAAGTTCATGGCACAAAGTGAAGAGAATTAGGCACTATGATTATCATCTCCATGTGCCCAACGATATTCTAATTTATACACCCATGGCTTCACTTTCTTCCTTCTTTACATCTTTACTTGTCGAATCGAGGACGATTCGAGGCCAAGTGGGGGAGAATGATGACTCGGGGCCTGCGTACACTTGGAGGGACTGGGAGATGTTGAATCGAGGGCCGATGGAGGTCTAGAGGACCCTACTTTGGTAGCACGAGCCACCTTAGCCACATATTGGCTCACTTCCATACAAGGGATGTTGCATTCTTATCCATAGTTCTATTTTTAAGACTTTCTATTAGTGGCAGTTTGTGAGACTAAAAGTTTTTGTTTTTCTATTTTTGTATTTCCTAGCTACGCTATATTTAGTATTTACTTTGATCTATTTTTAGTCATTAGAATAGCTTAGGAGAATCTAGGGCTGGCCCAATAGGGGACGTGCCATAACTTTAGTTTCTATCTTATGTTTTGTCTGTTTATACTCTTGTTTTACCTTAATGAAAGGTAGATTGAATTTTGAGAGCAACTTGGTTAAGTTGTTTTCAAGATTATTCAATCCAAAACATCCTCTTTCCTAGTAATCATCATTCCAAAACACTCAAAACATTCGAATCCCTCAAACACACAAACCGAAGATCAATCAACCGAAACCCTAATTCACGGGAACACCTGCGACACGATTGTGCAGTCGCCGTAACCTTTGATTTCTTGTGCGCCAAGGCGAGTTCTTTGCCTTCAAAAACGTGGCAACCAAGGGGTTTCACATCATGACGTGCCAACCCCTATATATACTAGCTTAATTTTCTTTAGCTTCTTAATCATGTAATCGCACAGGAACCTGCCCATTAGCCTTGACCATCTCTATTGCGAGATGGTCAAGGCTAATCGGTAGATTCCTGTGCGATTCACTGCTCCTGAGCTTGACGGCGGCACTATGACCATGGCCGTGTTTTCCCAACTCGCATTTTCCCTACTCGCATTTCCATCCATGGGGAGAAAGATGGGGTGATCCAATCCTTAGCGAGGGATGTTTCCGTGGCTGCTGCTTGTGACGGCATGGAGGCCTTGCCTATACCCAGTGATAACAACAATCACCTAGACGTGGTGACCAAAAAGGATCAGCCTATGGATCATGATGTTACAACGGAGGCCGAGACGGATACCAATACGGTGCCTATTGTCAGCGAGGAAAACACACCTTTGGCCACACCATCAGTACCGAGTAAGGAGGATGCTTTGGAGCCTACGGCGTTTCCTTTGGCCCCGCAAGCGGATCAACATCAGAACCCATTGGTTCCATTCCAAGGAAGTTGTGAGGACCACACTTCACCGAGCCTTCATCACTATGTGCTCACAATTGAAGGGGGAATCTCATATCCTTCCCTTGTTTTTCATAGTTCTTTTCTCCATGGTTTCTCTATGTCTTCTTTTCCTACTAACTCCAAGTCTTGGGAGTATAGTTTGCCTTGTGTGCGCTTTGTTGTGTGTAGGTTACCTCATCAAGAGCCATGGCCGCCAATACTAGCTTTGGCGCCTGCTGCACAACCACCATCACCTACGGTGTTATTTCCATTACCTTGGGAGGAGAACTTGGATGCTACGGTGTCATCCATCTCTGCCCACCGCCACTTGTTGAGAACTTGGATGTATGTTGAAGCATTGAAGGAGCCCCCCGACCTTGGAAACTACAACCTTGTGACTCGAGAATATTTCCCACCCTTGCCCCGTGAGGAGACTAGCTATCATCCTCCTAGGAAACGCAAGCTTGATCCTGATGCATCAAGTTCATGGAACAAAGTGAAGAGAATTATGCACTATGATTATCATCTCCATGTGCCCAACGATATTCTAATTTATACACCCATGACTTCAGTTTCTTCCTTCTTCACATCTTTAGTTGTCGAATCGAGGATGATTCGAGGCCAAGTGGGGGAGAATGATGACTCAGGGCATGCGTACACTTCGAGGGACTTGGAGATGTTGAATCGAGGGCCGATGGAGGTCCATAGGACCCTAATTTGGTTTCACGAGCCATCCCACTAGTGGAAAAAACCCTTTTAGAGGCGGGCATTTTGACACTTATTGCGGCAAACACCGATCGCCGCAACTGAGGGGGCTGCAACAAGTAGGGAAGCTTTTTGTGGCGGGCTATATACGCCTCTACAAGTGGCTTTTAGAGGCGGGCCTCCATAGGCCCGCCTCTAAAAGTGCTCGGTCGTAGTGCACTTGTTGAGACGGGCCTATGGAGGCCCGCCTCAACAAGTGTCTTTTAGAGGCGGGCCTCCATAGGCCCGCCTCTAAAAGCCTCAACAATTCGAACCTGACTCGGCCGAGTCATGGGCCGAGTCAGGCTCGGTTTATTGTATTTCAACAATTCGAGCATAACTCGACCCAGAACTCGTCCGAGTGCTCGGCCGAGTCAGGCTCGAATTGTTGAAATACCATACACACAGATTTGCAGAATAATATACATCAACACAACAGATCGATTTCATTCACAGAATAATATAACAGATTTCACCAGAGTACAGTCAGATTCTCAACAACAGTATACAGGACAAGTACAAACAAGTTCAATCTGATAATAAATACTTCGATGTAAAATACTGTTCCCATTGCTCACGAACAACGTCTAGTGGCAGCAGGTAGGCCCAATGTTACCGGAAATCCAAGGAAGACAATGTTATCGGAAATGCTCATACACAAAAAACTAGATCATGATTTCATGAGTACATATCAAAAAAAAGCATATGAGTACATATAAGAATAAACATTGTCTACCACATAAAAAATCTCATCTTATTCATTTGTGATTTGTAAATAAATTACCTCATCTTATTCATTTGTGATTTTTAACCCATATTCCCTCTCTATGATCCGTACGGATGTGATTAGTAGTATTTGCATCTTCCTCCTCGGGTAATGGTTGAACAATAGTTGATAATAAGGGTGTGTCGTCATACTCGTCATACTCTTCTTCATCCACAACATCATCAATACCCAGAATATGTCTGTTACCTTGGGCAACTGCACGCCATCTAGGATCAACATTGTCTACCACATAAAAAATCTGCTTAGCTTGTGATGCTAGGATGAATGGCTCGTCACTATCACTTAATCGGTCAAAGTTTACCAATGTCAAACCCGGATAAATTTCATCTTGCTTCACCCCGTTAGTGTTGTTCACCCACTTGCACCGGAAAACAGGGATTGTAAAATTGTTATAATCAAGCTCCCATATTTCTTCGATAACACCATAATACGATTGTGTCGCATCAACCGGCCTTTTGTCCTTAGCGCTCGCATAGACCCTAGATGCTGCAACAACCTTCACTCCACTATTCTGCACCACACTCTTTTCATCTTGTCTTGTAGTGTAGAATGTGAACCCATTGATATCATACCCTTCGTAAGACCGAACACATAGTCGAGGACCTCGAGATAACCACTTCACCGTATCAGAAATGTCATGTTCTTTCCTAAGTTCCTCAGCAACTTCCTTCTTAAACCAATCAACAAATGTGCGATTATGTTCCCTCATCAAAGCTCTTTCATTCAATTTTGGATTATTGTGTTGCAATTCAAGGCAATGCTTTTCTATGTAAGGATTGACCTCTATAAGATGCTGCAACACACAAAGATGTGCCTTAATCTTCCTTTCAGATGGAGGAGATATCACATTTTTACCAATTACTCCCTCTCCTTCAAGCCTCCCTGCATGACGAGATTTTGGAACACCTATTGGATGAAGCCTTGACAAAAACTCAGCTGCGTATTGAGATATCTCTCCATGAAGGACTCCACGAATGATACCACCCTCTGGATTCGCCCGATTCTTTACTTTGTCCTTTAAACTGCCAAAAAATCTCTCAAAAGGATACATCCATCTTAAATACACCGGACCACATAACTTGATTTCTCGAACCAAATGAACAATCAAGTGCACCATTATGTCAAAGAAAGACGGCGGGAAGTACATTTCAAATCGACACAAAGTTTCAACAATATCAACGTGGAGAGCATCCAATATTTCCGGATCAATAACCTTAGCACATATGGAACTGAAAAACACGCACAGTTTTGTTATAACATGTCTCACATGTTTCGGCAATATCCCACGAAGTGCAATCGGCAAGAAAACATTAATCAATACATGGCAATCATGAGACTTCATACCAATCAACCGAAGGTCCGAAAGAGAAACTATACGTTTTACATTTGACGAATATCCCGATGGAACCTTAATGCCATGTAAGCACTCACAAAACACCTTTTTCTCCTTTCTTGACATTGTGTAACAGGCCGGAGGTAGAAAAGTCTTTTTACCATCCGGTTTTACAACGGGCCACAAATCTGGTCGAATATTCCTCTCTTTCATATCAAAACGAACTTTCTGATTGTCTTTCGTCTTTCCTGGTATATTCAACAAAGTCCCAATTATAGCATCACAAACATTTTTTTCAATGTGCATCACATCGAGACAATGCCTAACCGACAAATCTTGCCAATAAGGAAGATCCCATAGTATAGACACTTTCTTCCATAAAACACCCTTTGCAGAGACGGACTTGAAGCCCTTGCCGTATTTGGTGTAAACATTTTTAATCTGTTCATAAACATGTGATCCTGTCAAAGGTGTACGAGCTACTCCTTCCTCGGTGTACCCATTGAACTCCTTCTTCTTTTTACGATAAGGGTGATATCGACTAAGGAACTTTCGGTACCCTAGATACACATTTTTCCTGTAATTTTTCAAGTAGGCGGGTTTCATATCTTCTTCACATATAGGGCATGCTTGTTCTCCTTTGGTTTTGTACCCAGACAAGTTTCCATATGCCGGAAAATCATTTATGGTACAAAAAACCATAGCTCGCAAGGTAAAGTTTGAGTTGGTGTATGCATCGAACATTGGAACACCTTCATTCCACAGTAATTTCAAATCATCAACAAGTGGAGCCAGATACACATCTATGTCATTCCCAGGTTGCTTAGGCCCGGAGATGAGGAGTGATAACATGATATACTTGCGCTTCATACACAACCATGGAGGAAGATTATAAATCGCTAGAAGAACCGGCCATGTGCTATGTTGGCTGCTTAGAGTGCCATACGGATTCACACCATCTGTACACAAAGCAAGTCTCAGATTCCTAATCTCATCACCAAATTCAGAATATTTCTTATCAATATTTCTCCATTGAGGAGAATCAGCAGGATGTCTAAGGAGTCCATCTTTCTTTCTCCCTTCCGCATGCCACCTCAGATTTTTGGCTTCCTTCTTTATCGAAAACAAACGCTGAAACCTAGGTATTATCGGAAGATACCACATAACCTTAGCTGCTGGCCCCCTCTTAGCCGAATTTACCCCTTTACGCTTGTAACGAGATGCACCGCACTTTGGACACTCATTCAAATTTTCATGTTCATTTCTGTAAAGCATACAATCATTTGGGCAAGCATCTATCTTGACGGCCTCTAAGCCTAAGGGACACATCAATTTCCTGGCATAATAAGTAGAGATAGGCATGTCATTGCCTTCTGGTAAAAATTCACCTAACCATTCCAATAAGGTGTTGAAACTTCCATCAGTCCAACCAGAAGCACATTTAAAGTTGTAAAGTATTGACACAGCCTCTAACTTGCTAAATTTTGTACACCTGGGATACAAGGGAGTCTCTGCAGCCTTTGATACCTGTTCGAACATCTGAGGTCGTTCGTTCAAGTGATCTCTCACCCCATCCATCATCCCATTTATTTCATCATCTTCTTGGTCATCATCATCATCCATCTCATTATTCTCAGCAATATCATCATCACTACCATCAGTGTCTACCCGAACATCAAACTCATTGACACTAGAACTTGGACGATCAAGTATTTTCTCACCATGCCAAAACCAAATATGGTAATCTTGTTTGAAACCACGACGAAATAAATGATCCTCAATCTCATCAATACCATCTAACCGCCTTATATTCTTACAATCACGGCATGGACAATAGATTTTTCCGGCTTTCGTACTCCGTTGGTGTGCTAAAGCACATCTAATGAACTCCTCAACCCCACTCAAGTATTCTATCGTAGTATGGTCACCGTACATCCAAGGACGACTCATTTCTAGTAATAAATGCAAAACAAGGAAGATTTAATATCATTTCTAATAACTATCCCGCCAAGGGCCTAAATTATGAATTC
This sequence comes from Rheum nobile, assembly GCA_027886185.1. Lineage (NCBI taxonomy): Eukaryota > Viridiplantae > Streptophyta > Magnoliopsida > Caryophyllales > Polygonaceae > Rheum > Rheum nobile. The sequence goes on from WOAB01000027.1 coordinate 10,606,448, forward strand.
TATCCCGCCAAGGGCCTAAATAGATAATAATAAGCAACTAAGGAAGAAAAAATACAAACTCAACTATCCCGCCAAGGGCCTAGATTATGAATTCTATCCCGCCAAGGGCCTAAGGAATTAGGGTAGAAGTATTACCTTGACCCAATATCGAGCATTCAAGACAATGCCTTTATCAACCTGCAGAATGTAATTTCCCTAATTAAATAAACCGTAAAAATGTGATCCTCTAGTATATTACATCTTCAATACAGTATAATACATAGATTATGAGAAAGAAAATATAGAGAAACGCATATTAGAAAAACGCATATTCATAGGGGCATTTCATCAAACACTTTCAATGCACGAGCAAGTTGACCAAAATACACAAATTCGTACAAGCTTTAAACACAAAATACACAAATTAGAAAGCAGTACATTAGGATTTGCATATTCGTAGGGGCATTTCATCAAAAAATCTGCTTAGACAAACGCATATTCATAGGGGCATTTCATCAAACACCTTCAATGCACGACCTTTAAACACAAAAATAAACAAATTTGTACAAGCTTTAAACACAATACAGAGAAATGCATATTAGAGAAACGCTTACCCACCAGAGGAATCGGGTGAGGAAGTCGGAGTTCTGGTGAAACCGAGTGCTCGGCGAGAGGAGACGAAGTCTGAACGAAGCGAAGAGGTGAGTGTTCTGGTGAACGAAGCGCGCGCGGAAAAGCTGAATGTTTTAATTAAGTATATTAGGGTAGACTTATAGAGGCGGGCCTATTTATGCCCGCCTCTATAAGTCCAACGTTATGGCCGAGAAAGAGGCAATAGAGGCGGGCCTCCTAATGCCCGCCTCTATTGCATACGTTTGTTGAGGCGGGATTATGGAGGCCCGCCTCAACAAAACTTAATAGAGGCGGGCATTTTCGCCCGCCTCAATTACTTACCATTAGAGGCGGGCCTTTAATCGGCCCGCCTCTAATACTTTAGCGGGAATAATTTTTTGGAAACTTTTTGAGGCGTATAAATTTTTTCCCGCCTCAATAGAATTTTTTGAGGCGTATAAAATAATTATCCGCCTCAAAAACTTGAAAAACTGATTGCGTAGGACGTTGTTGAGGCGTTTTGTTATAGGTCCGCCTCTAAAAGGGCACCTCAACAAGTGTTTTTTCCACTAGTGCCCTTTCCACATCTTGGCTCACTTCCATACAAGGGATGTTGCATGCTTATCCATAGTTCTAGTTTAAGACTTTCTATTAGTTGCAGTTTGTGAGACTGAAAGTTTTTGTTTTGCCATTTTCATATTTCCTAGCTACGCTATATTTAGTATTTACTATGATCTATTTTTATTCATAAGAATAGCTTAGGGGAATCTAGGGCTGGCCCACCAGGGGACGTGCCATCACTTTAGTTTCTATCTTATGTTTTGTCTATTTATACTCTTGTTTCACCTTAATGAAAGGTAGATTGAATTTTGAGAGCAACTTGGGTAAGTTGTTTTCAAGATTATTCAGTCCAAAACATCCTTTTTCCTAGTAATCATCATTCCAAAACACTCAAAACATTCGAATCCCTCAAACACACAAACCGGAGATCAATCAATAGAAACCCTAATTCGAGGGAGCACCTGCGACACGATTGTACAGTCGCCGTAACTTTTGATTCCCTTATCCAAATGCTTTGAAATGTGGAGGGATTAACGTAGACTTTTGGATCTTTATTATCGCGTTGGAATCACTCAATTCAGAGTTCAGTGCAGAAAGTCATAATTTGACAAAGACGGGACCAAAAACACAGATTTCTGGTGTGCCAAGGCGAGTTCTTGCCTTAAAAAATGTGGCAACCAAGGGGTTTCACACCATGACGTTCCCACCCCTATATATACTAGCTTAATTTTCTTTAGCTTCTTAATCATGTATTCGCACAGGAACCTGCCCATTAGCCTTGACCATCTCTATTGCGAGATGGTCAAGGTTAATCGGCAGATTCCTGTGCGATTCACTGCTCCTGAGCTTGACGGCGGCACTGTCGTAGGCCATGGCCACGTTTTCCCTACTCGCATTTCCATCCATGGGGAGAAAGATGGCGTGATCCATCCCTTAGCGAGGGATGTTTTCGTGGCTGCTTCTTGTGACAACATGGAGGCCTTGCCTATCACCTAGACGTGGTGACCAAAATGGATCAGCCTATGGATCATGATGTTACAATGGAGGCCGAGACGGATACCAATACGGTTCCTATTGTCTGCGAGGAAAACACACCTTTGGCCACACCATCAGTACCGAGTAAGAATGATGGTTTGGAGCCTACGACGTTTCCTTTGGCCCCTCAAGCGGAGCAACATCAGACCGCATTGGTTCCATTACAAGGAAGTTGTGAGGACCGCACTTCACCTAGCCTTCATCACTATGTTCTCACAATTGAAGGGGGAATCTCATATCCTTCCCTTGTTTTTCATAGTTCTTTTCTCAATGATTTCTCTATGTCTTCTTTTCCTACTAACCCCAAGTCTTGGGAGTATAGTTTGCCTTCTGTGCGCTTTGTTGTGTGTAGGTTACCTCATCAAGTGCCATGGCCACCAACACTAGCATTGGCGCCTGCTGCACAACCACCATCACCTACGGTGTTATTGCCATTACCTTGGGAGGAGAACTTGGATGATACGGTGTCATCCATCTCAGCCCACCGCCACTTGTTGAGAACTTGGATGTATGTTGAAGCATTGAAGGAGCCCCCCGACCTTGGAAACTACAACCTTGTGACTCGAGAATATTTCCCACCCTTGCCCCGTGAGGAGAATAGCTATCATCCTTCTACGAAATGCAAGCTTGATCCTGATACATCAAGTTCATGGCACAAAGTGAAGAGAATTAGGCACTATGATTATCATCTCCATGTGCCCAACGAAATTCTAATTTATTCACCCATGGCTTCACTTTCTTCCTTCTTCACATCTTTACTTGTCGAATCGAGGACGATTCGAGGCCAAGTGGGGGAGAATGATGACTCGGGGCCTGCGTACACTTGGAGGGACTTGGAGATGTTGAATCGAGGGCCGATGGAGGTCCAGAGGACCCTAATTTGGTTGCACGAGCCACGTTAGCCACATCTTGGCTCACTTCCATACAAGGGATGTTGCATGCTTATCCATAATTCTATTTTTAAGACTTTCTATTAGTGGCAGTTTGTGAGACTGAAAGTTTTTGTTTTGCTATTTTCGTATTTCTTAGCTATGCTATATTTAGTTTTTACTTTGATCTATTTTTAGTCATAAGAATAGCTTAGGAGAATCTAGGGCTGGCCCAATAGGGGACGTGCCATCACTTTAGTTTCTATCTTACGTTTTGTCTCTTTATACTCTTGTTTTACCTTAATGAAAGGTAGATTGAATTTTGAGAGCAACTTGGGTAAGTTGTTTTCAAGATTATTCAGTCCAAAACATCCTCTTTCCTAGTATCATTCCAAAACACTCAAAACATTCGAATCCCTCAAACACACAAACCGGAGATCAATCAACCGAAACCCTAATTCGAGGGAGCACCTGTGACACGATTGTGCAGACGCCGTAACTTTTGATTCCCTTATCCAAATGCTCTGAAATGTGGAGGGATTAACGTAGACTTCTGGATCTTTATTCTCGCGTTGGAATCACTCGATTCAGAGTTCAGTGCAGAAAGTTATACTTTGCCAAAGACGGGACCAAAAACAGAGATTTCTTGTGCGTCAAGGCGAGTTCTTTGCCTTCAAGAACGTGGCAACCATGGGGTTTCACATCATGACGTGCCCACCCCTATATATACTAGCTTAATTTTCTTTAGCTTCTTAATCATGTAATTGCACAAGAACCTGCCTATTAGCCTTGACCATCTCTATTGCGAGATGGTCAAGGCTAATCGGCAGATTCCTGTGCGATTCACTTCTCCTGAGCTTGACGGCGGCACTGTCGTAGGCCATGGCCGTGTTTTCCCTACTCGCATTTCCATCCACGGGAAGAAAGATGGCGTGATCCAATCCTTAGCGAGGGACATTTTCGTGGTTGCTGCTTGTGACGGCATGGAGGCCTTGCCTATACCTAGTGATAACAACAATAACCTAGACGTGGTGACCAAAAAGGAGCAGCATATGGATCATGATGTTACAACGGAGGCCGAGACGGATACCAATACGGTGCCTATTGTCACCGAGGAAAACACACCTTTGGCCACACCATCAGTACCGAGTAAGGAGGATGCTTTGGAGCCTACGACGTCTCCTTTGGCCCCTTCAAGCGGATCAACATCAGACCCCATTGGTTCCATTCCAAGGAAGTTGTGAGGACCGCACTTCACCTAGCCTTCATCACTATGTGCTCACAATTGAAGGGGGAATCTCATATACTTCCCTTGTTCTTCATAGTGTAACACCCCCGACTTATATCGGAAATGCCACATGCCAGTGACCTCAGACGTTCTGTCCGATGTCACACAAGGCTTGGTCAGAACAATGAAACTTAAATACATAAACATATTAAATGAAAGATTGAATAGAGGAAGACATTATTAAAATGAAACTCAACCTTTTATTAAAGATCTCACTTCAAACGAGGAGATGATTTTACAACAGAGTGATAATACATCGGAAGACTTTTAAGAATCTTAAGAACTTAAAACACTTCACAACTTAAAACACTGACACTTAAATCTTGGTCTACAAGCCCCTTATCTTTCATCAGGTTACTTTGAATTCGGGAACCAACCACTGATGTGCCGAATCAAACGGATGACACCAGCCAACCATGCATTGGAATAAATCGGTTGGTTAGTCTAATGAAAGACTAAGCAAGGGTACAAGCAGAATGGTTCTAGTGATCGTAACCGTTTACTGTCATTGTTCCTTGAATAATAACCGAATGAACGATATATAACCCGGTACTTTCACTGAATGATTAATAATTAGATATGCACTGAAGAGAAGACTCCAAAGGAAATGAGCCTTATCGGAAGCATGACAACTGTTTGGGAACATTTATAGTTACACACAAGTGTTTAAAATGACTTGATGTTTCGGTTCACGACCAACCTCATCGCACAATGCGAATCCAGATTGGAAAGAGAACTTTATTCTGATCAAAGTCAAGACGAGTTTCCCTAGCTGCACTACCGCCTAGCTGCACTACTCGTCTGAAGGTATATTAATTATGTGCAACAACGGCACTTATCTTAATTAATTACAACACTCACATTAATGTTAAGACTTTTAATACTATAAAGATCAACTACTAAGCTTTAAACCTCGGGGTGACAATTATGCCCACCCAATTAGTATAACACCCAAGATTTATTAATAATGTGCTTAACTGTACTTATCTTATTAAATTACAACACACACACTACTGTTAAGACTTTTAATATTAATCTGAGTAACAACGGAAGTTTAATACCTCAGGGTGACAATTATGTCCACCCAAATGGCACTTGCAAGGTTCTTAAAACCTCCTACCTTACCAGAGCTAGGAAGCGATAGGTCAAGACCCTTAAATTTTTTTGGAAATTATCCCGACGAGTACCATGTTATAAAGAAACGACTAATCCTTAACCAGAATTAGCGTTCCTAAGAATACTTACTAATCTAGTATTAAAGTTAACATTAAATCCACAACAATACTATCACAGTAATTAACAAATATAATAGCGTTGTTCTAACAAGATATACAACCTATTATAACATCACCTTTTAATCACATTATTTATGAAATTAGTTCCCAAACAAAAACAATAGTTCACTCCAATTTAATTAACAATTAAACAATTGATAATTAATGGAAACATGGAACGATTAAGCAAGAGCGAATCGCCACTTGCCTTAGATCAGACGAAAGCTTGAACAAGCTTAGAGATGACGGGTCCTGATTCGAAACAGGGACAGATCCTGGATAATAAATCCCTATGGAATGACCCATAACGAGACCCTAAGTTAGATTCAATAACCAAATATATGAATCTAAGAAGAGACGAAAGGAATCGAAGGAACCAAGCCTCACTCAAGGCCACAACACCCAAGAATACAACACGGACCCAGCCCACCGCAGGTGCGCCGGCCTCACCACGGGGTGCGGTGGCCCTTGGCTGTGGGGTGCGGTGGTGGTTGCCACGGGTGTGGTCAGACTACAGGGCGAGGGGTTTTGACAGCGACGACGAAGGACACTCACCAAATTCGATTCGTTTGGCCTCGATTCGATTGGGGTTTGATCTCCAAACACCTTAAACCTTCCAACACCACTTGAGAGGACCTTCACCACTCAAGGAAAGCTCTGGTGACAACTCCGGCGAAGTTTCAAAGCTCAGACAACAAGCAGCACATAAGCAAGGAGCTTACTCGCCCCGACCAGATGGGTGTCTCCCAAGGCGACAAACGGTGCGAGTTCCGAGCTCCGGCGGTGTAGAGATATTTCTCGCGATGACGACGATGTTGACGACTACCGCGGGTGCGACAAGGTGCGGCAGGGTGCGGTGACCACCTCTGTGACCGCCTCAGAAATTGGCCTCTACCGCTGGGTGCGGTGGCCTGACTGCGGGTGCGGTCAAGGCCATTTCTGGGCCTTTTGTCCTTTTCGTCCTTTGTCCGATTTTGACCTTTGTCCTTATTACTTGTGATTAAATATTTTTAACCTCGGGTTAAATATATTCGTACACAAATGACTATTTAACCCTGGAAATACGTCAGCTGTATTTTATATTACTCAGAAAAATACTACAGAGATCCAGCACATTGCAGAATGTCCGAACTTCTCTGAATTAATTCAACTGGTAGTACGGGAGTTGGAGAATTTCCAAAATACCCTTACAAAATGAGGGATATTACATCACTACCCCCTTAAGAAAAGTTTCAACCCTGAAACTTGGCAAAACCAATGAGGAATCTGCCTCACCACAAATCTTACTACCTGGATTTAATATCCTTAATCACTTCATCATCGAAATTACTCCTAAAGAGGTCAATCGGTTTCCTCAATCACGATACCAACTTACAACTCTATTCCCACACATCATACCATGTAATAACTCCTACTATTACCTTAGAATAATGGTCTCCAAAATCATCATAATGACATTAATGTACCTTTAAATAAGGGAACACGCATTTCCCATTTCCTTATATAAACAATCCTGAGCTCACACATTAACTTCTTATAACCAGCTGTCAAACCTTAATAGCCTCGAAACATTACAACCTTAATCTCCTTAAAGATATTTCCCACAATTACTTATCATCATCGGGTTTGGCCCTTATGCCAAATTCCAACTTGGGATCCTTTCGGTAATGACTTAACTTATTCCTTTAATTACTTCATAACTTAAACCTTCAAGATTCCTTAACTTTCTCCAAACATAATCACCACACTTTATATTCCTCAAAACGGATCACATGAGATATTACTCTTAATTCCTTAAGATATCATTCTGAAAATGATTCATCCACATCAATGCTTATAACACGAACTCACATATGAGAGATGACTTTGAATCTCTTAGAACATTAACTCCACACATTCACTCTTATACCTTAAGAGATTTCAGAAGGACTCAGCGTATGAGCTAACGCTTGCCACTATACTCCTTAGGTGTACATAGACAAACTCGCTTGTCCTTTTTGTAATTAATACTTTTATGCCCAACTTCACCACAGTTGTCGCATTGAATCATTCCGCTACTCCAACCTGAGCCTCTGGCGGAGTCAGACTGAGTCGTATCGGTCTTAGCATGACCAGACTTTTCAAACTTGGTAGGCGATGCCGGTCGTTTGAATGAACCAACTTGGCGATCCTGTTGCCCACCCTTTTTCTTAACTTGTTTTTCCCGCTTTTGGGCGGATTCTTCCAGCATGACCTCTATCTTGTAGGCCGTATCCACATATTGTTCTAACGTAGAACAACCGTGATGCACGATTAGAGGTTTTATTTTTGGATTCATCCATCCATGGAAGTACCAGATCTTTTATTCTTCGCTTGACACCTCTGGCCTAACGTATTGCAACAAGTGATTGAACTTGGCCGCAAGCTCAGCCACTTTCAATCCATCCGTCTTTGGATAGAGAAATTCCTTATACTTCTCTTTCCTCATAGCTCGGGAAAAGAATCGATCAATCATCTTGGCCTTAAACATTCCCCAGTTCAACTCAGGGTGATCAGCTAGACCGGTGCCTTCCCACCACTCGCTAGCCACCTCCTTCAGTTGAAGGGAAGCAATGTGCACCTTTTCAGCTTCAGTGCATTCAACATTACGGAACAGTCGCTCCATATGCGAGAACCAATATGCCACTTTGACTGGCTCTCCGTTCCCATCATAGCTATCAGGTCTCATAGAGCTTATGGCCTTCAATGCTCGGCCATAGTCGCCTCTATTCCTGACCGCTTCTTCCTGGGGTATATAAACATTAGGTTCCTCGACTCTAGGAATCGCTGGAGGAACTGGCACATCCTGTGCCTGAGGTGAGACTGGACGCATAATATCGGTGACTGCTTGTATCACAATCCCCCGAATTGCCTCAATTGCTGAGACATCAAACACTACTGGAGCGTTGGCCTGAGCTTGGCCATTGCCTCCTGGATTATTGTGAGAAACAGACTCACGCTCTTCCCCTTGATTATCAGCGCTCCTCAAATTCAACCTTGGGGCATTACTTGGTTCAACACTAGCATGGGTTGTGTTTCTCGTGTTCACCATCTGTTTGTGAATCATAACGTTACTTTATAACTTTTTTCCAACTTGATCATGACACTATAGTCAAACACGTTATGATACAGATTGTAAGGGTCCAAACTAATAACTTTATATTAGTCTGACTAACCCCTTACTATTAACTGCATAAATGACCTCCTTCTGCTTACTTAAGAATGAGTATCCTAGGGAAAATGTCAATCTTTAAATGACATTGACCCTAAGAAGAGACAATATCCCTAAGAATGGATCTAAGGAATAAGTAATACTCGAAGCTTGCAGAAGTTTGAAACCACTTTATTAATAATCTCTTACTTTCAAACTTTATACTTTATACTATCACAAAACTTGTACCGAGACCAAAATCACACCTTTAAAGTTACAACCATGAACTTATTTTGACTGCGTATAACACGCCTTTTATAAGCCAATTATAAATAGCCTTCGAAGTTCAAATAACTAAACCATTATTTTAAACTCCAAGGAGTAAAGAACACTTTTAAATCCAACAGTTAAATCTTCAAGTTCTTTTTAATAGAACATAGGTTGAAAATAGTTTTGAAATTAATTCTTTCGAAAGTTCTCAAACCTAACATTAGGCCAAGATTTTTTAAAACCATTGCTCTGATACCATGTCTATAACACCCCCGACTTACATCGGAAATGCCACATGCCAATGACCTCAGACGTTATGTCCGATGTCACCCAAGGCTTGGTCGGAACAATTAAACTTAAATGCATAAACAAATTAAATGAAAGATTAAACAGCGGAAGATATTATATAAATGAAACTCAACCTTTTATTAAAGATCTCTCTTCAAACGAGGAGATGATTTTACAATAGAGTGATAATACAGCGGAAGACTTTTAAGAATCTTAACAACTTAAAACACTTCACAACTTAAAACACTGACACTTAAATCTTTGTCTGCAAGCCTCTTATCTTTCATCAGGTTACTTTGACTTCGGGAACCAACCACTGATGTGCCGAATCAAACGGATGACACCAGCCAACCATGTATTGGAATAAATCGGTTGGTTAGTCTAATGAAAGACTAAGCAAGGGTACAAACAGAATGGTTCTAGTGATTGTAACCGTTTACTATTATTGTTCCTCGAATAATAACCGAAGGAACGATATATAACCCAGTACTTTCACTGAATAATTAATAATTAGATATGCACTGAAGAGAAGACTCCAAAGGAAACGAGCCTTATTGGAAGCATGACAACTGTTTGAGAACATTTGTTGTTACACACAAGTGTTTAAAATGACTTGATGTTTCGGTTCACGACCAATCTCATCGCACAATGCGAATCCAGATTGGAAAGAGAACTTTACTCTGATCAAAGTCAAAACGATTTTCCCTAGCTGCACTACGGCCTAGCTACACTACTCGTCTGAAGGTATATTAATTATGTGCAATAACGACACTTATCTTAATTAATTACAACACTCACATTAACGTTAAGACTTTTAATATTATTAAGAGCAACTACTAATATTTAAACCTCGGGGTGACAATTATGCCCACCCAATTAGTATAACACCCAAGATTTATTAATTATGTGCTTAACTGCACTTATCTTATTAAATTACAACACGCATACTACTGTTAAGACTTTTAATATTAATCCGAGTAACAACGGAAGTTTAATACCTCAGGGTGACAATTATGTCCACCCAAATGGCACTTGCAAGGTGCTTAAAACCTCCTACCTTACCAGGGCTAGGAAGCGATAGGTCAAGACCCTTAAAAAATTTCGGAAATTATCCCGACGAGTACCATGTTATAAAGAAATGACTAATCCTTAACCAAAATTAGCGTTCCTATGAATACTTACTAATCTAGCATTAAAGTTAACATTAAATCCACAATAATCTATCACAGTAATTAACAAATATAATAGCGTTGTTCTAACAAGATATACAACCTATTATAACATCACCTTTTAATCACGTTATTTATGAAATTAGTTCCCAAACGAAAACAACAGTTCACTCCAATTTAATTAACAATTAAACAATTGATAATTAATGGAAACATGGAATGATTAAGCAAGAGCGAACCTCCACTTGCCTTAGATCAGACGAAAGCTTGAACAAGCTTAGAGATGACGGGTCCTGATTCGAAACAGGGACAGATCCTGGATAATAAATCCCTATGGAATGACCCATAACGAGACCCTAAGTTAGATTCAATAACCAAATATATGAATCTAAGAAGAGACAAAAGGAATCAACGGAACCAAGCCTCGCTCAAGGCCACAACACCCAAGAACACAACACGGACCCAGCCCACCGCGGGTGCGGTGGACCTTGGCCGCGGGGTGCGGTGGTGGTTACAATGGGTGCGGTCAGACTACAGGGAGAGGGGTTTTGACAGCGACGATGAAGAACACTCACCAAATTCGATTCATTTGGGGTTTGATCTCCAAACACCTTATGTAATATCCCACATTTTGTAAAGGTTAATTTTGAATTTTCTTATGCCCATATTATAAGTCAGATTAAATTCAGGGGAGTACGGACATTCTGTGTAATGTTTGACCTCTGTAATATTTTTCTGAGTAATATAAAATATAGTTAAGGTATTTTTGGGTTAAAAGGTCGTTCGTGTACGAATATATTTAACCCGGGGTTAAGAAAATTTAACCATTCGGTAAGAAAAGACAAAACGGGCAAAAAGGGGCAAATTTGGCCTTGACCGCACCCCGCGGTCAAGTGGCCGCACCCGCGGCGAAGGCCAAATTTGTATGCGGTGATAACTAACTTTCAGTCGTGCGCGCTATCAAAGTAATCCTAATATGCAACTAGAGTATAGCATGCAAGTAAGGAGTCGAACCCAAGGGAATCAACACGTCAATTTCTATGTAATTACTAATTTATCAACTTTAAAGAACAAATGGGGGGAGATTGGTTTTCTACTAAGACTACACAAATGAAATAACACCAAAATCAAGCTAAAGAAAATAAGAAGAAAGGGAGTTTCACCTAGCAAGTTTCCACACAACAGTTAACCAAGTTGATCATTGATTCCTCTCATGTTCATATTCACCCTTTTGATTTGTTCCCCTTCTGATCTTATTTATATTAACAAGCCAACCGATCCTGCTAACACTTACTAACTGATAACCTAGAAGACCTTCTAAGGTTGGTTCAATTAGTAGCATAAAGTGTAAGATTGTATGGATTGCATGCAAAGACTCAACAACGCAAGTATGCAATGCAAATCAACTTCCTTTTCACAATTGAATTCAATTTACCAATTTCATGCAATTGTGATCGCTACAAGTGATTAGGGATTCCACCGTCTATCCCAATTCTAGCACTTAGATTACTATAGATTTAAACCAGGAGATCAATCTAGTCAAAATATAGAAATTTGAAATATGCTCAAGGAAATTAATATCAAATCCAACAAGGGATAAACAAGAGAAATGAACCTTACAACCGGGTTAACTTTGTGCTTCCACGCTAGGCAAAACAGGAAATTAGTTCTTCACAACCAATTCAAATCCAAAAGAGACAAGAAAAACTAAGTGTTCTTGAGAGTGAAAAGGAAGATTAGCCCCCAGGCTAGCTCTCCCGGCCGTCCTTTTAAACCCTAATCCGAGCCCCTTAAATACTTGCTCAATTAAACAAAACGAAACAGCCCAGCAGTTGGAGAAAATCAGAAGTTGTTCAGTCGCTCACAAAACCGCGACCAACCGCGATCGCGGGGGATCGCGGTTTGTGCTCCCCAAGGTTCTGCTGGAAATTTGCTAACCGCTGGTCGTCATTAGTCGCGTCAGCTCGCGGTCTCCACTCCAGCAACTTCTGTCTTCTGATCACCAGCTTTCCTATATGACTTCGGGCACCGTCTTCAACTCGTAAGTGCTTCCAAAAACATCCACAATGCAGCTCCGCACCTCAAACACCAACATACCTCCAAAACTCTGTAAATCCTATGATTTAACCACTTCTCACCTTTTCTCCGGATTACAGAAATATCCCATAAATCAAATCCAAATCTCCTCAATAATATGCTAATAATTACTAGTTGCGCTATGTAAAATACCGCTTATCATGCGGTAACAGGTCGGCCACCGCACCCCGCGGCCACGCCATCGGCCGCACCCCGCGGTCATCGTCACCTCTTTCGTCATCGCTGGAGTTGCAAGCCGTAGCTCACCTTAGCTGGCCCCTAGGCCATCTATCCGGTCGGGCCACCTCCTCTTTGACGTCATGGTGTGGTGAGCAGCTTTCTTGGGCTATTTATAGAGGAGAATCGGATGGAAACCGAGCTCCAAGGCAGCTGCAACTTCATCCCTCTCATCAGAAAACTCCATTAAAACACAAGCTTCTAAAGCTTTGTTTGAGTGAGATTCAAATCCCTTTGAGTGTTCCTAGGTGTGCAAGTGTTAAGCAAAGGCCTAGGGTGTTAGGAAATCAAACCAAGATCAAATCGAAGTCGAAACGATCGATTTGGGTGAGTTTTCTTCCCGAGTTTTCTGTCGATCCCCCGCCCCTGTTACCTGACCGCACCCACGGCAGACCACCACCGTACCCCGCGGCCATCCACCGCACCCCGCGGTGAGGCCTGGCGCACCCGCGGTGGGCTTGTCCGAAGTGTGTGTTCTTGGGTATTTGGCTTCGGGCGAGACTCGATTCCTTTGATTCTTTCCTTGTTCTTTTAGATTCATATATGTAGATATTGAATCTAACTTAGGGTCTTGTTATGGGTCGTTCCAGAAGGATTTAATATTCAGAATCCGTCCCAGTTTCAGACCCAGGAGCTCGTCATACCCTAAGCTTCGTTCAAGCTTTTGACTAATCTAAGGCAAGTGGCGGTTCGCTCTTGCTCATCATTCCATATTTACATTGATTATCAATTGTTTAATTGTTAATTGATTTGGAATGAATATTGTTTATGCTTGAGATCAGTTTGATAACTGTTTTGGAAGAATAAAAGATGACATTATAATAGGTGGTATATTCTGTTAGAATCAACGCTATTATATATATATATTGATAGATTGAGATATATCTATGATGTTGGCCTTGAAGGCTTTGATATGATTATTACTGAGTTGGATTGTTTAGTTAGCTCGAGTAGTCAGGAACATTGGACTCTTCGACGTCCAGGCGTTTCTTTATAATGTTAATGATGTGTAGGGCGGCAAAACCTCTAACATCATTATGTTGGTCATGACCGTCCTCTATACGTTTTGTGTAGAGGTGGTGCACACTTAGCCAGTGTCACAATCTCGGGAATTCTTCCCAAAAGATCTCTTGTCTCGGACAAGGATTATAAAAGCCTATAACGTAATTGTGCATTTTGGAATTAAATAAGATAAGTGCCCGAGCGCACATGATTAAATATATCAATGACGAGTAGTGCAGTTAGGCAATAGTGCAACTAGGAAACTCGTCCTGACTTTGATCAGAGTACGTTCTCTTTCTAATCTGGATTCGCTTTATGCGGTGAGGTTGGTCGTGAACCGAAACATCTAGTCAGTTTTTAAACGCTTGTATGTGAAACTATAATGTTCCAGACATTTGTCATGTTTTCGATAAGACTCACTCTTTTGGAGTCTTCTCTTGGATATTTTCCTATAAGACTCATATCCGATTGGAGTCTTCTCTTGATCATATCTTTTGATATATTCCAGTAGAAGTATGGTGGTTGACTATCGTTATCGGTTATTATTCGAGAAACGATGAGTCTAACCTAATACGACTACTTCGAACCACTCTGCTTTGTACCCTTGCATAGTCTTTCATTAGACTAACCAACCGTAATTGTTCTCTGCATGGTTGACTGGTGTCATCCGTTCGATTTGGAACATCAGATAAGTTGCCACTCCGTGAAGGCTAGAGCGACTATGGACGTAAACGGTGTTTTGTTAAGTTTGTTCAGGTTGAGATCCTTAGCGATGATCGCAGTGATCAAGACTTATATTTATTTTTAAAAGACTTCCGCTGAACAATATTTACTCTGATTACACTATGTTTTGTGGGATTTGACTACTTACATTTTGTCCTATAGGGGATTGGGATGTAATCCCCAGACTTAAGTTTTGATTAAACATTTTGGTGGGTTTCACCTTGATTATTGTGTTATGATTTGTGTTTTCTGGAAAAGCCTGGGGTGACTTCGGTATGGAACCCGAGGTCATTGGCAGTAATATCTTTCCAAATGGGTTAAGATTTGGGGGTGTTACAGACTTGGTATCAGAGCCGAAAATTTTTAAAACGGGTTTGGAATTTTATGAACCATTTACTCATTTTTGAAAATGTTTTTAAAGGCTCTGAATTTTCAAAACGGAACAATTTTAAAACCGTTCATAGTCGTGCCTTCTTTTTGGTCTAATATGGAAAGCAAACTTCTATATTTAGAAAGACTAACTCTTGTTTCGTCGTCCGTAGGATATGGGTGCCTGCTTTTCGATCCCAAGGGATAAGGAAGAAGAAGTAGAGGCGACTCCACCTACCCCGATGGAACTAGACTTCCCTATTCCAGTTTGCACTTTTGAGGTCGGAGGACCAAATGAACCACCTGAGGAGATAAATCACGTACTCCCCGAGTCGGTAGTACTGAGGTCCGACGACGCTGTAGTTCCAGTAGTAGAATCTATTGTACAACTAAGGGCTGAGGTTGAACCTTCGAGGTATGCTCAAGGTTACTACAACAACGATTATACGATCGAGGCGACTCCGGAAGGGAACGAAGAAGAGGAAGAAGAAGAAGATGAGATTATGGAAGTGGATGCTGAAGGTGATCGAGTGACGTCTGAATATACATGCGAATATCTCGACGAGGATGTAGAGATTGAATATGTCACCGGGATTATTTCTGAAGAGGACCCTGAAGAGGATCCCAAAGAGGAAGATCCCGAGGAAGATCGAATGGAAGAAGAAGACCCCAGAGAGGAGCTTGAGGAAGGAGATCAAGAGGGGCATCCACCATTGTCCGATGCTGATTGGGAGGCAATTTTTGTCGAATACGGCATTAGAAGTGATGGGTCCCGAATGGTACCTGAGGACTCAGGGGTACAAACCATGTATCCAAGTCCGCCACCAGAGCAAGAATACCCGTCGTTGACTGACGCTGAATGGGAGGCTCTTTATGTGGAGTATGGCCTTAGAGAGAGGACCGACTCACGCTATGCATCAGAGGATGCACCGCCTCTTCGGACTCGAAGGAGACGAAGGTCGACTCTTGAGTTGCAAGAGATACTCCGCCAGAGTGAGGAGATCTCTTTTGAAGGGCAGCGTCAGTTAGACGAGATGAGGGAGCAGGCCCAGAAGAGGGTAATACCACGGGAGCATGATCAGGATGCTACCAGGCCAAGTGTGGGGCCGAGAACACCAGGATTAGTGGATGAACCGAGCTTGCCAGGGCCAAGTAGGGTGAGAAGTTTATCACCAGGCTCTGATGACGAACCCCGTCCTAACAAAACCTGTATGAGCAGCCTGCCATATAGGAGAAACGATGAGTCTAACCTAATACGACTACTTCAAACCACTCTGCTTTGTACCCTTGCATAGTCTTTCATTAGACTAACCAACCGTAATTGTTCTCTGCATGGTTGGCTGGTGTCATCCGTTCGATTTGGAACATCAGATAAGTTGCCACTCCGTGAAGGCTAGAGCGACTATGGACGTAAACGGTGTTTTGTTAAGTTTGTTTAGGTTGAGATCCTTAGCGATGATCGCAGTGATCAAGACTTATATTTATTTTTAAAAGACTTCCGCTGAACAATATTTACTCTGATTACACTATGTTTTGTGGGATTTGACTACTTACATTTTGTCCTACAGGGGATTGGGATGTAATCCCCAGACTTATGTTTTGATTAAACATTTTGGTGCGTTTCACCTTGATTATTGTGTTATGATTTGTGTTTTTTGGAAAAGCCTGGGGTGACTTCGGTGTGGAACCCGAGATCATTGGCAGTAATATCTTTCCAAATGGGTTAAGATTTGGGGGTGTTACAGACTTGGTATCAGAGCCGAAAATTTTTAAAACGGGTTTGGAATTTTATGAACCATTTACTCATTTTTGAAAATGTTTTTAAAGGCTCTGAATTTTCAAAACGGAACAATTTTAAAACCGTTCATAGTCGTGCCTTCTTCTTTAGTCTAATATGGAAAGCAAACTTCTATATTTAGAAAGACTAACTCTTGTTTCGTCGTCCGTAGGATATGGGTGCCTGCTTTTCGATCCCAAGGGATAAGGAAGAAGAAGTAGAGGCGACTCCACCTACCCCGATGGAACTAGACTTCCCTATTCCAGTTTGCACTTTTGAGGTCGGAGGACCAAATGAACCACTTGAGGAGATAAATCACGTACTCCCCGAGTCGGTAGTACTGAGGTCCGACGACGCTGTAGTTCCAGTAGTAGAATCTATTGTACAACTAAGGGCTGAGGTTGAACCTTCGAGGTATGCTCAAGGTTACTACAACGATTATACGATCGAGGCGACTCCGGAAGGGAACGAAGAAGAGGAAGAAGAAGAAGATGAGATTATGGAAGTGGATGCTGAAGGTGATCGAGTGACGTCTGAATATACATGCGAATATCTCGACGAGGATGTAGAGATTGAATATGTCACCGGGATTATTTCTGAAGAGGACCCTGAAGAGGATCCCGAAGAGGAAGATCCCGAGGAAGATCGAATGGAAGAAGAAGACCCCAGAGAGGAGCTTGAGGAAGGAGATCAAGAGGGGCATCCACCATTGGCCGATACTGATTGGGAGGCACTTTTTGTCGAATACGACATTAGAAGTGATGGGTCCCGAATGGTACCTGAGGACTCAGGGGTACAAACCATGTATCCAAGTCCGCCACCAGAGCAAGAATACACGTCGTTGACTGACGCTGAATGGGAGGCTCTTTATGTGGAGTATGGCCTTAGAGAGAGGACCGACTCACGCTATGCATCAGAGGATGCACCGCCTCTTTGGACTCGAAGGAGGCGAAGGTCGACTTCTGAGTTGCAAGAGATACTCCGCCAGAGTGAGGAGATCTCTTTTGAAGGGCAGCGTCAGTTAGACGAGATGAGGGAGCAGGCCCAGAGGAGGGTAATACCACGGGAGCAAGATCAGGATGCTACCAGGCCAAGTGTGGGGCCGAGAACACCAGGATTAGTGGATGAACCGAGCTTGCCAGGGCCAAGTAGGGTGAGAAGTTTATCACCAGGCTCTGATGACAAACCCCGTCCTAACAAAACCTGTATGAGCAGCCTGCCATATAGGAAACGCTTCGGAGGAATCTGAGGGGAGGAACCGATGTGACTTCAATAGTTTCTTTTGTGTAAAATACTTTAGTATGCATGCGGTAAAATAGTGAAGTCTTTGAGCAATTTTGTCTAGAAGCTCAGAAGATTTCCCTTGTGTAAATACTTTTTGTGTTCGTTGAAAATCCATCTAATATAAGTACCCAGTTGATCTATTCTGAGTTGATTTTAGTACATTAAGTATATTGGAAAAATATTAATGTATGAAATCCTTGGAATTTGATCGGTAAACCGATGGTGAACACAAGAAACCATGCTCGTAATAGTGCTGGACCGAGTAACGATCCCATACTACACGAGAGGAATGTAGCGAACCCCAAGGATGTACAAGAGTTTGCATCCCATGTTTACCTTAGAGGCGATGGCCAAGCTCTGGCCAACGCCCCGATGGTTTTTGACGCTGCGGCTGTTGAGGCAATTCGAGCAATTATCATACAAGCGTTCACGGACATTGTGCGACCCGTCGCACCTCAGGCGCAAGCAGTACCAATTCCCCCAGTGGTTCCAAGAGCTGAGGAACCTAATGTTCATGTACATCAAGAGAATGTGATCAGGAATAGAGATAATTATGGCCGAGCTTTAAAGACCATAAAATCTATGAGACCTGATAGCTACAATGGGAAAGGTGAGCCAGTCCGAGTGACTCACTGGTTTTCCCATATGGAGCGGTTATTCCACAATATAGAATGCACTGAAGCTGAAAAAGTGCATATAGCGTCTCTCCAACTGAAGAAAGATGCTAGTGAGTGGTGGGAGAATACCGGTCTTGCTGAGAGCCCTGATCTGAATTGGGCAATATTCAAGACCAAGATGACTAATAGATTCTTCTCTCGGGCAATGAGGGAAGAGAAGCGCAAGAAATTTCTTTATCCTAAGTTCAACCACCTATTGCAGTATGCTGGATCAGAGGTATCTAGTGAGGATCAGAAAATCTGGCACTTCCATGAGTGGATGAGCCCAAAAATTAAGCCTATGATGTTGAGCCACAATTTCTCTACCTTAGAGCAATACGTGGATGCCGCTTACAAGTTAGAGGTGACTCTAGAGGAGTCGACCAAAAGAAGGAATCGCCAGAGGTCAATGCAGAACCAACCTCAGGCGAGTGGATTCAAACGTCCTGCACCACCGTCTAACTTTGTTAAATCTAGCAAGGCAAAGACAAGTGGAATGCAAGGAGGGTCGACACAACAATCGAGTCAGGGCAAGGGTCTGATCCAATGTTATAATTGTGGTGTTGTTGGGTACAAGAGCAACGAGTGTCAGAAGGAGAAGAAGACATGCTTTGGTTGTGGGCATGAAGGACATTTGCAGAAGTTTTGTCGGCAAGGGAAGCAGAAAGGTGCTGAGTCGCAATAAGGGTCAGTTAATCAGAGTAACCGGCCTAGATTCAGACCAGTGGAGGCTCCTAGTCCTTCAACCCAGACAACTGCTCAGAATAAGGGGAAAACCCCAGCTGCTTCAGGAGGTCAAGGTCAACGCATGTACGAGATGCGTGAGGCTGATAGACCTAACGCTCCAATTGCTCAAGGTACTATATACCTTCATTTTGCATGTTGTTTGATTCGGGTGCTATCCATTCTTTTATATCTAAGAGTTGTGTTAGTAAGTTAGGATTAGTATGCAACGAAACTTATGAGCCTTTCGTTGTGAACCTTCCTAATGGTGACTATTTAGTGGGAACCAAGCGATTGTCAGAATTTCCAGTTACCATTCAGGGTAAGGAATTTGAGGCGGATCTGATCTGCATTGCCATGGCTCCATACGATATCGTTCTCGGTATGGATTGGCTGACACGTCATGGGGCGGTAATCGATTTTAGTTCAAGGACTGTGACAGTGTCATCTGGAGGCCAGAGAGTATGCAAATTTAAAGGTCGGAATGACGCTGATAACGGCAGGCTTATCAATGCGATGGCTGCGTTTAAGCTTCTACGACAAGGTTGTGTCGGATACCTTTGCTATCTGGATGCACCCACGAAAGATGAACCATCAGTTCTTGATATTCCAGTGGTTTATGAATTCCCGGATGTTTTTCCAAAGGAGATTCCTGGATTACCCCCGCATCGTGTCGTGGAATTTTCTATAGATCTCGAGCCTGGTACTGCGCCAATTTCTAAAGCAACGTATCGGATGGCTCCTGTTGAGATGCAAGAATTGAAGAAGCAATTGGAGGATCTTCTTGACAAGGGTTATATATGACCGAGTGCATCGCCTTGGGGTGCTCCGGTTTTGTTTGTTAAGAAGAAGGATGGATCCTTTCGACTTTGTATCGACTATCGAGAGTTGAACAAAGTCACGATCAAAAACAAATATCCTTTCCCTAGGATTGATGATCTGTTGGATCAGTTGCAAGGAGCAAAAGTCTTTTCCAAGATCGATTTGAGATCTGGTTACCATTAGCTCAGAATTCGTGAAGAAGATATTCCGAGGATGGCATTCCGGACAAGATATGGTCACTACGAGTTCGTAGTTATGCCATTTGGACTTACCAATGCTCCTGCAGTCTTCATGGACTTGATGAATCGATGTTTTCACCAGTACTTGGATAAGTTCGTGGTGGTCTTTATCGACGACCTTCTGATCTATTCTTCGAGTGAGGAAGCTCACAAAGAACATCTGCGGATTATTTTATCAATCCTTAGACAGAACCAACTTTATGCTAAATTGTCTAAATGTGATTTCTAGATCAAGGAAGTGGCTTTCTTAGGCCATGTGATCAACGAGAATGGGGTGATGGTCGATCCCCAGAAAATTGAAGCTATAGCCAACTGGAAGCAGCCTCAGAATGTGAAAGAGGTGCATAGTTTCCTTGGACTTGCCGGGTATTATAGACGGTTCGTAGAGGGATTTTCTAAGATCGCTCTACCTATGACCGGTCTGCTTCACAAGGTCCATAAGAAGTTTGTCTGGAGTGACAAGTGCGAGGCCAATTTTCAAGAATTGAAACAATGATTGACCTCGGCACCAGTATTAGCACTACCAGAAGGAAATGACGATTATGTATAGTGATGCTTCAAAGAATGGTTTAGGATGCGTGTTGATGCGAAGAGGCAAGGTTATTGCTTATGCGTCAAGACAACTAAAGACCTATGAAGAAAACTATCCGACGCATGATCTAGAGCTAGCGGCGGTAGTGTTTGCGTTGAAGATTTGGAGGCATTATCTCTATGGTGTGAAATGCCAAGTCTTCACCGACCACAAAAGTCTCAAATATGTATTTACTCAAAAGGAGTTGAACATGAGACAACGTCGTTGGTTAGAACTACTCAAGGACTACGATCTTGAATTGCTGTATCATCCGGGCAAGGCTAATATAGTAGTCGACGCACTAAGCCGGAATACACCGCATGAGACAGTAGTAGCTCTCCTCACTGCTCAAGCCAAACTGAACCAAATGGTGTGCAAGGCTAAAATCTTGTATGATCAACGTAGAGGGTACCTAAGTATGTTGGAAATTTAGGCTACTCTACTTGATCAGATCCGAGAAAGGAAAGTTGATGACATAGTTTTGGTGAAGCTAAGCAGTGAAGTATTGAACGGGAAATCTCCCGGTTTTGTGATTCAGGAGGATGGATCATCTTAGTTCCAGAACCGAGTTTGTGTACCTGATGTGGATGGTCTTCGCCAGTTGGTGATGAGGGAAGCCCATTCGTCAGCCTATTATGTACATCCATGCTCTAGCAAAATGTACAAGGACCTCCGGAAAAATTTCTGGTGGCCCAACATGAAATGGGATGTAGCAGAATTTGTGGCGAAATGCTTGACTTGTCAGAAAGTCAAGATAGAGCACCGCAGACCAGGTGGTGAATTGCTACCACTTCTAGTTCCAGAATGGAAATGGGAGGATATTGCAATGGACTTCGTCACCGGACTACCCAAGACTCGAACTCAGAAAGATGCTATATGGGTGATCATTGACAGGCTCACGAAGAGTGCTCACTTCATAGCTATCAAGTCAACATGGGGAGGCCAGAAGCTTGTAGAAGTATTCTTACACGAGGTTATCTATTTACATGGTATTTCTAAGACCATTGTATCGGATCGTGATGGCCGTTTTACATCAAGAAACTGGAAGGAACTCCATAAGGCCATGGGAACCGAGCTAAGATTTAGCACTGCCTTTCATCCTCAGACGGATGGACAGTCTGAGAGGACTATCCAGACCCTGGAGGATATGTTGAGAGCATGTGTACTCGATCGTTCGACTAGTTGGGAGGACAGCTTAAGTCTAATCGAGTTCACATACAACAATAGCTGGCATGCTACTATCAAAATGGCTCCATTTGAAGCTTTGTACGGTCAGAAGTGCAGATCGCCGATTTGTTGGGATGAGAACATCGACAAGATTCTGCTCAAATCAGAGTTGGTCGAGAGAACTGCTTTGTATTGCTTTGAAGAGTGCTCACTTCATAGCTATCAAGTCAACATGGGGAGTCCAGAAGCTTGTAGAAGTACTCTTACACGAGGTTATCCGTTTACATGGTATTTCTAAGACCATTGTATCGGATCGTGATGGCCGTTTTACATCAAGAAACTGGAAGGAACTCCATAAGGCCATGGGAACCGAGCTAAGATTTAGCACTGCCTTTCATCCTTAGACGGATGGACAGTCTGAGAGGACTATCCAGACCTTGGAGGATATGTTGAGAGCATGTGTACTCGATCGTTCGACTAGCTGGGAGGACAGCTTAAGTCCAATCGAGTTCACATACAACAATAGCTGGCATGCTACTATCAAAATGGCTCCATTTGAAGCTTTGTACGGTCAGAAGTGCAGATCGCCGATTTGTTGGGATGAGAACGTCGACGAGATTCTGCTCGGACCAGAGTTGGTCGAGAGAACTGCTTTGTATTGCTTTGATCAGACAAAGGATGTTGATAGATCAAAGTCAACAGAAGTATTACACTGATCTAAAGCGTAGAAATGTCAAGTTTGAGGTTGATGACAAAGTATTTGTCAAGGTATCACCATCCAAAGGAGTATTCAGATTTGGTAAGCGTGGGAAGCTTAACCCTCGCTATGTGGGACCATTTGAAATCCTGGATAGGGTGGGACCCCTAGCGTACCATTTGGCATTACCGCCATCGGCACATCCAGTACATAATGTGTTCCATGTATCCTTACTGAGAAAGTACGTGCCAGATGAGTCTCATGTGCTGAGTTATGAAGACATCGAGATTCAGGCAAATGGTACTTATGAAGAGATACTTGTGCGTATTCTCGAGCGCCGTGAGAAGCAGTTACACAACAAGGTAGTACCGTTGGTATGAATTCTGTGGTCCAAGTCAAGAACCGAGGAAGTTACCTGGGAGACATGGGAGACCGAGGAGGATATGCGTAGACGCTTTCCCGAGATGTTTACGACCTAAGTTTAGGGGTCAAAACTTCTTTTAAGGGGGAGGTAATGTAATATCCCACATTTTGTAAAGGTTAATTTTGAATTTTCTTATGCCCATATTACAAGTCAGATTAAATTCAGGGAAGTACAGAAATTATGTGTAATGTTTGACCTCTGTAATATTTTTCTGAGTAATATAAAATATAGTTAAGATATTTTTGGGTTAAAAGGTCATTCGTGTACGAATATATTGAACCCGGGGTTAAGAAAATTTAACCATTCGGTAAGAAAAGACAAAATGGGCAAAAAGGGGCAAATTTGGCCTTGACCGCACCCCGTGGTCAAGTGGCCGCACCTGCGGCGAAGGCCAAATTTGGAGGCGGTAACAGGTCGACCACCGCACCCCGCGGCCACGCCACCGCACCCCGCGGTCGTCGTCACCTCTTTCGTCATCGCTGGAGTTGCAAGCCGTAGCTCGCCTTAGCTGGCCCCTAGGCCATCTATCCGGTCGGGCCACCTCCTCCTTGACATCATGGTGTGGTGAGCAGCTTGCTTGGGCTATTTATAGAGGAGAATCGGATGGAAACCGAGCTCCAAGGCAGCTACAACTTCAGCCCTCTCATCAGAAAACTCCATTAAAACACAAGCTTCTAAAGCTTTGTTTGAGTGAGATTTGAATCCCTTTGAGTGTTCCTAGGTGTGCTTCTAAGTGCTAAGCAAAGGCCTAAGGTGTTAGGAAAGCAAACCAAGATCAAATCGAAGTCGAAACGATCGATTTGGGTGAGTTTTCTTCCCGAGTTTTCTGTCGAACCCCGCCCCTGTTACCTGACCGCAGCCGCAGCAAACCACCACCGCACCCCGCGGCCATCCACCGCACCCCACGGTGAGGCCTGGCGTGCCCGTGGTGGGCTTGTCCGAAGTGTGTGTTCTTGGGTATTTGGCTTCGGGCGAGACTCGATTCCTTTGATTCTTTCCTTGTTCTTTTAGATTCATATATGTAGATATTGAATCTAACTTAGGGTTTTGTTATGGGTCGTTCTAGAAGGATTTAATATCCAGAATCCGTCCCAGTTTCAGACCCAGGAGCTCGTCATACCCTAAGCTTCGTTCAAGCTTTTGACTAATCTAAGGCAAGTGGCGGTTCGCTCTTGCTCATCATTCCATATTTACATTGATTATCAATTGTTTAATTGTTAATTGATTTGGAATGATGATTGTTTATGTATGAGATCAGTTTGATAACTGTTTTGGAAGAATAAAAGATGACATTATAATAGGTTGTATATTCTGTTAGAATCAACGCTATTATATATATATTGATAGATTGAGATATATCTATGATGTTGGCCTTGAAGGCTTTGATATGATTATTACTGAGTTGGACTGTTTAGTTAGCTCGAGTAGTCAGGAACATTAGACTCTTCGACGTCCAGTCGTTTCTTTATAATGTTAATGATGTGTAGGGCGGCAAAACCTCTAACATCATTATGTTGGTCATGACCGTCCTCTATACGTTTTGTATAGAGGTGGTGCACACTTAGCCAGTGTCACAATCTCGGGAATTCTTCCCAAAAGATCTCTTGTCTAGGACAAGGATTATAAAAGCCTATAACATAATTGTGCATTTTGGAATTAAATAAGATAAGTGCCCGAGCGCACATGATTAAATATATCAATGACGAGTAGTGCAGTTAGGCAATAGTGCAACTAGGAAACTCGTCCTGACTTTGATCAGAGTACGTTCTCTTTCTAATCTGGATTCACTTTATGCGGTGAGGTTGGTCGTGAACCGAAACATCTAGTCAGTTTTTAAACGCTTGTATGTGAAACTATAATGTTCCAGACATTTGTCATGTTTTCGATAAGACTCACTCTTTTGGAGTCTTCTCTTGGATATTTTCCTATAAGACTCATATCCTATTGGAGTCTTCTCTTGATCATATCTTTTGATATATTCCAGTAGAAGTATGGTGATTGACTATCGTTATCGGTTATTATTCGAGAAATGATGAGTCTAACCTAATACGACTACTTCGAACCACTCTGCTTTGTACCCTTGCATAGTATTTCATTAGACTAACCAACCGTAATTGTTCTCTGCATGGTTGGCTGGTGTCATCCGTTCGATTCGGCACATCAGATAAGTTGCCACTCCGTGAAGGCTAGAGCGACTATGGACGTAAACGGTGTTTTGTTAAGTTTGTTCAGGTTGAGATCCTTGGCGATGATCGCAGTGATCAAGACTTATATTTATTTTTAAAAGACTTCCGCTGAACAATGTTTACTCTGATTACACTATGTTTTGTGGGATTTGACTACTTACGTTTTGTCCTACAGGGGATTGGGATGTAATCCCCAGACTTATGTTTTGATTAAACATTTTGGTGCATTTCACCTTGATTATTGTGTTTTATAATTTGTGTTTTCTGGAAAAAGCCTGGGGTGACTTCGGTGTGGAACCCGAGGTCATTGGCAGTAATATATTTCCAAATGGGTTAAGATTTGGGGGTGTTACACCTTAAACCTTCCAACACCACTTGAGAGGACCTTCACCACTCAAGGAAAGCTTCGATGACAACTCCGGTGAAGCTTCAAAGCTCAGACAACAATGGAGGAAGGATTTCAGAGGACGAAGATGAGAGCTTCAGTTGTGCAATCTCCTCTTCTGATTTCTCTTCCTTTTATAGGTCAAGCAAGCAGCACACAAGCAAGGAGCTTACTCACCCCGACCAGATGCGTGTCTCCCAAGGCGACAAACGGTGCGAGTTCCGAGCTCCGGCGGTACAGAGATATTTCTCGCGATGACGATGATGCTGACGACTACCGCGGGTGCGGCAGGGTATGGTGACCGCCTCTGTGACCACCTCAGAAATTGGCCTCCATCGCTGGGTGCGGTGGCCTGACCGCGGGTGCGGTCAAGGCCATTTCTGGGCCTTTTGTCCTTTTCGTCCTTTGTTCGATTTTGGCCTTTGTCCTTATTACTTGTGGTTAAATATTTTTAACCCCGGGTTAAATATATTCGTACAAGAAAGAATATTTAACCCTAGAAATACGTCAGCTGTATTTTATATTACTCAGAAAAATATTACAGAGATCCAGCACATTAGAGAATGTCCGAACTTCTCTGAGAATAGCTTAGGAGAATACGTCAGCTGTATTTTTAGTCATAAGAATAGCTTAGGAGAATCTAGGGCCGGCCCAATAGGGGACGTGCCATCACTTTAGTTTCTATCTTATGTTTTGTCAATTTATACTCTTGTTTTACCTTAATGAAAGTTAGATTGAATTTTGAGAGCAACTTGGGTAAGTTGTTTTCAAGATTATTCAGTCCAAAACATCCTCTTTCCTAGTAATCATTCATTCCAAAACACTCAAAATATTCGAATCCCTCAAACACATAATCTGAGATCAATCAACCGAAACCCTAATTCGCGGGAGCACCTGCGACACGATTGTACAATAGCCGTAACTTTTGATTCCCTTATCCAAATGCTCTGAACTGTGGAGGGATTAACGTAGACTTTTGTATCTTTATTCTCGCGTTGGAATCATTCAATTCGGAGTTCGGAGAAGAACGTTATACTTTGCCAAAACGGGACCAAAAACAGAGATTTCTTGTGCGCCAAGGCAAGTTCTTTGCCTTCAAGAACGTGGCAACCAAGGGGTTTCACATCATGACGTGCCCACCCCTATATATACTAGCTTAATTTCTTTAGCTTATTAATCAAGTAATCGCACAGGAACCTGCCCATTAGCCTTGACCATCTCTATTGCAAGATGGTCAAGGCTAATCGGCATATTCTTGTGTGATTCACTGCTCCTGAGCTTGACGGCGGCACTGTCGTAGGCCATGGCCGCATTTTCCCTACTCGCATTTGCCCTACTCGCATTTCCATCCACGGGGAGAAAGATGGCGTGATCCAATCCTTTGCGAGGGATGTTTTTGTGGCTGCTGCTTGTGACGGCATGGAGGCCTTGCATATACCAAGTGATAACAACAATCACCTAGCCGCAGCAAACCACCACCGCACCCCGCGGCCATCCACCGCACCCCACGGTGAGGCCTGGCGTGCCCGTGGTGGGCTTGTCCGAAGTGTGTGTTCTTGGGTATTTGGCTTCGGGCGAGACTCGATTCCTTTGATTCTTTCCTTGTTCTTTTAGATTCATATATGTAGATATTGAATCTAACTTAGGGTTTTGTTATGGGTCGTTCTAGAAGGATTTAATATCCAGAATCCGTCCCAGTTTCAGACCCAAGAGCTCGTCATACCCTAAGCTTCGTTCAAGCTTTTGACTAATCTAAGGCAAGTGGCGGTTCGCTCTTGCTCATCATTCCATATTTACATTGATTATCAATTGTTTAATTGTTAATTGATTTGGAATGAATATTGTTTATGTATGAGATCAGTTTGATAACTGTTTTGGAAGAATAAAAGATGACATTATAATAGGTTGTATATTCTGTTAGAATCAACGCTATTATATATATATTGATAGATTGAGATATATCTATGATGTTGGCCTTGAAGGCTTTGATATGATTATTACT
The DNA here is from genome assembly GCA_027886185.1 of Rheum nobile. Taxonomy (NCBI): domain Eukaryota; kingdom Viridiplantae; phylum Streptophyta; class Magnoliopsida; order Caryophyllales; family Polygonaceae; genus Rheum; species Rheum nobile. The sequence goes on from WOAB01000027.1 coordinate 10,634,302, forward strand.
GAGTTGGACTGTTTAGTTAGCTCGAGTAGTCAGGAACATTAGACTCTTCGACGTCCAGTCGTTTCTTTATAATGTTAATGATGTGTAGGGCGGCAAAACCTCTAACATCATTATGTTGGTCATGACCGTCCTCTATACGTTTTGTGTAGAGGTGGTGCACACTTAGCCAGTGTCACAATCTCGGGAATTCTTCCCAAAAGATCTCTTGTCTAGGACAAGGATTATAAAAGCCTATAACGTAATTGTGCATTTTGGAATTAAATAAGATAAGTGCCCGAGCGCACATGATTAAATATATCAATGACGAGTAGTGCAGTTAGGCAATAGTGCAACTAGGAAACTCGTCCTGACTTTGATCAGAGTACGTTCTCTTTCTAATCTGGATTCACTTTATGCGGTGAGGTTGGTCGTGAACCGAAACATCTAGTCAGTTTTTAAACGCTTGTATGTGAAACTATAATGTTCCAGACATTTGTCATGTTTTCGATAAGACTCACTCTTTTGGAGTCTTCTCTTGGATATTTTCCTATAAGACTCATATCCTATTGGAGTCTTCTCTTGATCATATCTTTTGATATATTCCAGTAGAAGTATGGTGATTGACTATCGTTATCGGTTATTATTCGAGAAATGATGAGTCTAACCTAATACGACTACTTTGAACCACTCTGCTTTGTACCCTTGCATAGTATTTCATTAGACTAACCAACCGTAATTGTTCTCTGCATGGTTGGCTGGTGTCATCCGTTCGATTCGGCACATCAGATAAGTTGCCACTCCGTGAAGGCTAGAGCGACTATGGACGTAAACGGTGTTTTGTTAAGTTTGTTCAGGTTGAGATCCTTGGCGATGATCGCAGTGATCAAGACTTATATTTATTTTTAAAAGACTTCCGCTGAACAATGTTTACTCTGATTACACTATGTTTTGTGGGATTTGACTACTTACGTTTTGTCCTATAGGGGATTGGGATGTAATCCCCAGACTTATGTTTTGATTAAACATTTTGGTGCATTTCACCTTGATTATTGTGTTTTATAATTTGTGTTTTCTGGAAAAAGCCTGGGGTGACTTCGGTGTGGAACCCGAGGTCATTGGCAGTAATATATTTCCAAATGGGTTAAGATTTGGGGGTGTTACACCTTAAACCTTCCAACACCACTTGAGAGGACCTTCACCACTCAAGGAAAGCTTCGATGACAACTCCGGTGAAGCTTCAAAGCTCAGACAACAATGGAGGAAGGATTTCAGAGGACGAAGATGAGAGCTTCAGTTGTGCAATCTCCTCTTCTGATTTCTCTTCCTTTTATAGGTCAAGCAAGCAGCACACAAGCAAGGAGCTTACTCACCCCGACCAGATGCGTGTCTCCCAAGGCGACAAACGGTGCGAGTTCCGAGCTCCGGCGGTACAGAGATATTTCTCGCGATGACGATGATGCTGACGACTACCGCGGGTGCGGCAGGGTATGGTGACCGCCTCTGTGACCACCTCAGAAATTGGCCTCCATCGCTGGGTGCGGTGGCCTGACCGCGGGTGCGGTCAAGGCCATTTCTGGGCCTTTTGTCCTTTTCGTCCTTTGTCCGATTTTGGCCTTTGTCCTTATTACTTGTGGTTAAATATTTTTAACCCGGGTTAAATATATTCGTACAAGAAAGAATATTTAACCCTAGAAATACGTCAGCTGTATTTTATATTACTCAGAAAAATATTACAGAGATCCAGCACATTAGAGAATGTCCGAACTTCTCTGAGAATAGCTTAGGAGAATACGTCAGCTGTATTTTTAGTCATAAGAATAGCTTAGGAGAATCTAGGGCCGGCCCAATAGGGGACGTGCCATCACTTTAGTTTCTATCTTATGTTTTGTCAATTTATACTCTTGTTTTACCTTAATGAAAGTTAGATTGAATTTTGAGAGCAACTTGGGTAAGTTGTTTTCAAGATTATTCAGTCCAAAACATCCTCTTTCCTAGTAATCATTCATTCCAAAACACTCAAAATATTCGAATCCCTCAAACACATAATCTGAGATCAATCAACCGAAACCCTAATTCGCGGGAGCACCTGCGACACGATTGTACAATAGCCGTAACTTTTGATTCCCTTATCCAAATGCTCTGAAATGTGGAGGGATTAACGTAGACTTTTGTATCTTTATTCTCGCGTTGGAATCATTCAATTCGGAGTTCGGAGAAGAACGTTATACTTTGCCAAAACGGGACCAAAAACAGAGATTTCTTGTGCGCCAAGGCAAGTTCTTTTCCTTCAAGAACGTGGCAACCAAGGGGTTTCACATCATGACGTGCCCACCCCTATATATACTAGCTTAATTTCTTTAGCTTATTAATCAAGTAATCGCACAGGAACCTGCCCATTAGCCTTGACCATCTCTATTGCAAGATGGTCAAGGCTAATCGGCATATTCTTGTGTGATTCACTGCTCCTGAGCTTGACAGCGGCACTGTCGTAGGCCATGGCCGCATTTTCCCTACTCGCATTTTCCCTACTCGCATTTCCATCCACGGGGAGAAAGATGGCGTGATCCAATCCTTTGCGAGGGATGTTTTTGTGGCTGCTGCTTGTGACGGCATGGAGGCCTTGCATATACCAAGTGATAACAACAATCACCTAGCCGCAGCAAACCACCACCGCACCCCGCGGCCATCCACCGCACCCCACGGTGAGGCCTGGCGTGCCCGTGGTGGGCTTGTCCGAAGTGTGTGTTCTTGGGTATTTGGCTTCGGGCGAGACTCGATTCCTTTGATTCTTTCCTTGTTCTTTTAGATTCATATATGTAGATATTGAATCTAACTTAGGGTTTTGTTATGGGTCGTTCTAGAAGGATTTAATATCCAGAATCCGTTCCAGTTTCAGACCCAAGAGCTCGTCATACCCTAAGCTTCGTTCAAGCTTTTGACTAATCTAAGGCAAGTGGCGGTTCGCTCTTGCTCATCATTCCATATTTACATTGATTATCAATTGTTTAATTGTTAATTGATTTGGAATGAATATTGTTTATGTATGAGATCAGTTTGATAACTGTTTTGGAAGAATAAAAGATGACATTATAATAGGTTGTATATTCTGTTAGAATCAACGCTATTATATATATATTGATAGATTGAGATATATCTATGATGTTGGCCTTGAAGGCTTTGATATGATTATTACTGAGTTGGACTGTTTAGTTAGCTCGAGTAGTCAGGAACATTAGACTCTTCGACGTCCAGTCGTTTCTTTATAATGTTAATGATGTGTAGGGCGGCAAAACCTCTAACATCATTATGTTGGTCATGACCGTCCTCTATACGTTTTGTGTAGAGGTGGTGCACACTTAGCCAGTGTCACAATCTCGGGAATTCTTCCCAAAAGATCTCTTGTCTAGGACAAGGATTATAAAAGCCTATAACGTAATTGTGCATTTTGGAATTAAATAAGATAAGTGCCCGAGCGCACATGATTAAATATATCAATGACGAGTAGTGCAGTTAGGCAATAGTGCAACTAGGAAACTCGTCCTGACTTTGATCAGAGTACGTTCTCTTTCTAATCTGGATTCACTTTATGCGGTGAGGTTGGTCGTGAACCGAAACATCTAGTCAGTTTTTAAACGCTTGTATGTGAAACTATAATGTTCCAGACATTTGTCATGTTTTCGATAAGACTCACTCTTTTGGAGTCTTCTCTTGGATATTTTCCTATAAGACTCATATCCTATTGGAGTCTTCTCTTGATCATATCTTTTGATATATTCCAGTAGAAGTATGGTGATTGACTATCGTTATCGGTTATTATTCGAGAAATGATGAGTCTAACCTAATACGACTACTTTGAACCACTCTGCTTTGTACCCTTGCATAGTATTTCATTAGACTAACCAACCGTAATTGTTCTCTGCATGGTTGGCTGGTGTCATCCGTTCGATTCGGCACATCAGATAAGTTGCCACTCCGTGAAGGCTAGAGCGACTATGGACGTAAACGGTGTTTTGTTAAGTTTGTTCAGGTTGAGATCCTTGGCGATGATCGCAGTGATCAAGACTTATATTTATTTTTAAAAGACTTCCGCTGAACAATGTTTACTCTGATTACACTATGTTTTGTGGGATTTGACTACTTACGTTTTGTCCTACAGGGGATTGGGATGTAATCCCCAGACTTATGTTTTGATTAAACATTTTGGTGCATTTCACCTTGATTATTGTGTTTTATAATTTGTGTTTTCTGGAAAAAGCCTGGGGTGACTTCGGTGTGGAACCCGAGGTCATTGGCAGTAATATATTTCCAAATGGGTTAAGATTTGGGGGTGTTACACCTTAAACCTTCCAACACCACTTGAGAGGACCTTCACCACTCAAGGAAAGCTTCGATGACAACTCCAGTGAAGCTTCAAAGCTCAGACAACAATGGAGGAAGGATTTCAGAGGACGAAGATGAGAGCTTCAGTTGTGCAATCTCCTCTTCTGATTTCTCTTCCTTTTATAGGTCAAGCAAGCAGCACACAAGCAAGGAGCTTACTCACCCCGACCAGATGCGTGTCTCCCAAGGCGACAAACGGTGCGAGTTCCGAGCTCCGGCGGTACAGAGATATTTCTCGCGATGACGATGATGCTGACGACTACCGCGGGTGCGGCAGGGTATGGTGACCGCCTCTGTGACCACCTCAGAAATTGGCCTCCATCGCTGGGTGCGGTGGCCTGACCGCGGGTGCGGTCAAGGCCATTTCTGTGCCTTTTGTCCTTTTCGTCCTTTGTCCGATTTTGGCCTTTGTCCTTATTACTTGTGGTTAAATATTTTTAACCCCGGGTTAAATATATTCGTACAAGAAAGAATATTTAACCCTAGAAATACGTCAGCTGTATTTTATATTACTCAGAAAAATATTACAGAGATCCAGCACATTAGAGAATGTCCGAACTTCTCTGAGAATAGCTTAGGAGAATACGTCAGCTGTATTTTTAGTCATAAGAATAGCTTAGGAGAATCTAGGGCCGGCCCAATAGGGGACGTGCCATCACTTTAGTTTCTATCTTATGTTTTGTCAATTTATACTCTTGTTTTACCTTAATGAAAGTTAGATTGAATTTTGAGAGCAACTTGGGTAAGTTGTTTTCAAGATTATTCAGTCCAAAACATCCTCTTTCCTAGTAATCATTCATTCCAAAACACTCAAAATATTCGAATCCCTCAAACACATAATCTGAGATCAATCAACCGAAACCCTAATTCGCGGGAGCACCTGCGACACGATTGTACAATAGCCGTAATTTTTGATTCCCTTATCCAAATGCTCTGAACTGTGGAGGGATTAACATAGACTTTTGTATCTTTATTCTCGCGTTGGAATCATTCAATTCGGAGTTCGGAGAAGAACTTTATACTTTGCCAAAACGGGACCAAAAACAGAGAATTCTTGTGCGCCAAGGCAAGTTCTTTGCCTTCAAGAACGTGGCAACCAAGGGGTTTCACATCATGACGTGCCCACCCCTATATATACTAGCTTAATTTCTTTAGCTTCTTAATCAAGTAATCGCACAGGAACCTGCCCATTAGCCTTGACCATCTCTATTGCAAGATGGTCAAGGCTAATCGGCATATTCTTGTGTGATTCACTGCTCCTGAGCTTGACGGCGGCACTGTCGTAGGCCATGGCCGCATTTTCCCTACTCGCATTTGCCCTACTCGCATTTCCATCCACGGGGAGAAAGATGGCGTGATCCAATCCTTTGCGAGGGATGTTTTTGTGGCTGCTGCTTGTGACGGCATGGAGGCCTTGCATATACCAAGTGATAACAACAATCACCTAGACGTGGTGACCGAAAAGGAGCAGCCTATAGATCATGATGTTACAACGGAGGCCGAGACGGATACCAATACGGTGCCTATTGTCAGTGAGGAAAACACACATTTGGCCACACCATCAGTACTGAGTAAGGAGGATGCTTTGGAGACTACGGCATTTCCTTTGGCCCCTCAAGCAGATCAACATCAGACCCCATTGGTTCCATTCCAAGGAAGTTGTGATGACCGCACTTCACCTAGCTCTCATCACTATGTGCTCACAATTAAAGGGGGAATCTCATATCCTTCCCTTGTTCTTCATAGTTCTTTTCTCCATGGTTTCTCTATGTCTTCTTTTCCTACTAACCCCAAGTATTGGGAGTATAGTTTTCCTCGTGTGCGCTTTGTTGTGTGTAGGATACCTCATCAAGCGCCATGGCTGCCAAAACTAGCTTTGGCGCCTGCTGCACAACCACCATCACCTACGGTGTTATTGCCATTACCTTGGAAGGAGAACTTGGATGATACAGTGTCATCCATCTCAGCCCACCGCCACTTGTTGAGAACCTGGATGTATGTTGAAGCACTAAAGGAGCCACCCGACCTTGGAAATTACAACCTTGTGACTCGAGAATATTTCCCACCCTTGCCCCGTGAGGAGACTAGCTATAATCCTCCTAGGAAACGCAAGCTTGATCCTGATGCATCAAGTTCATGGCACAAAGTGAAGAGAATTAGGGACTATGATTATCATCTCCATGTGCCCAACGATATTCTAATTTATACACCCATGGCTTCACTTTCTTCCTTCATCACATCTTTACTCGTCGAATCGAGGACGATTCAAGGCCAAGTGGGGGAGAATGATGACTAGGGGCCTGCGTACACTTGGAGTGGAGATGTTGAATCGAGGGTTGATGGAGGTCCAGAGGACCCTAATTTGGTTGCACAAGCCACCCTTGCCACATCTTGGCTCACTTCCATACAAGGGATGTTGCATGCTTATCCATTGTTCTATTTTAAGACTTTCTATTAGTGGCAGTTTGTGAGACTGAAAGTTTTTGTTTTGCTATTTTCATATTTCCTAGCTACGCTATATTTAGTATTTAATTTGATCTATTTTTAGTCATAAGAATAGCTTAGGAGAATCTAGGGCTGGCACAATAGGGGACGTGCCATCACTTTAGTTACAATCTTATGTTTTGTCTATTTATACTCTTGTTTTACCTTAATGAAAGGTAGATTGAATTTTGAAAGCAAATTGGCTAACTTGTTTTCAAGATTATTCAGTCCAAAACATCCTCTTTCCTAGTAATCATTCATTCCAAAACACTCAAAACATTCGAATCCCTCAAACACACAAACCAGAGATCAATCAACCGAAACCCTAATTCGCGGCAGCACCTGCGACACGATTGTGCAGTCGCCGTAACTTTTAATTATCCTATCCAAACGGTCTGAAATTTGTAGGGATTAACGTAGACTTCTGGATCTGTATTTTCGCGTTGAAATCACTCAATTCGGAGTTCGGAGCATAAAGTTATGCTTTGCCAAAGACGGGACCAAAAAACAGAGATTTCTTGTGCGTCAAGGCGAGTTCTTTGCCTTCAAGAACGTGGCTACCATGGGGTTTCACATCATGACGTGCCCACCCCTATATATACTAGCTTAGTTTTCTTTAGCTTCTTAATCATGTAATTGCACAGGAACCTGCTCATTAGCCTTGACCATCTCTATTGCGCGATGGTCAAGGCTAATCGGCAGATTCCTGTGCGATTCACTTCTCCTGAGCTTGATGGCGGCACTGTTGTAGGCCATGGCCCCGTTTTCCCTACTTTGATTTTCCCTACTCGCATTTCCATCCATGGGGAGAAAGATGGCGTGATCCATTCCTTAGCGAGGGATGTTTTCGTGGCTGCTGCTTGTGACGGCATGGAGGCCTTGCCTTTACCCTGTGATAACAACAATCACCTAGACCTGGTGACCAAAAAGGATCAGCCTATGGATCATGATGTTACAATGAAGGCCGAGAAGGATACTAATACGGTGCCTATTGTCAGCGAGGAAAACACACCTTTGGCCACACCATCAGTACCGAGTAAGGAGGATGCTTTGGAGCCTACGGCGTCTCCTTTGGCCCCTCAAGCGGATCAACATCAGACCCCATTGGTTCCATTCCAAGGAAGTTGTGAGGACCGCACTTCACCTAGCCATCATCATTATGTGCTCACAAGTAAAGGGGGAATCTCATATCCTTACCTTGTTCTTCATAGTTCTTTTCTCCATGGTTTCTCTATGTCTTCTTTTCCTACTAACCCCAAGTCTTGGGAGTATAGTTTGCCTTGTGTGCGCTTTGTTGTGTGTAGGTTACCTCATCAAGCGCCATGGCCGCCAATACTAGTTTTGGCGCCTGCTGCACAACCACCATCACCTACGGTGTTATTGTCATTACCTTGGGAGGAGAACTTGGATGCTACGGTGTCATCCATCTCATCACACCGCCACTTGTTGAGAACTTGGATGTATGTTGAAGCAACAACCTTATGACTCGAGAATATTTCCCACCCTGGCCCCGTGTGGAGACTAGCTATAATCCTCCTAGGAAACGCAAGCTTGATCCTGATGCATCAAGTTCATGGCACAAAGTGAAGAGAATTAGGCACTATGATTATCATCTCCATGTGCCCAACGATATTCTAATTTATACACCCATGGCTTCACTTTCTTCCTTCTTCACATCTTTACTCGTCGAATCGAGGACAATTCGAGGCCAAGTGGCGGAGAATGATGACTCGGGTCCTGCGTACACATGGAGGGACTTGGAGATGTTGAATCGAGGGCCGATGGAGCTCCAAAGGACCCTAATTTGGTTAAACGAGCCACCTTAGCCACATCTTGGCTCACTTCCATACAAGGGATGTTGCAAGCTTATCCATAGTTCTATTTTTAAGACTTTATATTAGTGGCATTTTGTGAGACTGAAAGTTTTTGTTTTGCTATTTTCGTATTTTCTAGCTACGCTATATTTCGTATTGACTTTGATCTATTTTTATTCATAAGAATAGCTTAGGAGAATCTAGGTCCGGCCCAATAGGGGACGTGCCATCACTTTAGTTTCTATCTTAAGTTTGGTCTATTTATACTCTTGTTTTACCATAATGAAAGTTAGATTGAATTTTGAGAGCAACTTGAGTAAGTTGTTTTCAAGATTATTCAGTCCAAAACATCCTCTTTCCTAGTAATCATTCATTCCAAAACACTCAAAACATTCGAATCCCTCAAACACACAAACCGAGATCAATCAACCGAAACCCTAAGTCGCGGCAGCACCTGCGACACGATTGTTCAGTCGCCGTAACTTTTTATTCCCTTATCCAAATGCTCTGAAATGTGGAGGGATTAATGTAGACTTCTGGATCCTTATTCTCGCGATGGAATCACTCAATTCGGAGTTCGGAGCAGAAAGTTATAATTTGCCAAAGACGGGACCAAAAAAAGAGATTTCTTGTGCGCCAAGGAGAGTTCTTTGCCTTCAAGAATGCGGCAACCAAGGGGTTTTACATCATGACGTGCCCACCCCTATATATACTAGCTTAATTTTCTTTAGCTTCTTAATCATGTAATCGCACAGGAACCTGCCCATTAGCCTTGACCATCTCTATTGCGAGATGGTCAAGGCTAATCGGCAGATTCCTGTGCCATTCACTACTCCTGAGCTTGACAGCGGCACTGTCGTAGGCCATGGCCGCGATTGCCCTACTCGCATTTCCATCCACGGGGAGAATGATGGCGTGATCCAATCCTTTGCGAGGGATGTTTTCGTGGCTGCTCCTTGTGACGGCACGGAGGCCTTGCCTATACCCGTTGATAACAACAATCACCTAGACATGGTGACCGAAAAGGAGCAGCCTATGGATCATTATGTTAAAATGGAGGCCGAGACGGATACCAATACGGTGCCTATTGTCAGCGAGAAAAACACACCTTTGGCCACACCATCAGTACCGAGTAAGAAGGATGCTTTGGAGACTACAGCGTTTCCTTTGGCCCCTCAAGCAGATCAACATCAGACCCCATTGGTTCCATTCCAAGGAAGTTGTGAGGACCGCACTTCACCTAGCCTTCATCACTATGTGCTCACAATTGAAGGGGGAATCTCATATCCTTCCCTTGTTCTTCATAGTTCTTTTCTCTGTGGTTTCTCTATGTCTTCTTTTCCTACTAACCCCAAGTCTTGGGAGTATAGTTTGCCTTGTGTGCGCTTTGTTGTGTGTAGGTTACCTCATCAAGCGCCATGGCCGCCAAAACTAGCTTTGGCGCCTGCTGCACAACCACCATCACCTACGGTGTTATTGCCATTATCTTGGGAGGAGAACTTGGATGCTACGGTGTCATCCATCTCAGCACACGGCCACTTGTTGAGAACTTGGATGTATGTTCAAGAATTGATGGAGCCCCCCGACCATGGAAACAACAACCTTATGACTTGAGAATATTTCCCACCCTTGCCCCGTGTGGAGACTAGCTATAATCCTCCTAGGAAATGCAAGCTTAATCCTGATGCATCAAGTTCATTGCACAAAGTGAAGAGAATTAGGAACTATGATTATCATCTCCATGTGCCCAATGATATTCTAGATTATACACCCATGGCTTCACTTTGTTCCTTCTTCACATGTTTACTCGTCGAATCGAGGACGATTCGAGGCCAAGTGGGGGAGAATGATGACTCGGGTTTGCGTACACTTGGAGGGACTTGGAGATGTTGAATCGAGGGCCGATGGAGGTCCAAAGGACCCTAATTTGGTTACACGAGCCACCTTAGCCACATCTTGGCTCACTTCCATACAAGGGATGTTGCATGTTTATCCATAGTTCTATTTTTAAGACTTTCTATTAGTGGCAGTTTGTGAGACTGAAAGTTTTTGTTTTAATATTTTCGTATTTCCTAGCTACGCTATATTTGGTATTTACTTTGAACTATTTTTAGTCATCAGAATAGCTTAGGAGAATCTAGGGCCGGCCCAATAGGGGACGTGCCATCACTTTAGTTTCTATCTTATGTTTTGTCTATTTATACTCTTGTTTTACCTTAATGAAAGTTAGATTGAATTTTGAGAAACTTGGGTAAGTTGTTTTCAAGATTATTCAGTCCAAAACATTCTCTTTTCTAGTAATACTCAAAACATTCGAATCCCTCAAACACACAAACCGAGATCAATCAACCGAAACCCTAAATCGTGGCAGAACCTGCGACACTATTGTTCAGTCGCCGTAACTTTTGATTCCCTTATCCAAATGCTCTGAAATGTGGAGGGATTAACGTATACTTCTGGATCTGTATTCTCGCGTTGGAATCACGCAATATGGAGTTCGGATCAGAAAGTTATACTTTTCCAAAGACGGGACCAAAAACAGAGATTTCTTGTGCGCCAAGGCGAGTTCTTTGCCTTCAAGAACGTGGCAACCAAGGGGTTTCACATCATGACGTGCCCACCCCGATATATACTAGCTTAATTTTCTTTAGCTTCTTAATCATGTAATCGCACAGGAACCTGGCCATTAGCCTTGACCATCTCTATTGCGGGATGGTCAAGGCTAATCGGCAAATTCCTGTGCGATTCACTACTCCTGAGCTTGACGGCGGCACTGTCGTAGGCCATGGCCCAATTGGTTCCATTCCAAGGAAGTTGTGAGGACCGCACTTCACCTAGCCTTCATCACTATGTGCTCACAATTGAAGGGGGAATCTCATATCCTTCCCTTGTTCTTCAAAGTTCTTTTCTCCATGGTTTCTCTATGTTTTCTTTTCCTACTAACCCCAAGTCTTGGGAGTATAGTTTGCCTTGTGTGCGCTTTGCTGTGTGTAGGTTACCTCATCAAGCGCCATGGCCGCCAAAACTAGCTTTGGCGCCTGCTGCACAACCACCATCACCTACGGTGTTATTGCCATTACCTTGGGAGGAGAACTTGGATGCTACGATGTCATCCATCCCAGCCCACCGCCACTTGTTGAGAACTTGGATGTATGTTGAAGCATTGATGGAGCCCCCCGACCATGGAAACAACAACCTTGTGACTCGAGAATATTTCCCACCCTTGCCCCATGTGGAGACTAGCTATCATCCTCCTAGGAAACGCAAGCTTGATCCTGATGCATCAAGTTCATGGCTCAAAGTGAAGAGAATTAGGCACTATGATTATCATCCCCATGTGCCCAACGATAATCTAATTTATACATCCATGGATTCACTTTATTCCTTCTTCACATCTTTACTCGTCGAACCGAGGACGATTCGAGGCCAAGTGGGGGAGAATGATGACTCGGGTCTGCGTACACTTGGAGGGACTTGGAGATGTTGAATCGAGGGCCGATGGAGGTCCAGAGGACCCTAATTTGGTTACACGAGCCACCTTAGCCACATCTTGGCTCACTTCCATACAAGGGATGTTGCATGCTTATCCATTGTTCTATTTTTAAGACTTTCTATTAGTGGCAGTTTGTGAGACTGAAAGTTTTTGTTTTTCTATTTTCCTATTTCCTAGCTACGCTATATTTGGTATTTACTTTGATCTATTTTTAGTCATAAGAATAGCTTAGGAGAATCTAGGTGCCGGCCCAATAGGAGACGTGCCATCACTTTAGTTTCTATCTTATGTTTTGTCTATTTATACTCTTGTTTTACCTTAATGAAAGTTAGATTGAATTTTGAGAGCAACTTGGGTAAGTTGTTTTCAAGATTATTCAGTCCAAAACATCCTCTTTCCTTGTAATCATTCATTCCAAAACACTCAAATCATTCGAATCCCTCAAACACACAAACCGGAGATCAATCAACCGAAACCCTAATTCGTGACAACACCTGCGACAGGATTGTGAAGTCACCGTAACTTCTGATTCCCTTATCCAAATGCTCTGAAATGTGGAGGGATTAACGTAGACTTCCGGATCTTTATTCTGGCGTTGGAATCACACAATTCAGAGATCGGAGCAGAAAGTTATACTTTGCCAAAGACGGGACCAAAAACAGAGATTTCTTGTGTGCCAAGGCGAGTTCTTTGCCTTCAACAACGTGGCAACCAAGGGGTTTCACATCATGACGTGCCCACCCCTATATATACTAGCTTAATTTTCTTTAGCTTCTTAATCATGTAATCGCACAGGAACCTGCCCATTAGCCTTGACCATCTCTATTGCGAGATGGTCAAGGCTAATCGGCAGATTCCTCTGCGATTCACTACTCCTGAGCTTGACGGCGGCACTGTCTTAGGCCATGGCCCTGTTTGCCCTACTCGCATTTGCCCTACTCGCATTTCCATCCACGGGGACAAATATGGCGTGATCCAATCCTTTGCGAGGGATGTTTTCGTGGTTGCTGCTTGTGACGTCATAGAGGCCTTGCCTATACCCAGTGATAACAACAATCACCTAGACGTGGTGACCGAAAAGGATCAGCCTATGGATCATGAAGTTACAATGGAGGCCGAGATGGATACCAATACAGTGCCTATTGTCAGCGAGGAAAACACACCTTTGGCCACACCATCAATACCGAGTAAGGAGGAAGCTTTGGAGACTATGGCGTTTCCTTTGGCCCCTCAAGCGGATCAACATCAGACCCCATTGGTTCCATTCCAAGGAAGTTGTGAGGACCGCACTTCACCTAGCCTTCATCACTATGTGCTCACAATTGAAGGGGGAATCTCATATCCTTCCCTTGTTCTTCATAGTTCTTTTCTCCATGGTTTCTCTATGTCTTATTTTCCTACTAACCCCAAGTCTTGGGAGTATAGTTTGCCTTGTGTGCGCTTTGTTGTGTGTAGGTTCCCTCATCGAGCACCATGGTCGCCAAAACTAGCTTTGGCGCCTGCTGCACAACCACCATCATCTACGGTGTTATTGCCATTACCTTGGGAGGAGAACTTGGATGCTACGGTGTCATCCATCTCATCCCACCGCCACTTGTTGAAAACTTGGATGTATGTTGAAGCATTGAAGGAGCCCCCCGACCATGGAAAATACAACCTTGTGACTCGAGAATATTTCCCACCCTTACCCCATGAGGAGACTAGCTATCATCCTCCTAGGAAACGCAAGCTTGATCCTGATGCATCAAGTTCATGGCACAAACTGAAGAGAATTAGGCACTATGATTATCATCTCTATGTGCCCAACGATATTCTAATTTATACACCCATGGATTCACTTTCTTCCTTCTTCACATCTTTATTTGTCGAATCGAGGACGATTTGAGGCCAAGTGGGGGAGAATGATGACTCGGGGCCTGCATACACTTGGAGGGACTTGGAGATGTTGAATCGAGGGACGATGGAGGTCCAGAGGACCCTAATTTGGTTGCACGAACCACCCTTGCCACATCTTGGCTCACTTCCATACAAGGGATGTTGCATGCTTATCCATAGTTCTCTTTTAAGACTTTCTATTAGTGGCAGTTTGTGAGACTGGAAGTTTTTGTTTTGCTATTTTCGTTTTTTTCTTAGCTATGCTATATTTAGTATTTACTTTGATCTATTTTTAGTCATAAGAATAGCTTAGGAGAATCTATGGCCGGCCCAATAGGGGACGTGCCATCACTTTAGTTTCTATCTTATGTTTTGTGTATTTATACTCTTGTTTTACCTTAATGAAAGGTAGATTGAATTTTGAGAGCAAATTGGCTAACTTGTTTTCAAGATTATTCAGTCCAAAACATCCTCTTTTCTAGTAATCATTCATTCGAAAACACTAAAAACATTCGAATCCCTCAAACACACAAACCGGAGATCAATCAACGGAAACCCTAATTCCCGGCAACACCTGCGACACGATTGTATAGTCGCCGTAACGTTTGATTCTCTTATCCAAACGCTCTGAAATTGGGAGGAGTTAATGTAGACTTCAGGATCTTTATTCTCGCGTTGGAATCATTCTATTTTGAGTTCGGAGAATAAAGTTATACTTTGCCAAAGACGGGACAAAAAACAGAGATTTCTTGTGCATCAAGGCGAGTTCTTTGCCTTCAAGAATGTGGCTACCAAGGGGTTTCACATCCTGAGCTTGACGGCGGCACTGTCGTAGGCCATGGCCGCGTTTTCCCTACTCGCATTTTCCCTACTCGCATTTCCATCCACGGGGAGAAAGATGGTGTGATCCAATCCTTTGCGAGGGATGTTTTCGTGGCTGCTGCTTATGACGGCATGGAGGCCTTGCCTATACCCAGTGATAACAACAATCACCTAGACATAATGACCGAAAATGAGCAGCCTATGGATCATGATGTTACAACGGAGGCCGAGACGGATTCCAATACGGTGCCTATTGTCAGCGAGGAAAACACACCTTTGGCCACACCTTCAGTACCGAGTAAGGAGGATGTTTTGGAGACTACGGTGTTTCCTGTGGCCCCTCAAGGGGATCAACATCAGACCCCATTGGTTCCATTCCAAGGAAGTTCTGAGGACCGCACTTCACCTAGCCTTCATCACTATGTGCTCACAATTGAAGGAGTATAGTTTGCCTTGTGTGCGCTTTATTGTGTGTAGGTTACCTCATGAAGCGCCATGGCCGCCAAAACTAGCTTTGGCGCCTGCTTCACAACCACCATCACCTACGGTGTTATTGCCATTACCTTGGGAAGAGAACTTGGATGCTACGGTGTCATCCATCTCAGCCCACCCCCACTTGTTGAGAACTTGGATGTATGTTGAAGCATTGAAGGAGCCCCCCGACCATGGAAACTACAACCTTATGACTCGAGAATATTTCCCACCCTTGCCCCGTGAGGAGACTAGATATCATCCTCCTAGGAAACGCAAGCTTGATCCTAAAGCATCAAGTTCATGGCACAAAGCGAAGAGAATTAGGCACTATGATTATCATCTCCATGTTCCCAACGATATTCTAATTTATACACCCAAGGCTTCACTTTCTTCCTTCTTCACATCTTTACTCGTCGAATCGAGGACGATTCGAGGCCAAGTGGGGGAGAATGATGACTCGGGGCCTGCGTACACTTGAAGGGACTTGGAGATTTTGAATCGAGGGCCGATGGAGGTCCAGAGGACCCTAATTTGGTTGCACGAGCCACCCTTGTCACATCTTGGCTCACTTCCATACAAGGGATGTTGCATGCTTATCCATAGTTTTATTTTAAGACTTTCTATTAGTGGCAGTTTGTGAGACTGGAAGTTTTTGTTTTGCTATTTTCGTATTTCCTAGCTACGCTATATTTAGTATTTACTTTGATCTATTTTTAGTCATAATAATAGCTTAGGAGAATCTAGGGCCGGCCCAATAGGGGACGTGCCATCACTTTAGTTTCTATCTTATGGTTTGTCTATTTATACTCTTGTTTTACCTTAATGAAAGGTAGATTGAATTTTGAGAGCAAATTGGATAACTTGTTTTCAAGATTATTCAGTCCAAAACATCCTCTTTCCTAGTAATCATTCATTCCAAGACACTCAAAACATTCAAATCCCTCAAACACACAAACCGGAGATCAATCAAACAAAACCCTAATTCGCGGCAACACCTGCGACAAGATTGTGCAGTATCCGTAACTTTTGATTCTCTTATCCAAACGCTCTGAAATTTGGAGGGATTAACGTAGACGACTGGATCTTTATTCTCGCTTAGGAATCACTCAAATCGGAGTTCGGAGCATAAAGTTATACTTTGCCAAAGACGGGACAAAAAATAGAGATTTATTGTGCCTCAAGGCGAGTTCTTTGCCTTCAAGAACGTGGCTACCAAGGGGTTTCACATCATGACGTGCCCACCCCTATATGTACTAGCTCAATTTTCTTTAGCTTCTTAATCATGTAATCGCACAGGAACCTTGACCATCTCTATTGCGAGATGGTCAAGGCTAATCGGAAGATTCCTGTGCGATTCACTGCTCCTGAGCTTGACGGTGGCACTGTCGTAGGCCATGGCCGCGTTTTCCCTACTCGCATTTCCATCCACGGGGAGAAAGATGGTATGATCCAATCCTTTGCGAGGGATGTTTTCGTGGCTGCTGCTTATGACGGCATGGAGGCCTTGCCTATACCCAGTGATAACAACAATCACCTAGACGTGGTGACCGAAAAGGAGCAGCCTATGGATCATGATGTTATAACGTAGGCAGAGACGGATTCCAATACGGTGCCTATTGTCAGCGAGGAAAACACACCTTTGGCCACACCATCAGTACCGAGTAAGGAGGATGCTTTAGAGACTATGGCGTTTCCTTTGGCCCCTCAAGCAGATCAACATCAGACCCCATTGGTTCCATTCCAAGGAAGTTGTGAGGACCGCACTTCACCTAGCCTTCATCACTATGTGCTCACAATTGAAGGGGGAATCTCATATCCTTCCCTTGTTCTTCATAGTTCTTTTCTCCATGGTTTCTCTATGTCTTCTTTTCCTACTAACCCCAAGTCCTGGGAGTATAGTTTGCCTTGTGTGCGCTTCGTTGTGTGTAGGTTACCTCATCAAGCGCCATGGCCACCAAAAATAGCTTTGGTGCCTGCTGCACAACCACCATCACCTACGGTGTTATTTCCATTACCTTGGGAGGAGAACTTGGATGCTACGGTGTCATCCATCTCAGCCCACCGCCACTTGTTGAGAACTTGGATGTATGTTGAAGCATTGAAGGAGACCCCCGACCTTGGAAACCACAACCTTGTGACTCTAGAATATTTCCCACCCTTGCCCCGTGAGGAGACTAGCTATCATCCTCCTAGGAAATGCAAGCCTGATCCTGAAGCATCAAGTTCATGGCACAAAGTGAAGAGAATTAGGCACTATGATTATCATCTCCATGTGCCCAATGATATTCTAATTTATACACCCATGGCTTCACTTTCTTCCTTCTTCACATCTATACTCGTCGAATCGAGGATGATTCGAGGCCAAGTGGGGGAGAATGATGACTCGGGGCCTGCGTACACTTGTAGGGACTTGGAGATGTTGAATCGAGGGCCGATGGAGGTCCAAAGGACCCTAAGTTGTTTTCAAGATTATTCAGTCCAAAACATCCTCTTTCCTTGTAATCATTCATTCCAAAACACTCAAAACATTCGAATCCCTCAAACACACAAACCGGAGATCAATCAACCGAAACCCTAATTCGTGGCAGCACCTGCGACACGATTGTGAAGTCGCCGTAACTTTTGATTCCCTTATCCAAATGCTCTGAAATGTGGAGGGAATAACGTAGACTTCCGGATATTTGTTCTGGAGTTGGAATCACGCAAGTCGGAGTTCGGAGCAGAAAGTTACACTTTGGCAAATACGGGACCAAAAACAGAGATTTCTTGTGTGCCAAGGCGAGTTCTTTGCCTTCAAGAACGTGGAAACCAAGGGGTTTCACATCATGACGTGCCCACCCCTATATATACTAGCTTAATTTTCTTTAGCTTCTTAATCACACAGGAACCTGCCCATTAGCCTTGACCATCTGTATTGCGAGATGGTCAAGGCTAATCGGCAGATTCCTGTGCGATTCACTACTCCTCAGCTTGACGGCGGCACTGTCATAGGCCATGGCCGTGTTTGCCCTACTCGCATTTTCCCTACTCGCATTTCCATCCATGGGGAGAAATATGGCGTGATCCAATCCTTTGCGAGGGATGTTTTCGTGGCTGCAGCTTGTGACGGCATGGAGGCCTTGCCTATACCCAGTGATAACAACAATCACCTAGATGTGGTGACCGAAAAGGATCAGCCTATGGATCATGATGTTACAACGGAGGCCGAGACGGATACCAATACGGTGCCTATTGTCAGCGAGGAAAACACACCTTTGGCCACACCATCAGTACCGAGTAAGGAGGAAGCTTTGGAGACTACGTCGTTTCCTTTGGCCCCTCAAGCGGATCAACATCAGACCCCATTGGTTCCATTCCAAGGAAGTTGTGAGGACTGCACTTCACCTAGCCTTCATCACTATGTGCTCACAATTGAAGGGGGAATCTCATATCCTTCCCTTGTTCTTCATAGTTCTTTTCTCCATGGTTTCTCTATGTTTTCTTTTCCTACTAACCCCAAGTCTTGGGAGTATAGTTTGCCTTGTGTGCGCTTTGTTGTGTGTAGGTTACCTCATCAAGTGCCATGGCCGCCAAAACTACCTTTGGCGCCTGCTGCACAACCACCATCACCTACGGCGTAATTGCCATTACCTTGGGAGGAGAACTTGGATGCTACGGTGTCATCCATCTCATCCCACCGCCACTTGTTGAGAACTTGGATGTATGTTAAAGCATTGACGGAGCCCCCCGACCTTGGAAACTACAACCTTGTGACTCGAGAATATTTCCCACCCTTGCCCTGTGAGGAGACTAGCTATCATCCTCCTAAGAAACGCAAGCTTGATCCTGATGCATCAAGTTCATGGCACAAAGTGAAGAGAATTAGGCACTACGATTTTCATCTCCATGTGCCCAACGATATTCTAATTTATACACCCATGGCTTCACTTTCTTCCTTCTTCACATCTTTACTCGTCGAATCGAGGACGATTCGAGGCCAAGTGGGGGAGAATGATGACTCAGGGCATGCGTACACTTGGAGGGACTTGGATATGTTGAATCGAGGGCCAATGGAGGTCTAGAGGACCCTAATTTGGTTACACGAGCCACCTTAGCCACATCTTGGCTCACTTCCATACAAGGGATGTTGCATGATTATCCATAGTTCTATTTTTAAGACTTTCTATTAGTGGCAGTTTAGGAGACTGAAAGTTTTTGTTTTGCTATTTTCGTATTTCCTAGCTACGCTATATTTATTATTTACTTTTATCTATTTTTAGTCATAAGAATAGATTAGGAGAATCTAGGGCCGACCCAATAGGGTACGTGCCATCACTTTAGTTTCTATCTTATGTTTTGTCTATTTATACTCTTGTTTTACCTTAATGAAAGTTAGATTGAATTTTGAGAGCAACTTAGGTAAGTTGGTTTCATTATTATTCAGTCCAAAACATCCTCTTTCCTAGTAATCATTCATTCCAAAACACTCAAAACATCCGTATCCCTCAAACACACAAACCGGAGATCAGTCAACTGGAACCCTAATTCGCGGCAGCACCTGCGACATGATTGTGCAGTCGCCGTAACTTTTGATTCTCTTATCCAAATGCTCTGAAATTTGGAGGGATAAAGTTATACTTTGCCAAAGACGAGACCAAAAACAGAGATTTCTTGTGCGTCAAGGCGAGTTCTTTGCCTTCAAGAACGTGGCTACCAAGGGGTTTCACATCATGACGTGCCCACCCCTATATATACTACCTTAATTTTCTTTAGCTTCTTAATCATGTAATCGCACAGGAACCTGCCCATTAGCCTTGACCATCTCTATTGCGAGATGGTCATGGCTAATCGGCAGATTCCTGTGCGATTCACTGCTCCTGAGCTTGACGGCGGCACTGTCGTAGGCCACAGGCACGTTTTCCCTTCTCGCATTTTCCCTACTCGCATTTCCATCCACGGGGAGAAACACGGCGTGATCCAATCCTTAGCAAGGGATGTTTTCGTCGCTGCTGCTTGTGACGGCATGGACGCCTTGCCTATACCCAGTTATAACAACAATCACCTAGACGTGGTGACCGAAAAAGAGCAGCCTATGGATTATGATGTTACAACGGAGGCCCAGACGGATACCAATACGGTGCCTATTGTCCGTGAGAAAAACACACATTTTGCCACACCATCAGTACCGAGTAAGGAGGATGCTTTGGAGACTACGGTGTCACCTTTGGCCCCTCAAGTTGTGAGGACCGCACTTGACCTAGCCTTCATCACTATGTGCTCACAATTGATGGGGGAATCTCTTATCCTTTCCTTGTTCTTCATAGTTCTTTTCTCCATGATTTCTCTATGTCTTCTTTTCCAACTAACCCCAAGTCTTGGGAGTATAGTTTGACTTGTGTACGCTTTGTTGTGTGTAGGTTACCTCATCAAGCGCCATGGCCACCACCACTAGCTTTGGCGCCTGCTGCACAACCACCATCACCTACGGTGTTATTGCCATTATCTTGGGAGGAGAACTTGGATGCTACGGTGTCATCCATCTCAGCCCACCGCCACTTGTTGAGAACTTGGATGTATGTTGAAGCACTGAAGGAGCCCCCCGACCTTAGAAATTACAACCTTGTGACTCGAGAATATTTCCCACCCTTGCCCCGTGAGGAGACTAGCATCTTCCTCCTAGGAAACACAAGCTTGATCCTGATGCGTCAAGTTTATGGCACAAAGTGAAGAGAATTAGGCACTAAGATTATCATCTCCATGTGCCCAACGATATTCTAATTTATAAACCCATGGCTTCACTTTCTTCCTTCTTCACATCTTTACTCGTCGAATCGAGGACGATTCAAGGCCAAGTGGGGGAGAATGATGACTCGGGGCCTGCGTACACTTGGAGGGACTTGGAGATGTTGAATCGAGGGCCGATGGAGGTCCAGAGGACCCTAATTTGGTTGCACGAGTCACCTTAGCCACATCTTGGCTCCTTTCCATACAAGGGATGTTGCATGATTATCCGTAGTTCTATTTTTAAGACTTTCTATTAGTGGCAGTTTGTGAGACTGAAAGTTTTTGTTTTGCTATTTTCGTATTTTCTAGCTACGCTATATTTAGTATTTACTTTTATCTATTTTTAGTCATCAGAATAGATTAGGAGAATCTAGGGCCGGCCCAATAGGGTACGTGCCATCACTTTAGTTTCTTTCTTATGTTTTGTCTATTTATACTATTGTTTTACCTTAATGAAAGTTAGATTGAATTTTGAGAGCAAATTGGGTAAGTTGTTTTCATTATTATTCAGTCCAAAACATCCTCTTTCATAGTAATCATTCATTCCAAAACACTCAAAACATTCGTATCCCTCAAACACACAAACCGGAGATCAATCAACGGAAACCCTAATTCGCGGCAGCACCTGCGACACGATTGTTCAGTCGCCGTAACTTTTGATTCTCTTATCCAAACTCTATGAAATTTGGAGGGATTAACGTAGACTTTTGGATCTTTATTATCGCGTTAGAATCACTCAATTCGGAATTCGGAGCATGAAGTTATACTTTTCCAAAGACGAGACCAAAAACAGAGATTTCTTGTGCATCAAGGCGAGTTCTTTGCCTTCAAGAACGTGGCTACCAAGGGGTTTCACATCATGACGTGCCCACACCTATATATACTACCTTAATTTTCTTTAGCTTCTTAATGATGTAATCGCACAGGAACCTGCCCATTAGCCTTGACCATCTCTATTGCGAGATGGTCAAGGCTAATCAGTAGATTCCTGTGCGATTCACTGCTCCTAAGCTTGAAGGCGGCACTGTCGTAGGCCACGGGCACGTTTTCCCTACTCGCATTTTCCCTACTCGCATTTCCATCCACGGGGAGAAAGATGGCGTGATCCAATCCTTAGCGAGGGATGTTTTCGTGGCTGCTGCTTGTGACGGCATGGAGGCCTTGCCTATACCCAGTGATAACAACAATCACCTAGACGTGGTGACCAAAAAGGAGCAGCCTATGGATCATGATGTTACAACGGAGGCCCAGAAGGATACCAATACGATGCCTATTGTCCGCGAGAAAAACACACCTTTTGCCATACCATCAGTACCGAGTAAGGAGGATGCTTTGGAGACTATGGTGTCACCTTTGGCCCCTCAAGTGGATCAACATCAGACCCCATTGATTACATTCCAAGGAAGTTGTGAGGACCGCACTTCACCTAGCCTTCATCACTATGTGCTCACAATTGATGGGGGAATCTCTTATCCTTCCCTTGTTCTTCATAGTTCTTTTCTCCATGGTTTCTCTATGTCTTCTTTTCCAACTAACCCCAAGTCTTGGGAGTATAGTTTGACTTGTGTGCGCTTTGTTGTGTGTAGGTTACCTCATCAAGCGCCATGGCCGCCACCACTAGGTTTGTCTCCTGCTGTACAACCACCATCACCTACGGTGTTATTGCCATTATTTTGGGAGGAGAACTTGGATGCTACAGTGTCATCCATCTCAGCCCACCGCCACTTGTTGAGAACTTGGATGTATGTTGAAGCACTGAAGGAGCCCCCCGACCTTTGAAATTACAACCTTATGACTCGAAAATATTTCCCACCCTTGCCCCGTGAGGAGACTAGCTATCCTCCTCCTAGGAAACGCAAGCTTGATCCTGATGCATCAAGTTTATGGCACAAAGTGAAGAGACTGAAAGTTTTTGTATTAGTGGCAGTTTGTGAGACTGAAAGTTTTTGTTTTGCTATTTTCGTATTTCCTAGCTACGCTATATTTAGTATTTACTTTGATTTATTTTTAGTCATAAGAATAGCTTAGGATAATCTAGGGCCGGCCCAGTAGGGGACGTGCCATCACTTAAATTTCTATCTTATGTTTTGTCTATTTATACTCTTGTTTTACCTTAATGAAAGTTAGATTGAATTTTGAGAGCAACTTGAGTAAGTTGTTTTCAATATTATTCATTCCAAAACATCCTCTTTCCTAGTAATCATTCATTCCAAAACACTCAAAACATTCGAATCCCTCAAACACACAAACCGGAGATCAATCAACCGAAACCCTAATTCACGGCATCACCTGCGACACGATTGTGAAGTCGCCGTAACTTTTGATTCCCTTATCCAAACCCTCTGAAATTTGGAGGGATTAACGTAGACTTCTGGATCTTTACTATCGCGTTGGAATCACGCACTTCGGAGTTCGGAGCAGAAAGTTATACGTATCCAAAAATGGGACCAAAAACAGAGATTTCTTGTGCGTCAAGGCGAGTTCTTTGCCTTCAAGAACGTGGCAACCAAGGGATTTCACATCATGACGTGCCCACCCCTATATATACTACCTTAATTTTCTTTAGCTTCTTAATCATGTAATCGCACAGGAACCTGCCCATTAGCCTTGACCATCTCTATTGCGAGATGGTCATGGCTAATCGGCAGATTCCTGTGCGATTCACTGCTCTTGAGCTTGACGGCGGCACTGTTGTAGGCCATGGGCGTATTTTCCCTACTCGCATTTCCATCCACGGGGAGAAAGATGGCGTGATCCAATCCTTAGCGGGGGATGTTTTCGTGGCTGCTGCTTGTGACGGCATGGAGGCCTTGCCTATAACCAGTGATAACAACAATCACCTAGACGTGGTGACCAAAAAGGAGCAGCCTATGGATCATGATGTTACAATGGAGCTGAGACGGATACCAATACGGTGCCTATTGTCAGCGAGAAAAACACACCTTTGACCACACCATCAGTACCGAGTAAGGAGGATGCTTTGGAGACTATGGTGTCACCTTTGGCCCCTCAAGCGGATCAACATCAGACCCCATTGATTCCATTCCAAGGAAGTTGTGAGGACCGCACTTCACCTAGCCTTCATCACTATGTGCTCACAATTGAAGGGGGAATCTCTTATCCTTCTCTCGTTCTTCATAGTTCTTTTCTCCATGGTTTCTCTATGTCTTCTTTTCCAACTAACCCTAAGTCTTAGGAGTATAGTTTGCCTTGTGTGCGCTTTGTTGTGTGTAGGTTACCTCATCAAGCGCCATGGCCGCCACCACTAGCTTTGGCGCCTGCTGCACAACCATCATCACCTACGGTGTTATTGCCATTATCTTGGGAGGAGAACTTGGATGCTACGGTGTCATCCATCTCATCCCACCGCCACTTGTTGAGAACTTGGATGTATGTTGAAGCACTGAAGGAGCCCCCCGACCTTTGAAATTACAACCTTGTGACTCGAGAATATTTCCCACCCTTGCCCCGTGAGGAGACTAGCTATGATCCTCCTAGGAAATGCATGCTTGATCCTGATGCATCAAGTTCATGGCACAAAGTGAAGAGAATTAGGCACTAAGATTATCATCTCCATGTGCCCAACGATATTCTAATTTATACACCCATGGCTTCACTTTCTTCCTTCTTCACATCTTTACTTGTTGAATCGCGGACGATTCAAGGCCAAGTAGGGGAGAATGATGACTCGGGGCCTGCATATACTTGGAGAGAGTTGGAGATGTTGAATCGAGGGCCGATGGAGGTCCAGAGGACCCTAATTTGGTTGCACGTGTAATACCCACACCACATTGGGCCGGCCCATCACAGGGCTGCAGCCCATACACCCCAATCCTTTCTTGGTGGCTCCACCTAATTAATAGGCAGCCATCTCCAAGAGGTTGTTCGTGAGTCTCGAACTCGAGACCTCACGCTTTAACAAGAAGTTTAACGCTCTCTTGTCAAAGCGTGAGGTCTCAAGTTCGAGACTCACGAACAACCTCTTGGAGATGGCTGCCTATTAATTAGGTGGAGCCACCAAGGAAGGGTTGGGGTTTATCGGCTGCAGCCCTGTGATGGGCCGGCCCAATGTGGTATGGGTATTACATAAAAGTACATTTTTATGTGAGTGTTGAAGCCACGGGCCTAGCCCAACATGAGACACTCCATGAGCCGCAGCCCATGTACCCCAACCCATCCTTAGGGGCTACTCCAAATTAAATGGAAGCCATTAGCCAAGAGGTTGTTGGTGAGAGTCGAACACGCGACCTGTCCACCCTTTATCCTCTCCCCATAAGGAGTGAATACCAATTGCGCTGTGATACCCCGTAATTCTGTAAGGATTATTTTGGGAATTTTTGGAATTTTCCCAAACACTCGTTTAGTACGTCGGATTTAATTCAGGTAGCTTGAGACATTCTGTAATGTGCTCTGTATCTGTAATATTTTTCTCAGTGAAATAAAATATAGACGACGTGCTTCGGATGTTTATACGCGTTCGCGTACGATAATTTTTATCCCGGGTTAATGTCTTGCTCGTTCAAAAGCTGAATGGGCGGGAAAAGGCAAAAACGGCGACCGCCGTACAGTAACGGCGCCCGCCGTCGCTGGGCCCGAGGTGTCAGGCCGTCGTCTCCTACTCTGGGCTCGTCAGGGCTAGGAACGGCTACCGCCGTAATTACGGCGCCCGCCGCGGCCCGCCGTAGGCAAAGTTGCGGCGTCCGCCGTGATTACCCAGTAGTCATTACCCGTTGGTCGCCGGCGAGCTCTGGCCGCGCCGATCTAGCCCTGCTCGGCCTCGTCTAGGGTGATGATGATGTTCCCATTGCTTTGGCTATAAAAGGAGGTGTTGGGGGAAGGGTTTTGAGCCATCCCAGCACCGAATCTCTGCCAAAATTTCGCCTCGTCGGAGTGTTAGTTTCACCGGATTTCGGAAGCGTCGTTGGTGTCGGTTGGTGGTGTTTCCAGAAGGCCTTGTGAAGCCTTTTGGTTGCCTTTGGAGGTTGGAACCCAGGCAAGGAAAAAAGGGGTCGAAACGCGCATCATTTGGGTGAGTTTTTCTCTTGTTATGTCGTCGGAGTTCTTCACGGCGACCACCGTGTTCTTTACGGCGCCCGACGTGATGAATGCGGCGACCGCCGCCAAGAACGGCGACCGCCGCCAGTGCCCAGAATGCCTTTGTGGCTTTGGCTTGGTTGGTTGTCGTCGTGGCGTCTTTCCTTTTGATTTCTTTTGCCGTTTTTAGATTCGTACTGTTGTTATGTCGGATCTAACTTAGGGTTCCTTTTATGGGTCGACTCAAAGGTCGTTGTGCTGTCGGAGCTATACCCGTGTCGAGCCCGGAATCCCGTCGTTGTCATTAGGCTTGTTTCTACTCTGCGGATTAAGGCAAGTGGCGGTTCGCTCTTGCTTAATCATTCCATGTTTCATTAATTATCAATTATTTAATTATTAATTAAATTGGAGTGAACTGTTGTTTTGTTCGGGAACTAATTTCATAAATAAACGTGATTAAAGTAATGTTTTGATAGGTTGTATATCTGTTAGAACAACGCTATTGTATGTGATAATTACCGTAATGGTATTGTTGTGAATTTAATCTTAATGCTAGAATAGCATGTGGGTTGATAGGAAAACTAATCCAAGTTAGGATTAGCCGTTTCTATTATCTCTATGTTTAAGTTGATTGTCGGGATGGCTTTAATGTGAATAATTGTTGTGTTAGACTGTTTAGTTAACACGAGTGTTCGTAGGAACGCTAATCCAAGTAAGGATTAGTCGTTTCTTTATAACTTAATGTTCGTAGGAACGCTAATCCAAGTAAGGATTTGTCGTTTCTTTAAATCGTAATACTCCTCGGGTTAATTTCCGGATAATAATTTAAGGGTCATGACATATGCTTCTTATCCACCGTTAAGGATCTGAAGTGTTTTAAGCGTCTTGCAAGCGCCATTGGATGAGCATAATTGCAGTCCTGTGTATTAAGCACTTAGCTAGTGCAATTGG
The DNA here is from genome assembly GCA_027886185.1 of Rheum nobile. NCBI lineage: Eukaryota > Viridiplantae > Streptophyta > Magnoliopsida > Caryophyllales > Polygonaceae > Rheum > Rheum nobile. The sequence goes on from WOAB01000027.1 coordinate 10,661,371, forward strand.
GGTGGACGTAACTGTCATCCTGTAAATTAAAGTGTAAGCACTGTGGCAGTGTAATCTGGGTGAACGTAAGATCACCCTGTGTAATAATAACTTCCGTTGTTACTCGGAAAAATATTAAGCCTCGTGTGTGCGTATGTGTGTGTGTGTTTGTGTGTTGTGTTAATTTGGGTCAACATGATTGTCACCCTGAGATTTAAGCTTTGTGCCGCTCTTAATAACATTAACGTGTTTAAGTAAAGTGTGTTTGGTAAATAAATACGATATGTGCCCGAGTGCAGATGATTAATAAACCTTTGGCGAGTAGTGCAGCTAAGTTATAGTACAGCTAGGAAAACTCGTCTCGACTTTGATCATAGTACGTTCTCTTTTCAATCTGGATTTGCTGTATGCGATGAGGTTGGTTATGAACTGAAGCATCTCAGTCAACTTTTAAATCATTTGTGTGTGTAACTTTAAAGTTTCCCTAGCAGTTGTCATAATTTCCTATAAGGCTCATTTCAGTTGGAGTCTTCTCTTCAGTGCATATCTAATTGTTAAATCATTCCGTGAAAGTGTCGGGTTATATATCGTTCCTTCGGTTTTTATTCAAGGGACAATGATAGTAAACGGTCACGATCACCCGAACCACTCTGCTTTGTACCCTTGCTAGTCTATTCAAGTAGACTAACCCACGAACTTTGTTCTTTGCATGTGGGCTGGTGTCATCCGTTCGATTCGGCACATCAGGAGTTGATTCCCGGAGTTTAAGTAACCTATTGAAGGATAAGAAGCTTGCAGACGAAGATTTAAAGTCAGTATTTAAGTTGATAAGTGTTTTAAGTTTGTTAAGTGTTACCTTGATGTATCTTCATAATTTAGCCATGTTAAGTTGGCTCTTTTAAAAGTCTTCCGCTGTGTAATTTAGAGTCTTCCGCTGTTTAATCTTTCAATTAATATGTAATTATGTTGTGTATTTGAGCTTAATTGTTCTGGAAAAGCCTGGGGTGACTTTGGACGGTAAAGTCTGAGGTCACTGGCATGTAATATCTCCGGTATAAATTGGGGGTGTTACAGATTTGGTATCAGAGCAATGGTTTTAAAATTCTTGGCCTATTGTTCGGTTTGAGAATTTTCGAAAATTAATTTTGAAACTGTTTTCAAACCTATTTCATATTAAAAAGAAATTTTGAGAATTTCAATATTAAGAGTTATAAGTAACTCGGTGATTTAATTTAAATGATTTAGCTTTTGAATTTCAAATGCTACTTATAATTGGTTTACAAAAGTGTTGTGTTATAAGCAAGTAAATTAAAGTTTAAAGGTCTGAAGTTTGAAAGTGAGGTTGTTAATAAGTGGTTTCAAACTTCTGCAAGCTTCAAGTGTTACTTATTCCTTAGATCCATTCTTAGGAATATTGTCTATTCTCGGGATTGATGTCATTTAAAGATTGACATTTCTCCCAGGTTCTCAGTCTTTAGTGAGCAGAAGAAGGTCGTTCTTGCAGTTAACAGTGAAGGATAGTCAGACTAATATAAAGTTATTAGTTTGGACCCCTATAATCTGTATCATAACGTATTTGACTATAGTGTCATAATTAAGTTGGAAAAGTTCCAAAGTAACGTTATGATTCACCAACAGATGGTGAACACAAGGAACACAACCCATGCTGGTGCTGAACCAAGATTGATTCTGAGGAGCGCCGCTAATCAAGGGGAAGAGCGTGAGGCTGCTTCTAACAATAACCAGGGAGGCAATGGCCAAGCTCAGGCCAATGCTCCGATGATGTTTGATGCTGCAGCAGTGGAGGCAATTCGAGGAATTGTCATGCAGGCAATCATAGATGTTATACGACCAGTTGCACCACAAGCACAAGGTGGTCCAGTTCCTCAAGCTATTCCTAAAGTTGAGGAGTCAGTGGAGCAAGTACCACAGATCAATTTTGTTAGGGACAGAGGAACTTACGGGCAAGCGTTAAAATCCGTGAGTTCAATGAGGCCTGAGAGCTATGACGGTACTGGAGAACCAGTCAGGGTGACATATTGGTTCTCGCATATGGAACGGTTGCTCCGGAACATTAATTGCACTGAGGCTGGGAAAGTGCACATCGCCTCTCTTTAACTCAAGGATGTGGCTAGCGAATGGTGGGAGAGCATCGGTCTGGCGAATCATCCCGAGCTGAATTGGAGCATGTTTAAAACAAAGATGACTGACCGTTTCTTTTCCCGTGCTATGAGGGAGGAGAAGCATAAGGAATTTTTGTACCTGCAGACTGATGGGTTAAAGGTGACCGAGCTCGCGGCTAAGTTCAATCACTTGATGCAGTACGCTGGACCTGAGGTGTCAACCGAGGAGCAAAAGATCTGGTACTTCCATGGATGGATGAATCCAGAGATCAAGCCTCTATTGTTGCGTCATGGTTGTTCTACGTTAGAACAATATGTGGATGCAGCCTTCAAGACAGAAGTCACATTGGAGGAGTCTGCCCTTAAGCGGGAAAAGCAAGTTAAGGGAAAAGGTGGGCAACAGGATCGTCAGGTTGGTTCATTCAAACGACCGGCATCGCCTACCAAGTTTGAGAAGTTTGGTCGTGCTAAGACCGACACAACTCAGTCTGACTCTGCCAGAGGCTCAGGTTGGAGCAGCGGAGTAATTCAGTGCCACAACTGTGGTGAAGTTGGGCATAAAAGTTTTAATTGCCAAAAGGACAGGAGAGTATGCCATAATTGTGGAAGAGAAGGCCACATAAAAACATACTGCAGACTGAAGGGTCAGGGACCAATGCAGTCGTATCAGGCGTCAAATGTTGGAGGTGGGCAGAACCCAAGGCCAGAAGTATCTGCTCCTGAGCAATCTATGGCTCGTAATAAAGGCAAAGCACCTATGGGGTCTTCAGGCCAAGGGCAACGACTCTTCATAATGAGCCAAGCCAACGGAGAAGAACCCTGATCCATTAAGTTGTAATCGTGTTAAGTCTTTCTTTAAGATTAAGGAGTAACGACGAGTGTCGGTAATATCCGTAGCATTGTGATCTGTCTGTGCAACTTTTGACAGTTAATGTAACGCTTAATGTTAATGAAGTGTTTCCTTGTTTTGGAAAATTTTTGAATGTGTTATCAGTACGGATTAGTTGTAGTACATACGAAACCCCGTAAGTGTCGAGAACAGCTTATGCCAAGTAAGGATAAACACTGTCGGACTCAAAAAGAATGAATCATAGGGATAGGGCTAGGCGGAACGAAAAGGGTTTTGGTTTTCCATGAGATGGGAAATGAAAACTATTAGCCCCACACGAGGTTTGTGAATAAGTGATTGTCTGATAATGAGCAAGGAATATCCGTCTTTCTGCTAAACAGGATGTATTGAACTCATAATTCATTAGATCCTTTTGATGAATGTCAACTACGTATCGTAAGTAAATTGCTCCCGCTTGTTCAAACATTTGATAACCATAGTCACTCTTTACTAAATGATCAATATGAGTCAGACTCCATAGAATTTTATCAATCCCTTTTTCTGGCCTTAAGGTGGAGAAATGAAACGAGTAAACTCTCTCTTTATCCAAAAACCAATCACAGGTCTCGATCCAGGATTCTATTTCATCATGAGTCGGAAACCTTTGTCCTTTTCTTATCCATGAATAGATCTCTTTACTTGTATGACTTAGATGTCTCGTATTTCTCGAAAAAGTGATTCGATTGATGGGATTTGGTATGATACTTATGAGATCGATGAGATTGAAAAATATCTTCTGTATAAATTTGACCCCATAAGCGGGACCACCACCAAATAGCGCAAAACCCAGTATTTCTGCTAGAAAATCTTCTAATTGTTCCCGAGCAACTAGAAAGAGATTCTTTAACCAGAAAGAATTCGGTTCAGGTTTAGGATACCCATTCACAAGTTTGTACACCTCAATCGTGTATGATGGAATCGTCAAAGATTTTATCCTCTCGAACTCTGTCTGTAACTCACTAGAGTCTAGGGAAACAGAGAAAAGAAGTACCTGAACGAGACATCCAACAAGAAGAAGAAGTAAAAGGCTTGAATAGAGGAACTCCCGAACATTTGGCGAGCTCAGATGTGTCGATATCAACGGTGACTCATTATTTCGATGAATCATTTCTTCGACCCAAAGAAGCCTACGGAAACACTTCCACGAAATATCACTTGAAATCTCACTTATCGGTGCCCACAATCCCCACAATTTTAGCTTAAGAGCTCGCCATTTTAGCTTAAGAATTCGCCAGGCTGATCTGTGCATAATATAATGAAAATTGGATACAAATTTGTGACTGCTACTTAGCATCGGCAATAGGTCTGAAAAAGCATCTAAAAATATAAAATTTAGATATTTGTACCCTGTCGAAGTAAAGAACCAAGGCATATATGTTTGGAATAGATTCCATTTTGAGAGAGTTGAAAAAGCACTATCTCGTTGAAAGGTTCTACCCATCTGCCCTTTCTCAACGCCTTTCTTTAGCCAATTTCGCCAAAGACGCAATTTTTTACTCGTTTCGGATGGTAAATATTTCTCAGACCGTGGAGTGTGAATCAAACCCAGGTTTGAATTGAAATTCAGATACTGATGCAAGTTCTTCCTTTCTGAATCAGATAGATTCATATCTGAAAGAGGTTGACAATAAGTTCTTTACAAATTTACTATTTCTTCCTCTGTTAGAGGTGTTCCAGAAATGTCTGCGATCGAGTAAATAGTTCTACGAACGAATAGATCGGATCGAATTGGAAAATGGAAAGATTTGTACAAGTTATACCTTTCGTTACCCCTTTGTGGAAAATCGTTAGGTATGAATATGTTAGATACCTGTGACTCGATTGGTGAAATAGTATCTCTCTCCAAAAAAGCATGTTTTTTTTTACCGACGCACAAATAAAATTTTTTGTTGCGAATGAACAAGATATTGAGGAATTGTCGATACGTAAAATCATAATTCTTGATACGGGCCTTTTCCATATAAAAAGGGAATCTTTTGTTACAATAGAAGAAGAAGTGATGTGGATTATTCAAGAATCGAAGTCGATTTGCTTTATAAAAAGAAGATATCAATGAACTTCTATGAAATGCTTTTACGGGATTCAGCCAATTGTCTTGATCGCAGGATATTATTGAGAAATAGGAATCCGTGTTATCAAAGGATTTCCTGCGATTCTTTCTAGTATGGGAGTCAATCATCCACTTCCACTTTGGTATCTTATTGAACAAAAAGGGTGATATTGTTCCTCCATTGATCAATAATTTCGATTTTTTGGAAGTATCATGATCATCCGCTTTCCATTTTTTCAAATGAACGATTGGAAGACCTAGTGATTTTAACAACGGATTGCAGAGTTGATCATTCGTACCTTTCAATTCATAAATGTGGATCTCGGACCTATGAATGGGCATATTCCCTAAACTCACAAAGAAAAAAGGAAGTGAGTTAGACAAAAAGAGAATCAGCTTTGACAATGACTTATAAAAAAAAAAATTGTTGATAACTTTAGACCAATCAATCCAATATTGATTAATACGTAATCGGTCGAAGACTACTTGAACTTGAAAACGGCTTTTCTGCTCAGAAATGAAATGCTCATGGAAATTCTTGCTCCCGTTGAACCATTTGTATCTATATGCATCAGGATCCCGATTCATGGATCTCTCGCTTCGAGAAATCCAAATAAGAGAATCGAACCGTTTCTTCTGATTCTTTTTCAAATTCGATAAATGTTGGTTGATCGTATATTTCATTATAGTTCTATGATTCAGAGTATCGTTTCCTATTTGATCCTTTTGAATTCCAGATTCGAAGTTGCGATCGGATCTATTTATTAAAAAGAATCGATTCAATACATTTCTTATGTACCCATAAGTGCTATATTGGATTTGAATCAGATTTCGGATCAATCTATATTGATTGACTGCCTCCATTATGTTGTTGCTAGCAACTACCACTCTTTTTTCTTTTGTATCTTTCAAATAATTCCCGCAGGAGATCCGAAGCCCTTTTTTTCTGATCCTTCGATAAAAAGATTCATTCTCTTCATAAAAAATAGGAGGTAGAACCAATAAAGATTTATTTTTCGATTCATCCCTGGAGTTGAATACCTCATTCAAGAATTGTTTTTGATCCAATCCGTAGGAATCAATAGAAAAGGCAAATCCCTTATGATACACCAGATCCGGCTCGGTTATTGATAGAGTGAATAGATCTGCCATTTCTTGAAATCTCTCTTCGGATTCAAAATCGTGGTGTAACGCGTATCCCCCCCTGTTCCGGTCATGGAATAGATGAAATAAATCAAAAAATGGATTTTTGTTCAAGAATGAAATCTTATTGGAACTGTCCATATTCGGTTCATCCTTCGGAACCCTATCACATCTCCGATCTGATGAAATAGGATAAATTGAGACGGTCTTTTGTAAATACGTAATTATCTTGAATATATTAACCATTTCTTTATTTTCTGATCGCCTGCAGGGGACAAAAGAAACATCTTGTTCTTTCTTCAACAATTTCTGATCTCTAGTGGACCTCTTAGTAGGATTTGAACCCAGATGAAGTTCTGACCATCTGTCAGAGAAAAAAGAACGAATGGATCTTGTAGGATTCCCAAGAAGTTCTTCGATTTCTTCCGGAAGCCGATGATTATTCATCTGCTTCTCACCTTCCGTGAATAGCCGAGACATTGAGGAATATCCAGAAAGGCATTTCGGGAATCGGCCTGATCCTATCTCTCTTTCTTCCGTTTGAAGAAAGGAAGGATCCCAAGGAATCGATCTTTCTTTTCGCTGTTGAATCTCCCTTTGATTGAGAGATGTGTGATATTCCGAATCCGCATTCCTGATGGAATCCAAGCGATCTCTAGATTGATCAAAGGATCCTATCAATTGGCTAGAATCCCTCTTTTTTACGATCCAGTTCCTCCACCACCGCGAACCCCCGTTAGATTTACACCTTTTAGTTATTGGAGGAACCCAAGTACTCTCTTTCGGATCCAGGAAACAGCTCTCAGAGATCTTTTTTCCTTTTGGAAGATAGAGGAGCGAAACAATCAGCCTATTGATATTGGAAGACCCAAAGGATTCTTCCAATCTATCATTTCTGGACCCAAGAGAATTCATAGGGTTAGGTTCTATTTGTATACTTGGCGGAATCTGGAGAGGCGGAACGAAAGGTTATATAGATAAGGTAAGAATCTTTCCTCATTTTATACGTTACGTATTTCTTTTGGGGTTCAATAAATTTTCAATTAAGGTGAATAAAATGGCTAAATGAATCGCCTTTCCTTTCAACCATTACATGGATTTCTACTTATTCGTTCGTTATGTTCGTTATAAAATAAAGAACAAAATACGAATTATCAAAACATTAAGTTTCAAACTACATATGTAACTTAATGTTTTGATAATTCGATTCGAAATGAGATTCGGGTAGATATTTAAATTGACACATTTTCTTGTTGATTAACTCTTATCTACCCCCTCGCCCAATTATCTATAGGTACCGGGGGTCATAACCCCCCCCCCCCCCAAAAAAAAGCACCCCTTTTTATTTACAAAATCATAAACTGTCTAGGTACAAAACGAAACAAAACAGACCTAAATTCAATATTTTTCTTCCTTGTTATTTTACCCCAACACGGTTAGCATCGGAGCTTTAATCCTATTGATTGAATTAAATAAGTACTAAAATAGACTCTTGTTTCGAATACATATACACAATACGGCAAATTTAGAATTTCGCCGCCTCCTTTAAGGGATAGAGAATATAGAATTGCTTTCGCATTTTTAGTATGAATACATCTTTGATAATTCTATTAATATTAACATAACTATATTTTTTTATATAGAAATATACACACGGCATAAGTAACTAAATTCCTTCCATATGGATTTTCATTGAAATTTTAAGAATCAATCTATTATCCTATCTTGCCTGTATTAGATCACAATTGGATTCAGTTAGATCTGTGTGTGTCAATTCCGTTTGTGAAAAAGATAGAATTCAGAAACGAATCTTTAAATAAAAATAGCGAAAGAAGAAAAAATTATCTAGATACTCTATATATAATACTCTATATAATATAAGACTACACTTTTTTTTACAAAAAGTCCCTTGGTCAAAATTTTTTTGGATAGAATCCATATGCTCTGGGACGGAAGGATTCGAACCTCCGAATAGCGGGACCAAAACCCGTTGCCTTACCACTTGGCCACGCCCCACTTAGATTTCTACTCTACACTAATCTTGTTATTGATTGTTCGTCAATTCCAGCCAAAATCTCTATAGAATCCAGTCGATTGTTATTTTGATTTTCACACATATAGGTATAGAATTAAACAAACTGAATTTCTTGATCATTACATATAATTTAATTAAGATAATGTATGAAAGTATGATTTATTCTATTCTCTTTTTATTTGAGAATGGAAGAGTTTTTGATTGAGTAAGTTCAAAAAAAAAAAAAAAAAACGAAAGGATTTTTTATCGAGTTTGCTTTTTTTAATTTTCGCTTATCTTATATCAATAACTCAATCAAAATGCAATAATCTTCAATAAAAAAGATGTCTGCTATGCTTAATATCTTTAGTTTGATCTGTATTTGTCTTAATTCTACCCTTTCTTCGAGTAGTTTTTTATTCGCCAAATTGCCCGAAGCCTATGCATTTTTGAGTCCAATCGTCGATTTTATGCCAGTCATACCTCTACTCTTTTTTCTACTAGCCTTTGTTTGGCAAGCTGCTGTAAGTTTTCGATGAGATTTAAAATATTGTCCTAGAAAACGATTTATTCGAGAAAATTTTAAAATATGGTTATACTAATAAATGAAAAGATCAGATACGTTTTATAGTATGAACTCTCAATTCAAATTTCAAATAGAAAAAGTCTTGGATAGAATAGCCTCGAAAAATGGGAATCACTTCCTTTATCGTTCTAACAAAAATTTCCGTGAAAGGCCCTGTGAGGTCTTCCACAAAAATTGTGGGTCGGAAAGCTATTGTTTATTATGGAGGCTCCTAACACTTAACAAATACAAATGATTTTTTTTTTCTTTTATAGAATATATGGGGGAATCTATTCTCTTTTTTACACAAAAAGATCTTGGAGATTGTGTAATGCTTACTCTCAAACTCTTCGTTTACACAGTAGTGATATTCTTTGTTTCTCTCTTCATTTTCGGATTTCTATCTAATGACCCATGACGTAATCCTGGACGTGAAGAATAAAAGAGAAGTTTCCTTACTTTTTTTAGTGTCTTATTTTTTTTTTAATAAATTTAATAAAAAGAATTCAAGAAATTGGAAAGAGAAAAAATAGTAAATCATCAACAGAAATGGAAAGAGAGGGATTCGAACCCTCGGTACGAATGACTCGTACAGCGGATTAGCAATCCGACGCTTTCGTCCACTCAGCCATCTCTCCCTATTGAAAAAAGTAATTACAAAAAAGAATTACTAATTACTATAGTTAGATTACACATAACGTGCCATTTTAAAAATCTTTTTTTCTAGGTTTTCAATATACAAAAAATATAATATATAAAATTTCAATTCGAAATTCTTTCAGATTCCAGACTCTTCTAAATTCTAGAGAATAATGAAACTGAAATATAAGTAAAATTTTTTAAGTTATTTATATTATTATTTTTTATTTATTCCGTTTATAATCTAAATAGAAATTAATATATATAATAAGTCTGATATATATATAAACATAATATAGAAAAAATATGTATACAAACATATTATGTATACAAAGAGATATAGCATTTATAATATATAAATACATATAGAAATAACTAGAATAAATATAAGTTAAATAAAAAAATATAAATAGATACAAGATAGACTACAAGGTTTATCCGAAAGTCCAACTCAACTAAGGATTCAATAAAAAAAGTTCAATACATATAAATAAAACCAGAAAGACTTCTTGCGAAAGGCCTTTTAGTCCCACGGCCTGGCCTGGTCACTACCTCGCCGGGCCTTTTATTAATTCAACGGATCATAGCATAGATAGAAAAAAATTTAGTTCATTTTTTTATAACTGTTTTTTTATTTTATAACTCCATTAATACTTTAATACTATAGAAAAAATGCTTGTTAAAGCAAGAACAAAAAAAGGCATGTTTCTATTCGATATAGAATAAAAATGCCCTATTGATTATCCTTTCTTTTCTTTTTAAGAAAACCTATAGATTCTTGTACAACTCGTCTATTATAACTTTAGCTATTTTGTTAAAACGTATCCGTCAAAACTCTCTGCCCAAAAATAGAACTTCGTGCTTAGGTATTTAAATCCCGTTTCTGAATCTCCTCCGAAAATAGTTCAATACTCTCATTTTTCATGATTATTTTATCATCCTTTCTTTTCTTGATTACGTTAAATTTCGTTATTCGACAAAAGTTCCATTTCGATACAATAATCGCATTGTAGCGGGTATAGTTTAGTGGTAAAAGTGTGATTCGTTCTTTAAGAGTTAAGGGATCCTTCGATTGGATTCCTAATCCGATAAAAAACTCTATTTCATAAAAGGAATTAACCCTTTCCCTCTCAATGACAAATTTGAGGAGAATGTTCAATTCTCGTAATTTGTATCTAAGGGTCAATTATTAAATTATTAATTGAAATTTTGGATTATGAAATTACGAAACATAATTGATTTTGAATTGGATCAATACTGCCAATTGAATAAGTATGAGTAAAGAATCCATGGGTGAAGATAGAAATATCAATTTTTAATTGTAACTAAATCTTCAATTTTTTATTTATAGAAAGGACATTGAAGCAAAAAAATAGCTAAAAAACGACGACTTTAGTTTACTAAAGACATCGGTGGAGTATTGTGGGCAACGTAGATGTTTGTCCCCTATAAGGTTAATCACAAGGTCGACTCTATTGTTTAAATCTAAATCCACTCCTAAAATTCTTCTTCATACATAGAGTATGTCATCTACAAGGCTAGGTGCAACTCTTTGAGGAAGATTAAGTTGTGGAGTTGTTGTGTAAGAAGAAAGGTTGCAGTTAAGGATGGGATATGTTGATGATCCCGATGTATTAAAGATTCAATATGAAGGATTGCCTTTATACATCTAAAGAGTACAGTGGTAAGCGTTATCTCATACGCTGAGTTCTTCCGAGATTTCTTAAGGAAAGGGAATGAACTTGTAGAGTTTTGTTCGGAGAGATCAGGAGCTATCTCTCATGTGTGAGTTTGTGCCATAAGCATTGAGGCGGACGAATCATTTTCAGAATGATATCCTAAGGAATTAAGAGTAATATCTCTTGTGATCCATTTCAAGGATGAAGTGATTAAGGATATTGGATCCAGGTAGTAAGGTTTCTGTTAAGGCAAGATCCTCATTGGCTTAATGCAAGTTTCGGGGTCGAAACTTCTTTTAAGGGGGAGGTGATGTGATACCCCGTAATTCTGTAAGGATTATTTTGGGAATTTTGGGAATTTTCCCGAACACCCGTTTAGTACGTCGAATTTAATTCAGGTGGCTTGAGACATTCTGTAGTGTGCTCTGTATCTGTAATAATTTTCTCAGTGAAATAAAATACAGACGACGTGCTTCGGATATTTATACGCATTCGCGTACGATAATTTTTATCCCGGGTTAATGTCTTGCTCGTTCAAAAGCTGAATGGGCGGGAAAAGGCAAACACGGCGACCGTCGTTGATTCCATTCCAAGGAAGTTGTGAGGATCAACATCAGACCCCATTGATTCCATTCCAAGGAAGTTGTGAGGACCGCACTTCACCTAGCCTTCATCACAATGTGCTCACAATTGAAGGGGGAATCGCATATCCTTCCCTTGTTCTTCATAGTTCTTTTCTCCATGGTTTCTCTATGTCTTCTTTTCCTACTAACCCCAAGTCTTGGGAGTATAGTTTGCCTTGTATGTGCTTTGTTGTGTGTAGGTTACCTCATCAAGCGTCATGGCCGCCACAACTAGCTTTGGCGCCTGCTGCACAACCACCATCACCTACGGTGTTATTGCCATTATCTTGGGAGGAGAACTTGGATGCTACGGTGTCATCCATCTCAGCCCACCGCCACTTGTTGAGAACTTGGATGTATGTTGAACCACTAAAGGAGCCCCCCGACTTTAGAAACTACAACCTTGTGACTCGAGAATATTTCCCACCCTTGCCCCGTGAGGAGACTAGCTATCATCCTCCTAGGAAACGCAAGCTTGATCCTGATGCATCAAGTTTATGGCACAAAGTGAAGAGAATTAGGCACTAAGATTATCATCTCCATGTGCCCAACGATATTCTAATTTATACACCCATGGCTTCACTTTCTTCCTTCTTCACATCTTTACTTGTCGAATCGAGGACGATTCAAGGCCAAGTGGGTGAGAATGATGACTCGGGGCCTGCGTACACTTGGAGGGACTTGGAGATGTTGAATCGAGGGCCGATGGAGGTCTAGAGGACCCTAATTTGGTTGCACAAGTCACCATACCCACATCTTGGCTCACTTCCATACAAGGAATGTTGCATGATTATCCATAGTTCTATTTTTAAGACTTTCTATTAGTGGCAGTTTGTGAGACTGAAAGTTTTTGTTTTGCTATTTTCGTATTTCCTAGCTACGCTATATTTAGTATTTACTTTGATTTATTTTTAGTCATAAGAATAGCTTAGGAGAATCTAGGGCCGGCCCAATAGGGGACGTGCCATCACTTAAGTTTCTAACTTATGTTTTGTCTATTTATACTCTTGTTTTACCTTAATGAAAGTTAGATTGAATTTTGAGAGCAACTTGGGTAAGTTGTTTTCAATATTATTCAGTCCAAAACATCCTCTTTCCTAGTAATCATTCATTCCAAAACACTCAAAACATTCGAATCCCTCAAACACACAAACCAGAGATCAATCAACCGAAACCCTAATTCGCGGCAGCACCTGCGACACTATTGTGCAGTCGCCGTAACGTTTGATTCCCTTATCCAAACGCTCTGTAATTTGGAGACATTAACGTAGACTTCTGGATCTTTACTCTTGATTTGGAATCACGCAATTCGGAGTTCGGAGCAGAAAGTTATACGTTTCCAAAGATGGGACCAAAAACATAGATTTCTTGTACGCCAAGGCGAGTTCTTTGCCTTCAAGAACGTGGCAGCCAAGGGGTTTCACATCATGACGTGCCCACCCCTATATATACTACCTTCATTTTCTTTAGCTTCTTAATCATGTAATCGCACATGAACCTGCCCATTAGCCTTGACCATCTCTATTGCGAGATGGTCAAGGCTAATCGGCAGATTCCTGTGCGATTCACTGCTCCTGAGCTTGACGGCGGCACTGTCGTAGGCCATGGGCGCGTTTTCCCTACTCGCATTTTTCCTAATCGCATTTCCATCCACGGGGAGAAAGATGGCGTGATCCAATCCTTAGCGAGGGATGTTTTTGTGGCTGCTTCTTGTGACGGGATGGAGGCCTTGCCTATACCCAGTTATAACAACAATCACCTAGACGTGGTGACCGAAAAGGAGCAGCCTATGGATCATGATGTTACAACAGAGGCCGAGACGGATACCAATACGGTGCCTATTATCAGCGATTAAAACACACCTTTGGCCACACCATCAGTACCGAGTAAGGAGGATACTTTGGAGACTACGGTGTCACCTTTAGCCACTCAAGTGGATCAACATAAGACCCCATTGATTCCATTCCAAGGAAGTTGTTAGGACCGCACTTCACCTAGGCTTCATCACTATGTGCTCACAATTGAAGGGGGAATCTCTTATCGTTCCCTTGTTCTTCATAGTTCTTTTCTCCATGGTTTCTCTATGTCTTCTTCTCCAATTAACCCCAAGTCTTGGGAGTATAGTTTGCCTTGTGTGCGCTTTGTTGTGTGTAGGTTACCTCATCAAGCGCCATGGCCGCCACCACTAGCTTTGGCGCCTACTACACAACCACCATCACCTATGGTGTTATTGCCATTATCTTGGGAGGAGAAGTTGGATGCTACGGTGTCATCCTTCTCAGCCCACCGCCACTTGTTGAGAACTTGGATGTATGTTGAAGCACTGAAGGAGCCCCCCGACCTTGGAAACTACAACCTTGTGACTCGAGAATATTTCCCGCCCTTGCCCAGTGAGGAGACTAGCTATCATCCTCCTAGGAAACGCAAGCTTGATCCTGATGCATCAAGTTCATGGCACAAAGTGAAGAGAATTAGGCACTAAGATTATCATCTCCATGTTCCCAATGATATTCTAATTTATACACCCATGGCTTCACTTTATTCCTTCTTCACATCTTTACTTGTCGAATTGAGGATGATTCGAGGCCAAGTGGGGGAGAATGATGACTCGGGGCCTGAGTACACTTGGAGGGACTTGGAGATGTTGAATCGAGGGCCGATGGAGGTCTAGAGGACCCTAATTTTGTAACACCCACAAATCTTAACCCATTTGGAAAGGTATTACCGCCAGTGACCCCAGTGTTCCTTACCGAGATCACCCAAGGCTTTACCGGATTAAATACAATTTACGGCATACAACGATACATAATGATCAAAGTATCCAAATCAAAACATCAATCAAATGAAACATGAGTTACGGGATTACAACCCAATCCCGAATAGGCCAAACACAGAGTTCAAACAAAGTACAGCGGAAGACAAGTAAAAGATTTTACAAACGGGGTTGTGATCGTGATGATCACCTGCCCAAGGATCTCAACCTGATTAAAAGCAATTATTAAAACATCCAAAAACAACTGTCGTCTTCATAGTCAATCTAGTCTCCTCAAATCTTCACTCTATCTGATGTGCCAAATCGAACGGATGACACCAGCCAACCATGCAAGGGAAAACATTGGTTGGTTAGTCTAACTGAATAGACTAGCAAGGGTACAAAGCAGACTGGTTCGAAGCAGTCATATTAGGTTAGACTCATCGCTTCTCGGATAATAACCGATAACGGTAGTCAACCATCATATTCCTACTGCAATAAACAAGAGGTATGCACAAGAGAAGATTCTGGAAGACTGAATCTTCACAGAAATCGACTCGAAAGAAGACTCCAACGGAAATGAGTCTTTAAGGAAGTAATGACAAATCTGGAATATTACAGAATCATTCAACAATGATTTAAAAGTTGACTGAGATGCTTCGGTTCACGACCAACCTCATCGCACACAGCGAATTCAGATTAGAAAGAGAACGTACTATGATCAAAGTCGAGACGAGTTTTCCTAGCTGCACTATAACTTAGCTGCACTATTCGCCCAAGGTATATTAATCATGTGCACTCGGGCACTTATCTTATTAAATTCCAAAACGAGCATTACGTTATAAGCTTTTACATCTCCACACAAGAGATATTGGATCTCCTCACAAGAGATATCAGATCTCCTCACAAGAGTTATAGAAGGGATGAACCCTGAAAGATTTGGCACTAGCGAAGTGCGCCTACCCTGTGAAAGGGTATGGTCATGACCAAAGAGAAAGTACTGGGGACGAACCACCAAGTACCAGTTATAAAGAAACAGCTAAACCCCCTCAAGGTATATAGCGTTCCTAGCCACTAGTGCTAACTAAACAGTACAGCACAACAACGGTTACTGGATAAATCCACATAAAGGCCCGAAAGGCGATCACAGATAATAGCGTTGTTCTAACAGATATACAACCTATTATATGATTTTCAAAACAGTTTAACAAAACCGTTTCCAGACAAACAGAATATTCATTCCAAATTAATTACTCAGATAAACTACTGATAATTAATGTAAATATGGAACGAATGAGCAAGAGCGAACCGCCACTTGCCTTAATCCGCAGAATAGTCTAACGACGTCAACTGGATTCCGGGCTCGACACGGTATAGTTCCCACAGCACAACAACCTTCGAGTCGACCCATAAAAGAAACCCTAAGTTAGATCCGACATAAACAGTACGAATCTAAACACGGCGAAAGAACACGAAAGGAAAGATGCCACGATGACAACCAACCAAGCCAAAGCCACGAAGGCGTTCTGGGCTCTGGCGGCGGTCGCCGTATTCATCACGGCCGACTGAAATGAGAGAAATCTCACCCTAACACGAGCGGTTCGGCCTCCCTCGACTTGCTTTGGCTTCTAACCTCCAAGGCTAACCAAAAGCTTCACAAAGGCACTCTGGAAACACACCACAACACCTCCGGCGAGCACAAGAAAACCGACGAAACTCAACTCACTTTGAGGGAGAATTTTGGCAGCGATTCGGGGTTGTAGATGACCCAAAACCCATGCCCAAGCTCCTCTATATATAGGCAAACCCCAAGGAGTACCCAGCAAACCCTAAGACGCGGCAAACGACACAACGGCGCGCCTCGAACGACGCTGGCGACCGACGGGCAAAGCCCACTGGACAATCACGGCGGTCGCCGTGATTTTGCCTGCGGCGGGCATGCGGCGGTCGCCGTAAATGCGGCGGTCGCCGTCGCTAGGCCTGTCGCGGCCAGCTAGAAGCTGACACGCTAACTTCTCGGGCCCAACCACGGCGGTCGCCGTTTCTGAACGACGGTCGCCGTTTCTGAACGGCGGTCGCCGTTTCTCCCTTTTCCCGCCCATTCAGCTTTGAACGAACCTGACGTTAAACCGGGATAAAAATTATCGTACGCGAACGACAATTAAACTCCAAGGCATGATGTCTGTATATTATTTCACTGAGAAAAATCTTACAGATACAGAGCACATTACAGAATGTCTCAAGCTACCTGAATTAAATCCGACGTACACAACGGGTACTCGGGAAAATTCCATAATTCCCAGAATAACCTTACAAAAATACGGGGTATCACATCACCTCCCCCTTAAAAGAAGTTTCGACCCCGAAACTTGGCCGAAAAACAGCTCGGGAAAGTGTCTGAGCATCTCTGCCTCGGTTTCCCAAGTAACTTCCTCAGTCCCATACCTGGACCACAGAACTCGTACCAACAGTACGATCTCGTTGCACAGTCACTTCACACGACGTTCGAGAATGCACACTGGCATCTCCTCTCAAGAACCATTTGCCTGAATCTCGACATCTTATAGCTCAGCCTACGAGACTCATCTTGGCACGAATATCCTTAGCAATGATACGTGGAACACATTATACACTAGGTATGTCGATGGCGACAATGTCAAACGGTACGTTAGAGATCTTACTCTATCCAGAATCTTGAATGGTCCCATGTAGCGAGGGTTAAGCTTTCCACGCTTACCAAACCTGAAAACATCCTTGGGTGGCGATACTGTGACAAGTACCTTGCCACCAACCTCGACTTAACACTTTAATGCTTCTGATCTGCGTAAAACTTTTGTCGACTCTGAGTGGTCAACAACCTCTGTCTACTCAGAGCAATGTTCGAAGTTGTCCTTTCGACCAACTCTGGTCCAAGTAGAATCTTGTCGGCGTACTCAACCCAACAAATCTGAGATCTACCTCTGTGACCATACAAAGCTTCAAACGGAGCCATCTTGATTGTAGCATGCCAGCTATTATCGTACGCGAGCTCAATCAGACTTAGGCTGTCTTCCCAGCTAGTCGGATGATCGAGTACGTATGGTTCTTAACATATCCTTCAGGGTCTAGATGGTCTTTCAGACTGACCATCTGTCTGAGGATGAAACGCTGCTGAATCATAATTCAGTTCCCATGACCTTGTGAAGTTCTTGCCATAAACTTGACATGAATCGGCCATCTCGATCCGATACAATGGTCTTAGGAATGCCATGTAACGGACAATCTCATGGTGAAAACTTCTGCTGACCTCTGGGTTACCCAAGTAACCTCAGTTTCCAATACAAATACTACTGCTACTAGTTCTAGGTCATGTGTTGGTTAGTTTGCTTCATAGGTTTTCAAGTGTCTAGATGCGTATGCAATATCCTTGCCTTTCTGCATCAAAGACACATCCCAACCCATTTCTCGAAGCATTAACTATAGACCATATAGCCATCATTCTTTCCGACAATGCCAAAACTGGTGCATAAGTCAGACACTGTTTCAACTTCTTCAAAACTAGTCTTGCACTTGTCATCCCAGACAACTTCTTGTTGCCCTTGCGGAACAGACTGGTCATAGGTGGAGTGATCTTAGAAAAATCCTTCCATGAACCGTCTATAATGCTCAGCAAGCTCTAGGAAACTGCGCACCTCGCTCATACCCTGAGGCCGCTTTCAAACTACTACTGATTCACTCTTTTGGGGAATAACCATAACCTCATTCTTATTGATCACATGGCCTAAGAAGCCACTTCTAGATCCAACAATCGCACTTAGCCCACTTTGCGTACAACCGATTTGGTCTAAGGACCGATAAAGCTCCACAGATGTTCCCTGTGAGCTTCCTTGCTCGGGAAAATATCAAAATGCCATTGATGAAGACCACTATGAACTTATTCAAGTATTGGCCTAAAACATCGATGCACTAGGTTCATGAAAACTGTTGGAGCATTCGTAAGCCCAGATGGCATGACTACAAACTAGTAGTGACCATCTCTTGTCCGAAACGCAATCCTCGGAATATCATCCTCACGAATCCTGAGCTGATGAAAACTAGATCTCAGGTCGATCTTGGAGAAAACTTTTGCTCCCTGTAGTTGATCCAACAGATCATCACTCCTTGGCAACAAATTATTGCTCTTGATCGTGACTTTATTCAACTCTCGAAAGTCAAAATAAAGTCGAAACGGTCCATCTTTCTTTTTGACACATAAAACTAGGGCACTCCTAATCAAGGTGATGCACTCAGCTTTATATAACTTTTGTCAAGAAGATCCTTGAGTTGCTTCTTCAACTCTTGCATCTCAACAGGAGCCATCCGGTACGGTGCCTCAGAGATCGGCGTGGTACACGGCTCGGGATCAATTGCAAATTCCGCGACACGATTCGGGGTATCCAGGAATATCTTCTGGAAAGACACCCGTAAATCCTCTAACCACAGAAATATCAAAAACTGAAGTCGATCACTGCCTTGTGACGCTTCCGTCAATCCATACCGAGAATAATTATCGTATGGGACCATGGTTATTTAGGTCAAATCGCTTTGAATTTCTTACCCTTAATGGTAATCGACAATCCGACAGACGATTGGTTCCCACTAAATGGTCACCATCTTGGACCAGCCCACTACATGGTTCACAGACGACTCACTAGTGGCTCCGAGTCCAGGCCCAGCCATTACCAGCGTCCTCTGTTGCCATGAGCCGCTGTCCATATATCTCAACCCATCCTTGGTAGCTCCACCTAATTAATAGGCAGCCATCTCCTCAGAGGTTGTTGGTGAGTCTCGAACACGAGACCTTACCCCATCAACAAGCAACGAAACATAACTTGGTATAAACCAAAGGTTCATATATAAGAAGAGTTACAACAAAAGGTTCACAACCTCGTTGTACACACCACTTAACTTACAACCATCCAAAAATGAAAGTCTGGGTAGCACCCACATCAACAACACATTAACAAAAGTGTAATGCAGATACAAAGTACTCTAAGCATTAGGAGCATAGGGTCCATCCGCCTCACGCATCACGTATAGGCATTGACCTTGACTTCTTGAAGCCATCGGGGCTTTCCCTTTGTTCTATGCAGTCGTCTGCATTGAAGGGCTAGGAGCTTCCACCGGACTGAACTTGGGTCGGTTGTTCTGATTAACAGACCCTTGCCGTGACTCAGCTCCTTTCACATTCCTCCGCTGACAGAACGCCTGCATATGACCCTCCTTTCCGCAGTCAAGGCATGTCTTTTTGTCCTTCAGACATTCATTGCTCTTGTGTCCGTGCGTACCGCAGTTGTAGCACTGAATCGGATTATTGCCTTGGCCAGAACGTTGTGTAGACTCATCATGAGTCTTATCCGTTCTTGCTCGGCCAGATTTGGCAAAATCTGATGGTGGCGCGGGGCGTTTGAACCCACTTGCCTGAGGCTGGTACTACACTTGCCTCTGGCTGTTACGCTTCTTGGTCGACTCCTCCAGAGTCACCTCTAGCTTGTAGGCTGTATCCACATACTGCTCCAAAGTAGAGCATGTGTGGTGCACCATCATCGGCTTGATGTCTGGACTCATCCACTCGTGGAAATACCAAATCTTCTGTGCTTCACTGGATATCTCAGGTCCAGCGTACTGCATTAGATGATTGAATTTGGTTGCAAGCTCGGTCCCTGTTAATCCATCCGTTTGCGGATACAGAAACTCCTTGTGTTTCTCCTCCCTCATAGCACGAGAGAAGAAACGATCAGTCATCTTGGTCTTAAACATAGACTAGGTCAATACCGGGCTATCAGCTAAGCCGGTACTCTCCCACCATTCGCTGGCTCCTTCCTTTACCTGAAGAGAGGCTATATGCACCTTCTCATCTTCAGTGCACTCAACATTGCGGAATAGCCGCTCCATGTGGGAAAACCAATGAGCCACCTTGACTGGCTCTCCTTTCCCATCGAAGCTATCAGGCCTCATGGAGTTAACAGCCTTCAGGGCTCTGCCATACTCCCCTCTATTCCTGATCACCCCTCCCTGTAGCACGTGGTTCTCTTGTTCCTCAAACCTCGGAACTTCTCGAGATACTGGCACTCCTTGTGCCTGATGCACATTCAGGCGTAACGCGTCGGCAATCGCTTGCATGACGATTCCCCGAATTTCTGCAACAGCTGCTTTATCAAATATCCTTGGAGCGTTGTCCCTAGCTGGGTCGTTGCCTCCAAGATTATTATGAAAGACAGACTCACGCTCTTCTGATGGGTCTGTAACATTCCTCGGATTTAGTCTGGGGTCATTGCTTGGCCCAGCACCAGTACGGATAGTGTTCCTCGTGTTCACCATCTGTTTACCGATCAAATTCCAAGGATTTTATCACTTTAGTATCATTTTGATATAATTATTGTAATAAAATCAACTTAGAATAGATCAACTTGGTAATTTCTATTGATGGACTCGAACCGAGTTACTAGGTTCTACAACCTCAACTCACAACGAGCGAACTGAGAATCAAGCCTAACTAGAGATGGTGAAACCACCTCGGCTTCTCCCGGGTTCCTCTAAAAAGAACAGAATGCACCCATATCTAACGGGGCAACGGGAAAGGAATTAGTCTTTCTAGACATAGAAGCAAGCTTACTATATCAGACTGTACAGAAGACATGACTATGAACGGTGTTTTGAAAATGAAATTCTTTTCACTTTTTAAAAAAAAATTAGAGCCCTTTTAAAGCATTTTCAAAAACGGATAAATGATTTATAAAATCTCAAACCCGCTTTAAAACCTTTGGCTCTGATACCACAACTGTAACACCCCCAAATCTTAACCCATTTGGAAATGTATTACCGCCAGTGACCCCAGTGTTCCTTACCGAGATCACCCAAGGCTTTACCGGATTAAATACAATTTAAGGCATACAATGATACATAATGATCAAAGTATCCAAATCAAAACATCAATCAAATGAAACATGAGTTACGGGATTACAACCCAATCCCGAATAGGCCAAACACAGAGTTCAAATAAAGTACAGCGGAAGACAAATAAAAGATTTTACAAACGGGGTTGTGATCGTGATGATCACCTGCCCAAGGATCTCAACCTGATTAAAAGCAATTATTAAAACATCCAAAAACAACCGTCGTCTTCATAGTCAATCTAGTCTCCTCAAATCTTCACTCTATCTGATGTGCCGAATCCAACGGATGACACCAGCCAACCATGCAAGGGAAAACATTGGTTGGTTAGTCTAACTGAATAGACTAGCAAGGGTACAAAGCTGACTGGTTCGAAGCAGTCATATTAGGTTAGACTCATCGCTTCTCGGATAATAACCGATAACGGTAGTCAACCATCATATTCCTACTGGAATAAACAAGAGGTATGCACAAGAGAAGATTCTGGAAGACTGAATCTTCACAGAAATCGACTCGAAAGAAGACTCCAACGGAAATGAGTCTGTAAGGAAGTAATGACAAATCTGGAATATTACAGAATCATTCAACAATGATTTAAAAGTTGACTGAGATGCTTCGGTTCACGACCAACCTTATCGCACACAGCGAATTCAGATTGGAAAGAGAACGTACTATGATCAAAGTCGAGACGAGTTTTCCTAGCTGCACTATAACTTAGCTGCACTACTCGCCCAAGGTATATTAATCATGTGCACTCGGGCACTTATCTTATTAAATTCCAAAACGAGCATTACGTTATAAGCTTTTACATCTCCACACAAGAGATATTGGATCTCCTCACAAGAGATATCAGATCTCCTCACAAGAGTTATAGAAGGGATGAACCCTGAAAGATTTGGCACTAGCGAAGTGCGCCTACCCTGTGAAAGGGTATGGTCATGACCAAAGAGAAAGTACTGGGGACGAACCACCAAGTACCAGTTATAAAGAAACAGCTAAACCCCCTCAAGGTATATAGCGTTCCTAGCCACTAGTGCTAACTAAACAGTACAGCACAACAACGGTTACTGGATAAATCCACATAAAGGCTCGAAAGGCGATCATAGATAATAGCGTTGTTCTAACAGATATACAACCTATTATATGATTTTCAAAACAGTTTAACAAAACCGTTTCCAGACAAACAGAATATTCATTCCAAATTAATTACTCAGATAAACTACTGATAATTAATGTGAATATGGAACGAATGAGCAAGAGTGAACCGCCACTTGCCTTAATCCGCAGAATAGTCTAACGACGTCAATTGGATTCCAGGCTCGACACGGTATAGTTCCCATAGCACAACAACCTTCGAGTCGACCCATAAAAGGAACCCTAAGTTAGATCCGACATAAACAGTACGAATCTAAACACGGCGAAAGAACACGAAAGGAAAGACGCAACGACGACAACCAATCAAGCCAAAGCCACGAAGGCATTCTGGGCTCTGGCGGCGGTCACCGTATTCATCACGGCGGTCGCCGTGAAGAACACGGCCGACTGAAATGAGAGAAATCTCACCCCAACACGAGCGGTTCGGCCTCCCTCGACTTGCTTTGGCTTCTAAGCTCCAAGGCTAACCAAAAGCTTCACAAAGGCACTCTGGAAACACACCATAACACCTCCGGCGAGCGCAAGAAAACCGACGAAACTCAACTCACTTTGAGGGAGAATTTTGGCAGCGATTCGGGGTTGTAGATGACCCAAAACCCATGCCCAAGCTCCTCTATATATA
Organism: Rheum nobile; assembly: GCA_027886185.1. NCBI lineage: Eukaryota > Viridiplantae > Streptophyta > Magnoliopsida > Caryophyllales > Polygonaceae > Rheum > Rheum nobile. The sequence continues at coordinate 10,684,516 of WOAB01000027.1, forward strand.
GGCAAACCCCAAGGAGTACCCAGCAAACCCTAAGACGCGGCAAACGACGCAACGGCGCATCTCGAAACCAAGGGGTTTCACATCATGACGTTCCCACCCCTATATATACTACCTTAATTTTCTTTAGCTTCTTAATCATGAAATCGCACAGGAACCTGCCCATTAGCCTTGACCATCTCTATTGCGAGATGGTCAAGGCTAATTGTCAGATTCATGTGCGATTCACTGCTCCTGAGCTTGACGGCGGCACTGTCGTAGGCCATGGGCGCGTTTTCCCTACTCGCATTTTCCCTACTCGTATTTCCATCCACGGGGAGAAAGATGGAGAGATCCAATCCTTAGCGAGGGATGTTTTCGTGGCTGCTGCTTGTGACAGCATGGAGGCCTTGCCTATACCCAGTGATAACAACAATCACCTAGACATGGTGACCGAAAAGGAGCAGCCTATGGATCATGATGTTACAACAGAGGCCGAGATGGTAACTAATACGGTGCCTATTGTCAGCGAGAAAAACACACCTTTGGCCACACCATCAGTACCGAGTAAGGAGGATGCTTTGGAGACTACGGTGTCACCTTTGGCACCTCAAGCGGATCAACATAAGACCCCATTGATTCCATTCCAAGGAAGTTGTGAGGACTGCACTTCACCTAGCCTTCATCACTATGTGCTCACAATTGAAGGGGGAATCTCTTATCCTTCCATTGTTCTTCATAGTTCTTTTCTCCATGGTTTCTCTATGTCTTCTTTTCCAACTAACCCCAAGTCTTGGGAGTATAGTTTGCCTTGTGTGCGCTTTGTTGTGTGTAGGTTACCTCATCAAGCGCCATGGCCGCCACCACTAGCTTTGGCGCCTGCTGCACAACCATCATCACCTACGGTGTTATTGCCATTATCTTGGGAGGAGAACTTGGATGCTACGGTGTCATCCATATCAGCCCACCGCCACTTGTTGAGAACTTGGATGTATGTTGAAGCATTAAAGGAGCCGCCCGACCATGGAAATTACAACCTTGTGACTTGAGAATATTTCCCACCCTTGCCCCGTGAGGAGACTAGCTATCATCCTCCTAGGAAATGCAAGCAAGGGGTTTCACATAGGAAATTACAACCTTGTGACTTGAGAATACAACCTTGTGACTTGAGAATATTTCTTTGCCTTCAAGAACGTGGCAACCAAGGGGTTTCACATCATGACGTTCCCACCCCTATATATACTACCTTAATTTTCTTTAGCTTCTTAATAATGTAATCGCATAGGAACCTGCCCATTAGCCTTGACCATCTCGCAATCGAGATGGTCAAGGCTAATCGTCAGATTCCTGTGCGATTCACTGCTCCTGAGCTTGATAGAGGCACTGTCGTAGGCCATGGGCGCATTTTCCCTACTCGCATTTCCATCCATGGGGAAAAAGATGGCGTGATCCTCCTTAGCGAGGGATGTTTTCGTGGCTGCTGCTTGTGACGGCATGGAGGCCTTGCCTATACCCAGTGATAACAACAATCACCTAGACGTGGTGACCGAAAAGGAGCAGCCTATGGATCATTATGTTACAACGGAGGCCGAGACGGATACTAATATGGTGCCTATTGTCAGCGAGAAAAACAGACCTTTGGCCACACCATCAGTACCGAGTAAGTAGGATGCTTTGGAGACTACGGTGTCACCTTTGGCCCCTCAAGCGGATCAACATAAGACCCCATTGATTCCATTCCAAGGAAGTTTTGAGGACCGCACTTCACCTAGCCTTCATCACTATGTGCTCACAATTGAAGGGGGAATCTCTTATCCCTCCATTGTTCTTCATAGTTCTTTTCTCCACGGTTTCTCTATGTCTTCTTTTCCAACTAACCCCAAGTCTTGGGAGTATAGTTTGCCTTGTGTGCATTTTGTTGTGTGTAGGTTACCTAATCAAGCGCCATGGCCGCCACCACTAGCTTTGTTGCCTGCTGCACAACCACCATCACCTACGGTGTTATTGCCATTATCTTGGGAGTTAGATTGAATTTTGAGAGCAACTTGGGTAAGTTGTTTTCAATATCATTAAGTCCAAAACATCCTCTTTCCTAGTAATCATTCATTCCAAAACACTCAAAACATTCGAATCCCTCAAACACACAAACCGGAGATCAATCAACCGAAACCCTAATTCGCGGCAGCACATGCGAAACCATTGTGCAGTCGCCGTAACTTTTGATTACCTTATCCAAACGCTCGGAAATTTGGAGGGATTAACGTAGACTTCTGGATCTTTACTCTCGCGTCGGAATCACGCAATTCAGAGTTCGGAGCAGAAAGTTATACTTTTCCAAATACGGGACCAAAAATAGAGATTTCTTGTGCGCCAAGGCGAGTTCTTTGCCTTCAAGAACGTGTCAACCAAGGGGTTTCACATCATGACGTGCCCACCCCTATATATACTACCTTAATTTTCTTTAGCTTCTTAATCATGTAATCGCACAGGAACCTGCCCATTAGCCTTGACCATCTCTATTGCGAGATGGTCAAGGCTAATCGGCAGATTCCTGTGCGATTCACTGCTCCTGAGCTTGACGGCGGCACTGTCGTAGGCCATGGGTGCGTTTTCCCTACTCGCATTTTCCCAACTCGCATTTCCATCCACGGGGAGAAAGATGGCATGATCCAATCCTTAGCGAGGGATGTTTTCGTGGCTGCTGCTTGTGACGGCATGGAGGCCTTGCCTATACCTAGTGATAACAACAATCACCTAGACGTGGTGACCGAAAAGGAGCAGCCTATGGATCATGATGTTACAACGGAGGCCGAGACGGATACCAATACGGTGCCTATTGTCAGCGAGAAAAACACACCTTTGGCCACACCATCAGTACCGAGTAAGGAGGATGCTTTGGAGACTACGGTGTCACCTTTGGCCCCTCAAGCGGATCAACATAAGACCCCATTGATTCCATTCCAAGGAAGTTGTGAGGACCGCACTTCACCTAGCCTTCATCACTATGTGCTCACAATTGAAGGGGGAATCTCTTATCCTTCCCTTGTTCTTCATAGTTCCTTTCTCCATGGTTTCTCTATGTCTTCTTTTCCAACTAACCCCAAGTCTTGGGAGTATAGTTTGCCTTGTGTGCGCTTTGTTGTGTGTAGGTTACTTCATCAAGTGCCATGGCCGCCACCACTAGCTTTGGCGCCTGTTGCACAACCACCATCACCTACGGTATTATTGCCATTATCTTGGGAGGAGAACTTGTATGCTACGGTGTCATCCATCTCAGCCCACTGCCACTTGTTGAGAACTTGGATGTATGTTGAAGCACTGAAGGATCCCCCCGACCTTGGAAATTACAACCTTGTGTCTCGAGAATATTTCCCACCATTGCCCCGTGAGGACACTAGCTATCATCCTCCTAGGAAACGCAAGCTTGATGCATCAAGTTCATGGCACAAAGTGAATAGAATTAGGCACTAAGATTATCATCTCCATGTACCCAACGATATTCTAATTTATACACCCATGGCTTCACTTTCTTCCTTCTTCACATCGTTACTTGTCGAATCGAGGACGATTCGAGGCCAAGTGGGGGAGAATGATGACACAGGGCTTGCGTACACTTGGAGGGACTTGGAGATGTTGAATCAGGGGCCGATGGAAGTGCAGAGGGCCCTAATTTGGTTGCATGAGTCACCTTACCCACATCTTGGCTCACTTCCATACAAGGGATGTTGCATGCTTATCCATAGTTCTATTTTTAAGACTTTCTATTAGTGGCAGTTTGTGAGACTGAAAATTTTTGTTTTGCTATTTTCGTTTTTCCTAGCTACGCTATATTTACTATTTACTTTGATCTATTTTTAGTCATAAGAATAGCTTAGGAGAATCTAGGGCCGGCCCAATAGGGGACGTGCCATCACTTAAGTTTCTATCTTATGTTTTGTCTATTTATACTCTTGTTTTACCTTAATGAAAGTTAGATTGAATTTTGAGAGCAACTTGGGTAAGTTGTTTTCAATATTATTCAGTCCAAAACATCCTCTTTCCTAGTAATCATTCATTCCAAAACACTCAAAACATTCGAATCCCTCAAACACACAAACCGGAGATCAATCAACCGAAACCCTAATTCGCGGCAGCACATGCGAAACGATTGTGCAGTCGTCGGAACTTTTGATTCCCTTATCCAAACGCTCGGAAATGTGGAGGGATTAACGTAGACTTTTGGATCTTTACTCTCGCGTTGGAATCACGCAATTCGGAGTTCGGAGCAAAAAGTTATACTTTTCCAAATACGGGACCAAAAACAGAGATTTCTTTTGCGCCAAGGCGAGTTCTTTGCCTTCAAGAACGTGGCAACCAAGGGGTTTCACATCATGACGTGCCCACCCCTATATATACTACCTTAATTTTATTTAGCTTCTTAATCATGTAATCGCACAGGAACCTGCCCATTAGCCTTGACCATCTCTATTGCGAGATGATCAAGGCTAATCGGCAGATTCCTGTGCGATTCATTGCTCCTGAGCTTGACGGCGGCACTGTCGTAGGCCATGGGTGCGTTTTCCCTACTCGGATTTTCCCTACTCGCATTTCCATCCATGGGGAGAAAGATGGCGTGATCCAATCCTTAGCGAGGGATGTTTTCGTGGCTGCTGCTTGTGACGGCATGGAGGCCTTGCCTATACCTAGTGATAACAACAATCACCTAGACGTGGTGACCGAAAACGAGCAGCCTATGGATCATGATGTTACAACGGAGGCCGAGACGGATACCAATACGGTGCCTATTGTCAGCGAGAAAAACACACCTTTGGCCACACCATCAGTACCGAGTAAGGAGGATGCTTTGGAGACTACGGTGTCACCTTTGGCCCCTCAAGTGGATCAACATAAGACCCCATTGATTCCATTCCAAGGAAGTTGTGAGGACCGCACTTCACCTAGCCTTCATCACTATGTGCTCACAATTGAAGGGGGAATCTCTTATCCTTCCCTTGTTCTTCATAGTTCGTTTCTCCATGGTTTCTCTATGTCTTCTTTTCCAACTAACCCCAAGTCTTGGGAGTATAGTTTGCCTTGTGTGCGCTTTGTTGTGTATAGGTGACTTCATCAAGCGCCATGGCCGCCACCACTAGCTTTGGCGCCTGTTGCACAACCACCATCACCTACGGTGTTATTGCCATTATCTTGGGAGGAGAACTTGTATGCTACGATGTCATCCATCTCAGCCCACCGCCACTTGTTGAGAACTTGGATGTATGTTGAAGCACTGAAGGAGCCCCCCGACCGTGGAAATTACAACCTCGTGACTCGAGAATATTTCCCACCATTGCCTTGTGAGGAGACTAGCTATCATCCTCCAAGGAAATGCAAGCTTGATCCTGATGCATCAAGTTCATGGCACAAAGTGAAGAGAATTAGACACTAAGATTATCATCTCCATGTGCCCAACGATATTCTAATTTATACACCCATGGCTTCACTTTCTTCCTTCTTCATATCTTTACTTGTCGAATCGAGGACGATTCGAGCCCAAGTGGGGAAGAATGATGACTCAGGGCATGCGTACACTAGGAGGGACTTGGAGATGTTGAATCGAGGAACGATGGAGGTCCAGAGGACCCTAATTTGGTTGCACGAGTCACCTAACCCACATCTTGGCTCACTTCCATACAAAGGATGTTGCATGCTTATCCATAGTTCTATTTTTAAGACTTTCTATTAGTGGCAGTTTGTGAGACTGAAAATATTTTTTTTGCTATTTTCGTATTTCCTAGATACGCTATATTTAGTATTTACATTGATCTATTTTTAGTCATAAGAATAGCTTAGGAGAATCTAGGGCCGGCCCAATAGGGGACGTGCCATCACTTAAGTTTCTATCTTATGTTTTGTCTATTTATACTCTTGTTTTACCTTAATAAAAGTTAGATTGAATTTTGAGAGCAAATTGGGTAAGTTGTTTTCAATATTATTCAGTCCAAAACATCCTCTTTCCTAGTAATCATTCATTCCAAAACACTCAAAACATTCGAATCCCTCAAACACACAAACCGGAGATCAATCAACCGAAACCCTAATTCGCGGCAGCACATGCGACACGATTGTGCAGTCGCCGTAACTTTTGATTCCCTTATCGAAACGCTCTAAAATTTGGAGGGATTAACGTAGACTTCTGGGTCTTTACTCTCGCGTTGGAATCATGCAATTCGGAGTTCAGTGCAAAAAGTTATACTTTTCCAAAGATGGGACAAAAAACAGAGATTTCTTGTGCGCCAAGGCGAGTTCTTTGCCTTCAAGAACGTGGCAACCAAGGGGTTTCACATCATGACGTGCCCACCCCTATATATACTACCTTAATTTTCTTTAGCTTCTTAATCATGTAATTGCACAGGAACCTTCCCATTAGCCTTGAGCATCTCTATTGCGAGATGGTCAAGGCTAATCGGCAGATTCATGTGCGATTCACTGCTCCTGAGCTTGATGGCGGCACTTTCGTAGGCCATGAGTGCATTTTCCCTATTTGCTTTTTCCCTACTCGCATTTCCATCCACGGGGAGAAAGATGGTGTGATCCAATCCTTAGCGAGGGATGTTTTCGTGGCTGCTGCTTGTGACGACATGGAGTACTTGCCTATACCCAGTGATTACAATAATCACCTAGATGTGGTGACCGAAAAGGAGCAGCCTATGGATCATGATGTTACAACGGAGGACGAGACGGATACCAATACGGTGCCTATTGTCAGCGAGAAAAACACACCTTTGGCCACACCATTAGTACCGAGTAAGTAGGATGCTTTGGAGACTACGGTGTCACCTTTGGCCCCTCAAGCGGATCAACATAAGACCCCATTGATTCCATTCCAAGGAAGTTGTGAGGACCGCTCTTAGCCTAGCCTTCATCACTATGTGCTCACAATTGAAGAGGGAATCTCTTATCCTTCCATTGTTCTTCAGAGTTCTTTTCTCCATGGTTTCTCTATGTCTTCTTTTCCAACTAACCCCAAGTCTTGGGAGTATAGTTTGCCTTCTGTGCGCTTTGTTGTGTGTTGGTTACCTCATCAAGCGCCATGGCCGCCACCACTAGCTTTGGCGCCTGCTGCACAACCATCATCACCTATGGTGTTATTGCCATTATCTTGGGAGGAGAACTTGTATGCTACGATGTCATCCATCTCAGCCCACTGCCACTTGTTGAGAACTTGGATGTATGTTGAAGCACTGAAGGAGCCCCCCGACCTTGGAAATTACAACCTTGTGACTCGAGAATATTTCCCACCCTTGCCCCGTGAGGAGACTAGCTATCATCCTCCTAGGAAACGCAAGCTTGATCCTGATGCATCAAGTTCATGGCACAAAGTGAAGAGAATTAGGCACTAAGATTATCATCTCCATGTGCCCAACGATATTCTAATTTATACACCCATGGCTTCACTTTCTTCCTTCTTCACATCTTTACTTGTCGAATCGAGGATGATTCGAGGCCAAGTGGGGAAGAATGATGATTCAGGGCCGTACACTAGAAGGGACTTGGAGAAGTTGAATCGAGGGCCGATGGAGGTCTAGAGGACCCTAATTTGGTTGCACGAGTCACCTTACCCACATCTTGGCTCACTTCCATACAAGGGATGTTGCATGCTTATCCATAGTTCTATTTCTAAGACTTTCTATTAGTGGAAGTTTGTGAGACTGAAAATTTTGGTTTTGTTATTTTTTTATTTCCTAGCTGCGCTATATTTAGTATTTACTTTGATCTATTTTTAGTCATAAGAATAGCTTAGGAGAATCTAGGGCCGGCCAAATAGGGGACGTGCCATCACTTAAGTTTTTATCTTATGTTTTGTCTATTTATACTCTTGTTTTACCTTAATGAAAGTTAGTTTGAATTTTGAGAGCAACTTGGGTAAGTTGTTTTCAATATTATTCAGTCCAAAACATCCTCTTTCCTAGTAATCATTCATTCCAAAACACTCAAACCATTCGAATCCCTCAAACACACAAACCGGAGATCAATAAACCGAAACCCTAATTCGCGACAACACATGCGACACGATTGTGCAGTCGCCGTAACTTTTGATTTCCTTATCGAAACGCTCTGAAATGTGGAGGGATTAACTTAGACTTCTGGATCTTTACTCTCGCGTTGGAATCACGCAATTCGGAGTTCAGAGAAGAAAGTTATACTTTTCCAAACACGGGACCAAAAACAGAGATTTCTTGTGCGCCAAGGCGAGTTCTTTGCCTTCAAGAACGTGGCAACCAAGGGGTTTCACATCATGACGTGCCCACCCCTATATATACTACCTTAATTTTCTTTAGCTTCTTAATCATGTAATCGCACAGAAACCTGCCCATTATACTCTTGTTTTACCTTAATGAAAGTTAGACTGAATTTTGAGAGCAACTTGGGTAAGTTGTTTTCAATATTATTCAGTCCAAAACATCCTCTTTCCTAGTAATCATTCATTCCAAAACACTCAAAACATTCGAATCCCTCAAACACACAAACCGGAGATCAATCAACCGAAACCCTAATTCGCGGCAGCACATGCGACACGATTGTGCTGTCACCGTAACTTTTGATTCCCTTATCGAAACGCTCTAACATTTGGAGGGGTTAAGGTAGACGTCTGGATCTTTACTCGCGCGTTGGAGTCACGCAATTCGGAGTTCAGAGCAGAAAGTTATACATTTCCAAAGATGGGACCAAAAACAGAGATTTCTTGTGCGCCAAGGCGAGTTCTTTGCCTTGAAGAGCGTGGCAACCAAGGGGTTTCACATCATGACGTTCCCACCCCTATATATACTACCTTAATTTTCTTTAGCTTCTTAATCATGTAATCGCACAGGAACCTGCCCATTAGCCTTGACCATCTCTATTGCGAGATGGTTAAGGCTAATCAACTGATTCCTGTGCAATTCACTGCTCCTGAGCTTGACGGCGGCACTGTCGTAGGCCATGGGTGCTTTTTCCCTACTCGCATTTCCATCCACGGGGAGAAAGATGGCGTGATCCAATCCTTAGCGAGGGATGTTTTCGTGGTTGCTGCTTGTGACGGCATGGAGGCCTTGCCTATACCCAGTGATAACAACAATCACCTAGATGTGGTGACCAAAAAAGGAGCAGCCTATGGATCATGATGTTACAACGGAGGCCGAGACGGATACCAATACGATGCCTATTGTCAGCGAGAAAAACACACCTTTGGCCACACCATCAGTACCGAGTAAGGGGGATGCTTTGGAGACTACGGTGTGACCTTTGGCCCCTCAAGCGGATCAACATAAGACCCCATTGATTCCATTCCAAGGAAGTTGTGAGGACCGCACTTCACCTAGCCTTCATCACTATGTGCTCACAATTGAAGGGGGAATCTCTTATCCTGCCATTGTTCTTCATAGTTCTTTTCTCCATGGTTTCTCTATGTCTTCTTTTCCAACTAACCCCAAGTCTTGGGAGTATAGTTTGTCTTGTGTGCGCTTTGTTGTGTGTTGGTTACCTCATCAAGCGCCATGGCCGCCACCACTTGCTTTGGCGCCTGCTGCACAACCACCATCACCTACGGTGTTATTGCCATTATCTTGGGAGGAGAACTTGTATGCTACGGTGTCATCCATCTCAGCCCACCGCCACTTGTTGAGAACTTGGATGTATGTTGAAGCACTGAAGGAGCCCCCCGACCTTGGAAATTACAACCTTGTGACTCGAGAATATTTCCCACCCTTGCCCCGTGAGGAGACTAGCTATCACCCTCCTAGGAAACGCAACCTTGATCCTGATGCATCAAGTTCATGGCACAAAGTGAAGAGAATTAGGCATTAAGATTATCATCTCCATGTGCCTAACGATATTCTTATTTATACACCCATGGCTTCACTTTCTTCCTTCTTCACATCTTTACTTGTCGAATTGAGGACGATTCGAGGCCAAGTGGGGAAGAATGATGACTCAGGGCCTGCGTACACTAGGAGGGACTTGGAGATGTTGAATTGAGGGCCGATGGAGGTCTAGAGGACCCTAATTTGGTTGCACGAGTCACCTTACCCACATCTTGACTCACTTCTATACAAGGGATGTTGCATGCTTATCCAAAGTTCTATTTTTAAGACTTTCTATTAGTGGCAGTTTGTGAGACTGAAAATTTTTGTTTTGCTATTTTTGTATTTCCTAGCTACGCTATATTTAGTATTTACTTTGATCTATTTTTAGTCATAAGAATAGCTTAGGAGAATCTAGGACCGCCCCAATAGGGGACGTGCCATCACTTAAGTTTTTATCTTATGTTTTGTCTATTTATACTCTTGTTTTACCTTAATGAAAGTTAGTTTGAATTTTGAGAGCAACTTGGGTAAGTTGTTTTCAATATTATTCAGAGCAGAAAGTTATACTTTTCCAAACACGGGACCAAAAACAGAGATTTCTTGTGCGCCAAGGCGAGTTCTTTGCCTTCAAGAACGTGGCAACCAAGGGGTTTCACATCATGACGTGCCCACCCCTATATATACTACCTTAATTTTCTTTAGCTTCTTAATCATGTAATCGCACAGGAACCTGCCCATTAGCCTTGACCATCTCTATTGTGAGATGGTTAAGGCTAATCGGCAGATTCCTGTGCGATTCACTGCTCCTGAGCTTGATGGCAGCACTGTCGTAGGCCATGGGTGCGTTTTCCCTACTCGCTTTTCCATCCACGGGGAGAAAGATGGCGTGATCCAATCCTTAGCGAGGGATCTTTTCGGGGTTGCTGCTTGTGACGGCATGGAGGCCTTGCCTATACCCAGGATACCAATACGATGCCTATTGTCATTGAGGCCGAGACGAATACCAATACGATGCCTATTGTCATTGAGAAAAACACACCTTTGGCCACACCATCAGTACCGAGTAAGTAGGATGCTTTGGAGACTACGGTGTCACCTTTGGCCCCTCAAGCGGATCAACATAAGACCCCATTGATTCAATTCCAAGGAAGTTGTGAGGACCGCACTTCACCTAGCCTTCATCACTATGTGCTCACAATTGAAGGGGGAATCTCTTATCCTTCCATTGTTCTTCATAGTTCTTTTCTCCATGGTTTCTCTATGTCTTCTTTTCCAACTAAGCCCAAGTCTTGGGAGTATAGTTTGCCTTTTGTGCGCTTTGTTGTGTGTTGCTTACCTCATCAAGCGCCATGGCCGCCACCACTAGCTTTGGCGCCTGCTGCACAACCACCATCACCTACGGTGTTATTGCCATTATCTTGGGAGGAGAACTTGTATGTTACGGTGTCATCCATCTCAGCCCACCGCCACTTGTTGAGAACTTGGATGTATGTTGAAGCACTGAAGGAGCCCCCCGACCTTGGAAATTACAACCTTGTGACTCGAGAATATTTCCCACCCTTGCCCCGTGAGGAGACTAGCTATCATCCTCCTAGGAAACGCAAGCTTGATCCTGATGCATCAAGTTCATGGCACAAAGTAAAGAGAATTAGGCACCAAGATTATCATCTCCATGTGCCCAACGATACATGGCTTCACTTTCTTCCTTCTTCACATCTTTACTTGTCGAATCGAGGACGATTCGAGGCCAAGTGGGGAAGAATGATGACTCAGGGCCTGCGTACACTAGGAGGGACTTGGAGATGTTGAATTGAGGGCCGATGGAGGTCCAGAGGACCCTAATTTGGTTTCACGAGTCACCTTACCCACATCTTGGCTCACTTCCATACAAGGGATGTTGCATGCTTATCCATAGTTCTATTTTTAAGACTTTCTATTAGTGGCAGTTTGTGAGACTGAAAATTTTTGTTTTGCTATTTTTGTATTTCCTAGCTACGCTATATTTAGTATTTACACTGATCTATTTTTAGTCATAAGAATATCTTAGGAGAATCTAGGGCCGCCCCAATAGGGGACGTGCCATCACTTAAGTTTTTATCTTATGTTTTGTCTATTTATACTCTTGTTTTACCTTAATGAAAGTTAGATTGAATTTTGAGGGAAACTTGGGTAAGTTGTTTTCAATATTATTCAGTCCAAAACATCCTCTTTCCTAGTAATCATTCATTCCAAAACACTCAAAACATTCGAATCCCTCAAACACACAAACCGGAGATCAATCAACCGAAACCCTAATTCGCGGCAGCACATGCGACACGATTGTGCAGTTGCCTTAACTTTTGATTCCCTTATCGAAACGCTCTACAATTTGGAGGGATTAAGGTAGACTTCTGGATCTTTACTCTCGCGTTGGAATTACACAATTCGGAGTTCAGAGCAGAAAGTTATACGTTTCCAAAGACGGGACCAAAAACAGAGATTTCTTGTGCGCCAAGGCGAGTTCTTTGCCTTGAAGAACGTGGCAACCAAGGGGTTTCACATCATGACGTGCCCACCCCTATATATACTACCTTAATTTTCTTTAGCTTCTTAATCATGTAATCGCACAGGAACCTGCCCATTAGCCTTGACCATCTCTATTGCGAGATGGTTAAGGCTAATCGGCAGATTCCTGTGCAATTCACTGCTCCTGAGCTTGACGGCGGCACTGTCGTAGGCCATGGGTGCTTTTTCCCTACTCGTATTTCCATCCACGGGGAGAAAGATGGCGTGATCCAATCCTTAGCGAGGGATGTTTTCGTGGTTGCTGCTTGTGACGGCATGGAGGCCTTGCCTATACCCAGTGATAACAACAATCACCTAGATGTGGTGACCAAAAAAGGAGCAGCCTATGGATCATGAAGTTACAACGGAGGCCGAGACGGATACCAATACGGTGCCTATTGTCAGCGAGAAAAACACACCTTTGGCCACACCATCAGTACCGAGTAAGGAGGATGCTTTGGAGACTACGGTGTCACCTTTGGCCCCTCAAGCGGATCAACATAAGACCCCATTGATTCCATTCCAAGGAAGTTGTGAGGACCGCACTTCACCTAGCCTTCATCACTATGTGCTCACAATTGAAGGGGGAATCTCTTATCCTTCCATTGTTCTTCATAGTTCTTTTCTCCATGGTTTCTCTATGTCTTCTTTTCCAACTAACCCCAAGTCTTGGGAGTATAGTTTGTCTTGTGTGCGCTTTGTTGTGTATTGGTTACCTCATCAAGCGCCATGGCCGCCACCACTAGCTTTGGCGCCTGCTGCACAACCACCGTCACCTACGGTGTTATTGCCATTATCTTGGGAGGAGAACTTGTATGCTACGGTGTCATCCATCTCAGCCCACCGCCACTTGTTGAGAACTTGGATGTATGTTGAAGCACTGAAGGAGCCCCCCGACCTTGGAAATTACAACCTTGTGACTCGAGAATATTTCCCACCCTTGCCCCGTGAGGAGACTAGCTATCATCCTCCTAGGAAACGCAACCTTGATCCGGATGCATCAAGTTCATGGCACAAAGTGAAGAGAATTAGGCACTAAGATTATCATCTCCATGTGCCTAACGATATTCTTATTTATACACCCATGGCTTCACTTTCTTCCTTCTTCACATCTTTACTTGTCGAATCGAGGACGATTCGAGGCCAAGTGGGGAAGAATGATGACTCAGGGCATGCGTACACTAGGAGGGACTTGGAGATGTTCAATTGAGGGCCGATGGAGGTCTAGAGGACCCTAATTTGGTTGCACGAGTCACCTTACCCACATCTTGGCTCACTTCCATACAAGGGATGTTGCATGCTTATCCATAGTTCTATTTTTAAGACTTTCTATTAGTGGCAGTTTGTGAGACTGAAAATTTTTGTTTTGCTATTTTTGTATTTCCTAGCTACGCTATATTTAGTATTTACTTTGATCTATTTTTAATAATAAGAATAGCTTAGGAGAATCTAGGACCGACCCAATAGGGGACGTGCCATCACTTAAGTTTTTATCTTATGTTTTGTCTATTTATACTCTTGTTTTACCTTAATGAAAGTTAGTTTGAATTTTGAGAGCAACTTGGGTAAGTTGTTTTCAATATTATTCAGTCCAAAACATCCTCTTTCCTAGTAATCATTCATTCCAAAACACTCAAACCATTCGAATCCCTCAAACACACAAACCGGAGATCAATCAACCGAAACCCTAATTCGCGGCAACACATGCGACACGATTGTGCAGTCGCCGTAACTTTTGATTCCCTTATCGAAACGCTCTGCAATTTGGAGGGATTAAGGTAGACTTCTGGATATTTACTCTCGCGTTGGAATCACGCAATTCGGAGTTCATAGCAGAAAGTTATACGTTTCCAAAGACGGGACAAAAAACAGAGATTTCTTGTGCGCCAAGGCGAGTTCTTTGCCTTCAAGAACGTGGCAACCAAGGGGTTTCACATCATTATGTGCCCACCCCTATATATACTACCTTAATTTTCTTTAGCTTCGTAATCATGTAATCGCACAGGAACCTGCCCATTAGCCTTGACCATCTCTATTGCTAGATGGTCAAGGCTAATCGGCAGATTCTTGTGCAATTCACTGCTCCTGAGCTTGACGGCGGCACTGTCGTAGGCCATGGGTGCGTTTTCCCTACTCGCATTTCCATCCACGGGGAGACAGATGGCGTGATCCAATCCTTAGCGAGGGATGTTTTCATGGCTACTGCTTGTGACGGCATGGATGCCTTGCCTATACCCAGTGATAACAAAAATCACCTAGATGTGGTGACCAAAAAGGAGCAGCCTATGGATCATGATGTTACAACGGAGGCCGAGACGGATACCAATACGGTGCCTATTGTCAGCGAGAAAACACACCTTTGGCCACACCATCAGTACCGAGTAAGGAGGATGCTTTGGAGACTACGGTGTCACCTTTGGCCCCTCAAGCGGATCAACATAAGACCCCATTGATTCCATTCCAAGGAAGTTGTGAGGACCGCACTTCACCTAGCCTTCATCACTATGTGCTCACAATTGAAGGGGGAATCTCTTATCCTTCCCTTGTTCTTCAAAATTCTTTTCTCCATGGTTTCTCTATGTCTTCTTTTCCAACTAACCCCAAGTCTTGGGAGTATAGTTTGCCTTGTGTGCACTTGTATGCTACGGTGTCATCCATCTCAGCCCACCGCCACTTTTTGAGAACTTGGATGTATGTTGAAGCACTGAAGGAGCCCCCCGACCTTGTAAATTACAACCTTGTGACTCGAGAATATTTCCCACCCTTGCCCCGTGAGGAGACTAGCTATCATCCTCCTAGGAAATGCAAGCTTGATCCTGATGCATCAAGTTCATGGCACAAAGTGAAGAGAATTAGGCACTAAGATTATCATCTCCATGTGCCCAACGATATTCTAATTTATACACCCATGTCTTCACTTTCTTCCTTCTTCACATATTTACTTGTCGAATCGAGGATGATTCGAGGCCAAGTGGGGAAGAATGATGACTCAGGGCATGTGTACACTAGGAGGGACTTGGAGATGTTGAATCGAGGGCCGATGGAGGTCCAGAGGACCCTAATTTGGTTGCACGAGTCACCTTACCCATATCTTGGCTCACTTCCATACAAGGGATGTTGCATGCTTATCCATAGTTCTATTTTTAAGACTTTCTATTAGTGGCAGTTTGTGAGACTGAAAATTTTTGTTTTGCTATTTTTGTATTTCCTAGCTACGCTATATTTAGTATTTACTTTGATCTATTTTTAGTCATAAGAATAGCTTAGGAGAATCTAGGGCCGGCCCAATAGGGGACGTGCCATCACTTAAGTTTTTATCTTATGTTTTGTCTATTTATACTCTTGTTTTACCTTAATGAAAGTTAGATTGAATTTTGAGAGCAACTTGGGTAAGTCGTTTTCAATATTATTCAGTCCAAAACATCCTCTTTCCTAGTAATCATTCATTCCAAAACACTCAAAACATTCGAATCCCTCAAACACACAAACCGGAGATCAATCAACCGAAACCCTAATTCGCGGCAGCACATGCGACACGATTTTGCAGTCGCCGTAACTTTTGATTCCCTTATCGAAACGCTCTGAAGTTTGGAGGGATTAACGTAGACTTATGGATCTTTACTCTCGCGTTGGAATCACGCAATTCGGAGTTCAGAGCATAAAGTTATACTTCTCCAAAGACGGGACCAAAAACAGAGATTTCTTGTACGCCAAGGCGAGTTCTTTGCCTTCAAGAACGTGGCAACCAAGAGGTTTCACATCATGACGTGCCCACCCCTATATATACTACCTTAATTTTCTTTAGCTTCTTAATCATATAATCGCACAGGAACCTGCCCATTAGCCTTGACCATCTCTATTGCGAGATGGTTAAGGCTAATCGGCAGATTCTTGTGCAATTCACTGCTCCTGAGCTTGACGGCGGCACTGTCGTAGGCCATGGGTGCATTTTCCCTACTCGCATTTCAATCCACGGGGAGAAAGATGGCGTGATCCAATCCTTAGCGAGGGATGTTTTCGTGGTTGCTGCTTTTGACGGCATGGAGGCCTTGCCTACACTAGTGGAAAAAATCCTTATATAGGCGGGCCTTTGGACACTTATTGAGGCGAACACCGTTCGCTTCAACTAAGGGGGCTGCAACAAGTAGAGGCACTTTTTGAGGCGGGCATTTTACGCCTCTAAAAGGACCTTATTGAGGCGGGCCTTCTAAGCCCGCCTCAACAAGTCCCTCACTTTGGCGCCAAAATGAGGGACTTGTTGAGGCGGGCTTAGGAGGCCCGCCTCAACAAGTCCCTTATTTTGGCGGGAGTATATACTTATATAGGCGGACGTATACAAGCCCGCCTCAACAAGTAGACGCTGAAGATCAAGAAGAACATCCATTTCAGAATAGGTTCCTGATTTTATTCACAGAATAATATACAACAAACAACAGATTTCATCAGAGTACAGTCAGGTTCTCAACAACAGTTTACATGACAAGTAAAAACAAGTTCAATCCGATAATAAATACTTCGATGTAAAATACTGTGCTCATTGCTCACGAACAACATCCATTTCTTCATAAGTATACGATGTCTTCCTCTTAGGATATAGCTTCATAAAAAACACAGAAATTATTGACAAAAAACACAAATACTATCAATATATAGTTAGTTAAGTTACATACCTTATCTAGTCGGTCATTAGAGTCATAGAGTCCCGTGACTATATCTAACATGAACTTCATGACATAATAGCCACACTCGGTTCTGCTGCTTTGTTGAGCGCACTAATTACACAATATAAGGGGGTTGTCTTAGATACAAGGCCTTTGATTATAAATAAACAAACCTAAAGCGTATAAAATGCTATATGTACCTCTATATTGCAGACTCTCAACGTCTTACGTTTTCCTATTAATTTCTCGCACTTCCCACCTTGATACTTATACACTTGAAATGCCCTAGAAAATCAACATAATACACTCATGAAACTGATATTGTTAATATTCCAAAAAAAACTAATTCGTAAGCAAAATAACTTACAAATTCATGATTCCAGATGCATCAGTCGTTCTGTTGCCTTGACCTTTTAGAGAATCAAAAAGATAGACCTGTGCTCTAAATAGGTCTATCACGTACAGAATTCAATGATTGCTGCATCATTTAAAAGTAAATTGATAAATATTAATGATTGCTTAAAATACTAATTATATATGAAACTTATTGAAAACACTTACTCTTGATTATATGGGAGCAAAAACAATTTGGCACTGTTAGAATCTTTAATCGTATTCTTAACAGTTTTAGCATTGAACACACGTTGCAAGTAATCTGCTGGAATAGTTGCATCGGCCCTGATTCTAGTGCTTGACACTATCTCAGGACAAATGAACCCAATTCGAGAATTTTCAAATGCATATGTGTGATTGTCCAATAAATACCCGCACATTTAAAGGTATTTGATTAAACGATTCTGAATGGTAATGTAAAAATGATTAAAGAAAAAATGATTAAGAATGATAGTTGACAATTAAAAGATAAAGACTGATCAAAACATTTACATCATGTAGACTTGAATCACGGAAATGTTTAAGCACGCCCCCTTAAGGAACTCTTCTACATCGGATGCAGTGACGTATGTTTCTTGATCTCTCACATAATTCCAAGCCGAGGCATCCAATGGGATGGCAGTACTATCATATATACCACCTGACGCCGAAGACATAATAAAATGCAAGTATTTGCATGACTGGCCATGACCTCGAATTTCTTCATTTTCTGCTTCCTTCCTTTTGGCGGCTGATTCTTCCGTTTTACGATCACAGCTACCAACCGCCTCTTTGTTGGACTGAGACTTAAGAGTTATTAGGACATGAAATTTCCAAAAAATAATAATGAAGTAACATTGTATTATTGAGCACAAAGGTCTTACCTTTGTATTTTTGGCGCTGTCATCCACCTTTTTAGAGAGAAATGACTTGGACTTCTTTGTTGGGCGTGGAGTATAGTCCTATGTATAGTCCTATATATAGAATTATAGATGAGCAAGAGTGAGTAATGTGGTGTACATTATTATTGAGAACAAAGGACTTACCTCGTCGTCTTCGAAAATCACTAAGCGGACCGGCCATTGCACGAAACTACCCTAAGCACCGCCTAAGTTAGTGAAACCATCATTATGTCCATCATAAACAAAATCAACTAGGACTTTGTAGTGATCAGGCTTCATCGGTGTAAAGTGTTGGGACGATGCACCGTTTGAGGGTTGTACCATACCATCCGCTACGAGCACTTTGTTACTAGAATCTTTATCCTCAAGGGCAAGATGGCATGGAGTCCTTTCCTGCATATAAAGTAAAATGAAAAATGCAATACTAAGGTTGCGGCATGGAATTTTAATTCATGTTATAAGAGGTCTTAGCATGAGAAGTTCATGACAATACTCAAACTCAATCATACCTTTAGCTCACGTGGTTGCAGTGTGGAATCAGGACGAGTGGTATAGGAAGCATTAACATTAAGTTCAATAATGGGAGTAGAAGTGGAGTTTGGTTGATTTATATGTAACATGGAGCGTAGTTGCTTTTGGAGGGCCTCAGCCACCCTTTTATCTAATTCACCTTCAAACTCCTTTCTAATTTCAGCTTTGATCGATTCGATCAGATCTGATGAAGCTTCACTAGAACATCTTCTCCGTCGTTCTCTTGGACCGAAAGCAACTCTATAACCAACATTTCCACCCATTGCCTTGACACGGCCACGATGATCTTTTTTCCCAATAGCTTTGGTGAGGGCATCCTCATCATCCTTGAAAGTAAGGTTTCCTTTTTCTTCTTCTTCGATATACTCCTCCTATAATGCCAATTAGGAAAGTATAAATTAGTTCATATTTCCAAGTCAATTTAAGTAAATATTCATTAAAAAAGCACTACTTACAACTTTTCTTGCAATTTCTACGGCTTCCTTATCGTTCGGGTTAACTTCCCACTTTCCATCCTTACTTCGAACTTGATGAGCCAAAACCCACTCCTTTGATCTATATTTTCTAGCTCTAAGAACCGATGAGTTCACTGAGGAGCTACTTGACAGAGATAAAGCTGCTTCCGATGGGAGTCGTCCTTCTTTTATCCACTCGTGTCGTTTTCTAATATAACCCGCATGGCCGGTGAGATGAGGACAATTGTTTAATACTGCACTTGCCCTTGCTTTCTCACTACGAGCCTGTCAAAAGGCACATAGATTTATAACCAACGATTTCCGCTGACTAGAAATCTTTAATAGTAAAAAGAAATAACATTATTACCAATGACTCTGGCTTGTAATATTCTTTAAGAAAAACTGACCAATCAGCCTTTGTAATGTGGTGGTAGATTTCCCAAGGCATCTTGTTTGTAGGATATTTCGACGGCTTTTGCTTCTTAGTTATCCATCGACGCACCAACTTGCTCTTGAAATCTCTAAATCGTTTTGCCACACAAGAATGAAAGTATTTTTCCCTTGATTTATCTACATCCTCAATGATGTGGAACATAAGCTGTGGATTTTTACAATAAGTTAGATTAATTGTTAATATAGTATAAATTTAAAACAATTTAAAATGTCATTATACCTTGGTCTCCTCCCAAAACCCTTGCATCGTCTGCTCATCTATCTTTCGGTATTCTTTCTCGTTAATATTAATTCTTTGAGCATAACTCCCAACTTGCTTTCCGTATTCTTTCGACCACTCACCATCAGGGACATTTAACTTATTAAACTCAAGGTGCATAGGCTTTTTTACTTGAACTCCTTTTGATAGACCACGCCCTTTAGCGATCTGTGTAATCGCGCTAACACCTTGTGATTCATGATCACCTTGGGTAGGGAGAATAGAATTTCCACTTTCGTTAGACATAGTGGCTAGAATTCCTGCAACAAGCACAAAAAAAAGAATTCCTGCATCAAACACCTTCAGTGTGCCGCATCAGAAAATTAACATTCTTAACTAAATTTATGATGAATATAAATCAAATCTTTTGCTCTTCATTTTCACAAACTGGAAGCCCAATCAAGGAATCAATTAGGAAGGGAAAGGACTATGTCGTAAGGACTGATCTTAAGGAGTATTCCGACAAATCGATTAAGCTTCTAACAGAGCCAAACCTTCCTGTTTTCAAAAAAGAAAGTTAGGTCAAGCCAGGCCGAACCTGCAATGATCTACTAATCACGAACTCTTATCTAATACAGAAATAAAAATCCAAAACCAAAATGGTTACACAACAGTAGGATCAAATCAAAAGCATTGAATAATAATACAGGATCAAGTCCAACTTGTACAATACCAAATAAGTCCTGAGAAAATTATTAAATATAATAGGAGTGTCATAAAGGTAGCACACTTATAAGGATTTGAATACTACTGGGCTCATACCCATATCAACCAATAAAAGATTCAATCTACATCTGTAGATTGTATTTCCTTGTACCTTAGTAATCACATATATATTCAACCTGGTTTAGCGGCCATCGAACCATATATAGTTTCTATCAGTAAAAAAATTAAGAAAAATCATGTAAGCCATTGAAACAAAGGTGAAGTTCACAACAGAAACAGAAGCAAGCAATCGAATCAGCAATTATAAACCAATAAGAAGCTCAACAACTTCTGAATTTATCAGCAACTTACTAGCAAAGCCAAGACAGAAAATTCTATCAAGCACATCTCGAAACTGAGAGAAGCATATGAATCACAAAATCAAGCCCAGTAATAAATTAGAAATTAAGATTAATGTATACACAAAACACACAAATTTAGGCACGAGAAATCTGCTCCCGGGGACTCTAAATTCAGGCACGAGAAATCTACACAAAACACACAAATTCGAAATTCATGATTAATGTAACAGAAGGCACGAGCTTTCAATAGGCAGAAAAAGACGAAGAAGAAGTATATAATTAAGATTGATGAAGTTGAGGTCGACGACAACACGAGCAAATTAAAGTGTAGAGTTTAGCAGAATTGGAGAAGTAAAATAGGGTGTCAGATGAGCTTACCAGCGGAATCGGGTGAGGTTGAGGATGGCGTTTTGGTGAAACCTCGAGTGTGTTGTTGATACTTGTTGAAGGGAGTATTAGAGGGAGCTCGGCGAAGGGAGATGAAGTCGGAGCTCGGGAAGACGGAGCTCGGCGAAGACGGATACGAAGAGGAGATGAAGGCGCGGCAGCTGTTTTTTTTTATTAGGGTTGAGCTTATAGAGGCGGGCCTAACACACCCGCCTCTATCAGTATTGGTATAATAGAGGCGGGCCTTACATGCCCGCCTCTATTGGACATACTTATTGAGGCGGGCCTATTAAAGCCCGCCTCAAGACGCTTTAATTGAGGCGGGCTACTTGGCCCGCCTCAATTAGTTATCATTAGAGGCGGGCCTTGCCCTGGCCCGCCTCTAATACTTTAGCGGGAAATGTTTTTTCAGATACTTGTTGAGGTGTATATTAATTTGCCCATCTTAAAAGATGTTTTTGAGGAGTATAAATTAATTATCCGCCTCAAAAACCAAAAAAAGTGATTGCCTAAGTCGTTGTTGAGGCGTATTGAACTATGTACGCCTCTAAAAGGGAGCCTCAAAAAGTGTTTTTTCCACTAGTGCTATACCCAGTGATAACAACAATCACCTAGATGTGGTGACCAAAAAGGAGCAGCCTATGTATCATGATGTTACAACAGAGGCCGAGAAGGATACCAATACGGTGCCTATTGTCAACGAGAAAAACACACCTTTGGCCACACCATCAGTACTGAGTAAGAAGGATGCTTTGGAGACTACGGTGTCACCTTTGGCCCCTCAAGCGGATCAACATAATACCCCATTGATTCCATTCCAAGGAAGTTGTGAGGACCGCACTTCACCTAGCCTTCATCACTATGTGCTCACAATTGAAGGGGGAATCTCTTATCCTTACCTTGTTCTTCATAGTTCTTTTCTCCATGGTTTCTCTATGTCTTTTTTTCCAACTAACCCTAAGTCTATGGAGTATAGTTTGCCTTGTGTGCGCTTTGTTGTGTGTAGGTTACCTCATTAAGCGTCATGGCCGCCACCACTAGCTTTGGCGCCTGCTACACAACCACCATCACCTACGGTGTTATTGCCATTATCTTGGGAGTAGAACTTGTATGCTACGGTGTCATCCATCTCAGCCCACCGCCACGTGTTGAGAACTTGGATGTATGTTGAAGCACTGAAGGAGCCCCCCGACCTTGGAAATTACAACCTTGTGACTCGAGAATATTTCCCACCCTTGCCCCGTGAGGAGACTAGCTATCATCCTCCTAGGAAACGCAAGCTTGATCCGGATGCATCAAGTTCATGGCACAAAGTGAAGAGAATTAGGCACTAAGATTATCATCTCCATGTGCCCAACGATATTCTAATTTATACATCAATGGCTTCACTTTCTTCCTTCTTCACATATTTAGTTTTCGAATCGAGGATGATTCGAGGCCAAGTGGGGAAGAATGATGACTCAGGGCCTGGGTACACTAGGAGGGACTTGGAGATGTTGAATCGAGGGCCGATGGAGGTCTAGAGGACCCTAATTTGGTTACACGAGTCACTTTACCCACATCTTGGCTCACTTCCATACAAGGGATGTTGCATGCTTATCCATAGTTCTATTTTTAAGACTTTCTATTAGTGGCAGTTTATGAGACTGGAAATTTTTGTTTTGTTATTTTTGTATTTCCTAGCTACGCTATATTTAGTATTTACTTTGATCTATTTTTAGTCATAACAATAGCTTAGGAGAATCTAGGGTCGGCCCAATACGGGACGTGCCATCACTTAAGTTTTTATCTTATGTTTTGTCTATTTATACTCTTGTTTTACCTTAATGAAAGTTAGATTGAATTTTGAGAGCAACTTGGGTAAGTTGTTTTCAATATTATTCAATCCAAAACATCCTGTTTCCTAGTAATCATTCATTCCAAAACACTCAAAACATTCGAATCCCTCAAACACACAAACCGGAGATCAATCAACCGAAACCCTAATTCGCGGCAACACATGTGACACGATTGTGCAGTCATCATAACTTTTGATTCCCTTATCGAAACGCTCTGAAAGTTGGAGGGATTAACGTAGACTTCTGGATCTTTACTCTCGCGTTGGAATCACGCAATTCGGAGTTCATATCAGAAAGTTATACTTTTCCAAAGACGGGACCAAAAAACAGAGATTTCTTGTGCGCCAAGGCGAGTTCTTTGCCTTCAAGAACGTGGCAACCAAGGGGTTTCACATCATGACGTGCCCACCCCTATATATACTAACTTAATTTTCTTTAGCTTCTTAATCATGTAATTGCACAGGAACCTGCCCATTAGCCTTGACCATCTCTATTGCGAGATGGTCAAGGCTAATCGGCAGATTCCTGTGCGATTCACTGCTCCTGAGCTTGACGGCGGCACTGTCGTAGGCCATGGGTGCGTTTTCCCTACTCGCATTTCCATCCACGGGGAGAAAGATGGCGTGATCCGATCCTTAGCGAGGGATGTTTTCATGGCTGCTGTTTGTGACGGCATGGAGGCCTTGCCTATACCCAGTGATAACAACAATCACCTAGATGTGGTGACCAAAAAGGAGCAGCCTATGGATCATGATGTTACAACGGAGTCCGAGAGGGATACCAATACGGTGCCTATTGTCAGCGAGAAAAACACACCTTTGGCCACACCATCAGTACCGAGTAATGAGGATGCTTTGGAGACTACAGTGTCACCTTTGGCCCCTCAAGCGGATCAACATAATACCCCATTGATTCCATTCCAAGGAAGTTGTGAGTACCGCACTTCACCTAGCCTTCATCACTATCTGCTCACAATTGAAGGGGGAATCTCTTATCCTTCCCTTGTTCTTCATAATTCTTTTCTCCATGGTTTCTCTATGTCTTCTTTTCCAACTAACCCGAAGTCTTGGGAGTATAGTTTGCCTTGTGTGCGCTTTGTTGTGTGTAGGTTACCTCATCAAGCGTCATGGCCGCCACCACTAGCTTTGGCGCCTGCTGCACAACCACCATCACCTACGGTGTTATTGCCATTATCTTGGGAGTAGAACTTGTATGCTACGGTGTCATCCATCTCAGCCCACCGCCACTTTTTGAGAACTTGGATGTATGTTGAAGCACTGAAGGAGCCCCCCGACCTTGGAAATTACAACCTTGTGACTCGAGAATATTTCCCACCCTTGCCCCGTGAGGAGACTAGCTATCATCCTCCTAGGAAACGCAAGCTTGATCCTGATGCATCAAGTTCATGGCACAAAGTGAAGAGAATTAGGCACTAAGATTATCATCTCCATGTGCTCAATGATATTCTAATTTATACACCCATGGCTTCACTTTCTTCCTTCTTCACATATTTAGTTGTCGAATCGAGGATGATTCGAGGCCAAGTGGGGAAGAATGATGACTCAGGGCATGCGTACACTAGGAGGGACTTGGAGATGTTGAATCGAGGGCCGATGGAGGTCTAGAGGACCCTAATTTGGTTGCACGAGTCACCTTACCCACATCTTGGCTCACTTCCATACAAGGGATGTTGCATGCTTATCCATAGTTCTATTTTTAAGACTTTCTATTAGTGGCAGTTTGTGAGACTAAAAATTTTTGTTTTGCTATTTTTGTTTTTCCTAGCTACACTATATTTAGTATTTACTTTGATCTATTTTTAGTCATAAGAATATCTTAGGAGAATCTAGGGTCGGCCCAAGAGGGGACGTGCCATCACTTAAGTTTCTATCTTATGTTTTGTCTATTTATACTCTTGGAGATGTTGAATCGAGGGCCGATGGAGGTCCAGAGGACCCTAATTTGGTTGCACGAGTCTCCTTACCCACGTCTTGGCTCACTTCCATACAAGGGATGTTACCTTAATGAAAGTTAGATTGAATTTTGAGAGCAACTTGGGTAAGTTGTTTTCAATATTATTCAGTCCAAACCATCCACTTTCCTAGTAATCATTCATTCCAAAACACTCAAAACATTCGAATCCCTCAAACACACCAACCGGAGATCAATCAACCGAAACCCTAATCCGCGGCAGCACCTGCGACACGATTGTTCAGTCGCCGTAACTTTTGATTCCCTTATCCAAACGCTCTGAAATTTGGAGGGATTAACGTAGACTTCTGGATATTTACTCTCGCGTCCGAATCACGCAATTCGGAGTTCGTAGCAGAAAGTTATACTTTTTCAAAGACGGGACCAAAAACAGAGATTTCTTGTGCGCCAAGGCGAGTTCTTTGCCTTCAAGAACGTGGCAACCCAGGGGTTTCACATCATGACGTGCCCACCCCTATATAAACTACGTTAATTTTCTTTAGCTTCATAATCATGTAATCGCACAGGAACCTGCCCATTAGCCTTGACCATCTCTATTGCGAGATGGTCAAGGCTAATCGGCAGATTCCTTTGCGATTCACTGCTCCTGAGCTTGACGGCAGCACTGTCGT
The DNA here is from genome assembly GCA_027886185.1 of Rheum nobile. Lineage (NCBI taxonomy): Eukaryota > Viridiplantae > Streptophyta > Magnoliopsida > Caryophyllales > Polygonaceae > Rheum > Rheum nobile. The sequence continues at coordinate 10,710,325 of WOAB01000027.1, forward strand.
ATGCCATGGGTGCGTTTTCCCTACTCGCATTTTCCCTACTCGCATTTCCATCCACGGGGAGAAAGATGGCGTGATCCAATCCATAGCGAAGGATGTTTTCGTGGCTGCTGCTTGTGACGGCATGGAGGTCATGCCTATACCCAGTGATAACAACAATCATTTAGACGTGGTGACCGAAAAGGAGCAGCCTATGGATCATGATGTTACAACGGAGGCCGAGATGGATACCAATACGGTGCCTATTGTTAGTGAGAAAAACACACCTTTGACCACACCATCAGTACCGAGTAAGGAGGATGCTTTGGAGACTACGGTGTCACCTTTGGCCCCTCAAGCGGATCAACGTAAGACCCCATTGATTCCATTCCAAGGAAGTTCTGAGGACCGCACTTCACCTAGCCTTCATCACTATGTGCTCACAATTGAAGGGGGAATCTCTTATCCTTCCCTTGTTCTTCATAGTTCTTTTCTCCATGGTTTCTCTATGTCTTCTTTTCCAACAAACCCCAAGTCTTGGGAGTATAGTTTTCCTTGTGTGCGCTTTGTTGTGTGTAGGTTACCTCATCAAGCGCCATGGCCGCCACCACTAGCTTTGGCGCCTGCTGCACAACCACCATCACCTACGGTGTTATTGCCATTACCTTGGGACGAGAACTTGGATGCTACGGTGTCATCCATCTCAGCCCACCGCCACTTGTTGAGAACTTGGATTTATGTTGAAGCATTAAAGGAGCCCCCCGACCTTGGAAACTACAACCTTGTGACTCGAGAATATTTCCCACCCTTTCCCCGTGAGGAGACTAGCTATCATCCTCCTAGGAAACGCAAGCTTGATCCTGATGCATCAAGTCTATGGCACAAAGTGAAGAGAATTAGGCACTATGATTATCATCTCCATATGCCCAACGATATTCTAATTTATACACCCATGGCTTCACTTTCTTCCTTCTTCACATATTTATTTGTCGAATCGAGGATGATTCGAGGCCAAGTGGGGGAGAATGATGACTCAGGGCCTGTGTACACTTGGAGGGACTTGGAGATGTTGAATCTAGGGCCGATGGAGGTCCAGAGGACCCTAATTTGGTTGCACAAGCCACCCTTGCCACATCTTGGCTCACTTCCATACAAGGGATGTTGCATGCTTATCCATAGTTCTATTTTAAGACTTTCTATTAGTGGCATTTTGTGAGACTGAAAGTTTTTGTTTTGCTATTTTCGTATTTCCTAGGTACGCTATATTTAGTATTTACTTTGATCTATTTTTAGTCAAAAGAATAGCTTAGGAGAATCTAGGGCCGGCCCAATAGGGGACGTGCTATCACTTTAGTTTATAACTTATGTTTTGTCTATTTATACTCTTGTTTTACCTTAATGAAAGGTAGATTGATTTTTGAGAGCAAATTGGCTAACCTATTTTCAATATTATTCAGTCCAAAACATCCTCTTTCCTAGTAATCATTCATTCCAAAACACTCAAAACATTCGAATCCCTCAAACACACAAACCGGAGATCAATCAACCGAAACCCTAATTCGCGGCAACACCTGCGACACAATTGTGCAGTTGCCGTAACTTTTGATTCCCTTATCCAAACGCTTTGAAATTTGGAGAGATTAACGTAGATTTCTGGATCTTTATTCTCGCGTTGGAATCACTCAATTCGGAGTTCGGAGAAGAACGTTATACTTTGCCAAATACGGGACCAAAAACCGAGATTTCTTGTGCGCCAAGGCGAGTTCTTTGCCTTCAAGAACGTGGCAACCAACGGGTTTCACATCATGACGTGCCCACCCCTATATACACTAGCTTAATTTTCTTTATCTTCTTAATCATGTAATCGCACAGGAACCTACCCATTAGCCTTGACCATCTCTATTGCGAGATGGTCAAGGCTAATCGGCATTTTCCTATGTGATTCACTGCTCCTGATCTTGACGGCGGCACTGTCATAGGCCATGGCCGCGTTTGCCCTACTCGCATTTTCCCTACTCGTATTTCCATCCACGGGGAGAAAGATGGTGTGATCCAATCCTTTGCGAGGGATGTTTTTGTGGCTGCTGCTTGTGACGGCATGGAGGCCTTGCCTATACCCAGTGATAACAACAATCACCTAGACGTGGTGACCGAAAAGGAGCAGCTTATGGATCATGATGTAACAACGGAGGCCGAGACGGGTACCAATACGGTGCCTATTGTCAGCGAGCAAAACACACCTTTGGCCACACCATCAGTATCGAGTAAGGAGCATGCTTTGGAGCCTATGGTGTCTCCTTTGGCCCCTCAAGCGGATCAACATCAGACCCCATTGGTTCCATTCCAAGGAAGTTGTGAGGACCGCACCTTACCTAGCCTTCATCACTATATGCTCACAATTGAAGGGGTAATCTCATATCCATCCCTTGTTCTTCATAGTTCTTTTCTCTATGGTTTCTCTATGTCTTCTTTTCCTACTAACCCCAAGTCTTGGGAGTATAGTTTGCCTTGTGTGCGCTTTGTTGTGTGTAGGTTACTGATAATAGGTTTTCGTCGTGTAAAAACTGCTATGCAAAATATCCAAACAAACCCTAAACCGTAGTCCTAGGTAAGTAAAGGTCGAACCCACAGGGAGGCGGATTCTATCTCAATATGCAAGTTATGCGTCAATCCAAAGTAACCAAAGGGGGGTTTTGTGAGTTTTGTAAGTTCTAAACATGCAAAAGGTAAACAAGCTAAAGAGTTGTGAAATCAGTGAAGAGAAAAACACTTAGTCAAACAACATCCACTATTCGTATGACAAGTTTATCATAGATACTCATTCAAAATCTCATGCAATGGTGATTCCAATTCCTTTTCAGATATAACTAATAGCACAACCAGATACTATTAGCACTAACTAATTAAACAACCCTGAAACTATCAAGATTCAGTTTAACAGCAGCCTTACGGATAGGAATATAGTTGGATACAATTCTAGCATAAAACAACCAGCTTTTATCCTAGAATGTAAATCAGTTCTCTTCTGCATAAGACTAGCACAACCAGATACTAGTACGATGCAGTTTCTACTCTGAAATAGATATGCTCAACCAGTAACAATCTAGATCTAGCAATCAATCAATAACAACAAACCCTAGATGCGTCCAAATAGAGATTATCAATATCAGTCATAAACAACTTAAGCAAGAGAATAGATAAAAACCATGCAATAGATTAAGAACGAGAATCTCACAACTAAATCCAAACGAAAGCTTCAGTGTCTGACTAAGCCAAGGGGACTTAGTTCTTCATAGGTTTGTAGCAAAAACTCCAAAACTCTAGAATGAACGAACGATTCCTGGAACTAATTAACTAAAGAGTGTTTTAACCTAGTTCTAAAAAGTCTGTAAAAAAAATTAATAGAATAATAATAAAATAATGACAAAGATAAGCAAATCAAATCCGTAACAAACGAATTGACTTGCTTCCTCCAAGTTGGCCCATCTCTAGCACATTCTCCGCCCATTCCAAGCTTCCACATGCGCTGACGTCATGGCGACATCATGCTCCATCTCATCACTCCATTTCAGCTTCATGTGATGCGCCAGAGTTTCTTCACGTGGGTTGGGCCGAGCTTCTTCATTCCAGCTGCTTCACATGGGCTTAAGTTCAATTTGGGCTTCTTACTTTAATATTTGCTGGTTCGTCTAATTAACTTAATGGCCCACTTATCAGCTTAACACAATCAGCCATTTAAATCCCGCGAACAAGTCCATAAATCCGCTAAACTCGGTAAATACCTGAAATGTCATAAAAACTTGTGTAGACATCGAAATCCAATAAAACTACAAAACAAACTAAATACGAGAAATATGCATATGCAAACTACCGAATTTATGCCTAAATGCATGCCCTAAACATGTATGAAATGGATGCTATCAGTTACCTCATCAAGCGCCATGGCCGCCAAAACTAACTTTGGCGCCTGCTGCACAACCACCATCACCTACGTTGTTATTGCCATTACCTTGGGAGGAGAACTTGGATGCTACAGTGTCATCCATCTCAGCCCACAGCCACTTGTTGAGAACTTGGATGTATGTTGAAGCATTGAAGGAGCACCCCGACCTTGGAAACTAGAAACCTTGTGACTCGAGAATATTTCCCACCCTTGCCCCGTGAGGAGACTAGCTATCATCCTCCTAGGAAACGCAAGCTTGATCCTGATGCATCAAGTTCATGGCACAAAGTGAAGAGAATTAGGGACTATGATGATCATCTCCATGTGCCCAACGATATTCTAATTTATACACCCATGGCTTCACTTTCTTCCTTCTTCACATCTTTACTTGTCGAATCGAGGACGATTCGAGGCCAAGTGGGGGAGAATGATGACTCGAGGCCTGCGTACACTTGGAGGGACTTGGAGATGTTGAATCGAGGGCCGATGGAGGTCCAGAGGACCATAATTTGGTTGCACGAGCCACCTTAGCCACATCTTGGCTCACTTCCATACAAGGGATGTTGCATGCTTATCCATAGTTATATTTTTAAGACTTTCTATTAGTAGCAGTTTGTGAGACTGAAAGTTTTTGTTTTACTATTTTTGTATTTCCTAGCTACGCTATATTTAGTATTTACTTTGATCTATTTTTACTCATAAGAATAGCTTAGGAGAATCTAGGGCCGGCCCAATAGGGGACGTGCCATCACTTTATTTTCTATCTTATGTTTTGTCTATTTATACTCTTGTTTTACCTTAATGAAAGGTAGATTGAATTTTGAGAGCAAATTGGCTAACTTGTTTTCAAGATTATTCAGTACAAAACATCCTCTTTCCTAGTAATCATTCATTCCAAAACACTCAAAACATTCGAATCCCTCGAACACACAAACCGGAGATCAATCAACCGATACCCTAATTTGCGGCAACACATGCGACACGATTGTGCAGTCGCCGTAACTTTTGATTCTCTTATCCACACGCTCTGAAATTTGGAGGGATTAACGTAGACTTCTAGATCTTTATTCTCGCGTTGGAATCACTTAATTCTGAGTTCGGAGCAGAAAGTGATAATTTGCCAAAGACGGGACGCAACCAAGGGGTTTCACATCATGACGTGCCCACCCCTATTTATACCAGCTTAATTTTCTTTAGCTTCTTAATCATGTAATCGCACAGGAACCTGCCCATTAGCCTTGACCATCTCTATTGCGAGATGGTCAAGGCTAATCGGCAGATTCCTATGCGATTCACTGCTCCTGAGCTTGACGGAGGCACTGTCGTAGGCCATGGCCGCGTTTTCCCTACTCGCATTTTCCCTACTCGCATTTCCATCCATGGGGAGAAAGATGGCGTGATCCAATCCTTAGCGAGGGATGTTTTCATGGGTGCTGCTTGTGACAGCATGGAGGCCTTGCCTATACCTAGTGATAACAACAATCACCTAGATGTGGTGACCAAAAAGGAGCAGCCTATGGATCATGATGTTACAACGTAGGCCGAGACGGATACCAATACGGTGCCTATTGTCAGCGAGGAAAGCACACCTTTGGCCACACCATCAGTACCGAGTAAGGAGGATGCTTTGGAGACTACGGCATTTCCATTGGCCCCTCAAGTGGAACAACACCAGACCCCATTGGTTCCATTCCAAGGAAGTTGTGAGGACCGCACTTCACCTAGCTCTCATCACTATGTGCTCACAATTAAAGGGGGAATCTCATATCCTTCCCTTGTTCTTCATAGTTCTTTTCTCCATGGTTTCTCTATGTCTTCTTTTCCTACTAACCCCAAGTCTTGGGAGTATAGTTTGCCTTGTGTGCACTTTGTTGTGTGTAGGTTACCTCATCAAGCGCCATGGCCGCCACCACTAGCTTTGGCGCCTGCTGCACAACCACTATCACCTATGGTGTTTTTTCCATTATCTTGGAAGGAGAACTTGGATGCTATGGTGTCATCCATCTCAGCCCACCGCCACTTGTTGAGAACTTGGATGTATGTTTAGGCACTGAAGGAGCCCCCCGACCTTAGAAATTACAACCTTGTGACTTGAGAATATTTCACACCCTTGCCCCGTGAGAAGACTAGCTATCATCCTCCTACAAAACGCAAGCTTGATCCTGATGCATCAAGTTCATGGCACAAAGTGAAGAGAATTAGGGACTATGATTATCATCTCCATGTGCCCAACGATATTCTATGTTATACACCCATGGCTTCACTTTCTTCCTTCTTCACATCTTTACTCGTCAAATCGAGGACGATTCGAGGCCAAGTGGGGGAGAATGATGACTCGGGGCCTGCGTACACTTGGAGGGACTTGGAGATGTTGAATCGTGGGCCGATGGAGGTCCAGAGGACCCTAATTTGGTTGCACGAGCCACCCTTGCCACATCTTGGCTCACTTCCATACAAGGGACGTTGTATGCTTATACATAGTTCTATTTTAAGAATTTCTATTAGTGGCAATTTGTGAGACTGAAAGTTTTTGTTTTGCTATTTTCGTATTTACTAGCTACGCTATATTGAGTATTTACTTTGATCTATTTTTAGTCATAAGAGTAGCTTAGGAGAATCTAGGGCCGGCCCAATAGGGGACGTGCCATCACTTTAGTTTCTATCTTATGTTTTGTCTATTTATACTCTTGTTTTACCTTAATGAAAGGTAGATTGAATTTTGAGAGCAAATTGGCTAACTTGTTTTCAAGATTATTCAGTCCAAAACATCCTCTTTCCTAGTAATCATCCATTCCAAAACACTCAAAACATTCGAATCCCTCAAACACACAAACCGGAGATCAATCAACAGAAACCCTAATTCCTAATTCACGGCAACACCTGCGACACTATTGTACAGTAGCCGTAACTTTTGATTCTCTTATCCAAACGCTTTGAAATTTGGGGGGATTAACGTAGACTTCTGGATCTTTATTCTCGCGTTGGAATCACTCAATTCGGAGTTCGGAACATAAAGTTATACTTTGCCAAAGACGGGAACACAAACAGAGATTTCTTGTGTGCCAAGGCGAGTTCTTTGCCTTCAAGAACGTGGCAACCAAGGGGTTTCACATCATGACGTGCCCACCCCTATATATACTAGATTAATTTTCTTTAGCTTCTTAATCATGTAATCGCACAAGAACCTGCCCATTAGCCTTGACCATCTCTATTGCGAGATGGTCAAGGCTAATCGGCATATTCCTGTGCGATTCACTGCTCCTGAGCTTGACGACGGCACTGTTGTAGGCCATGCCCACGTTTGCCCTACTCGCATTTCCATCCACAAGGAGAAAGATGGCGTGATCCAATCCTTTGCGAGGGATGTTTTCGTTGTTGTTGCTTGTGACGGCATGGAGGCCTTGCCTATACCCAGTGATAACAACAATCACCTAGACGTGGTGACTGAAAAGGAGCAGCCTATGGATCATGATGTTACAATGTAGGCCGAGATGGATACCAATACGGTGCCTATTGTCAGCGAGGAAAATAAACCTTTGGCCACACCATCAGTACCGAGTAAGGAGGATGCTTTGGAGACTACGGCATTTCCATTGGCCCCTCAAGTGGAACAACACCAGACCCCATTGGTTCCATTCCAAGGAAGTTGTGAGGACCGCACTTCACCTAGCTCTCATCACTATGTGCTCACAATTAAAGGGGGAATCTCATATCCTTCCCTTGTTCTTCATAGTTCTTTTCTCCATGGTTTCTCTATGTCTTCTTTTCCTACTAACCCCAAGTCTTGGGAGTATAGTTTGCCTTGTGTGCGCTTTGTTGTGTGTAGGTTACCTCATCAAGCGCCATGGCCGCCACCACTAGCTTTGGTGCCTGCTGCACAACCACCATCAGCTATGGTGTTATTGCCATTATCTTGGGAGGAGAACTTGGATGCTACGGTGTCATCCATCTCAGCCCACCGCCACGTGTTGAGAACTTGGATGTATGATGAAGCACTGAAGGAACCCCCCGACCTTAGAAATTACAACCTTGTAACTTGAGAATATTTCACACCCTTGCCGCGAGAAGAGACTAGCTATCATCATCCTACGAAACGCAAGCTTGATCCTGATGCATCAAGTTCATGGCACAAAGTGAAGAGAATTAGGAACTATGATTATCATCTCCATGGCCCAACGATATTCTATTTTATACACCCATGGCTTCACTTTCTTCCTTCATCACATCTTTACTCGTCGAATCGAGGACGATTCGAGGCCAAGTGGGGGAGAATGATGACTCGGGGCCTGCATACACTTGGAGGGACTTGGAGATGTTGAATCGTGGGCCGATGGAGGTCTAGAGGCCCTAATTTGGTTGCACGAGCCACCCTTGCCACATCTTGGCTCACTTCCATACAAGGGATGTTGCATGCTTATCCATAGTTCTATTTTAAGAATTTCTATTAGTGGCAATTTGTGAGACTGAAAGTATTTTGTTTTGCTATTTTCGTATTTACTAGCTACGCTATATTGAGTATTTACTTTGATCTATTTTTAGTCATAAGAGTAGCTTAGGAGAATCTAGGGCCGGCCCAATAGGGGACGTGCCATCACTTTAGTTTATATCTTATATTTTGTCTATTTATACTCTTGTTTTACCTTAATGAAAGGTAGATTGAATTTTGAGAGCAAATTGGCTAACTTGTTTTCAAGATTATTCAGTCCAAAACATCCTCTTTCCTAGTAATCATCCATTCCAAAACACTCAAAACATTCGAATCCCTCAAACACACAAACCGGAGATCAATCAACAGAAACCCTAATTCCTAATTCACGGCAACACCTGCGACACTATTGTACAGTAGCCGTAACTTTTGATTCTCTTATCCAAACGCTTTGAAATTTGGAGGGATTAACGTAGACTTCTGGATCTTTACTCTCACGTTGGAATCACTCAATTCGGGGTTCGGAACAGAAAGTTATACTTTGCCAAAGACGGGAACAAAAACAGAGATTTCTTGTGCGCCAAGGCGAGTTCTTTGCCTTCAAGAACGTGGCAACCAAGGGGTTTCACATCATGACGTGCCCACCCCTATATATACTAGATTAATTTTCTTTAGCTTCTTAATCATGTAATCGCACAAGAACCTGCCCATTAGCCTTGACCATCTCTATTGCGAGATGGTCAAGGCTAATCGGCATATTCCTGTGCGATTCACTGCTCCTGAGCTTGACGACGGCACTGTTGTAGGCCATGCCCGCGTTTGCCCTACTCGCATTTGCCCTACTCGCATTTCCATCCACGGGGAGAAAGATGGCGTGATCCAATCCTTTACGAGGGATGTTTTCGTTGTTGTTGCTTGTGACGGCATGGAGGCCTTGCCTATACCCAGTGATAACAACAATCACCTAGATGTGGTGACCGAAAAGGAGCAGCCTATGGATCATGATGTTACAACGTAGGCCGAGATGGACACCAATACGGTGCCTATTGTCATCGAGGAAAATACACCTTTGGCCACACCATCAGTACCGAGTAAGGAGGATGCTTTGGAGACTACGGCATTTCCATTGGCCCCTCAAGAGGATCAACACCAGACCCCATTGGTTCCATTCCAAGGAAGTTGTGAGGACCGCACTTCACCTAGCTCTCATCACTTTGTGCTCACAGATAAAGGGGGAATCTCATATCCTTCCCTTGCTCTTCATAGTTCTTTTCTCCATGGTTTCTCTATGTCTTCTTTTCCTACTAACCCCAAGTCTTGGTAGTATAGTTTGCCTTGTGTGCGCCACCACTAGCTTTGGTGCCTGCTGTACAACCACCATCACCTACGGTGTTATTGCCATTATCTTGGGAGGAGAACTTGGATGCTACGGTGTCATCCATCTCAGCCCACCACCACGTGTTGAGAACTTGGATGTATGTTGAAGCACTGAATGAGCCCCCCGACCTTGGAAATTACAACCTTGTGACTTGAGACTATTTCACACCCTTGCCCCGTGAAGAGACTAGCTATCATCCTCCTACGAAACGCAAGCTTGATCCTGATGCATCAAGTTCATGGCACAAAGTGAAGAGAATTAGGGACTGTGATTATCATCTCCATGTGCCCAACAATATTCTAATTTATACACCCATGGCTTCACTTTATTCCTTCTTCACATCTTTACTCGTCGAATCGAGGACGATTCGAGGCCAAGTGGGGGAGAATGATGACTCGGGGCCTGCGTACACTTGGAGGGACTTGGAGATGTTGAATCGTGGGCCGATGGAGGTCCAGAGGACCCTAATTTGGTTGCACGAGCCACCCTTGCCAAATCTTGGCTCACTTCCATAAAAGGGATGTTGCATGCTTATCCATAGTTCTATTTTAAGAATTTCTATTAGTGGCAATTTGTGAGACTGAAAGTTTTTGTTTTGCTATTTTCGTATTTACTAGCTACGCTATATTTAGTATTTACTTTGATCTATTTTTAGTCATAAAAATAGCTTTGGAGAATCTTGGGCCGGCCCAATAGGGGACGTGCCATCACTTTAGTTTCTATCTTATGTTTTGTCTATTTATACTGTTGTTTTACCTTAATGAAAGGTAGATTGAATTTTGAGACCAAATTGGCTAACTTGTTTTCAAGATTATTCAGACCAAAACATCCTATTTCCTAGTAATCATTCATTCCAAAACACTCAAAACATTCGAATCCCTCGAACAACAAACCGGAGATCAATCAACCGAAAACCTAATTCGCGGCAACACCTGCGACACGATTGTGCAGTCGCTGTAACGTTTGATTCTCTTTTTCAAACGCTCTGAAATTTGGAGGGATTAACGTAGACTTCTGGATCTTTGTTTTCGCGTTGGAATCACTCCATTCTGAGTTCGGAGCAAAAAGTTATACTTTTCCAAAGACGGGACCAAAAACAGAGATTTCTTGTGCGTCAAGGCGAGTTCTTTGCCTTCAAGAACATGGCAACCAAGGGGTTTCACATCATGACGTGCCCACCCCTATATATACTAGCTTAATTTTCTTTAGCTTCTTAATCATGTAATCGCACAATAACCTGCCCATTAGCCTTGACCATCTCTATTGCGAGATGGTCAAGGCTAATCGGCATATTCATGTGCGATTCACTGCTCCTGAGCTTGATGACGGCACTGTTGTATACCATGCCCGCGTTTGCCCTACTCGCATTTTCCCTACTCGCATTTCCATCCATGGGGAGAAAGATGGCGTGCTCCTGAGCTTGACGGCGGCACTATCATAGGCCATGGCCGCGTTTGCCCTACTCGCATTTTCCCTACTCGCATTTCCATCCACGGGGAGAAAGTTGGCGTGATCCAATCCTTTGTGAGGGATGTTTTCGTAATTGTTGGTTGTGACGGCATGGAAGCCTTGCCTATACCCAGTGATAACAACAATCACCTAGACGTGGTGACCGAAAAGGAGAAGCCTATGGATCATGATCTTACAATGTAGGCTGAGACGGATACCAATACGGTGCCTATTGTCAGCGAGGAAAACACACCTTTGGCCACACCATCAGTACCGAGTAAGGAGGATGGTTTGGAGACTATGGCGTTTCCTTTGGCCCCTCAAGCGGATCAACAATAGACCCCATTAGATCCATTCCAAGGAAGTTGTGAGGACCGCACTTCACCTAGCTCTCATCACTATGTGCTCAAAATTAAAAGGGGGATCTTATATCCTTCCCTTGTTCTTCATAGTTCTTTTCTCCATGGTTTCTCTATGTATTATTTTCCTATTAACCCCAAGTCTTGGGAGTATAGTTTGCCTTGTGTGCGCTTTGTTGTGTGTAGGTTACCTTATCAAGCGCCATGGCCGCCACCACTAGCTTTGGCGCCTGCTGCACAACCACCATCACCTACGGTGTTATTTCCATTTCCTTGGGAGGAGAACTTGGATGCTACAGTGTCATCCATCTCAGCCCACCGCCACTTGTTGAGAACTTGGATGTATGTTAAACCACTGAAGGAGCACCCCGACCTTGGAAATTACAACCTTGTGACTTGAGAATATTTCCCACCCTTGCCCCGTGAGGAAACTAGCTATCATCCTCCTACGAAACGCAAGCTTGATCCTTATGCATCAAGTTCATGGCACAAAGTGAAGAGAATTAGGGACTATGATTATCATCTCCATGTGCCCAAAGATATTCTAATTTATACACCCATGGCTTCACTTTCTTCCTTCTTTACATCTTTACTCGTCGAATCGAGGATGATTCGAGGCCAAGTGGGGGAGAATGATGACTCGGGGCCTGCGTACACTTGGAGGGACTTGGAGATGTTGAATCGTGGGCAGATGGAGGTCCAGAGGACCCTAATTTGGTTGCACGAGCCACCCTTGCCACATCTTGCCTCACTTCCATACAAGGGATGTTGCATGCTTATCCATAGTTCTATTTTACGACTTTCTATTAGTGGCAGTTTGTGAGACTGAATGTTTTTGTTTTGCTATTTTTGTATTTCCTAGCTACGCTATATTTAGTATTTACTTTGATCTATTTTTAGTCATAAGAGTAGCTTAGGAGAATCTAGGGCCGGCCCAATAGGGGACGTGCCATCACTTTAGTTTCTATCTTATGTTTTGTCTATTTATACTCTTGTTTTACCTTAATGAAAGGTAGATTGAATTTTGAGAGCAAATTGGCTAACTTGTTTTCAAGATTATTCAGTCCAAAACATCCTCTTTCCTAGTAATCATTCATTCCAAAACACTCAAAACATTCGAATCCCTCAAACACACAAACCGGAGATCAATCAACCGAAACACTAATTCCTAATTCGCGGCAACACCTGCGACACAGTTGTGCAGTAGCCGTAACTTTTGATTCAATAAATCCAAACGCTCTGAAATTTGGAGGGATTAACGTAGACTTCTGGATCTTTATTCTCGCGTTGGAATCACTCAATTCGGAGTTCGGAACAGAAAGTTATACTTTGCCAAAGACGGGAACAAAAACAGAGATTTCTTGTGCGCCAAGGCGAGTTCTTTGCCTTCAAGAACGTGGCAACCAAGGGGTTTCACATCATGACGTGCCCATCCCTATATATACTAGATTAATTTTCTTTAGCTTCTTAATCATGTAATCGCACAAGAACCTGCCCATTAGCCTTGACCATCTCTATTGCGAGATGGTCAAGGCTAATCGGCATATTCCTGTGCGATTCACTGCTCCTGAGCTTGACGACGGCACTGTTGTAGGCCATGGCTGCGTTTGCCCTACTCGCATTTTCCCTACTCACATTTCCATCCACGGAGAGAAAGATGGCATGATCTAATCCTTTGCGAGGGATGTTTTCGTTGTTGTTGCTTGTGACGGCATGGAGGCCTTGCCTATACCCAGTGATAACAACAATCACCTAGACGTGGTGACCGAAAAGGAGCAGCCTATGGATCATGATGTTACAACGTAGGCCGAGATGGATACCAATACGGTGCCTATTGTTAGCGAGGAAAATACACCTTTGGCCACACCATCAGTACCGAGTAAGGAGGATGCTTTGGAGACTACGGCATTTCCATTGGCCCCTCAAGCGGATCAACACCAGACCCCATTGGTTCCATTCCAAGGAAGTTGTGAGGACCGCACTTCACCTAGCTCTCATCACTATGTGCTCACAATTAAAGGGGGAATCTCATATCCTTCCCTTGTTCTTCATAGTTCTTTTCTCCATGGTTTCTCTATGTCTTCTTTTCCTACTAACCCCAACTCTTGGGAGTATAGTTTGCCTTGTGTGCGCTTTGTTGTGTGCAGGTTACCTCATCAAGCTCCATGGCCGCCACCACTAGCTTTGGCGCCTGCTGTACAACCACCATCACCTACGGTGTTATTGCCATTATCTTGGGAGGAGAACTTGGATGCTACGGTGTCATCCATCTTAGCCCACCGCCATGTGTTGGGAACTTGGATGTATGTTGAAGCACTGAAGGAGCCCCCTGACCTTGGAAATTACAACCTTGTGACTTGAGAATATTTCACGAAACGCAAGCTTGATCCTGATGCATCAAGTTCATGGCACAAAGTGAAGAGAATTAGGGACTATGATTATCATCTCCATGTGCCCAACGATATGCTAATTTATACACCCATGGCTTCACTTTCTTCCTTCTTCACATCCTTACTCGTCGAATCGAGGATGATTCGAGGCCAAGTGGGGGAGAATGATGACTCGGGGCCTGCGTACACTTGGAGGGACTTGGAGATGTTGACTCGTGGGCCGATGGAGGTCCAGAGGACCCTAATTTGGTTGCACGAGCCACCCTTGTCACATCTTGCCTCACTTCCATACAAGGGTTGTTGCATTCTTATCCATAGTTCTATTTTTAAGACTTTCTATTAGTGGCAGTTTGTGAGACTGGATGTTTTTTTTTTTGCTATTTTTGTATTTCCTAGCTACGCTATATTTAGTATTTACTTTGATCTATTTTTAGTCATAAGAGTAGCTTAGGAGAATCTTGGGCCGGCCCAATAGGGGACGTGCCATCACTTTAGTTTCTATCTTGTGTTTTGTCTATTTATACTCTTGTTTTTTTTTTGTTAATGGTAAGTATATTAACAAAAAGGGAGAATTACACCCAAGAGCAAGTCCCAAAGAACTTCTCAAAACCTCATAAGCTAAAACAACCCTTTACACCAAATTAACTCCTATTAGAGCATAAGAAGCCTACTAAGGACAGTATCCCTTCCATTACCCTGCTTACATCTGATTTTTAACCGAAATTTACACTCAGAAATCACCTCAGTTACACAACTATTGATGCAAACTTTCTTATGGTTAAAGGCCACATCATTCCTCAACCTCCAAATGAAGTAGATAGTTGCATTAATGGCCAAACAGACCCCCTGCAGTCTAAGAGACTTCAGATTTCTCCCTCTAGACAACTAGTTCAGCCAATCATTTAAAGACTGCTTCCACACAACAACTTTCTGCCACTGCAAAATTCTCTTCAGAATTGCACAAGAGATTCTACATCGCCACCAAATATGCTCCTCAGATTCTGTAGCTGCCTCACAAAGCACACATGTGGACGATGGAATCATGCCCCATTTCATCAGCTTATCCTTGGTTGGAAGTCTACCAAGCACAGCCAGCCAGGAGATAAAGGACCACTTCTTAGGCTGAATTCCCTTCCACAAAATCTTCCATTTCTGCTCAACAGTCTCCTTGGTCCTGAGCATATCATAAACAATTTGACAGTTCATCTTACCACCTCTTTTCCTGATCTTAGAGAACTCCATGTTCCTCTCAGCAGCACTCAGAGAAGGATCATTATCAATCATCAGAGAGTGTACCAATTCATCCTTAATTCTAAGTAGCACCCTCCAAATCCAGGAGTCTCCTTGCTTTTCCACCCTATGCCACAGATCACAACCATTGAGCAACATATCTCTAGCCCAGGTAGTCCATAAATTACTCTTCCTCTCCTGTATCTCAAAAACTAGCTTAAACAAAAGAGTTTTGTTCCAAGCAAGTATCTCTTTAATGCCCACACCACCCTCATCAAAAGGTCTACAAACCTTGCTCGAAGCAACAAGGTTCCTTTTTCCTTCACTCTTCCCAGTCCAAAGAAAGGATCTACATATAGCTGTAATTCTAGTTACAACCTCCTCAGGGAACAGCAAAGCCTGTGACCAAAAGCTAAGCATGCCTCCAATCACAGCCTTCAGAATTTGCAATCTACCAGCATAGGAGAGGTTCTTACATGTCCAGCTCTGAACTTTCCCCACAATCCTCTGGATTATAGAAGCATAATCACCTACTTGCACCTTTTTAGCATGCAAAGGGAGCCCCAAGTACTTGATAGGGAGGGTTCCTTGGCTAAAACAAATGGCTCTCAATAATTCAAACTTTACAGCCTCAGACACACCACCAAAGAACACTTCACTTTTCTGAGCATTGATCTTTAAACCAGATTCCTCTCCAAATTCATCCAACACTCTCTTTATCACACAGATAGATGGCAGCTCAGCTTTACAGAAGATAAGCAAATCATCAGCAAAAGCAAGGTCTACCAAACTCAACCTCTTGCACTTAGGATGAAATTTAAACTCAGGTGATTTACATTCCCTTTTGAATTTCCTACTCAGCATTTCCATCACAATCACAAATAAGAATGGTGACATAGGATCCCCCTGCCTTAAACCTCTAGCCCCAGAGACAAAACCCTTAGGTTCCCCATTGATCAGAAAGGAAAATTTAGGAGTCCTCACACATGTCATAACCCAAGAAATAAGCTGTGCAGGGAAGTTAAGGTAAATCATTGCATACTCAAGAAATTCCCAGCTCACACAATCATAAGCCTTCATAATATCCACTTTGATCATACACCTTGGAGATTTATCAGCTTGCAAATAGGTATGAATCAGATCCTGAGCAATAACTGAGTTGTGAACAAGATTCCTTCTTGGAACAAAGGCACCCTGCCCCAGAGAAATCACTGCATCCAACTGCCCTCGAATCCTCACAGCCAGGATCTTGGTGATCATTTTAAACACAACATTACAACACGAAATGGGCCTAAAGTCCTTCACAAAAAGAGGCTTCTCTATCTTAGGAATAATAGAGACAAAGGTTGTGTTTAATTGTTTAAGAAGCTGCCCAGTTATGAAGAATTCCTTCACTGCTCCACATATATCATCTGAGATAACATCCCAAGCTTCTTTAAAAAATTTACTGCCAAAGCCATTCGGACCTGGTGACTTGGAACTATGAATATCATGCAGAGCACTCTTAATATCACCATTAGAGGGAATCCTGCAAAGCATTACTTCCTGATCATCCATCAGAATCCCACCCTCAAAGTTACAAAAATTAGGAGCAACTGTAAAAACAGTCTTCCCAAAAAGATTGACATAAAACTCAACAATCTCAGCAGCAATCTCCTCATGATTCTCCAGAATCTGACCATTAGCATTATGGAGCAAATGTATAGCATTTATGGACCTTCTAGCTTTAATGCTCCTATAAAATAAAGAAGAAGTCTCCTCTCCAAGTTTCACCCAATCCACTTTAGATTGTTGAAGAAGCATCTTATCCCTTTGCTTTCTTCTCAATATCAAGTTTTGCTTGGCATTCCTGACTGCCTCCTGCTTACTTTCACAAAAATAGTCATTCTGTAAAGCATGGAAAGCATCTTCAAACACAGCCTCGCTATCAGCAATCATGCCATTCATATCTCCATACTTATTTTTACTCCAATCTTTCAATCTCATCTTAACTGCCTTCAGCTTCTGAACAACTTGGAACTGAAGAGTGCCATCAATCCTTCTATCCCAAACTTCCTTCACAAGTGCTTTAAACTCCCCATCCAAGCACCAAGCATTCTTAAATCTGAATGGAATTTTCCTAATAGGTGATCTAAGTTCAATCAGCAAGATTACAGGTGAATGATCAGATTCATCAGGAACATCAAAGACAGCATTAGAGCCTCCAATCATACCTCTCCAATCATCACTCATAATAATTCTGTCCAGCTTACAGGCAACCCTCTCATCCCCTTTTCTTTGATTGTCCCAAGTAAAGACAGCACCTGCATACTCTAAGTCAGACAACTTACATTGACTCAACAGAGTTTCCAGCTCCTCAAAGCTAGATTGAGGCAACTTATTCATGGAGATTCTCTCAGCTTCTTCCAAAACACAATTAAAATCACCCATAACCACCCAAGGAAGAGAACAATTCCCTGCAACATTATCAATCTTCTGCCATAGTCTTTTCCTCTCACTTCTCTGGTTACTTGCATAAACAAAGATAATAACAAATTGCTGCAAGAACCCACAAATTCTAACCTTGCATTGAATGAATTGATCACCCCAATCCTCACAAGTGATCTGAGCAAGGGCAGGGTTCCAACTTATCCAGATTCTCCCCTTATGATCATTAGTAGCATTAGTAAGATAATCCCAGCCTTTCAACAGCTTAGTAGAGATCGACTTTTCCTTACACTTATCAATCTTAGTTTCCAGCAAACCAATAATCGAGATCTTCATCTTAGCAATATACCTATTAATTCTCCTTATTGCTTGAACTCCATTACATCCTCTGGAGTTCCACGAGCAGATTTTGACTTTATCCATGATTGCCAATATCAGAGCTGCTACAACCCCCAATTTCTGTAACAAGAGCTTCAAACTGATTGGGTGAGACAACACAAGGAGGGACCAAATTGACCCCCATATCAGTCTGCCGTTCCCTTATGTTGCTTGGAGAAGCAGATCTAGTCTTCCTACGGTTGATTTCTCTCCATTCAACCTTGTTATCTTGAGCAATAGTCTTCCCTTTCCTGACAATCATCTCATCCTTCTCCTGAACTGTGTCTGTACTATTCTCAGTAACCTTACTAAGCTCTATCTGTTCCTTCATCTTTCCTTGCTCTTGCACTCCATTCACTTTTTTCTCCTTCTTCTGTTTAGTCACACCACAATTATCATAGCCATGACCAAACACATTGCATTTAAAACATCTTCTGGGAATCCATTCAAACTCCACCCTCTGAGCATAGACTTTATCATCATAACCCTCTAGAATAACCTCCTTCCTTTTAGAGTCATGCACAGAGACATCCACAAGCATCCGAGCATAAGACATCCATTTCTGAGAACTAGAAATCTCATCAAGGCAGAGCGGCGTCCCTATCATACTCCCCATCACACTAAGCATATGGTTTGAAAACAGGATTGGGGCGATATCATGAATCCTAACCCAAACTGGCAAAGTATCAAAGCTATCCCAGTCCACCTTCACCCCTGGAATCCATTGTTTAAGAACAAAAGGTTTAAATCCAGCAACCATCCAAGGACCATGTTATAACACCCATTCCATATCAGTTTTGCTCTTAAACTGAATCAACCACACTCCATTCCCCTTGAGATGGAGTTTAGGCTCCTCAACTTTCCATTGAGCACGAATGAAAGCTAAGACAGAGGAAAAGGACCATCCATCGCCCACTATGACCTCCATCAGATTGATACTCTTGTTTTACCTTAATGAAAGGTAGATTGAAATTTGAGAGCAAATTGGCTAACTTGTTTTCAAGATTATTCAGTACAAAACATCCTCTTTCCTAGTAATCATTCATTCCAAAACACTCAAAATATTCGAATCCCTCAAACACACAAACCGGAGATCAATCAACCGAAACCCTAATTCGCGGCAACACCTGCAACACGATTGTGCAGTAGCCATAACTTTTGATTCTCTTATCCAAACGCTCTGAAATTTGGAGGGATTAACGTAGACTTCTGGATATTTATTTTCACGTTGGAATCACTCAATTCGGAGTTCGAAACAGAAAGTTATACTTTGCCAAAGACGGGAACAAAAACAGAGATTTCTTGTGCGCCAAGGCGAGTTCTTTGCCTTCAAGAACGTGGCAACCAAGGGGTTTCACATAATGACGTGCCCACCCCTATATATACTAGATTAATTTTCTTTAGATTCTTAATCATGTAATCGCACAAGAACCTGCCCATTAGCCTTGACCATCTCTATTGCGAGATGGTCAAGGCTAATCGGCATATTCCTGTGCGATTCACTGCTCCTGAGCTTGACGACGGCACTGTTGTAGGCCATGGCCGCGTTTGCCCTACTCGCATTTTCCCTACTCACATTTCCATCCACGGGGAGAAAGATGGCGTGATCCAATCCTTTGCGAGGGATGTTTTCGTTGTTGTTGCTTGTGACGGCATGGAGGCCTTGCCTATACCCAGTGAAAACAACAATCACCTAGACGTGGTGACCGAAAAGGAGCAGCCTATGGATCATGATGTTACAACATAGGCCGAGATGGATACCAATACGGTGCCTATTGTCAGCGAGGAAAATACACCTTTGGCCACACCATCAGTACCGAGTAAGGAGGATGCTTTGGAGACTACGGCATTTCCATTGGCCCCTCAAGCGGATCAACACCAGACCCCATTGGTTCCATTCCAAGGAAGTTGTGAGGACCGCACTTCACCTAGCTCTCATCACTATGTGCTCACAATTAAAGGGGGAATCTCATATCCTTCCCTTGTTCTTCATAGTTCTTTTCTCCATGGTTTCTCTATGTCTTCTTTTCCTACTAACCCCAAGTCTTGGGAGTATAGTTTGCCTTGTGTGCGCTTTGTTGTGTGTAGGTTACCTCATCAAGCTCCATGGCCACCACCACTAGCTTTGGCGCCTGCTGCACAACCACCATCACCTACGGTGTTATTGCCATTATCTTGGGAAGAGAACTTGGATGCTCGGTGTCATCCATCTCAGCCCACCGCCACGTGTTGAGAACTTGGATTCATGTTGAAGCACTGAAGGAGCCCCCCGACCTTGGAAATTACAATCTTGTGACTTGAGAATATTTCACACCCTTGCCCCGTGAGGAGACTAGCTATCCTCCTCCTACGAAACGCAAGCTTGATCCTGATGCATCAAGTTCATGGCACAAAGTGAAGAGAATTAGGGACTATGATTATCATCTCCATGTGCCCAACGATATGCTAATTTATACACCCATGGCTTCACTTTCTTCCTTCTTCACATCTTTACTTGTCGAATCGAGGACGATTCGAGGCCAAGTGGGAGAGAATGATGACTCGGGGCCTGCGTACACTTGGAGGGACTTGGAGATGTTGAATCGTGGGCCGATGGAGGTCCAGAGGACCCTAATTTGGTTGCACGAGCCACCCTTGTCACATCTTGCCTCACTTCCATACAAGGGTTGTTGCATGCTTATCCATAGTTCTATTTTTAAGACTTTCTATTAGTGGCAGTTTGTGAGACTGGATGTTTTTGTTTTGCTATTTTTGTATTTCCTAGCTACGCTATATTTAGTATTTACTTTGATCTATTTTTAGTCATAAGAGTAGCTTAGGAGAATCTAGGGCCGGCCCAATAGGGGACGTGCCATCACTTTAGTTTCTATCTTATGTTTTGTCTATTTATACTCTTGTTTTACCTTAATGAAAGGTAGATTGAATTTTGAGAGCAAATTGGCTAACTTGTTTTCAAGATTATTCAGTACAAAACATCCTCTTTCCTAGTAATCATTCATTCCAAAACACTCAAAACATTCGAATCCCTCAAACACACAAACCGGAGATCAATCAACCGAAACCCTAATTCGCGGCAACACTTGCAACACGATTGTGCAGTAGCCGTAACTTTTGATTCTCTTATCCAAACGCTCTGAAATTTGGAGGGATTAACGTAGACTTCTGGATATTTATTTTCACGTTGGAATCACTCACTTCGGAGTTCGGAACAGAAAGTTATACTTTGCCAAAGACGGGAACAAAAACAGAGATTTCTTGTGCGCCAAGGCGAGTTCTTTGCCTTCAAGAACGTGGCAACCAAGGGGTTTCACATCATGACGTGCCCACCCCTATATATACTAGATTAATTTTCTTTAGCTTCTTAATCATGTAATCACACAAGAACCTGCCCATTAGCCTTGACCATCTCTATTGCGAGATGGTCAAGGCTAATCGGCATATTGCTGTGCGATTCACTGCTCCTGAGCTTGACGACGGCACTGTTGTAGGCCATGGCCGCATTTTCCCTACTCGCATTTTCCCTACTCGCATTTCCATGCACGGGGAGAAAGATGGCATGATCCAATCTTTTGCGAGGGATGTTTTCGTTGTTGTTTCTTGTGACGGCATGGAGGCCTTGCCTATACCCAGTGATAACAACAACCACCTAGACGTGGTGACCGAAAAGGAGCAGCCTATGGATCATGATGTTACAACGTAGGCCGAGATGGATACCAATACGGTGCCTATTGTCAGCGAGGAAAATACACCTTTGTCCACACCATCAGTAAGGAGGATGCTTTGGAGACTACGGCATTTCCATTTGCCCCTCAAGCGGATCAACACCAGACCCCATTGGTTCCATTCCAAGGAAGTTGTGAGGACCGCACTTCACCTAGCTCTCATCACTATGTGCTCACAATTAAAGGGGGAATCTCATATCCTTCCCTTGTTCTTCATAGTTCTTTTCTCCATGGTTTCTCTATGTCTTCTTTTCCTACTAACCCCAAGTCTTGGGAGTATAGTTTGCCTTGTGTGCGCTTTGTTGTGTGTAGGTTACCTCATCAAGCTCCATGGCCACCACCACTAGCTTTGGCGCCTGCTGCACAACCACCATCACCTACGATGTTATTTCCATTATCTTGGGAAGAGAACTTGGATGCTACGGTGTCATCCATCTCAGCCCACCGCCACGTGTTGAGAACTTGGATGTATGTTGAAGCACTGAAGGAGCCCCCCGACCTTGGAAATTACAACCTTGTGACTTGAGAATATTTCACACCCTTGCCCCGTGAGGAGACTAGCTATCATCCTCCTATGAAACGCAAGCTTGATCCTGATGCATCAAGTTCATGGCACAAAGTGAAGAGAATTAGGGACTATGATTATCATCTCCATGTGCACAACGATATTCTAATTTATACATCCATGGCTTCACTTTCTTCCTTCTTCACATCTTTACTCGTCGAATCGAGGACGATTCGAGGCCAAGTGGGGGAGAATGATGACTCAGGGCCTGCATACACTTGGAGGGACTTGGAGATGTTGAATAGTGGGCAGATGGAGGTCCAGAGGACACTAATTTGGTTGCACGAGCCACCCTTGTCACATCTTGCCTCACTTCCATACAAGGGTTGTTGCATGCTTATCCATAGTTCTATTTTTAAGACTTTCTATTAGTGGCAGTTTGTGAGACTGGATGTTTTTGTTTTGCTATTTTTGTATTTCCTAGCTACGCTATATTTAGTATTTACTTTGATCTATATTTAGTCATAAGAGTAGCTTAGGAGAATCTAGGGCCGGCCCAATAGGGGACGTGCCATCACTTTAGTTTATATCTTATGTTTTGTCTATTTATACTCTTGTTTTACCTTAATGAAAGGTAGATTGAATTTTGAGAGCAAATTGGCAAACTTGTTTTCAAGATTATTCAGTACAAAACATCCTGTTTCCTAGTAATCATTCATTCCAAAACACTCAAAACATTCGAATCCCTCAAACACACAAACCGGAGATCAATCAACCGAAACCCTAATTCGCGGCAACACCTGCAACACGATTGTGCAGTAGCCGTAACTTTTGATTCTCCTATCCAAACGCTCTGAAATTTGGAGGGATTAACGTAGACTTCTGGATATTTATTCTGGCGTTGGAATCACTCAATTCGGAGTTCGGAAAAGAAAGTTATACTTTGCCAAAGACGGGAACAAAAACAGAGATTTCTTGTGTGCCAAGGCGAGTTCTTTGCCTTCAAGAACGTGGCAACCAAGGGGTTTCACATCATGACGTGCCCACCCCTATATATACTAGATTAATTTTCTTTAGCTTCTTAATCATGTAATCGCACAGGAACCTGCCCATTAGCCTTGACCATCTCTATTGCGAGATGGTCAAGGCTAATCGGCAAATTCCGGTGCGATTCACTGCTCCTGAGCTTGACGGCGGCACTGTCGTAGGGGACTAACTATCATCCTCCTAGGAAATGCAAGCTTGATCCTGATGCATCAAGTTCATGGCACAAAGTGAAGAGAATTAGGGACTATGATTATCATCTCCATGTGCCCAAAGATATTCTAATTTATACACCCATGGCATCACTTTCTTCCTTCTTCACATCTTTACTCGTCGAATCGAGGACGATTCGAGGCCAAGTGGGGGAGAATGATGACTCGGGGCCTGCGTACACTTGGAGGGACTTGGAGATGTTGAATCGTGGGCCAATGGAGGTCCAGAGGACCCTAATTTCGTCGCACGATCCACCTTTGCCACATCTTGCCTCACTTCCATACAAGGTATGTTGCATGCTTATCCATAGGTAGATTGAATTTTGAGAACAAATTGGCTAACTTGTTTTCAAGATTATTCAGTACAAAACATCCTCTTTCCTAGTAATCATTCATTCCAAAACACTCAAAACATTCGAATCCCTCAAACACACAAACCGGAGATCAATCAACCGAAACACTAATTCGCGGCAACACCTGCAACACGATTGTGCAGTAGCCGTAACTTTTGATTCTCTTATCCAAACGCTCTGAAATTTGGAGGGATTAACGTAGACTTCTGGATCTTTGCCAAAGACGGGAACAAAAAGTTATACTTTGCCAAAGACGGGAACAAAAATAGAGATTTCTTGTGCGCCAAGGCGAGTTCTTTGCCTTCAAGAACGTGGCAACCAAGGGGTTTCACATCATGACGTGCCCACCCCTATATATACTAGATTAATTTTCTTTAGCCAAAGACGGGAACAAAAACAGAGATTTCTTGTGCGCCAAGGCGAGTTCTTTGCCTTCAAGAACGTGGCAACCAAGGGGTTTCACATCATGACGTGCCCACCCCTATATATACTAGATTAATTTTCTTTAGCTTCTTAATCATGTAATCGCACAAGAACCTGCCCATTAGCCTTGACCATCTCTATTGCGAGATGGTCAAGGCTAATCGGCATATTCCTGTGCGATTCACTGCTCCTGAGTTTGACGACGGCACTGTTGTAGGCCATGCCCGCGTTTGCCCTACTCGCATTTTCCCTACTCCCATTTCCATCCACGGGGAGAAAGATGGCGTGATCCAATCCTTTGCGAGGGATGTTTTCGTTGTTGTTGCTTGTGACGGCATGGAGGCTTGCCTATACAAAGTGATAACAACAATCACCTAGACGTGGTGACCGAAAAGGAGCAGCCTATGGATCATGATGTTACAACATAGGCCGAGATGGATACCAATACAGTGCCTATTGTCAGCGAGGAAAATACACCTTTGGCCACACCATCAGTACCGAGTAAGGAGGATGCTTTGGAGACTACGGCATTTCCATTGGCCCCTCAAGCGGATCAACACCAGACCCCATTGGTTCCATTCCAAGGAAGTTGTGAGGACCGCATTTCACCTAGCTCTCATCTCCATGGTTTCTCTATGTCTTCTTTTCCTACTAACCCCAAGTCTTGGGAGTATAGTTTGCCTTGTGTGCACTTTGTTGTGTGTAGGTTACCTCATCAAGCGCCATGGCCGCCACCACTAGCTTTGGCGCATGCTGCACAACCACCATCACCTACGGTGTTATTGCCATTATATTGGGAAGAGAACTTGAATGCTACGGTGTCATCCATCTCAGCCCACCGCCACGTGTTGAGAACTTGGATGTATGTTGAAGCACTGAAGGAGCCACCCGACCTTGGAAATTACAACCTTGTGACTTGAGAATCTTTCACACCCTTGCCCCGTGAGGAGACTAGCTATCATCCTCCTACGAAACGCAAGCTTGATCCTGATGCATCAAGTTCATGGCACAAAGTGAAGAGAATTAGGGACTATGATTATCATCTCCATGTGCCCAACGATATTCTAATTTATACACCCATCGCTTCACTTTCTTCCTTCTTCACATCTTTACTCGTCGAATCGAGGACGATTCGAGGACAAGTGGGGGAGAATGATGACTCGGGGCCTGTGTACACTTGGAGGGACTTGGAGATGTTGAATCGTGGGCCGATGGAGGTCTAGAGGACCCTAATTTGGTTGCATGAGCCACCCTTGCCACATCTTGCCTCACTTCCATACAAGGGATGTTGCATGCTTATCCATATTTCTATTTTACGACTTTCTAATAGTGGCAGTTTGTGAGACTAGATGTTTTTGTTTTGCTATTTTTGTATTTCCTAGCTACGCTATATTTAGTATTTACTTTGATCTATTTTTAGTCATAAGAGTAGCTTAGTAGAATCTAGGGCCGGCCCAATAGGGGACGTGCCATCACTTTAGTTTCTATCTTATGTTTTGTCTATTTATACTCTTGTTTTACCTTAATGAAAGGTAGATTGAATTTTGAGAGCAAATTGGCTAACTTGTTTTCAAGATTATTCAGTACAAAACATCCTGTTTCCTAGTAATCATTCATTCCAAAACACTCAAAACATTCGAATCCCTCAAACACACAAACCGGAGATCAATCAACCGAAACCCTAATTCGCGGCAACACCTACAACACGATTGTGCAGTAGCTGTAACTTTTGATTCTCTTATCCAAACGCTCTGAAATTTGGAGGGATTAACGTAGACTTCTGGATCTTTATTCTCGCGTTGGAATCACTCAATTCGGAGTTCGGAACAATTAGTTATACTTTGCCAAAGACGGGAACAAAAACAGAGATTTCTTGTGCGCCAAGGCGAGTTCTTTGCCTTCAAGAACGTGGCAACCAAGGGGTTTCACATCATGACGTGCCCACCCCTATATATACTAGATTAAATTTCTTTAGCTTCTTAATCACGTAATCGCACAAGAACCTACCCATTAGCCTTGACCATCTCTATTGCGAGATGGTCAAGGCTAATCGGCATATTCCTGTGCGATTCACTGCTCCTGAGCTTGACGACGGCACTGTTGTAGGCCATGGCCGCGTTTGCCCTACTCGCATTTGCCCTACTCGCATTTCCATCCACAGGGAGAAAGATGGCGTGATCCAATCCTTTGCGAGGAATGTTTTCGTTGTTGTTGCTTGTGACGGCATGGAGGCCTTGCCTATACCCAGTGATAACAACAATCACCTAGACGTGGTGACCGAAAAGGAGCAGCCTATGGATCATGATGTTACAACGTAGGCCGAGATGGATACCAATACGGTGCCTATTGTCAGCGAGGAAAATACACCTTTGGCCACACCATCAGTACCGAGTAAGGAGGATGCTTTGGAGACTACGGCATTTCTATTGGCCCCTCAAGCGGATCAACACCAGACCCCATTGGTTCCATTCCAAGGAAGTTGTGAGGACCGCACTTCACCTAGCTCTCATCACTATGTGCTCTCAATTAAAGGGGGAATATCATATTCTTCCCTTGTTCTTCATAGTTCTTTTCTCCATGGTTTCTATATGTCTTCTTTTCTTACTAACCCCAAGTCTTAGGAGTATAGTTTGCCTTGTGTGCACTTTGTTGTGTGTAGGTTACCTAATCAAGCGCCATGGCCGCCACCACTAGCTTTGGCGCCTGCTGCACAACCACCATCACCTACGGTGTTATTGCCATTATCTTGGGAGGAGAACTTAAATGCTACGGTGTCATCCATCTCAGCCCACCGCCACGTGTTGAGAACTTGGATGTATGTTGAAGCACTGAAGGAGCCCCCAGACCTTGGAAATTACAACCTTGTGACTTCAGATTATTTCACACCCTTGCCCCGTGAGGAGACTAGCTATCATCGTCCTACGAAACGCAAGCTTGATCCTGATGCATCAAGTTCATGGCACAAAGTGAGGAGAATTAGGGACTATGATTATCATCTCCATGTGTCCAACGATATTCTAATTTATACACCCATGGCTTCACTTTCTTCCTTCTTCACATCTTTACTCGTCAAATCGAGGACGATTCGAGGCCAAGTGGGGGAGAATGTTGACTCGGGGCCTGCGTACACTTGGAGGGACTTGGAGATGTTGAATCGAGGGTCGATGGAGTTCCAGAGGACCCTAATTTGGTTTCACGAGCCACCCTTGCCACATCTTGGCTCACTTCCATACAAGGGATATTGCATGCTTATCCATAGTTCTATTTATCACTTTCTATTAGTGGCAGTTTGTGAGACTAAAAGTTTTTGTTTTGCTATTTTCATATTTCCTAGCTATGCTATATTTAGTACTTACTTTGATCTATTTTTAGTCATAAGAATAGCTTAGGAGAATCTAGGGCCGGCACAATAGGGGACGTGCCATCACTTTAGTTTCTATCTTATGTTTTGTCTATTTATACTCTTGTTTTACCTTAATGAAAGGTAGATTGAATTTTGAGAGCAAATTGGCAAACTTGTTTTCAAGATTATTCAGTCCAAAACATCCTCTTTCCTAGTAATCATTCATTCCAAAACATTATAATCCCTCAAACACACAAACCGGAGATCAATCAACCGAAACCCTAATTCGCGGCAACACCTGCGACGCGATTGTGCAGTCGTCGTAACTTTTGATTCTCTTATCCAAACACTCTGAAATTTGGAGGGATTAACGTAGACTTCTGGATCTTTATTCTCGCGTTGGAATAACTCAATTTGGAGTTCGGAACAGAATGTTAGACTTTGCCAAAGACGGGAACAAAAACAGGGATATCTTGTGTGCCAAGGCGAGTTCTTTGCCTTCAAGAACGTGGCAACCAAGGGGTTTCACATCATGACGTGCCCACCCCTATATATACTAGATTAATTTTCTTTAGCTTCTTAATCATGTAATCGCACAGGAACCTGCCCATTAGCCTTGACCATCTCTATTGCGAGATGGTCAAGGCTAATCGGCAAATTCCGGTGCGATTCACTGCTCCTGAGCTTGACGGCGGCACTGTCGTAGGGGACTAACTATCATCCTCCTAGGAAATGCAAGCTTGATCCTGATGCATCAAGTTCATGGCACAAAGTGAAGAGAATTAGGGACTATGATTATCATCTCCATGTGCCCAAAGATATTCTAATTTATACACCCATGGCATCACTTTCTTCCTTCTTCACATCTTTACTCGTCGAATCGAGGACGATTCGAGGCCAAGTGGGGGAGAATGATGACTTGGGGCCTGCGTACACTTGGAGGGACTTGGAGATGTTGAATCGTGGGCCAATGGAGGTCCAGAGGACCCTAATTTCGTCGCACGATCCACCTTTGCCACATCTTGCCTCACTTCCATACAAGGTATGTTGCATGCTTATCCATAGGTAGATTGAATTTTGAGAACAAATTGGCTAACTTGTTTTCAAGATTATTCAGTACAAAACATCCTCTTTCCTAGTAATCATTCATTCCAAAACACTCAAAACATTCGAATCCCTCAAACACACAAACCGGAGATCAATCAACCGAAACACTAATTCGCGGCAACACCTGCAACACGATTGTGCAGTAGCCGTAACTTTTGATTCTCTTATCCAAACGCTCTGAAATTTGGAGGGATTAACGTAGACTTCTGGATCTTTGCCAAAGACGGGAACAAAAAGTTATACTTTGCCAAAGACGGGAACAAAAATAGAGATTTCTTGTGCGCCAAGGCGAGTTCTTTGCCTTCAAGAACGTGGCAACCAAGGGGTTTCACATCATGACGTGCCCACCCCTATATATACTAGATTAATTTTCTTTAGCCAAAGACGGGAACAAAAACAGAGATTTCTTGTGCGCCAAGGCGAGTTCTTTGCCTTCAAGAACGTGGCAACCAAGGGGTTTCACATCATGACGTGCCCACCCCTATATATACTAGATTAATTTTCTTTAGCTTTTTAATCATGTAATCGCACAAGAACCTGCCCATTAGCCTTGACCATCTCTATTGCGAGATGGTCAAGGCTAATCGGCATATTCCTGTGCGATTCACTGCTCCTGAGCTTGACGACGGCACTGTTGTAGGCCATGCCCGCGTTTGCCCTACTCGCATTTTCCCTACTCCCATTTCCATCCACGGGGAGAAAGATGGCGTGATCCAATCCTTTGCGAGGGATGTTTTCGTTGTTGTTGCTTGTGACGGCATGGAGGCCTTGCCTATACAAAGTGATAACAACAATCACCTAGACGTGGTGACCGAAAAGGAGCAGCCTATGGATCATGATGTTACAACATAGGCCGAGATGGATACCAATACAGTGCCTATTGTCAGCGAGGAAATTACACCTTTGGCCACACCATCAGTACCGAGTAAGGAGGATGCTTTGGAGACTACGGCATTTCCATTGGCCCCTCAAGCGGATCAACACCAGACCCCATTGGTTCCATTCCAAGGAAGTTGTGAGGACCGCATTTCACCTAGCTCTCATCACTATGTGCTCACAATTAAAGGGGGAATCTCATATCCTTCCCTTGTTCTTCATAGTTCTTTTCTCCATGGTTTCTCTATGTCTTCTTTTCCTACTAACCCCAAGTCTTGGGAGTATAGTTTGCCTTGTGTGCACTTTGTTGTGTGTAGGTTACCTCATCAAGCGCCATGGCCGCCACCACTAGCTTTGGCGCATGCTGCACAACCACCATCACCTACGGTGTTATTGCCATTATATTGGGAAGAGAACTTGAATGCTACGGTGTCATCCATCTCAGCCCACCGCCACGTGTTGAGAACTTGGATGTATGTTGAAGCACTGAAGGAGCCACCCGACCTTGGAAATTACAACCTTGTGACTTGAGAATCTTTCACACCCTTGCCCTGTGAGGAGACTAGCTATCATCCTCCTACGAAACGCAAGCTTGATCCTGATGCATCAAGTTCATGGCACAAAGTGAAGAGAATTAGGGACTATGATTATCATCTCCATGTGCCCAACGATATTCTAATTTATACACCCATCGCTTCACTTTCTTCCTTCTTCACATCTTTACTCGTCAAATCGAGGACGATTCGAGGACAAGTGGGGGAGAATGATGACTCGGGGCCTGTGTACACTTGGAGGGACTTGGAGATGTTGAATCGTGGGCCGATGGAGGTCTAGAGGACCCTAATTTGGTTGCATGAGCCACCCTTGCCACATCTTGCCTCACTTCCATACAAGGGATGTTGCATGCTTATCCATATTTCTATTTTACGACTTTCTAATAGTGGCAGTTTGTGAGACTAGATGTTTTTGTTTTGCTATTTTTGTATTTCCTAGCTACGCTATATTTAGTATTTACTTTGATCTATTTTTAGTCATAAGAGTAGCTTAGTAGAATCTAGGGCCGGCCCAATAGGGGACGTGCCATCACTTTAGTTTATATCTTATGTTTTGTCTATTTATACTCTTGTTTTACCTTAATGAAAGGTAGATTGAATTTTGAGAGCAAATTGGCTAACTTGTTTTCAAGATTATTCAGTACAAAACATCCTGTTTCCTAGTAATCATTCATTCCAAAACACTCAAAACATTCGAATCCCTCAAACACACAAACCGGAGATCAATCAACCGAAACCCTAATTCGCGGCAACACCTACAACACGATTGTGCAGTAGCTGTAACTTTTGATACTCTTATCCAAACGCTCTGAAATTTGGAGGGATTAACGTAGACTTCTGGATCTTTATTCTCGCGTTGGAATCACTCAATTCGGAGTTCGGAACAATTAGTTATACTTTGCCAAAGACGGGAACAAAAACAGAGATTTCTTGTGCGCCAAGGCGAGTTCTTTGCCTTCAAGAACGTGGCAACCAAGGGGTTTCACATCATGACGTGCCCACCCCTATATATACTAGATTAAATTTCTTTAGCTTCTTAATCACGTAATCGCACAAGAACCTACCCATTAGCCTTGACCATCTCTATTGCGAGATGGTCAAGGCTAATCGGCATATTCCTGTGCGATTCACTGCTCCTGAGCTTGACGACGGCACTATTGTAGGCCATGGCCGCGTTTGCCCTACTCGCATTTGCCCTACTCGCATTTCCATCCACAGGGAGAAAGATGGCGTGATCCAATCCTTTGCGAGGAATGTTTTCGTTGTTGTTGCTTGTGACGGCATGGAGGCCTTGCCTATACCCAGTGATAACAACAATCACCTAGACGTGGTGACCGAAAAGGAGCAGCCTATGGATCATGATGTTACAACGTAGGCCGAGATGGATACCAATACGGTGCCTATTGTCAGCGAGGAAAATACACCTTTGGCCACACCATCAGTACCGAGTAAGGAGGATGCTTTGGAGACTACGGCATTTCTATTGGCCCCTCAAGCGGATCAACACCAGACCCCATTGGTTCCATTCCAAGGAAGTTGTGAGGACCGCACTTCACCTAGCTCTCATCACTATGTGCTCTCAATTAAAGGGGGAATATCATATTCTTCCCTTGTTCTTCATAGTTCTTTTCTCCATGGTTTCTATATGTCTTCTTTTCTTACTAACCCCAAGTCTTAGGAGTATAGTTTGCCTTGTGTGCACTTTGTTGTGTGTAGGTTACCTAATCAAGCGCCATGGCCGCCACCACTAGCTTTGGCGCCTGCTGCACAACCACCATCACCTACGGTGTTATTGCCATTATCTTGGGAGGAGAACTTAAATGCTACGGTGTCATCCATCTCAGCCCACCGCCACGTGTTGAGAACTTGGATGTATGTTGAAGCACTGAAGGAGCCCCCAGACCTTGGAAATTACAACCTTGTGACTTCAGATTATTTCACACCCTTGCCCCGTGAGGAGACTAGCTATCATCGTCCTACGAAACGCAAGCTTGATCCTGATGCATCAAGTTCATGGCACAAAGTGAGGAGAATTAGGGACTATGATTATCATCTCCATGTGCCCAACGATATTCTAATTTATACACCCATGGCTTCACTTTCTTCCTTCTTCACATCTTTACTCGTCAAATCGAGGACGATTCGAGGCCAAGTGGGGGAGAATGTTGACTTGGGGCCTGCGTACACTTGGAGGGACTTGGAGATGTTGAATCGAGGGTCGATGGAGTTCCAGAGGACCCTAATTTGGTTTCACGAGCCACCCTTGCCACATCTTGCCTCACTTCCATACAAGGGATGTTGCATGCTTATCCATAGTTCTATTTTACGACTTTCTAATAGTGGCAGTTTGTGAGACTGGATGTTTTTGTTTTGCTATTTTTGTATTTCCTAGCTACGCTATATTTAGTATTTACTTTGATCTATTTTTAGTCATAAGAGTAGCTTAGTAGAATCTAGGGCCGGCCCAATAGGGGACGTGCCATCACTTTAGTTTATATCTTATGTTTTGTCTATTTATACTCTTGTTTTACCTTAATGAAAGGTAGATTGAATTTTGAGAGCAAATTGGCTAACTTGTTTTCAAGATTATTCAGTACAAAACATCCTGTTTCCTAGTAATCATTCATTCCAAAACACTCAAAACATTCGAATCCCTCAAACACACAAACCGGAGATCAATCAACCGAAACCCTAATTCGCGGCAACACCTACAACACGATTGTGCAGTAGCTGTAACTTTTGATTCTCTTATCCAAACGCTCTGAAATTTGGAGGGATTAACGTAGACTTCTGGATCTTTATTCTCGCGTTGGAATCACTCAATTCGGAGTTCGGAACAATTAGTTATACTTTGCCAAAGACGGGAACAAAAACAGAGATTTCTTGTGCGCCAAGGCGAGTTCTTTGCCTTCAAGAACGTGGCAACCAAGGGGTTTCACATCATGACGTGCCCACCCCTATATATACTAGATTAAATTTCTTTAGCTTCTTAATCACGTAATCGCACAAGAACCTACCCATTAGCCTTGACCATCTCTATTGCGAGATGGTCAAGGCTAATCGGCATATTCCTGTGCGATTCACTGCTCCTGAGCTTGACGACGGCACTATTGTAGGCCATGGCCGCGTTTGCCCTACTCGCATTTGCCCTACTCGCATTTCCATCCACAGGGAGAAAGATGGCGTGATCCAATCCTTTGCGAGGAATGTTTTCGTTGTTGTTGCTTGTGACGGCATGGAGGCCTTGCCTATACCCAGTGATAACAACAATCACCTAGACGTGGTGACCGAAAAGGAGCAGCCTATGGATCATGATGTTACAACGTAGGCCGAGATGGATACCAATACGGTGCCTATTGTCAGCGAGGAAAATACACCTTTGGCCACACCATCAGTACCGAGTAAGGAGGATGCTTTGGAGACTACGGCATTTCTATTGGCCCCTCAAGCGGATCAACACCAGACCCCATTGGTTCCATTCCAAGGAAGTTGTGAGGACCGCACTTCACCTAGCTCTCATCACTATGTGCTCTCAATTAAAGGGGGAATATCATATTCTTCCCTTGTTCTTCATAGTTCTTTTCTCCATGGTTTCTATATGTCTTCTTTTCTTACTAACCCCAAGTCTTAGGAGTATAGTTTGCCTTGTGTGCACTTTGTTGTGTGTAGGTTACCTAATCAAGCGCCATGGCCGCCACCACTAGCTTTGGCGCCTGCTGCACAACCACCATCACCTACGGTGTTATTGCCATTATCTTGGGAGGAGAACTTAAATGCTACGGTGTCATCCATCTCAGCCCACCGCCACGTGTTGAGAACTTGGATGTATGTTGAAGCACTGAAGGAGCCCCCAGACCTTGGAAATTACAACCTTGTGACTTCAGATTATTTCACACCCTTGCCCCGTGAGGAGACTAGCTATCATCGTCCTACGAAACGCAAGCTTGATCCTGATGCATCAAGTTCATGGCACAAAGTGAGGAGAATTAGGGACTATGATTATCATCTCCATGTGCCCAACGATATTCTAATTTATACACCCATGGCTTCACTTTCTTCCTTCTTCACATCTTTACTCGTCAAATCGAGGACGATTCGAGGCCAAGTGGGGGAGAATGTTGACTTGGGGCCTGCGTACACTTGGAGGGACTTGGAGATGTTGAATCGAGGGTCGATGGAGTTCCAGAGGACCCTAATTTGGTTTCACGAGCCACCCTTGCCACATCTTGGCTCACTTCCATACAAGGGATATTGCATGCTTATCCATAGTTCTATTTATCACTTTCTATTAGTGGCAGTTTGTGAGACTAAAAGTTTTTGTTTTGCTATTTTCATATTTCCTAGCTATGCTATATTTAGTACTTACTTTGATCTATTTTTAGTCATAAGAATAGCTTAGGAGAATCTAGGGCCGGCACAATAGGGGACGTGCCATCACTTTAGTTTCTATCTTATGTTTTGTCTATTTATACTCTTGTTTTACCTTAATGAAAGGTAGATTGAATTTTGAGAGCAAATTGGCAAACTTGTTTTCAAGATTATTCAGTCCAAAACATCCTCTTTCCTAGTAATCATTCATTCCAAAACATTATAATCCCTCAAACACACAAACCGGAGATCAATCAACCGAAACCCTAATTCGCGGCAACACCTGCGACGCGATTGTGCAGTCGTCGTAACTTTTGATTCTCTTATCCAAACACTCTGAAATTTGGAGGGATTAACGTAGACTTCTGGATCTTTATTCTCGCGTTGGAATAACTCAATTTGGAGTTCGGAACAGAATGTTAGACTTTGCCAAAGACGGGAACAAAAACAGGGATATCTTGTGTGCCAAGGCGAGTTCTTTGCCTTCAAGAACGTGGCAACCAAGGGGTTTCACATCATGACGTGCCCACCCCTATATATACTAGATTAATTTTCTTTAGCTTCTTAATCATGTAATCACACAGGAACCTGCCCATTAGCCTTGACCATCTCTATTGCGAGATGGTCAAGGCAAATCGGCAAATTCCGGTGCGATTCACTGCTCCTGAGCTTGACGGCGGCACTGTCGTAGGGGACTAACTATCATCCTCCTAGGAAATGCAAGCTTGATCCTGATGCATCAAGTTCATGGCACAAAGTGAAGAGAATTAGGGACTATGATTATCATCTCCATGTGCCCAAAGATATTCTAATTTATACACCCATGGCATCACTTTCTTCCTTCTTCACATCTTTACTCGTCGAATCGAGGACGATTCGAGGCCAAGTGGGTGAGAATGATGACTCGGGGCCTGCGTACACTTGGAGGGACTTGGAGATGTTGAATCGTGGGCCAATGGAGGTCCAGAGGACCCTAATTTCGTCGCACGATCCACCTTTGCCACATCTTGCCTCACTTCCATACAAGGTATGTTGCATGCTTATCCATAGGTAGATTGAATTTTGAGAACAAATTGGCTAACTTGTTTTCAAGATTATTCAGTACAAAACATCCTCTTTCCTAGTAATCATTCATTCCAAAACACTCAAAACATTCGAATCCCTCAAACACACAAACCGGAGATCAATCAACCGAAACACTAATTCGCGGCAACACCTGCAACACGATTGTGCAGTAGCCGTAACTTTTGATTCTCTTATCCAAACGTTCTGAAATTTGGAGGGATTAACGTAGACTTCTGGATCTTTGCCAAAGACGGGAACAAAAATAGAGATTTCTTGTGCGCCAAGGCGAGTTCTTTGCCTTCAAGAACGTGGCAACCAAGGGGTTTCACATCATGACGTGCCCACCCCTATATATACTAGATTAATTTTCTTTAGCCAAAGACGGGAACAAAAACAGAGATTTCTTGTGCGCCAAGGCGAGTTCTTTGCCTTCAAGAACGTGGCAACCAAGGGGTTTCACATCATGACGTGCCCACCCCTATATATACTAGATTAATTTTCTTTAGCTTCTTAATCATGTAATCGCACAAGAACCTGCCCATTAGCCTTGACCATCTCTATTGCGAGATGGTCAAGGCTAATCGGCATATTCCTGTGCGATTCACTGCTCCTGAGCTTGACGACGGCACTGTTGTAGGCCATGGCCGCGTTTGCCCTACTCGCATTTGCCCTACTCGCATTTCCATCCACGGGGAGAAAGATGGCGGGATCCAATCCTTTGCGAGGGATGTTTTCGTTGTTGTTGCTTGTGACGGCATAGAGGCCTTGCCTATACCCAGTGATAACAACAATCACCTAGACGTGGTGACCGAAAAGGAGCAGCCTATGGATCATGATGTTACAACGTAGGCCGATATGGATACCAATACGGTGCCTATTGTCTGCGAGGAAAATACACCTTTGTCCACACCAGCAGTACCGAGTAAGGAGGATGCTTTGGAGACTACGGCATTTCCATTGGCCCCTCAAGCGGATCAACACCACACCCCATTGGTTCCATTCCAAGGAAGTTGTGAGGACTGCACTTCACCTAGCTCTCATCACTATGTGCTCATAATTAAAGGGGGAATCTCATATCCTTCCCTTGTTCTTCATAGTTCTTTTCTCCATGGTTTCTCTATGTCTTCTTTTCCTACTAACCCCAAGTCTTGGGAGTATAGTTTGCCTTGTGTGCGCTTTGTTGTGTGTAGGTTACCTCATCAAGTGCCATGGCCGCCACCAATAGCTTTGGCGCCTGCTGCACAACCACAATCACCTACGGTGTTATTGCCATTATCTTGGGAAGAGAACTTGGATGCTACGGTGTCATCCATCTCAGCCCACCGCCACGTGTTGAGAACTTGGATGTATGTTGAAGCACTGAAGGATCCCCCCGAACTTGGAAATTTCAACCTTGTGACTTGAGAATATTTCACACCCTTGCCCCGTGAGGAGACTAGCTATCATCCTCCTACGAAATGCATGCTTGATCCTGACGCATCAAGTTCATGGCACAAAGTGAAGAGAATTAGGGACTATGATTATCATCTCCATCTGCCCAACGATATTCTAATTTATACACCCATGGCTTCACTTTCTTCCTTCTTCACATCTTTACTCGTCGAATCGAGGACGATTCGAGGCCAAGTGGGGGAGAATGATGACTAGGGGCCTGCGTACACTTGGAGGGACTTGGAGATGTTGAATCGTGGGCCGATGGAGGTCTAGAGGACCCTAATTTCGTTGCACGAGCAACCCTTGCCACATCTTGCCTCACTTCCATACAAGGGATGTTGCATGCTTATCCATAGTTCTATTTTACGACTTTCTATTAGTGGCAGTTTGTGAGATTGGATGTTTTTGTTTTGCTATTTTTGTATTTCCTAGCTACGCTATATTTAGTATTTACTTTGATCTATCTTTATTCATAAGAGTAGCTTAGGAGAATCTAGGGCCGGCCCAATAGGGGATGTGCCATCACTTTAGTTTCTATCTTATGTTTTGTCTATTTATACTCTTGTTTTACCTTAATGAAAGGTAGATTGAATTTTGAGAGCAAATTGGCTAACTTGTTTTCAAGATTATTCAATACAAAACATCCTCTTTCCTAGTAATCATTCATTCCAAAACACTCAAAACATTCGAATCCCTCAAACACACAAACCGGAGATCAATCAACCGAAACCCTAATTCGCGGCAACACCTGCAACACGATTGTGCAGTAGCCGTAACTTTTGATTCTCTTATCCAAACGCTCTGAAATTTGGAGGGATTAACGTAGACTTCTGGATATTTATTCTCGCGTTGGAATCACTCAATTCAGAGTTCGGAACAGAAAGTTATACTTTGCCAAAGACGGGAACAAAAATAGAGATTTCTTGTGTGCCAAGGCGAGTTCTTTGCCTTCAAGAACGTGGCAACCAAGGGGTTTCACATCATGATGTGCCCACCCCTATATATACTAGATTAATTTTCTTTAGCTTCTTAATCATGTAATCGCACAAGAACCTGCCCATTAGCCTTGACCATCTCTATTGCGAGATGGTCAAGGCTAATCGGCATATTCCTGTGCGATTCACTGCTCCTGAGCTTGACGACGACACTGTTGTAGGCCATGGCTGCGTTTTCCCTACTCGCATTTGCCCTACTCGCATTTCCATCCACGGGGAGAAAGATGGCGTGATCCAATCCTTTGCGAGGGATGTTTTCGTTGTTGTTGCTTGTGACGGCATGGAGGCCTTGCCTATACCCAGTGATAACAACAATCACCTAGACGTGGTGACCGAAAAGGAGCAGCCTATGGATCATGATGTTACAACGTAGGCCGAGATGGATACCAATACGGTGCCTATTGTCTGCGAGGAAAATACACCTTTGTCCACACCAGCAGTACCGAGTAAGGAGGATGCTTTGGAGACTACGGCATTTCCATTGGCCCCTCAAGCGGATCAACACCAGACCCCATTGGTTCCATTCCAAGGAAGTTGTGAGGACTGCACTTCACCTAGCTCTCATCACTATGTGCTCACAATTAAAGGGGGAATCTCATATCCTTCCCTTGTTCTTCATAGTTCTTTTCTCCATGGTTTCTCTATGTCTTCTTTTCCTACTAACCCCAAGTCTTGGGAGTATAGTTTGCCTTGTGTGCGCTTTGTTGTGTGTAGGTTACCTCATCAAGTGCCATGGCCGCCACAAATAGCTTTGGCGCCTGCTGCACAACCACAATCACCTACGGTGTTATTGCCATTATCTTGGGAAGAGAACTTGGATGCTACGGTGTCATCCATCTCAGCCCACCGCCACGTGTTGAGAACTTGGATGTATGTTGAAGAACTGAAGGAGCCCCCCGAACTTGGAAATTACAACCTTGTGACTTGAGAATATTTCACACCCTTGCCCCGTGAGGAGACTAGCTATCATCCTCCTACGAAACGCAAGCTTGATCCTGATGCATCAAGTTCATGGCACAAAGTGAAGAGAATTAGGGACTATGATTATCATCTCCATGTGCCCAACGATATTCTAATTTATACACTCATGGCTTCACTTTCTTCCTTCTTCACATCTTTACTCGTCGAATCGAGGACGATTCGAGGCCAAGTGGGGGAGAATGATGACTCGGGGCCTGCGTACACTTGGAGGGACTTGGAGATGCTGAATCGTGGGCCGATGGAGGTCCAGAGGACCCTAATTTGGTTGCACGAGCCACCCTTGCCACATCTTGCCTCACTTCCATACAAGGGATGTTGCATGCTTATCCATAGTTCTATTTTACGACTTTCTATTAGTGGCAGTTTGTAAGACTGGATGTTTTTGTTTTGCTATTTTTGTATTTCCTAGCTACGCTATATTTAGTATTTACTTTGATCTATTTTTAGTCATATGAGTAGCTTAGGAGAATCTAGGGCCGGCCCAATAGGGGACGTGCCATCACTTTAGTTTCTATCTTATGTTTTGTCTATTTATACTCTTGTTTTACCTTAATGAAAGGTAGATTGAATTTTGAGAGCAAATTGGCTAACTTGTTTTCAAGATTATTCAGTCCAAAACATCCTCTTTCCTAGTAATCATTCATTCCAAAACACTCAAAACATTTGAATCCCTCAAACACACAAACCGGAGATCAATCAACTGAAACCCTAATTCCTAATTCGCGGCAACACCTGCGACACAGTTGTGCAGTAGCCGTAACTTTTGATTCAATAAATCCAAACGCTCTGAAATTTGGAGGGATAAACGTAGACTTCTGGATCTTTATTCTCGCGTTGGAATCACTCAATTCGGAGTTCGGAACAGAAAGTTATACTTTGCCAAAGACGGGAACAAAAACAGAGATTTCTTGTGCGCCAAGTCGAGTTCTTTGCCTTCAAGAATGTGGCAACCAAGGGGTTTCACATCATGACGTGCCCATCCCTATATATACTAGATTAATTTTCTTTAGCTTCTTAATCATGTAATCGCACAAGAACCTGCCCATTAGCCTTGACCATCTCTATTGCGAGATGGTCAAGGCTAATCGGCATATTCCTGTGCGATTCACTGCTCCTGAGCTTGACGACGGCACTGTTGTAGGCCATGGCCGCGTTTGCCCTACTCGCATTTTCCCTACTCACATTTCCATCCATGGAGAGAAAGATGGCGTGATCCAATCCTTTGCGAGGGATGTTTTCGTTGTTGTTGCTTGTGACGGCATGGAGGCCTTGCCTATACCCAGTGATAACAACAATCACCTAGACGTGGTGACCGAAAAGGAGCAGCCTATGGATCATGATGTTACAACGTAGGCCGAGATGGATACCAATACGGTGCCTATTGTCAGCGAGGAAAATACACCTTTGGCCACACCATCAGTACCGAGTAAGGAGGATGCTTTGGAGACTATGGCATTTCCATTGGCCCCTCAAGCGGATCAACACCAGACCCCATTGGTTCCATTCCAAGGAAGTTGTGAGGACCGCACTTCACCTAGCTCTCATCACTATGTGCTCACAATTAAAGGGGGAATCTCATATCCTTCCCTTGTTCTTCATAGTTCTTTTCTCCATGGTTTCTCTATGTCTTCTTTTCCTACCAACCCCAAGTCTTGGGAGTATAGTTTGCCTTGTGTGCGCTTTGTTGTGTGTAGGTTACCTCATCAAGCGCCATGGCCGCCACCACTAGCTTTAACGCCTGCTGCACAACCACCATCACCTACGGTGTTATTGCCATTATCTTGGGAGGAGAACTTGGATGCTACGGTGTCATCCATCTTAGCCCACCGCCATGTGTTGGGAACTTGGATGTATGTTGAAGCACTGAAGGAGCCCCCTGACCTTGGAAATTACAACCTTGTGACTTGAGAATATTTCACGAAACGCAAGCTTGATCCTGATGCATCAAGTTCATGGCACAAAGTGAAGAGAATTAGGGACTATGATTATCATCTCCATGTGCCCAACGATATGCTAATTTATACACCCATGGCTTCACTTTCTTCCTTCTTCACATCCTTACTCGTCGAATCGAGGACGATTCGAGGCCAAGTGGGGGAGAATGATGACTCGGGGCCTGCGTACACTTGGAGGGACTTGGAGATGTTGAATCGTGGGCCGATGGAGGTCCAGAGGACCCTAATTTGGTTGCACGAGCCACCCTTGTCACATCTTGCCTCACTTCCATACAAGGATTGTTGCATGCTTATCCATAGTTCTATTTTTAAGACTTTCTATTAGTGGCAGTTTGTGAGACTGGATGTTTTTTTTTTGCTATTTTTGTATTTCCTAGCTACGCTATATTTAGTATTTACTTTGATCTATTTTTAGTCATAAGAGTAGCTTAGGAGAATCTTGGGCCGGCCCAATAGGGGACGTGCCATCACTTTAGTTTCTATCTTGTGTTTTGTCTAATTATACTCTTGTTTTTTTTTTTTGTTAATGGTAAGTATATTAACAAAAATGGAGAATTACACCCAAGAGCTAGTCCCAAAGAACTTCTCAAAACCTCACAAGCTAAAACAACCCTTTACACCAAAGTAACTCCTATTAGAGCATAAGAAGCCTACTAAGGATAGTATCCCTTCCATTACCCTGCTTACATCTGATTTTTAACCGAAATTTACACTCAGAAATCACCTCAGTTACACAACTATTGATGCAAACTTTCTTATGGTTAAAGGCCACATCATTCCTCAACCTCCAAATGAAGTAGATAGTTGCATTAATGGCCAAACAGACCCCCTGCAGTCTAAGAGACTTCAGATTTCTCCCTCTAGACAACCAGTTCAGCCAATCATTTAAAGACTGCTTCCACACAACAACTTTCTGCCACTGCAAAATTCTCTTCAGAATTGCACAAGAGATTCTACATCGCCACCAAATATGCTCCTCAGATTCTGTAGCTGCCTCACAAAGCACACATGTGGACGATGGAATCATGCCCCATTTCATCAGCTTATCCTTGGTTGGAAGTCTACCAAGCACAGCCAGCCAGGAGATAAAGGACCACTTCTTAGGCTGAATTCCCTTCCACAAAATCTTCCATTTCTGCTCAACAGTCTCCTTGGTCCTGAGCATATCATAAACAATTTGACAGTTCATCTTACCACCTCTTTTCCTGATCTTAGAGAACTCCATGTTCCTCTCAGCAGCACTCA
This sequence comes from Rheum nobile, assembly GCA_027886185.1. NCBI lineage: Eukaryota > Viridiplantae > Streptophyta > Magnoliopsida > Caryophyllales > Polygonaceae > Rheum > Rheum nobile. The sequence continues at coordinate 10,752,463 of WOAB01000027.1, forward strand.
GAGAAGGATCAATATCAATCATCAGAGAGTGTACCAATTCATCCTTAATTCTAAGTAGCTCCCTCCAAATCCAGGAGTCTCCTTGCTTTTCCACCCTATGCCACATATCACAACCATTGAGCAACATATCTCTAGCCCAGGTAGTCCAGAAATTACTCTTCCTCTCCTGTATCTCAAAAACTAGCTTAAACAAAAGAGTTTTGTTCCAAGCAAGTATCTCTTTAATGCCCACACCACCCTTATCAAAAGGTCTACAAACCTTGCTCCAAGCAACAAGGTTCCTTTTTCCTTCACTCTTCCCAGTCCAAAGAAAGGATCTGCATATAGCTGTAATTCTAGTTACAACCTCCTCAGGGAACAGCAAAGCCTGTGACCAAAAGCTAAGCATGCCTCCAATCACAGCCTTCAGAATTTGCAATCTACCAGCATAGGAGAGGTTCTTACATGTCCAGCTCTGAACTTTCCCCACAATCCTCTGGATTATATAAGCATAATCACCTACTTGCACCTTTTTAGCATGCAAAGGGAGCCCCAAGTACTTGATAGGGAGGGTTCCTTGGCTAAAACAAATGGCTCTCAATAATTCAAACTTTACAGCCTCAGACACACCACCAAAGAACACTTCACTTTTCTGAGCATTGATCTTTAAACCAGATTCCTCTCCAAATTCATCCAACACTCTCTTTATCACACAGATAGATGGCAGCTCAGCTTTACAGAAGATAAGCAAATCATCAGCAAAAGCAAGGTCTACCAAACTCAACCTCTTGCACTTAGGATGAAATTTAAACTCAGGTGATTTACATTCCCTTTTGAATTTCCTACTCAGCATTTCCATCACAATCACAAATAAGAATGGTGACATAGGATCCCCCTGCCTTAAACCTCTAGCCCCAGAGACAAAACCCTTAGGTTCCCCATTGATCAGAAAGGAAAATTTAGGAGTCCTCACACATGTCATAACCCAAGAAATAAGCTGTGCAGGGAAGTTAAGGTAAATCATTGCATACTCAAGAAATTCCCAGCTCACACAATCATAAGCCTTCATAATATCCACTTTGATCATACACCTTGGAGATTTATCAGCTTGCAAATAGGTATGAATTAGATCCTGAGCAATAACTGAGTTGTGAACAAGATTCCTTCTTGGAACAAAGGCACCCTGCCCCAGAGAAATCACTGCATCCAACTGCCCTCGAATCCTCACAGCCAGGATCTTGGTGATCATTTTAAACACAACATTACAACACGAAATGGGCCTAAAGTCCTTCACAAAAAGAGGCTTCTCTATCTTAGGAATAATAGAGACAAAGGTTGTGTTTAATTGTTTAAGAAGCTGCCCAGTTATGAAGAAGTCCTTCACTGCTCCACATATATCATCTGAGATAACATCCCAAGCTTCTTTAAAAAATTTACTGCCAAAGCCATTCGGACCTGGTGACTTGGAACTATGAATATCATGCAGAGCACTCTTAATATCACCATTAGAGGGAATCCTGCAAAGCATTACTTCCTGATCATCCATCAGAATCCCACCCTCAAAGTTACAAAAATTAGGAGCAACTGTAAAAACAGTCTTCCCAAAAAGATTGACATAAAACTCAACAATCTCAGCAGCAATCTCCTCATGATTCTCCAGAATCTGACCATTAGCATTATGGAGCAAATGTATAGCATTTATGGACCTTCTAGCTTTAATGCTCCTATAAAATAAAGAAGAAGTCTCCTCTCCAAGTTTCACCCAATCCACTTTAGATTGTTGAAGAAGCATCTCATCCCTTTGCTTTCTTCTCAATATCAAGTTTTGCTTGGCATTCCTGACTGCCTCCTGCTTACTTTCACAAAAATAGTCATTCTGTAAAGCATGGAAAGCATCTTCAAACACAGCCTCGCTATGAGCAATCATGCCATTCATATCTCCATACTTATTTTTACTCCAATCTTTCAATCTCATCTTAACTGCCTTCAGCTTCAGAACAACTTGGAACTGAAGAGTGCCATCAATCCTTCTATCCCAAACTTCCTTCACAAGTGCTTTAAACTCCCCATCCAAGCACCAAGCATTCTTAAATCTGAATGGAATTTTCCTAATAGGTGATCTAAGTTCAATCAGCAAGATTGCAGGTGAATGATCAGATTCATCAGGAACATCAAAGACAGCATTAGAGCCTCCAATCATACCTCTCCAATCATCACTCACAATAATTATGTCCAGCTTGCAGGCAACCCTCTCATCCCCTTTTCTTTGATTGTCCCAAGTAAAGACAGCACCTGCATACTCTAAGTCAGACAACTTACATTGACTCAACAGAGTTTCCAGCTCCTCAAAGCTAGATTGAGGCAACTTATTCATGGAGATTCTCTCAGCTTCTTCCAAAACACAATTAAAATCACCCATAACCACCCAAGGAAGAGAACAATTCCCTGCAACATTATCAATCTTCTGCCACAGTCTTTTCCTCTCACTTCTCTGGTTACTTGCATAAACAAAGATAATAACAAATTGCTACAAGAACCCACAAATTCTAACCTTGCATTGAATGAATTGATCACCCCAATCCTCACAAGTGATCTGAGCAAGGGCAGGGTTCCAACTTATCCAGATTCTCCCCTTATGATCATTAGTAGCATTAGTAAGATAATCCCAGCCTTTCAACAGCTTAGTAGAGATCAACTTTTCCTTACACTTATCAATCTTAGTTTCCAGCAAACCAATAATCAAGATCTTCATCTTAGCAATATACCTATTAATTCTCCTTATTGCTTGAACTCCATTACATCCTCTGGAGTTCCACGAGCAGATTTTGACTTTATCCATGATTGCCAATATCAGAGCTGCTACAACCCCCAATTTCTGTAACAAGAGCTTCAAACTGATTGGGTGAGACAACACAAGGAGGGACCAAATTGACCCCCATATCAGTCTGCCGTTCCCTTATGTTGCTTGGAGAAGCAGATCTAGTCTTCCTACGGTTGATTTCTCTCCATTCAACCTTGTTATCTTGAGCAATAGTCTTCCCTTTCCTGACAATCATCTCATCCTTCTCCTGAACTGTGTCTGTACTATTCTCAGTAACCTTACTAAGCTCTATCTGTTCCTTCATCTTTCCTTGCTCTTGCACTCCATTCACTTTTTTCTCCTTCTTCTGTTTAGTCACACCACAATTATCATAGCCATGACCAAACACATTGCATTTAAAACATCTTCTGGGAATCCATTCAAACTCCACCCTCTTAGCATAGACTTTATCATCATAACCCTCTAGAATAACCTCCTTCCTTTTAGAGTCCTGCACAGAGACATCCACAAGCATCCGAGCATAAGACATCCGTTTCTGAGAACTAGAAATCTCATCAAGGCAGAGCGGCGTCCCTATCATACTCCCCATCACACTAAGCATATGGTTTGAAAACAGGATTGGGGCGATACCATGAATCCTAACCCAAACTGGCAAAGTATCAAAGCTATCCCAGTCCACCTTCACCCCTGGAATCCATTGTTTAAGAACAAAAGGTTTAAATCCAGCAACCATCCAAGGACCATGTTCTAACACCCATTCCATATCAGTTTTGCTCTTAAACTGAATCAACCACACTCCATTCCCCTTGAGATGGAGTTTAGGCTCCTCAACTTTCCATTGAGCACGAATGAAAGCTAAGACAGAGGAAAAGGACCATCCATTGCCCACTATGACCTCCATCAGATTGATACTCTTGTTTTACCTTAATGAAAGGTAGATTGAAATTTGAGAGCAAATTGGCTAACTTGTTTTCAAGATTATTCAGTACAAAACATCCTCTTTCCTAGTAATCATTCATTCCAAAACACTCAAAATATTCGAATCCCTCAAACACACAAACCGGAGATCAATCAACCGAAACCCTAATTCGCGGCAACACCTGCAACACGATTGTGCAGTAGCCGTAACTTTTGATTCTCTTATCCAAACGCTCTGAAATTTGGAGGGATTAACGTAGACTTCTGGATATTTATTTTCACGTTGGAATCACTCAATTCGGAGTTCGGAACAGAAAGTTATACTTTGCCAAAGACGGGAACAAAAACAGAGATTTCTTGTGCGCCAAGGCGAGTTCTTTGCCTTCAAGAACGTGGAAACCAAGGGGTTTCACATAATGACGTGCCCACCCCTATATATACTAGATTAATTTTCTTTAGATTCTTAATCATGTAATCGCACAAGAACCTGCCCATTAGCCTTGACCATCTCTATTGCGAGATGGTCAAGGCTAATCGGCATATTCCTGTGCGACTCACTGCTCCTGAGCTTGACGATGGCACTGTTGTAGGCCATGGCCGCGTTTGCCCTACTCGCATTTTCCCTACTCACATTTCCATCCACGGGGAGAAAGATGGCGTGATCCAATCCTTTGCGAGGGATGTTTTCGTTGTTGTTGCTTGTGACGGCATGGAGGCCTTGCCTATACAAAGTGATAACAACAATCACCTAGACGTGGTGACCGAAGAGGAGCAGCCTATGGATCATGATGTTACAACGTAGGCCGAGATGGATACCAATACGGTGCCTATTGTCAGCGAGGAAAATACACCTTTGGCCACACCATCAGTACCGAGTAAGGAGGATGCTTTGGAGACTACGGCATTTCCATTGGCCCCTCAAGCGGATCAACACCAGACCCCATTGGTTCCATTCCAAGGAAGTTGTGAGGACCGCACTTCACCTAGCTCTCATCACTATGTGCTCACAATTAAAGGGGGAATCTCATATCCTTCCCTTGTTCTTCATAATTCTTTTCTCCATGGTTTCTCTATGTCTTCTTTTCCTACTAACCCCAAGTCTTGGGAGTATAGTTTGCCTTGTGTGCGCTTTGTTGTGTGAAGGTTACCTCATCAAGCGCCATGGCCGCCACCACTAGCTTTGGCGCCTGCTGCACAACCACCATCACCTACGGTGTTATTTCCATTATCTTGGGAGGAGAACTTGGATGCTACGGTGTCATCCATCTTAGCCCACCGCCATGTGTTGAGAACTTGGATGTATGTTGAAGCACTGAAGGAGCCCCCCGACCTTGGAAATTACAATCTTGTGACTTGAGAATATTTCACACCCTTGCCCCGTGAGGAGACTAGCTATCATCCTCCTACGAAACGCAAGCTTGATCCTGATGCATCAAGTTCATGGCACAAAGTGAAGAGAATTAGGGACTATGAATATCATCTCCATGTGCCCAACGATATGCTAATTTATACACCCATGGCTTCACTTTCTTCCTTCTTCACATCTTTACTCGTCGAATCGAGGACGATTCGAGGCCAAGTGGGAGAGAATGATGACTCGGGGCCTGCGTACACTTGGAGGGACTTGGAGATGTTGAATCGTGGGCCGATGGAGGTCCAGAGGACCCTAATTTGGTTGCACGAGCCACCCTTGTCACATCTTGCCTCACTTCCATACAAGGGTTGTTGCATGCTTATCCATAGTTCTATTTTTAAGACTTTCTATTAGTGGCAGTTTGTGAGACTGGATGTTTTTGTTTTGCTATTTTTGTATTTCCTAGCTACGCTATATTTAGTATTTACTTTGATCTATTTTTAGTCATAAGAGTAGCTTAGGAGAATCTAGGGCCGGCCCAATAGGGGACGTGCCATCACTTTAGTTTCTATCTTATGTTTTGTCTATTTATACTCTTGTTTTACCTTAATGAAAGGTAGATTGAATTTTGAGAGCAAATTGGCTAACTTGTTTTCAAGATTATTCAGTACAAAACATCCTCTTTCCTAGTAATCATTCATTCCAAAACACTCAAAACATTCGAATCCCTCAAACACACAAATCGGAGATAAATCAACCGAAACCCTAATTCGCGGCAACACTTGCAACACGATTGTGCAGTAGCCGTAACTTTTGATTCTCTTATCCAAACGCTCTGAAATTTGGAGGGATTAACGTAGACTTCTGGATATTTATTTTCACGTTGGAATCACTCAATTCGGAGTTCGGAACAGAAAGTTATACTTTGCCAAAGACGGGAACAAAAACAGAGATTTCTTGTGCGCCAAGGCGAGTTCTTTGCCTTCAAGAACGTGGCAACCAAGGGGTTTCACATCATGACGTGCCCACCCCTATATATACTAGATTAATTTTCTTTAGCTTCTTAATCATGTAATAACACAAGAACCTGCCCATTAGCCTTGACCATCTCTATTGCGAGATGGTCAAGGCTAATCGGCATATTCCTGTGCGATTCACTGCTCCTGAGCTTGACGACGGCACTGTTGTAGGCCATGGCCGCATTTGCCCTACTCGCATTTTCCCTACTCGTATTTCCATCCACGGGGAGAAAGATGGCATGATCCAATCCTTTGCGAGGGATGTTTTCGTTGTTGTTTCTTGTGACGGCATGGAGGCCTTGCCTATACCCAGTGATAACAACAATCACCTAGACGTGGTGACCGAAAAGGAGCAGCCTATGGATCATGATGTTACAACGTAGGCCGAGATGGATACCAATACGGTGCCTATTGTCAGCGAGGAAAATACACCTTTGTCCACACCATCAGTAAGGAGGATGCTTTGGAGACTACGGCATTTCCATTGGCCCCTCAAGCGGATCAACACCAGACCCCATTGGTTCCATTCCAAGGAAGTTGTGAGGACCGCACTTCACCTAGCTCTCATCACTATGTGCTCACAATTAAAGGGGGAATCTCATATCCTTCCCTTATTCTTCATAGTTCTTTTCTCCATGGTTTCTCTATGTCTTCTTTTCCTACTAACCCCAAGTCTTGGGAGTATAGTTTGCCTTGTGTTCTCTTTGTTGTGTGTAGGTTACCTCATCAAGCGCCATGGCCGCCACCACTAGCTTTGGCGCCTGCTGCACAACCACCATCACCTACGGTGTTATTGCCATTATCTTGGGAAGAGAACTTGGATGCTACGGTGTCATCCATCTCAGCCCACCGCCACGTGTTGAGAACTTGGATGTATGTTGAAGCATTGAAGGAGCCCCCCAACCTTGGAAATTACAACCTTGTGACTTGAGAATATTTCACACCCTTGCCCCGTGAGGAGACTAGCTATCATCATCCTACGAAACGCAAGCTTGATCCTGATGCATCAAGTTCATGGCACAAAGTGAAGAGAATTAGGGACTATGATTATCATCTCCATGTGCACAACGATATTCTAATTTATACATCCATGGCTTTACTTTCTTCCTTCTTCACATCTTTACTCGTCGAATCGAGGACGATTCGAGGCCAAGTGGGGGAGAATGATGACTCAGGGCCTGCGTACACTTGGAGGGACTTGGAGATGTTGAATCGTGGGCAGATGGAGGTCCAGAGGACACTAATTTGGTTGCACGAGCCACCCTTGTCACATCTTGCCTCACTTCCATACAAGGGTTGTTGCATGCTTATCCATAGTTCTATTTTTAAGACTTTCTATTAGTGGCAGTTTGTGAGACTGGATGTTTTTGTTTTGCTATTTTTGTATTTCCTAGCTACGCTATATTTAGTATTTACTTTGATCTATTTTTAGTCATAAGAGTAGCTTAGGAGAATCTAGGGACGGCCCAATAGGGGACGTGCCATCACTTTAGTTTCTATCTTATGTTTTGTCTATTTATACTCTTGTTTTACCTTAATGAAAGGTAGATTGAATTTTGAGAGCAAATTGGCTAACTTGTTTTCAAGATTATTCAGTACAAAACATCCTCTTTCCTAGTAATCATTCATTCCAAAACACTCAAAACATTCGAATCCCTCAAACACACAAACCGGAGATAAATCAACCGAAACCCTAATTCGCGGCAACACTTGCAACACGATTGTGCAGTAGCCGTAACTTTTGATTCTCTTATCCAAACGCTCTGAAATTTGGAGGGATTAACGTAGACTTCTGGATATTTAATTTCACGTTGGAATCACTCAATTCGGAGTTCGGAACAGAAAGTTATACTTTGCCAAAGACGGGAACAAAAACAGAGATTTCTTGTGCGCCAAGGCGAGTTCTTTGCCTTCAAGAACGTGGCAACCAAGGGGTTTCACATCATGACGTGCCCACCCCTATATATACTAGATTAATTTTCTTTAGCTTCTTAATCATGTAATCAGACAAGAACCTGCCCAATAGCCTTGACCATCTCTATTGCGAGATGGTCAAGGCTAATCGGCATATTCCTGTGCGATTCACTGCTCCTGAGCTTGACGACGGCACTGTTGTAGGCCATGGCCGCATTTGCCCTACTCGCATTTTCCCTACTCGCATTTCCATCCACGGGGAGAAAGATGGCATGATCCAATCCTTTGCGAGGGATGTTTTCGTTGTTGTTTCTTGTGACGGCATGGAGGCCTTGCCTATACCCAGTGATAACAACAATCACCTAGACGTGGTGACCGAAAAGGAGCAGCCTATGGATCATGATGTTACAACGTAGGCCGAGATGGATACCAATACGGTGCCTATTGTCAGCGAGGAAAATACACCTTTGTCCACACCATCAGTAAGGAGGATGCTTTGGAGACTACGGCATTTCCATTGGCCCCTCAAGCGGATCAACACCAGACCCCATTGGTTCCATTCCAAGGAAGTTGTGAGGACCGCACTTCACCTAGCTCTCATCACTATGTGCTCACAATTAAAGGGGGAATCTCATATCCTTCCCTTGTTCTTCATAGTTCTTTTCTCCATGGTTTCTCTATGTCTTCTTTTCCTACTAACCCCAAGTCTTGGGAGTATAGTTTGCCTTGTGTGCTCTTTGTTGTGTGTAGGTTACCTCATCAAGCGCCATGGCCGCCACCACTAGCTTTGGCGCCTGCTGCACAACCACCATCACCTACGGTGTTGTTGCCATTATCTTGGGAAGAGAACTTGGATGCTACGGTGTCATCCATCTCAGCCCACCGCCACGTGTTGAGAACTTGGATGTATGTTGAAGCATTGAAGGAGCCCCCCAACCTTGGAAATTACAACCTTGTGACTTGAGAATATTTCACACCCTTGCCCCGTGAGGAGACTAGCTATCATCATCCTACGAAACGCAAGCTTGATCCTGATGCATCAAGTTCATGGCACAAAGTGAAGAGAATTAGGGACTATGATTATCATCTCCATGTGCACAACGATATTCTAATTTATACATCCATGGCTTCACTTTCTTCCTTCTTCACATCTTTACTCGTCGAATCGAGGACGATTCGAGGCCAAGTGGGGGAGAATGATGACTCAGGGCCTGCGTACACTTGGAGGGACTTGGAGATGTTGAATCGTGGGCAGATGGAGGTCCAGAGGACACTAATTTGATTGCACGAGCCACCCTTGTCACATCTTGCCTCACTTCCATACAAGGGTTGTTGCATGCTTATCCATAGTTCTATTTTTAAGACTTTCTATTAGTGGCAGTTTGTGAGACTGGATGTTTTTGTTTTGCTATTTTTGTATTTCCTAGCTACGCTATATTTAGTATTTACTTTGATCTATTTTTAGTCATAAGAGTAGCTTAGGAGAATCTAGGGCCGGCCCAATAGAGGACGTGCCATCACTTTAGTTTCTATCTTATGTTTTGTCTATTTATACTCTTGTTTTACCTTAATGAAAGGTAGATTGAATTTTGAGAGCAAATTGGCTAACTTGTTTTCAAGATTATTCAGTACAAAACATCCTCTTTCCTAGTAATCATTCATTCCAAAACACTCAAAACATTCGAATCCCTCAAACACACAAACCGGAGATAAATCAACCGAAACCCTAATTCGCGGCAACACTTGCAACACGATTGTGCAGTAGCCGTAACTTTTGATTCTCTTATCCAAACGCTCTGAAATTTGGAGGGATTAACGTAGACTTCTGGATATTTATTTTCACGTTGGAATCACTCAATTCGGAGTTCGGAATAGAAAGTTATACTTTGCCAAAGACGGGAACAAAAACAGAGATTTCTTGTGCGCCAAGGCGAGTTCTTTGCCTTCAAGAACGTGGCAACCAAGGGGTTTCACATCATGACGTGCCCACCCCTATATATACTAGATTAATTTTCTTTAGCTTCTTAATCATGTAATCAGACAAGAACCTGCCCATTAGCCTTGACCATCTCTATTGCGAGATGGTCAAGGCTAATCGGCATATTCCTGTGTGATTCACTGCTCCTGAGCTTGACGACGGCACTGTTGTAGGCCATGGCCGCATTTGCCCTACTCGCATTTTCCCTACTCGCATTTCCATCCACGGGGAGAAAGATGGCATGATCCAATCCTTTGCGAGGGATGTTTTCGTTGTTGTTTCTTGTGACGGCATGGAGGTCTTGCCTATACCCAGTGATAACAACAATCACCTAGACGTGGTGACCGAAAAGGAGCAGCCTATGGATCATGATGTTACAACGTAGGCCGAGATGGATACCAATACGGTGCCTATTGTCAGCGAGGAAAATACACCTTTGTCCACACCATCAGTAAGGAGGATGCTTTGGAGACTACGGCATTTCCATTGGGCCCTCAAGCGGATCAACACCAGACCCCATTGGTTCCATTCCAAGGAAGTTGTGAGGACCGCACTTCACCTAACTCTCATCACTATGTGCTCAAAATTAAAGGGGGAATCTCATATCCTTCCCTTGTTCTTCATAGTTCTTTTCTCCATGGTTTCTCTATGTCTTCTTTTCCTACTAACCCCAAGTCTTGGGAGTATAGTTTGCCTTGTGTGCTCTTTGTTGTGTGTAGGTTACCTCATCAAGCGCCATGGCCGCCACCACTAGCTTTGGCGCCTGCTGCACAACCACCATCACCTACGGTGTTATTTCCATTATCTTGGGAAGAGAACTTGGATGCTACGGTGTCATCCATCTCAGCCCACCGCCACGTGTTGAGAACTTGGATGTATGTTGAAGCATTGAAGGAGCCCCCCGACCTTGGAAATTACAACCTTATGACTTGAGAATATTTCACACCCTTGCCCCGTGAGGAGACTAGCTATCATCCTCCTACGAAACGCAAGCTTGATCCTGATGCATCAAGTTCATGGCACAAAGTGAAGAGAATTAGGGACTATGATTATCATCTCCATGTGCACAACGATATTCTAATTTATACATCCATGGCTTCACTTTCTTCCTTCTTCACATCTTTACTCGTCGAATCGAGGACGATTCGAGGCCAAGTGGGGGAGAATGATGACTCGGGGCCTGCGTACACTTGGAGGGACTTGGAGATGTTGAATCGTGGGCAGATGGAGGTCTAGAGGATACTAATTTGGTTGCACGAGCCACCCTTGTCACATCTTGCCTCACTTCCATACAAGGGTTGTTGCATGCTTATCCATAGTTCTATTTTTAAGACTTTCTATTAGTGGCAGTTTGTGAGACTGGATGTTTTTGTTTTGCTATTTTTGTATTTCCTAGCTACGCTATATTTAGTATTTACTTTGATCTATATTTAGTCATAAGAGTAGCTTAGGAGAATCTAGGGCCGGCCCAATAGGGGACGTGCCATCACTTTAGTTTATATCTTATGTTTTGTCTATTTATACTCTTGTTTTACCTTAATGAAAGGTAGATTGAATTTTGAGACCAAATTGGCAAACTTGTTTTCAAGATTATTCAGTACAAAACATCCTGTTTCCTAGTAATCATTCATTCCAAAACACTCAAAACATTCGAATCCCTCAAACACACAAACCGGAGATCAATCAACCGAAACCCTAATTCGCGGCAACACCTGCAACACGATTGTCCAGTAGCCGTAACTTTTGATTCTCTTATCCAAACGCTCTGACATTTGGAGGGATTAACGTAGACGTCTGTATATTTATTCTGGCGTTGGAATCACTCAATTCGGAGTTCGGAACAGAAAGTTATACTTTGCCAAAGACGGGAACAAAAACAGAGATTTCTTGTGTGCCAAGGCGAGTTCTTTGCCTTTAAGAACGTGGCAACCAAGGGGTTTCACATCATGACGTGCCCACCCCTATATATACTAGATTAATTTTCTTTAGCTTCTTAATCATGTAATCACACAAGAACCTGCCCATTAGCCTTGACCATCTCTATTGCGAGATGGTCAAGGCTAATCGGCATATTCCTGTGCGATTCACTGCTCCTGAGCTTGACGACGGCACTGTTGTAGGCCATGCCCGCGTTTGCCCTACTCGCATTTTCCCTACTCCCATTTCCATCCACGGGGAGAAAGATGGCGTGATCCAATCCTTTGCGAGGGATGTTTTCGTTGTTGTTGCTTGTGACGGCATGGAGGCCTTGCCTATACAAAGTGATAACAACAATCACCTAGACGTGGTGACCGAAAAGGAGCAGCCTATGGATCATGATGTTACAACGTAGGCCGAGATGGATACCAATACGGTGCCTATTATCAGGGAGGAAAATACACCTTTGGCCACACCATTAGTACCGAGTAAGGAGGATGCTTTGGAGACTACGGCATTTCCATTGGCCCCTCAAGCGGATCAACACCAGACCCCATTGGTTCCATTCCAAGGAAGTTGTGAGGACCGCACTTCACCTAGCTCTCATCACTATGTGCTCACAATTAAAGGGGGAATCTCATATCCTTCCCTTGTTCTTCATAGTTCTTTTCTCCATGGTTTCTCTATGTCTTCTTTTCCTACTAACCCCAAGTCTTGGGAGTATAGTTTGCCTTGTGTGCGCTTTGTTGTGTATAGGTTACCTCATCAAGCGCCATGGCCACCACCACTAGCTTTGGCGCCTGCTGCACAACCACCATCACCTACGGTGTTATTGCCATATCTTGGGAAGAGAACTTGGATGCTACGGTGTCATCCATCTCAGCCCACCGCCACGTGTTGAGAACTTGGATGTATGTTGAAGCACTGAAGGAGCCCCCCGACCTTGGAAATTACAACCTTGTGACTTGAGAATCTTTCACACCCTTGCCCCGTGAGGAGACTAGCTATCATCCTCCTACGAAACGCAAGCTTGATCCTGATGCATCAAGTTCATGGCACAAAGTGAAGAGAATTAGGGACTATGATTATCATCTCCATGTGCCCAACGATATTCTAATTTATACACCCATGGCTTCACTTTCTTCCTTCTTCACATCTTTACTCGTCGAATCGAGGACGATTCGAGGACAAGTGGGGGAGAATGATGACTCGGGGCCTGTGTACACTTGGAGGGACTTGGAGATGTTGAATCGTGGGCCGATGGAGGTCTAGAGGACCCTAATTTGGTTGCACGAGCCACCCTTGCCACATCTTGCCTCACTTCCATACAAGGGATGTTGCATGCTTATCCATAGTTCTATTTTACGACTTTCTAATAGTGGCAGTTTGTGAGACTGGATGTTTTTGTTTTGCTATTTTTGTATTTCCTAGCTACGCTATATTTAGTATTTACTTTGATCTATTTTTAGTCATAAGAGTAGCTTAGTAGAATCTAGGGCCGGCCCAATAGGGGACGTGCCATCACTTTAGTTTCTATCTTATGTTTTGTCTATTTATACTCTTATTTTACCTTAATGAAAGGTAGATTGAATTTTGAGAGCAAATTGGCTAACTTGTTTTCAAGATTATTCAGTACAAAACATCATGTTTCCTAGTAATCATTCATTCCAAAACACTCAAAACATTCGAATCCCTCAAACACACAAACCGGAGATCAATCAACCGAAACCCTAATTCGCGGCAACACCTGCAACACGATTGTACAGTAGCTGTAACTTTTGATTCTCTTATCCCAACGCTCTGAAATTTGGAGGGATTAACGTAGACTTCAGGATCTTTATTCTCGTGTTGGAATCACTCAATTCGGAGTTCGGAACAATTAGTTATACTTTGCCAAAGACGGGAACAAAAACAGAGATTTCTTGTGCGCCAAGGCGAGTTCTTTGCCTTCAAGAACGTGGCAACCAAGGGGTTTCACATCATGACGTGCCCACCCCTATATATACTAGATTAATTTTCTTTAGCTTCTTAATCATGTAATCGCACAAGAACCTACCCATTAGCCTTGACCATCTCTATTGCGAGATGGTCAAGGCTAATCGGCATATTCCTGTGCGATTCACTGCTCCTGAGCTTGATGACGGCACTGTTGTAGGCCATGGCCGCGTTTGCCCTACTCGCATTTGCCCTACTCGCATTTCCATCCACAGGGAGAAAGATGGCGTGATCCAATCCTTTGCGAGGAATGTTTTCGTTGTTGTTGCTTGTGACGGCATTGAGGCCTTGCCTATACCCAGTGATAACAACAATCACCTAGATGTGGTGACCGAAAAGGAGCAGCCTATGGATCATGATGTTACAACGTAGGCCAAGATGGATACCAATACGGTGCCTATTGTCAGCGAGGAAAATACACCTTTGGCCACACCATCAGTACCGAGTAAGGAGGATGCTTTGGAGACTACGGCATTTCTATTGGCCCCTCAAGCGGATCAACACCAGACCCCATTGGTTCCATTCCAAGGAAGTTGTGAGGACCGCACTTCACCTAGCTCTCATCACTATGTGCTCTCAATTAAAGGGGGGATATCATATTCTTCCCTTGTTCTTCATAGTTCTTTTCTCCATGGTTTCTATATGTCTTCTTTTCCTACTAACCCCAAGTCTTAGGAGTATAGTTTGCCTTGTGTGCACTTTGTTGTGTGTAGGTTACCTAATCAAGCGCCATGGCCGCCACCACTAGCTTTGGCGCCTGCTGCACAACCACCATCACCTACGGTGTTATTGCCATTATCTTGGGAGGAGAACTTAAATGCTACGGTGTCATCCATCTCAGCCCACCGCCACGTGTTGAGAACTTGGATGTATGTTGAAGCATTGAAGGAGCCCCCAAACCTTGGAAATTACAACCTTGTGACTTCAGAATATTTCACACCCTTGCCCCGTGAGGAGACTAGCTATCATCGTCCTACGAAACGCAAGCTTGATCCTGATGCATCAAGTTCATGGCACAAAGTGAGGAGAATTAGGGACTATGATTATCATCTCCATGTGCCCAACGATATTCTAATTTATACACCCATGGCTTCACTTTCTTCCTTCTTCACATCTTTACTCGTCGAATCGAGGACGATTCGAGGCCAAGTGGGGGAGAATGTTGACTCGGGGCCTGCGTACACTTGGAGGGACTTGGAGATGTTGAATCGAGGGTCGATGGAGTTCCAGAGGACCCTAATTTGGTTTCACGAGCCACCCTTGCCACATCTTGGCTCACTTCCATACAAGGGATATTGCATGCTTATCCATAGTTCTATTTAAGACTTTCTATTAGTGGCAGTTTGTGAGACTAAAAGTTTTTGTTTTGCTATTTTCATATTTCCTAGCTATGCTATATTTAGTACTTACTTTGATCTATTTTTAGTCATAAGAATAGCTTAGGAGAATCTAGGGCCGACAGAATAGGGGACGTGCCATCACTTTAGTTTCTATCTTATGTTTTGTCTATTTATACTCTTGTTTTACCTTAATGAAAGGTAGATTGAATTTTGAGAGCAAATTGGCTAACTTGTTTTCAAGATTATTCAGTCCAAAACATCCTCTTTCCTAGTAATCATTCATTCCAAAACATTATAATCCCTCAAACACACAAACCGGAGATCAATCAACCGAAACCCTAATTCGCGGCAACACCTGCGACGCGATTGTGCAGTCGTCGTAACTTTTGATTCTCTTATCCAAACGCTCTGAAATTTGGAGGGATTAACGTAGACTTCTGGATCTTTATTCTCGCATTGGAATAACTCAATTTGGAGTTCAGAACAGAATGTTAGACTTTGCCAAAGACGGGAACAAAAACAGGGATTTCTTGTGTGCCAAGGCGAGTTCTTTGCCTTCAAGAACATGGCAACCAAGGGGTTTCACATCATGACGTGCCCACCCCTATATATACTAGATTAATTTTCTTTAGCTTCTTAATCATGTAATCGCACAGGAACCTGCCCATTAGCCTTGACCATCTCTATTGCGAGATGGTCAAGGCTAATCGGCAAATTCCGGTGCGATTCACTGCTCCTGAGCTTGACGGCGGCACTGTCGTAGGCCATTGCCGCGTTTGCCCTACTCGCATTTTCCCTACTCGCATTTCCATCCACGGGGAGAAAGATGGCGTGATCCAATCCTTTGCGAGGGATGTTTTTATGGCTGCTACTTGTGACGGAATGGAGGCCTTGCCTATACCAAGTGATAACAACAATCACCTAGATGTGGTGACCGAAAAGGAGCAGCCTATGGATCATGATGTTACAACGTAGGCCGAGACGGATACCAATACGGTGCCTATTGTCAGCGAGGAAAACACACCTTTGGCCGCACCATCAGTACCGAGTAAGGAGGATGCTTTGGAGACTACGGCGTTTCCTTTGGCCCCTCAAGCTGATCAACATCAGACCCCATTGGTTCCATTCCAAGGAAGTTCTGAGGACCGCACTTCACCTAGCTCTCATCACTATGTGCTCACAATTAAAGGGGGAATCTCATATCCTTCCCTTGTTCTTCATAGTTCTTTTCTCCATGGTTTCTCTATGTCTTCTTTTCCTACTAACCCCAAGTCTTGGGAGTATAGTTTGCCTTGTTTGCGCTTTGTTGTGTGTAGGTTACCTCATCAAGCGCCATGGCCGCCACCACTAGCTTTGGCGCCTGCTGCACAACCACCATCACCTACGGATTGCCATTATCTTGGGAGGAAAACTTGGATGCTACGGTGTCATCCATCCCAGCCCACCGCCACATGTTGAGAACTTGGATGTATGTTGAAGTACTGAAGGAACCCCCCGACCTTGGAAATTACAACCTTGTGACTCGAGAATATTTCCCACCCTTGCCCCGTGAGGAGACTAACTATCATCCTCCTAGGAAATGCAAGCTTGATCCTGATGCATCAAGTTCATGGCACAAAGTGAAGAGAATTAGGGACTATGATTATCATCTCCATGTGCCCAACGATATTCTAATTTATACACCCATGGCTTCACTTTCTTCCTTCTTCACATCTTTACTCGTCGAATCGAGGACGATTCGAGGACAAGTGGGGGAGAATGATGACTCGGGGCCTGCGTACACTTGGAGGGACTTGGAGATGTTGAATCGTGGGCCGATGGAGGTCTAGAGGACCCTAATTTGGTTGCACGAGCCACCCTTGCCACATCTTGCCTCACTTCCATACAAGGGATGTTGCATGCTTATCCATAGTTCTATTTTACGACTTTCTAATAGTGGCAGTTTGTGAGACTGGATGTTTTTGTTTTGCTATTTTTGTATTTCCTAGCTACGCTATATTTAGTATTTACTTTGATCTATTTTTAGTCATAAGAGTAGCTTAGTAGAATCTAGGGCCGGCCCAATAGGGGACGTGCCATCACTTTAGTTTCTATCTTATGTTTTGTCTATTTATACTCTTGTTTTACCTTAATGAAAGGTAGATTGAATTTTGAGAGCAAATTGGCTAACTTGTTTTCAAGATTATTCATTACAAAACATCCTGTTTCCTAGTAATCATTCATTCCAAAACAGTCAAAACATTCGAATCCCTCAAACACACAAACCGGAGATCAATCAACCGAAACCCTAATTCGCGGCAACACCTGCAACACGATTGTGCAGTAGCTGTAACTTTTGATTCTCTTATCCAAACGCTCTGACATTTTGAGGGATTAACGTAGACTTCTGGATCTTTATTCTCGCGTTGGAATCACTCAATTCGGAGTTCGGAACAATTAGTTATACTTTGCCAAAGACGGGAACAAAAACAGAGATTTCTTGTGCGCCAAGGCGAGTTCTTTGCCTTCAAGAACGTGGCAACCAAGGGGTTTCACATCATGACGTGCCCACCCCTATATATACTAGATTAATTTTCTTTAGCTTCTTAATCATGTAATCGCACAAGAACCTACCCATTAGCCTTGACCATCTCTATTGCAAGATGGTCAAGGCTAATCGGCATATTCCTGTGCGATTCACTGCTCCTGAGCTTGACGACGGCACTGTTGTAGGCCATGGCCGCGTTTGCCCTACTCGCATTTGCCCTACTCGCATTTCCATCCACATGGAGAAAGCTTGCTTCTTGAGTGCACTAAGGTGTAAGCAGTGCACCCAAAGATTCTCAAATGACTCACATTTGGTTGCTTTCCTCTCCATGCTTCAAAGGGAGTTCTGTTTAGGACTGCTTTGGTTGGAGAAATATTCAGTAAGTACACTGCAGTTGCCACTGCTTCACTCCACAATTCATTTGGCATGCCTTTAGCCTTAAGCATGCTTCTTGCCATCTCCACCACTGTCATGTTCTTTCTCTCAGCAACCCCATTTTGCTCTGGTGTGTAGGGTGCAGTTAAGTCTCTTCTTATGCCATGCTCATCACAGAAGTCAATGAATTCTTTAGATAAGAATTCACCACCTCTATCTGTTCTCAATGCCTTCACTTGCTTGCCACTTTGCTTCTCCACCATTGCTTTGAACTTCTTAAAGTTCTCGAAGGCCTCTGACTTGGCCTTTTGAAAGTAGACCCAGCTCATCCTGCTGAAGTCATATGTGACAAGCAGAAAGTACTTGCTTCCTCCAAGAGATTCTGTCTGCATTGGTCCACACAAATCAGCATGAAGAAGCTCAAGACACTCACTTGATCTCCATGCTTTTCCCTTAGGAAAAGATCCCTTGGCTTGCTTCCCATATATGCACCCTTCACACAGCTCAAGATCACCAACTTTGGGAAGGCCATTCACCATTTCTTTTGCACTCAGCAGCTTTAATCCTTGGACATTCAAGTGTCCATATCTTAGGTGCCAAAGTCTTGCACTTTCATCACCCTTTACAAGTAAAGCCTTGCTTCCTCCTATAGGCAACTCCAGAGGAAAGACTTTGTTCTTTCCCATTTCCACCTTCATTATGATCTCCTTGGACTTTCTGTATCTTATCAAGCACCAATCATCTTCAAACAACAGAGAATACTCGGAACACATCAACTGTCCAACACTGAGCAGATTGTGAGCTAGTTGAGGTACATATTGCACTTCATGTAGAAGCTTGGTGTTTCCTTGCTCAGTCTTTACTGAGATTGTACCCTTTCCTTCAACTTCAAGTTGCTTGTTGTCTCCTAGCCTCACTATACTCTTCTTGGTCTCATCAAGCTCCTTAAACATTGCCTTTACACCAGACATATGATTTGAGCAGCCACTATCAACATACCACAGTTCCTTTGTAGTTTTGCTTGCTGAATTTTGTGCAATCAGCATTCTTTCTTCTTGCTCCACAAGCTGAGCTAGGAACAATCTATCCTCTTGCTCAACAAATTTGGACCTTTGGTCATTCCTTTGCTCACCTTGACCCTGATCCTTTTCTTTCTTCCAACACTGTGCCTCCTTGTGTCCTGGTTTCTTGCAGTAGTAGCACTTAAACACATTCTTTTGCTGACCATTATGTTCTCTCCCTTCACTGCTTTGGCGTGATCTACCACGACCTTTGCCTCTGAAGCCTCCTCGACCTCTTCCTCTAAAGCCATGCTATCCAGTTCTCTCCTTACTTGAGTCATCCTTTCCCATGAATGCCTTCTCTTCTCTCTTTTCACTAGATCTGTTCAGCCTCTCTTCATGTGCTTGCAGAGAGCCCATCAGTTCATCAAAGGAATATCTTTCCATGTCCTTTGATTCTTCTATTGTAGCCACAACATAATCATATTGCTTTGTAAGACTTCTCAAGACTTTTCCTACAACATGTGCATCACTGATCTGCTCTCCATAGGACCTCATTTGATGAACTAGACTTGAGACTCGTGAAAGATACTCTTGCACAGTCTTCTTGTCTTTCATCAAAGAAGTTTCGAATTCTCTTCTCAAAGATTGAAGCCTTACAGTGCTTACTTTTTTGTCACCAAGGTACTCCTGTTTCAGAGTCATCCATGCCTGATGTAACACCCCCAAATTTAACCCCATTTGGAAGCGCTACTGCCGATGACCCCGGACGTAAACCCCGAAGTCACCCCAGGCTTTTCCGACGTCATAACTGACTTAAAACACAGTTACGATACTAAAATCATAACTTTTATTAAACCACATGGTCGCGGAATTACACGATTCCTAAAACGACCCAAATACATCAGAAATACAAAAATAGCACAGCGGAAATCGTTTAAAACACAAAGCGACAAGACAAGTTGTCGAAAACAAAACACCGTTCATCTTCATAGTCGTTCTAGCCTTCTCTGAACAGCAACATATCTGCATGTGCCGAAACGGACGGACGACACCCCCATGACGTTACAGATAAATAAAATACAAGCGTTAGTCTAATAAATAGACTAAGCAAGGACGGAAAACATACTCCAGTAATTCACACAAATGCTAAACAAGCAGTTCCACATATCACAAATCATATCAAAGCAGTTCCACATATCACAAATCACATGATTACAGTATATCTTTTATATTAGCGTTGATTCTAGCATAAATACAACCTAATATAATATCAGATTTCAATTATCTCAAATTAATTAAAAACCACTTGCCAACGTTCATTAATTAGGTGCGACAAGCACTTATCTGTATTAAATGACCACACACACACATATCACGTTATAAACTTTTAACTGGACCTCACAGGATCCAATTCTCTAACTATCGCATTGGGTCTTAATTGCCCTTATAAAGAATGAACCTCACAGAGTCCAAACTTTCACTATCGCATTGGGTCTTGATTGCCCTTATAAAGAATGAACCTCACAGAGTCCAAACTTTCACTATCGCATTGGGTCTTAATTGCCCTTATAAAGAATGAACCTCGCAGAGTCCAAACTTTCACTATCGCATTGGGTCTTGATTGCCCTTATAAAGAATGAACCTCACAGAGTCCAAACTTTCTACTATCGCATTGGGTTTTTAATTACCCTTAACAGTTATAAAGAAACGCCCATGGAACACACCGGATCCAGGCGCTCCTACGAATACTCGTGCTAACTAACAGTTAAACACGCAAACACATCACACAAAGAACCATCACGGCTCAACCTGAACAACTATCATCCTAGATTTAATAATCTAAGCCACACACAATAAATCATATCAAGGACCCTTACGGCCTTCACCTGCACAAATCTAGAATAGACTAGCGTCGGTTCTAGCAAAATATACAACCTAGTATAATATATTCTTTTAAACACATAACGTTATCAAAACAATTCCCAACATAATTAACAACAAAACAATTGATAATTAATGAAACATGATTAAGCAAGAGCGAACCGCCACTTGCCTAAATCCGCAGAAGCTTAAGCAAAGCTTAGAGACAACGGGCTCCTGGATCTGAAACTGGAGCAAATCTTGGATAATAAATCCCTAAGAAATGGCCCATAACAAGACCCTAAGTTAGATTCAATACACTTATATATGAATCTAAAAGAATACAAAAAGAAATCAAAGGAAACGAGCAAAGCCCAAAGCCAAACCACAAAACACACAACTCGGACGCCAATACCGCGATCGCGGTAAGTCGCGGCCAGTCGCGGTTTTCGTGTGGCATGACAGTGGCGAAGCTCGACAGCTCCCATGGAGAATTTCTTACCCAAACCGATTTGTTTGCCTTTGATTTGTCTATGGTTCGATCTCCCAACACCACAAAGCTTCACACAACACTCAAGAGCACCTTCTCAACTCAAGAGACACTCGAAATCTCCCACACACGAAGCTCACAAGCTCGGTTTTAATGGAGAAAACAGAGCAAAACAGAGGAGGAAGAAGAAGGAAGAAGAAGAGAGCTCTTGGCTTCGGGTTTCACCTCCTTTTATAGCCCAATCCGACCACCTCCAAGGGAACAAGGGGACAAAGGCGAAGGGCCAGTTGGCTGCCCACTTGGCCTGCCCAAAAATATCCCAAAAACAGAGCTACAGTAACCGCCACGCGAGGAAGACGACCGCCTCTGCAAAAGGCATTACCGCGATCGCGGCCGATCGCGGTGAGTCGCGGTTCATCGCGGTCAATCGCGGTTGATCGCGGTTTCTGGCCGACTTCATTTATTCTTATCCAAACTTGGTTTGGATTAAATTTCTTAACTCCGGGTTAAATATATTCGTACTTTAACGATATATTAATCCCGAAAACACCTCAACTGTATTATATAATGCTCGGAAAAATTCTACAGAGCTTAGATCCCTCTTCAGAAGGTCCGAGACTCACTGAATTAAATCCATCTAGCAATTCGGGCATAAGAAAAATTTAAAAATAATTCAAAATACCCTTAAAAATTACGGGGTGTTACACCTGATGTGAAGTTGTGGCTGAAGCTATTCGAGGAAAGATTTCATCATCCAGTGCTTGTTGGATCATGAATAGAGCCTTTGCATCCTTCTTCCTCTTGTCTCTCAATTGCTGATCTGGCTCCTCTGTCCCATCATCTTCGAAGCCATTCTCTACAAGGCCCCATAGTTCATGAGATTTGAACAAGGTCTTCATCTTCAGATCCCAGAAATGGTAATTCACCCCTTTGAATGTTGGTAAGTGGGAGATTCCATTGTGTCCTGTGCCGTTGTTCTGCATTGCAATAACTCTCTCGTTTACCCTGTGTTTCCCTAGTGTTTACTCTCACACTACTCACACGAACTTCCTGGATCGAAACCCACAAGCTCTGATACCAAATTGTTGGATAAAACACATAATTAAGTTGTGTTCTTGTATGAGAAACACACAAAGATAAACACCAACGTACAGAGGAAAGTTTCAGAGGCTGCTTTGCCTTAACTTTCTTGATTAAATTAACTGAATTCTGGAAGAGCATTACATATAGAAAAGGCACAATCTTCTTCCCACTAATCATGCTAACAACTGCCTAATATAGTGGGGGATTAATTCCAATTAAAACAACGAAATAAACAAGCCTAAACATAGGCTGAAACTTAACAGAATTTCATACTAAAAATAAACTAAGTATTGAATCATAATTCAACATTGAATTCCAGTAATAATTACTAATGGTTGCCGTGAATACTGAGGAGTGACTGTATCGATCGCTTGAAGCTCTCTCTCTCTCTCAAATCGAAATTGTATTTGTAATGTTACACACGGAAGAATTACCTAATGGATAGGTCGATGAGATTAGCACAAACCTTGCTGTTGTGGCCTTTTTTAGATCGATGAGATTATGAAGCAGAATCTAATTGAAACTCAAGTTTTTCTGTCTCTTCTGTTGTATAAATTTTGTGTACATCCATCCAAGATTCAACTCATGTGACTAGTTTAGTGAGAAATGATATAGAAGCTATTGACATCAATTCAGCAAATCGTATTACTATATGGATTTTCAGAATCTATATTAAAGTGTTCCATGGTTATCAAGTTGTGTGTAAATATTGGTCTCTGATAGATGTAATTGTACTTGTCACTGATTAATTTACAAAACATTACAGGGCGTTTCTCCTGTGCTAATGAACTCCAGCCTCCAGGGAGCTTTGAGTCCACAGCACAAGGGTTAGTAACTTCTCTGGTATTGCTAGTTATGAGTGAACAGCACAAGAGTGATATGAACTCCCTACAAGGTTCTTTGTGGTCTAAAGCTTCCATTGCCAAACACTGAAATGAAGAACAGAACAGCATAGTTCAGACTGGCCTGAGTCAGTTACAACACTACTTCATGAGTCAGGACTACTAACTTGTTGCCTGCACCAAATAAAAGTGAAGTTCAGTATAAGAGATTAGGATGTTCAGCTAATTGGTCTGGTCCTTGATGATATCCACTCCAAACAGCCTAAGCACAGGAACCCGTCCATTCTCCCCCTGCCCTTGATTCATCTCCCCGCCCTCTTCCGCCTCGTCAGCGTCTTCTGCCCCCGCCCCATCAGGCCCGCATTGTCGGAAATCGATCATGGTAAACGGGGTGACCTTGTCGAGGTTCCCGTGCGTGGGCTTCATCTCACAACTATAAAAAACCACAACATCCTTGGTCTTGATCCCCTTCTCCTTGACGAACTTGTTCCAGCCCTTTGTGAACACAAAGCTCTGGCTACTCTTCCAGTAGCAGTACCGGAACGTCCACTGCTTCATCGTCCTCCTATCAAAGAAATCGAGGTCAGCGTCCGCAGTCTCGCCCCCATTTACAGAGGCATCTGGCCGCTCGACGTGGCTCACCTGAGGGAAGAACTTGATGGCGTACTTCTTGGGAATCACGAGCCTATTCAGTTTCCCGACGTCGCTTGGCGTCAGCACCTTCTCGAAGCAGTCCTTATACAGAATATCTTCCCCACCTCTAATCCTCATGACCCCTCCGGGGTAGTGGTGGTTCAGCAGGCCAGCCTGATCTCGCCACGACCTGCAAAAGTCACCTAGCTTGCTCGGGTACGACCCGTCTTTGATCATGATGAGGACTGCTTCATCGGAGAAGTGGCTCTGAAAGTCCATCTCTATTGCGAGATGGTCAAGGCTAATCGGCACATTCTTGTGCGATTCACTACTCCTGAGCTTGACGGCGGCACTGTCGTAGGCCATGGCCGCGTCTCTCTCGGTCTTGAACGTCCCAAGCCAGACCCTCTGGTGGTTGGCGTAGATCTGGGCCCCCCAGTGACCGTTTGGCAGCGCGACCACCCCCTTGTATCGGCACCCGATGCTGCTGCTGCTCGTTGGCAAAGCCAGGTTGAGGTTGTTGATATTGGCCGGACTCATTCTGCTTGTCCACCTCTGAATTTGGAGCCATCAATACAGCAATTAAATTTTCAGAGTGTCTACATCAAGAGCACGAAAAAAAACAGAGGTTCTGGTTGCTGTGATTGAGCCATCTAGGCTACCTTTTGTATCCATCAACAACTCTTTTATATATATATAGTTTTTTCCGAACAAATTCAAGTCTACGATTCTTGCAAGCAACCAACACAACACAACACATTGTTACTGATTCTTGCAAATCAAGAACAGTTTTAGTTTAACTACGAGGCTCCTTCAACTTGACCCGATAGGTATTCTCACACAACCGAATCTGCAAGGGTCTACGATTAGAACCTTGGATCAAGAATAACATATTGTTATTGATTGCAACAGAATCTGAAAAGAAATTGTTTACAGAAAGTACAAGAAGGTAAATCTTTTAACTAAGTTTTGGTGCTGGTGGGAAGTTCGCAAGTAGTTCAGCCATGGCAGGAAACTTACGAGAACTGATTCGAAGCTAAAAGGCGATACACATTGCTATTGATGGTCTATACTTGCTAACTACGATCGAGTATTTAATTTGGAACGTACGTGTTGATGAAAACATGCTGTAAAAAACAAGACCAGAAGAATTACCTGGATGGATTGGATTGGATGATAAATGATGCTGAGACGTGTGTATGAAAATCAGAATAATCTCCCCTTCTCAATTCTCTCTCTACTTGGAATCAATTGTGTGTCTAGTCTACGTATGGAATCATGAACAAATGTATATATATATAAATAAATAAACACTAAAATGTCAGACCATGGCAATTTGCTAATCTTACCATATATTTGATGGAACGTTTATATGGCAACAAGTAAATCTTCAGAAAATACCCTAGGCCTATATGTGCTGATCGAATCTGCTTTTTCATGTTTTTGTATTATTATCAGCTGAATGGATAATATTATTCACACACAAAAAAAAAAATCTTTCTCCCCAAGTTAGTAGAATTTATAGGAAAATATACTTGTATACATAAAGGAAAGATAAACAGCTATAAGAAAAATACTCTGAACGGAGATTATATTTGAGAAATAAAACAATTCAATGGATATTCCCGGAAACAACACAAAATCGACTGTTAAACATCTATATATATATATATATCTATCGAGTCAGATTCCGGTAAAACAGATTTTTACGGTGAAACGTGAGGAGGAATGAGAGTCAATCATTTTGGGACAATGAAAGACTATGATGGAACATCTATCATAGCAAACATACACCCTCTCACATACAATCACACCACATGGTCAACATCTGACCATTGACTCTCATTTTTATGGTTAGACGACGGTTTCACTAAGCAAATTTTAGTTTTTTTTTTGGGCAAATTTTTTTCTTTCTTTTTTTCTTCTTTTCCTACACGTTTTTATCATAAAACAACTTTTTTGGGCAAATTTTAGTTTGTTTTTTTGGCCAATTTTTTTTCACAGATAAAACATTTTTAAATTGTAACAATTGTATCTTACAAGTTGAACAAATTTTTTAACAATATATAAAGTTTAACAATTTCAATTGCATGAAAATTCAAACTTATAACAAAAGATAGATTGAAAAATACTTTATTAAAATTTTAATAATTGTCAAATAAACTTGAAGTTTTGTTTATAATGTAATATAAACATAATACAACTCAAAAATGTTCAAAACATAAACCCTAAATCCTAAATGTGTAGGAAAATAAAAATAGAAAAATGGCAAAAACGGCCATGCACACCTAAAAAATTATTTAAAAAATAAAATTGTTCAACATTAAGAGTTATTGTTCAAATTTATATACATAGCGAACACAGTTGTCGAACTATAAAGATGAAGTTGTTCAACTTTAAGATACAACTAGTGTTGGATCCGTACCATGTACGGGTTATTACACAAACAAATATAGTAGTTTATAAAACACACTAATATCTTAATGTTAAAATTGAGGAAGAATGCAAGACATATTCGTTGCACTTGTCTTGACCATAGTGGCAATAACATTAGGCTGACGCTATATGCACTACGTTTTTGATACTTTCGCACTACAAATCACTACGCCAGATGTTGGCGTACAACATATACATGCGTAGAAGGCATCTTGCGTATAAATACGTAGGAATTTAAAAAATAATCTAAAGCTGCTACGCCAGAATCTTGCGTACGCAAGATTCTGGCGTAGAACAAGGCGACAGAATTGGGATATTTGAAATGCCTTCTGCGCCAGAATTTGGTGTATGCCAGAATTTGGTGTACTCCAGATTCTGGCGTAGAAAAAAAAATCTTCCCATAATCATGTAGAGAATTTCAATACTAGTCCGTACATATAAAATTCGTCCAAAACGGACATTGTTTGCCCCTCCAAAAGCCCAAAAAACTAGGGGTATTCATCCGGTCCGGTTCGATGGACCGGATTTTTTGAAAATAGTGGACCGAAGTCCGGTCCGGTCCGAATCCGGTCCGGTCAAAGACCGGATTTTATTTTTTAAAAAAAATATTTAAATTATTATTTAAAATCTATAAAAAAATATCTAAAAAAATATTTATAAAACATATATACTCCTAATTTATTAAATTAAAAAAAATCTATAAAAAAATACATATAAATCTCTAAAAAACATATAAAATATAAAAGCATATTTAAAAAAAAAAGATCTGATCCACCGGTCCGGACCGGTTTTTTCTCGGGTTTGGACCGGACCGGACCCGAATTAAGGGAAATACATGGACCGGACCGGAATTTCACCGGTCCGGTCCGGTTTTCCGGTCTGGGACATTTTTGAACACCCCTACAAAAAACGATGGCTGCCCCCATGGCCGCGATCGTGGCTTTGCCTATCCTGCTTCCTGACGACTTCTTCCTATGCCGCGCCTTGCACTCCTAACCGAAAGTACAAAAAACATAGTGCATCATATAGTTACACTTATATATTATAGTATTTTATTATATTTCATATAGTATGTAAGTCTATACTAGATTTAATGAAATACTATAGCATATAAGTGTAACTATATGAAATTGTAATATCCCACATTTTATACGGGTAAATTTTGAATTTTCTTGAGCCCATGTTGTGAGTCAGATTAATTTCAGGGATGTATGAACATTCTGTGTAATGTTTGGTCTCTGTAATATTTTTCTGAGCAATATAAAATACAGTTAAGGTATTTTTGGGCTAAAAGGTCGTTCGTGTACGAATATATTTAACCCGGAGTTAAAAACTTGTTACCACTTAAGGTAAAAACGACAAAAGGACGGAGGGGAACAGATCTGGCCCTGACCGCACCCCGCGGTGAAGAGCGTGCCGCCCCGCGGTGGCCTGCGTCATCCGACAGTTGCAGGGCAACTTGGCAAGGCTACTTCGTAGCCTTGGTGACTCGGTGTGGCTACGTTTATGAGGCTGAGACAGCTCCTCCTTGCTTCTTCCAACTCGTGTGCAGCCTGCTTGGGGTATTTATAGAGGAGAGGTGGAGGAGAACCGAGCTCAAAGAGAGCTGCAAATCTTCTTCAACCTCTGAAACTCCATTGTTGATGCAAGTTTGAAGCTTCGTTTGAGAGCTAATCCGAAACCTTTTGAGAGCAATAAAAGGTGATCCTTAAAGGTGGTATAAGGCATAAGAAGGTCGGAAGACAAATCAAGAACAAATCGAAGTAGAATCGATCGATTTGGGTAAGAAATTCTTCCCGAAAATTTGTTGAACTCCGCCTCTGTTCGCCACCGCACCCCGCGGCAAGAGACCACCGCACCCGCGGTAAGGCTTAGCGCCCCGCGATGAGGTCTAGCGCCCCGAGGTGAGGCCTAGCGCCCCACGGTGGGCTTGTCTGAAGGGGGTGTGTGGGCTTGTCCAAAGGGTGTGTGTGTGTTGGGTGTTTGGCTTCGGGCAAGGCTCGATCCTTTCGATTCCTTTTGTATTCCTTTAGATTCATATGTATAGATATTGAATCTAACTTAGGGTTTTATTATGGGTAGTTCCATAAGGATTTGAGATCTGAGATCTGTCCCTGATCAGACCCAGGAATCGTTGTCTTTAGAGCTCGTTAAGCTTTCTTCGAATCTAAGGCAAGTGGCGGTTCACTCTTGCTTATCATTCCATATTTCCATTGATTATCAATTGTGATGTGAATATGGATCCCATCAATGGATCGGTTCGTGCATAAGACGAGAAGGCTGAAGTTGAAGTTGCTTTAAGTGTTTCTAGTTATTTATTTAATTTAGAAATCAATTAAATTAGCTAAGTTAGTGGGTAAAGTAATGCTAGATTAATAGCATTTTCTTTATTAATTAAATTAGCTAAGTTAGTGGATTAGTTAGTGGGTAGAGTTAGTGCTAGAATATTAGCATTTTCTAGCATTTTCTTTAATTCACTTTTATAGCCTATTTAAGGCATGTTTCCCATCATTTGTAAGGTAAGCTTGAATTCAGAGAAAACAGATTTGTTTGAATTCCAAGCTTCACGTGAATGATGACTTCTTGGTGTGTCATATCCTAGAATGCTTAAGTTCTTGTTTTGGTGTGTCATATCCAAGACGCCCTTTGGTGCGTCATATCCAAAGAAGGTTGTTTGATCTTGGTGCGTTACATCCATGGTCAATCAATATCTTCTCATATTTCTTGGTGAGTTGTATCCGAGGATTGTGAGTTGCCTATCCCAAACTCTTCAAGATCATACTTGAAGAGTTATATCCCAAACTCGTCTAGAACCGTCTAGAAGAGTTATATCTTTCTCTTTCCAAAAAGAAACACAAAACATATCAACTCTGAGCATTTTGTCGGGACCTTGCTAAACAAAGTCTCGTCGCCCTTCACCTTGTACTGATTTGGATTCTGGCATGTGATTGACCACAACGATACCAAATGTTATGCGTACGCACATGCCAAGATCCGTACAGTACAAGACGAAGGGCGCCAAGACTTTGGTTTTGCAATCTCTCAGCTAAGCTCTCTTAGATAGGACATTTGATGTGTTTTTATTGTGACTCTAAACAATAGCTTGATGGAGATTTGACTCAAAACGGGAAATGGATATAACTCTCATGAACGAGGTTCATGAAGAGTTTGGGATAGGTATCTCACGACCCTCGGATGCAACTCACCAAGAACCATGAGACGAGGTTGAACACTCATGGATATGACACACCAAGAATACCCAACCGCCTTCGGATATGACACACCAAAGGGGTTTCGGATATGACACACCGAAACAAGACTAAGACACTCAAGGATATCACACACCTTGAAGCCATCGTCCAATGAAGCTCAAATGAACAAAACACTCACGTTTTTTTTTTAATCTCCAATTCAAGCTTAAGGAATTTCAATGCATGGCCACCATTATATAGGTGCCAAAATACAAAATAAGAAAATCAACTAATTAACTCCACTAACCTACCCACTAACCTAAGCATGACTTAAGCCACTAGATAAGCCACTAATTAAAACAACTACCTAGCTAATTAATTACGAAAATAACAACAACAATAATTTAACTAGCTACAACTAACTAATTAATTAACGAAATTAAAAATAACTAAACAACAAACACAAATCAAACATCTTCCGCGGAGACAGTTTCTGGCCTAGTTTCAGAAGGTTCGTTCTCTCCCGTCCGTGATCGGAATGGAGTGATTACAACGCCCAGAGATAGATCTTGAAGACTAGTTTCACTCCTCAAAATTTGAGAGTGATCGGAGTTGGGAATAAGAAGATACGGCACTTTTACTGAGGTGACCCATGGTCACATCCATGCAGCTCGATTGTTTCTTCCTCTTCATTGAACCGACTTTGGCATGTCCTTGAGGGGTGACCCATGGTCACATCATCCTCCCCTCCTTTAAGAAAGATTCGTCCTCGAATCTTCGTTGTCTTTGCTTGCCAGAAAATCGAGGAGTGAGCACAACAGGGCCGACAGCAACTTCCCAGAACATTGTCCTGACTTCAACATGGTCGTTCTCCTTGATCCGAACTCCAAATTGGATGACTCCGGCGACAGTAGTTAGATAATGAAGTCTAGTTTCTGTCCTCGAAATTTGAGAGCAATTG
Organism: Rheum nobile; assembly: GCA_027886185.1. Classification (NCBI taxonomy): domain Eukaryota; kingdom Viridiplantae; phylum Streptophyta; class Magnoliopsida; order Caryophyllales; family Polygonaceae; genus Rheum; species Rheum nobile. The sequence goes on from WOAB01000027.1 coordinate 10,783,100, forward strand.
GATCACGAAAACAAAAGTTATGACGATTTTATTGAGAGGTCGCGGTCGCTGCCTGAGATGCCGCGGCGCGGTTTTCCTTTGCCTTTGGTGCGGGCGTGGCTGTTAAGCCTTCCTCGCGCTCTCCGAGCACACGAACATCCCCTCGCCTTGAGATGGCTCTGATACCAAATGTTGTGCTCAATCACATGCCAGAATCCAAATCAGTACAAGGTGAAGGGCGACGAGACTTTGTTTAGCAAGGTCCCGACAAAATGCTCAGAGTTGATATGTTTTGTGTTTCTTTTTGGAAAGAGAAAGATATAACTCTTCTAGACGAGTTTGGGATATAACTCTTCAAGTATGATACTGAAGAGTTTGGGATAGGCAACTCACAATCCTCGGATACAACTCACCAAGAAATATGAGAAGATATTGATTGACCATGGATGTAACGCACCAAGATCAAACAACCTTCTTTGGATATGACGCACCAAAGGGCGTCTTGGATATGACACACCAAAACAAGAACTTAAGCATTCTAGGATATGACACACCAAGAAGCCATCATTCACGTGAAACTTGGAATTCAAACAAATCTGTTTTCTCTCAATTCAAGCTTACCTTACAAATGATGGGAAACATGCCTTAAATAGGCTACAAAAGTGAATTAAAGAAAATGCTAGAAAATGCTAATATTCTAGCACTAACTCTACCCACTAACTAATCCACTAACTTAGCTAATTTAATTAATAAAGAAAATGCTATTAATCTAGCACTACTTTACCCACTAACTTAGCTAATTTAATTGATTTCTAAATTAAATAAATAACTAGAAACACTTAAAGCAACTTCAACTTCAGCCTTCTCGTCTTATGCACGAACCGAGCCATTGATGGGATCCATATTCACATCAAATTGTTTAATTGTTAATTAAATTGGAATGATTTATTGAATTTGTTGGGAACAATTTTATTAAATGATATAAGAATATGATATTATAATAGGTTGTATATCTTCTAGAACAACACTATTATATATATATATATATTTTGGCCTAAGGGCTTTGATATGATTATTGATGTGCTTAGACTGCTTAGTTAGCACGAGTATTCGTAGGAGCAATGGACTGACCAAACTCCAGTCGGTTCTTGATAATGAAAATGGTGCGGAGAGTTTTAACTCAAAGACCATTTGGTGGGTCATGACCTATCTCTGTACAAGGGTATGGAGATGGTGGCACGAAGCTGGTGCTACAAACTTGGGATTCGTCCCTTTCAGAAATATGTCCCGCTGTCGGCAGGCATAATTAAAAGCTTATAACGTGGTGAGCATTTTGGAACTAAATAAGATAAGTGTCCGAGTGCACGTGATTAATAAACCTCAGACGAGTAGTGCAGCTAGGGAAACTCGTCTTGACTTGATCAGAGTACGTTCTCTTTCCAATCTGGATTCGCATTATTGCGGTGAGGTTGGTTGTGAACCGAAACATCTTGTCGTTTCTAAACGTTTGTTTAGATGTTTATGTTTCCCAACTTTGTCATGCTTCCTATAAGACTCAATCTCTTGGAGTCTTCTTTTGGTTGATTGTTGTGAGACTTGGTCTCCAGAATCTCATCATGATCTTTCAGTTTGTTTCATTCCAGTAGAAGTATGGTGATTGACTATCGTCATCGGTTATTATTCGAAGAGCGATGAGTCTAACCTAATACGACTACTCAAACCATCTGCTTTGTACCCTTGCATAGTCTTTCATTAGACTAACCAACCATAATTGTTCTCTGCATGGTTGGCTGGTGTCATCCGTTCGATTCGGCACATCAGATAAGCATCCGAGGAATGCGGGGCTAGAACGACTATAAGAGTAAACGGTGTTTTAATGGTGTATCAAGCTACGATCCTTGGCGGGTGATCTTTATGATCAAGACCCATGTATTTATATTTTGAAAAGACTTCCGCTAAATACTCTGTTTTGTCCTACGGGGATTGGGATGTAATCCCCAGACATATGTTTTAATTAACGGTTTTGATGTTTATATCTTAATCGTTGTTTATGGATTGTGTTTAAACCGGTAAAGCCTGGGTGATTTCGGTGTGGAAACCGAGGTCATTGGCGGTAATACCTTTCCAAACGGATTGAAATTTGGGGGTGTTTCAGATTTGATATCAGAGCCTAAAGTTTTGAAACGGGTTTGGGAAATTTATGAACCATTTGCTCGTTTTTGGAAAATGTTTTAAAAGTTCTGAACTTTTAAAATGAAATTATTAAATACCGTTTATAGTCGTGCCTTCTCTTTAGTCTAATATGAGAATTAATGAGTTCTATATTTAGAAAGACTAATACGCATCTCATTGTTCGTAGAATGGGTGACTGCTTTACTCTCCCCAAGGACAAGGAGGAAGAAGAGGTGACCATACCCACTCCGATGGAACTCGACTTTCCGATCCCTCAAAGGCATTTCGAAGTCGAAGAACCAAGTGAAGTACATGAGGATATAAAATATGTACTCCCTGAGTCGGTAGTCTTAAGATCCGACAATCCTATGATCTCGATGATAGACGCTCCGATGCAACCAAGGGAGAATGTGGAAGCCGTCAGTGAGTTGTCAAGATATGCCCAGGGGCATTACAACGACGACTACATGACTGAGGCAGTCCTAGAGATGAATGAAGGAGAGGAGAATGAGGAAGAGATCTTGGAAGTGAATACCGTGGAAAATGAGGAGACATCAGAGTACACAGGAGAGTATCTCGATGATGATGTGGAAATAGAATCAGTTACTGGAATAGTTTCTGATGAAGACCCCGAGGAAGATCCTGAGGAAGATCCTGAGGAGGATCCGGAGGAAGATGCAGACCCCCAAGAGGAATTCGAAGTAGAAAATCTAGAAGGGCATGCATCGTCACCCGATGTTGATTGGGAATCACTCTATATCGAGCATGGTATCAGGAGTGGTGAATCTCAAATGAGAGCGAAAGATCCAGGAAGGCAAGTGACATACTCGCCTTTGACTGACGCCAAATAGGAAGATCTATATGTTGAATATGGCATTAGGGATGATAATAGTTCACGTTATGCCTCATAGGATGCACCGCCTCTTCACACCCGGAGAAGGCGAAGGTCGAGCCCTGAGTTACGTGAGATCATCCGACAAAGTCGGAAGAGGACTCTAGAAGGACAGCGTGAGTTAGGAGAAATGTGGGAGCAAGTGCAGAGAAGGGCAGTAACCCAAGAGGTGCCTCACCAGGATGAAGAGACCTCTTTTGAAGAGCAACGTATGAGAGATGATATAGCCAGACGTCTTCAAGGTCGGGCAAGGCCAGGAGAGCCAGAGGTGACTGATCAGTATGTTATCAGGCCAAGAGCACCGGAATCAGTGATCGGACCATGTGTACCAGGGCCTAGCATGATGAGAAGTTCATCACCTGACCCTGAGGATGAACCCCGTTCCAAAAAGACCTGTATGGGTAATTTACCATATAGGAAACGTTTCGGGGGAATGTGAGAAATGTGGATGTAGTAGTCCTTTTGTATAATACTTTAATATGCATACGGTTAAATGGTGAACTCCTTGAGCAATTTTGTCCCAAAGCTCAGGAGGTTTCTCCTTTTTGTTAAACCCTATGTATAATATGAAGTTCACTTAATGAAGTTTGCTTAGTTAATCTATTTCGAGTTGGGTTTATTACATTAAGTATATTGGAAGATATTAATGTATGAAATCTTTGGAAATTGATTGGCAAATAGATGGTGAACACAAGAAACAACGCTCGTTCCGGCACTGGGCCAAGTGGTCGTCCCAGACGCAACGAGAGAAGTTTGGGGACACCTGAGAATGTACGTGAATCTCATTCTCAACATGAATCCAGGGGTAACACTCCAAGGATATTTGACGAGGCAGCCGTTGCTGAAATTCGAGAGATTTTCATGCAAGCAATGACTGACGTCCTACATCCTAGTGCGTCTCAGACACAGGATGGGCCTGCATCCTCAACAGCCCCAGGAGTGGAAGAACAAGAGACTCATGTACCGCGACATCAGGAGAATATGGTCAGGAGCAAGATTGAGTGTGGCCGAGCGCTGAAGGCCATAAATTCTATGAGACCCGACAGTTTCAACGGGAAGGGTGAATCAGTGGAGGTGGTACATTGGTTTTCCCACATAGAGCGGTTATTCCGCAGTGTGGAGTGCTCCGAGGCTGAAAAAGTGCACATAGCCTCTCTATAATTGAAGGGAGATGCTAGTGAATGGTGGGAAAACACCGGTCTTGCGGATAGCCCGAATCTAACTTGGGCAATGTTTAAGACCAAGATGACCGACCGGTTCTTCTCTCGGGCAATGAAAGAGGAAAAACGCAAGGAATTTCTGTATCCTAAGACTGAAGGGTTGAAGGTGGCTGAATTGGCAACTAAGTTTAATCACTTGTTGCGATATGCCGGATCGGACGTATCCACGGAGGAACAAAAGATTTGGCATTTCCATGAGTGGATGAACCCGAAGATTAAGCCAATGATATTGAGCCACAATTGTTCTACTTTGGAGCAATACGTGGACGCGGCTTATAAACTAGAGGTAACTCTAGAAGAGTCGAAGAATCGCCAGAAGTCGACGCAAAATCAACATCAGGCAAGCGGATTCAAACGTCCGGCGCCATCAACCAACTTTGTTAAGTCTAGCAAGGCGAAGACGAGTGGAACGCAAGGCGGGTCGACACAACAATCGGGTCAGGGCAAGAGTCTGATTCAGTGTTATAACTGTGGTGCCGCTGGGCACAAGAGCATTGCATGTCCGAAGGAGAAGAAGACATGTTTTCGCTGTGGAACTGAGGGGCACCTGCAGAAGTTCTGTTGGCAGGGAAAGCAGAAGGGAGCAGAGTCGCAACAGGGGTCTGTTAGTCAGAGTAACCGACCCAGATTTAAACCGACAACGACTCCAAGTCCTTCGATGCAGACAACTGCCCAGAACAAGGGAAAAGCCCCAACAACTTTAGGAAGTCAGGGTCAGCGCCTGTATGAGATGCGTGAAGCTGATGGGCCTAATGCACCGATTGCTCAAGGTACCATCTACCTTCACTCTACTCCAGTATGCATACTGTTTGATTCGGGTGCTACCCATTCCATCATTTCAGAGAATTGTGTTAGTAAATTAGGTTTAGTTTGCAACGAAGTTTGTGACCCTTTCGTTGTGAATCTTCCTAATAATGAACGCTTAGTAGGAACTAAGTGCCTATACGAGTTTTCGATTACCATCCAGGGTAAGAAATTCAAGGCAGATTTGATCTGTATCGCTATGGACCCCTACGACATTATCCTCGGTATGGATTGGCTAACACACCATGGGGCAGTGATTGATTTTAATTCAAGAACAGTGACGGTGTCATCTGGGGGCCAGAGTGTATGCAAGTTTAAAGGTCGGAATGACGCTGATAATGGTAGGCTTATAAATGCAATGGCTGTGTTTAAGCTAGTACGACAGGGTTGTGTCGCGTACCTTTGCTATCTGGATGCACCCACAAAGGATGAACCATCAGTTCTTGATATTCCTGTGATTCGGGAATTTCCGGATGTCTTTCCGGAAGAGATTCCTGGATTACCCCCGCATCGTGTCGTGGAGTTTTCGATTGATCTTGAACCAGGTACTACTCTGATTTCTAAAGCACCGTATAGGATGGCCCCTGCTGAGATGCAGGAATTGAAGAAGCAGTTAGAAGACCTTCTCGACAAAGGCTATATAAGGCCGAGTGCATCACCTTGGGGCGCTCCGGTCCTATTTGTCAAGAAGAAAGACGGATCGTTTCGGCTTTGTATCGACTACCGAGAGTTGAATAAAGTCACGATCAAGAACAAATATCCTTTGCCAAGGATTGACGATCTGCTAGATCAGCTACAAGGAGCTAAAGTCTTTTCCAAGATCGATCTGAGATCTGGTTATCATCAGCTCAGAATTCGTAAGGAAGATATTCCGAGGACTACATTCCGAACAAGGTATGGCCACTACGAGTTCGTAGTTATACCATTTGGACTTACCAACGCTCCAGCAGTCTTCATGGATCTAATGAACCGATGCTTTCACCCATACTTGGATAAGTTCGTGGTGGTTTTCATCGACGATATTTTGATCTACTCTCCGAACGAGGAAGTTCACGAGGAACATCTGCGGATTGTGTTGTCAATCCTTAGACAACATGAGCTATACGCTAAATTGTCTATGTGTGACTTCTGGATCAAGGAAGTGGCTTTCTTGGGCCATGTAATTAACGAGAAAGGGGTAATGGTTGATCCCCAGAAGATTGAAGTTGTGGCCAACTGGAAACAGCCGCAGAATGTGAAGGAGGTGCGCAGTTTCTTAGGACTTGCTAGATATTATAGACGTTTTGTAGAGGGATTTTCCAAGATCGCTCTACCTATGACCGGTTTACTATGCAAGGTCCATAAGAAGTTTGTCTGGACTGACAAGTGCGAGGCCAGTTTTCAAGAATTAAAGCGACGATTGACCTCGGCACCAGTGTTAGCATTACCAGAGGGAAACGACGGATATGTGGTTTATAGTGATGCTTCTAAAAACGGTTTAGGATGCGTATTGATGCAAAGGGGCAAGGTTATTGCTTATGCGTCAAGGCAACTGAAAACCTATGAAGAAAACTATCCGACACATGATCTGGAACTAGCGGCGGTAGTGTTCGTGTTGAAGATTTGGAGACATTATCTTTATGGTGTGAAATGCCAAGTCTTCACCGACCACAAGAGTCTCAAGTATGTATTCACTCAGAAGGAGTTGAACATGAGACAACGACGTTGGTTAGAGCTACTCAAGGATTATGATCTTGAATTGCTGTATCATCCGGGCAAGGCTAATGTGGTAGCTGATGCACTGAGCCGGAAGACACCTCACGAGACAGTAGTAGCTCTCCTCACTACTCAAGCCAAGCTTAATCAAATGGTGTGTGAAGCTGAAATCTTGTATGATCAGCGTAGAGGATACCTGAACATGCTGGAAATTCAGGTTACACTACTCGATCAGATTCGAGAAAAGCAAGTTGATGATATAATTCTGGTGAAGCTGAGTAGTGAAGTATTGAACGGGAAGGCTCCTGGTTTCATGATTCAAGAGGATGGATCACTTTGGTTTCAGAACCGAATTTGTGTGCCTGACGTTGATGATCTTTGCCGGTTAGTGATGAGGGAAGCTCATTCGTCAGCCTATTCTGTACATCCAGGCTCTAGTAAAATGTACAAGGATCTCCGGAAGAATTTCTGGTGGCCCAACATGAAGTGGGATGTCGCAGAATTTGTAGCAAAATGCTTGACTTGTCAGAAAGTCAAGATAGAACACCGCAGGCCAGGTGGTGAATTGCTACCTCTTCCTATTCCGGAATGGAAATGGTAAGACATTGCAATGGACTTCGTCACTGGACTACCCAAGACTAGAACTCAAAAAGATGCTATTTGGGTGATCATTGACAGACTCACAAAGAGTGCTCACTTCGTAGCTATCAAGTCAACATGGGGAGTCCAGAGATTAGTTGAAGTGTACAAGCACGATATTATCCGACTACATGGTATTCCTAAGACCATTGTATCATATCGTGATGGCCGTTTCACATCGAGATTCTGGAAAGAACTCCACAAGGCCATGGGGACTGAGCTAAGGTCCAGCACTGCATTTCATCCCCAAACGGACGGACAGTCTGAGAGGACTATCGAGACCCTAGAGGATATGTTGAGAGCATGTGTACTCGACCGTCCGACTAGCTGGGAGGACAACTTAAGTCTAATCGAGTTCACATACAACAACAGCTGGCACGCTACAATCAAGATGGCTCCATTCGAAGCATTGTATGGTCGAAAGTGCAGGTCGCCGATTTGTTGGGATGAGAACGCCGATAAGATTATGCTCGGACCAGAATTAGTTGAAAGAACTGCTTCGAATATCGCCTTGATCAGACAAAGGATGTTGACCGCTCAAAGTCGACAGAAGTCTTACGCCGATCCAAGACGTAGGAATATCGAATTTGAAGTTGGTGACAAATTCTTTGTCCGAGTATTGCCATCCAAGGGCGTGTTCAGATTTGGTAAGCGTGGAAAGCTTAACCCTTGCTACGTGGGGCGGTTCGAGATTCTCGACAGAGTGGGATCACTAGCATACCGTTTGGCATTGCCGCCATTGGCGCATCCAGTTCATAATGTGTTCCACGTATCCTTGCTGAGAAAGTATGTACCTGATGAGTCTCATGTACTGAGCTATGAAGACATTGAGATTCAAGCAAACGGTACTTATGAAGAGATACATGTGCGTATTCTCGAGCGTCGTGTGAAGCACTTGCGCAACAAGGTGGTACCGTTGGTGTGAATTCTGTGGTCCAAGTCAGGAACTGAGGAAGTTACCTGGGAGACTGAAGAGGATATGCATAGACGCTTTCCCGAGTTGTTTACGACCTAAGTTTCGGGGTCGAAACTTCTTTTAAGGGGGAGGTAATGTAATATCTCACATTTTATACGGGTAAATTTTGAATTTTCTTGAGCCCATGTTGTGAGTCAGATTAATTTCAGGGATGTATGAACATTTTGTGTAATGTTTGGTATCTGTAATATTTTTCTTAGCAATATAAAATACAGTTAAGGTATTTTCGGGCTAAAAGGTCGTTCGTGTACGAATATATTTAACCCGGAGTTAAAAACTTGTTACCACTTAAGGTAAAAACGACAAAAGGACGGAGGGGAACAGATCTGGCCGTGACCGCACCCCGCGGTGAAGGGCGTGCCGCCCCGCGGTGGCCTGCGTCATCCGACAGTTGCAAGGCAACTTGGCAAGGCTACTTCGTAGCCTTGGTGACTCGGTGTGGCTACGTTTCTAAGGCTGAGACAGCTCTTCCTTGCTTCTTCCAGCTCGTGTGCAGCCTGCTTGGGGTATTTATAGAGGAGAGGTGGAGGAGAACCGAGCTCAAAGAGAGCTGCAAATCTTCTTCAACCTCTGAAACTCCATTGTTGATGCAAGTTTGAAGCTTCGTTTGAGAGCTAATCCGAAACCTTTTGAGAGCAATAAAAGGTGATCCTTAAAGGTGGTATAAGGCATAAGAAGGTGGGAAGACAAATCAAGAACAAATCGAAGTAGAATCGATCGATTTGGGTAAGAAATTCTTCCCGAAAATTTGCTGAACTTCGCCTATGTTCGCCACCGCACCCCGCGGCAAGAGACCACTGCACCCGCAGTAAGGCTTAGTGCCCCGCGGTGAGGTCTAGCGCCCCGCGGTGAGGCCTAGCGCCCCGCGGTGGGCTTGTCCGAAGGGGGTGTGTGGGCTTGTCCGAAGGGTGTGTGTATTGGGTGTTTGGCTTCGGGCGAGGCTCAATCCTTTCGATTCCTTTTGTATTCCTTTAGATTCATATGTATAGATATTGAATCTAACTTAGGGTTTTATTATGGGTAGTTCCAGAAGGATTTGAGATCCGAGATCTGTCCCTGATCAGACCCAAGAATCGTTGTCTTTAGAGCTCGTTAAGCTTTCTTCGAATCTAAGGCAAGTGGCGGTTCGCTCTTGCTTATCATTCCATATTTCCATTGATTATCAATTGTTTAATTGTTAATTAAATTGGAATGATTTATTGAATTTTTTGGGAACAGTTTTATTAAATGATATAAGAATATGATATTATAATAGGTTGTATATCTGCTAGAACAACGCTATTATATATATATATATATATATATATATTGGCCTAAGGGCTTTGATATGATTATTGCTGTGCTTAGACTGCTTAGTTAGCACGAGTATTCGTAGGAGCGATGAACTGACCAAAGTCCAGTCGGTTCTTGATAATGAAAATGGTGCGAAGAGTTTTAACTCAAAGACCATTTGGTGGGTCATGACCTATCTCTGTACAAGGGTATGGAGATGGTGGCACGAAGCTGGTGCTACAAACTTGGGATTCGTCCCTTTCAGAAATATGTCCCGCTGTCGGCAGGCATAATTAAAAGCTTATAACGTGGTGAGCGTTTTGGAACTAAATAAGATAAGTGCCCGAGTGCACATGATTAATAAACCTTAGACGAGTAGTGCAGCTAGGGAATAGTGCAGCTAGGAAAACTCGTCTTGACTTGATCAGAGTACGTTCTCTTTCCAATCTGGATTCGCATTATTGCGGTGAGGTTGGTTGTGAACCGAAACATCTTGTCGTTTTTGAACGTTTGTTTAGATGTTTATGTTTCCCAACTTTGTCATGCTTCCTATAAGACTCAATCTCTTGGAGTCTTCTTTTGGTTGATTGCTGTGAGACTTGGTCTCCAGAATCTCATCATGATATTTCAGTTTGTTTCATTCTAGTAGAAGTATGGTGGTTGACTATCGTCATCGGTTATTATTCGAAGAGCGATGAGTCTAACCTAATACGACTACTCGAACCATCTGCTTTGTACTCTTGCATAGTCTTTCATTAGACTAACCAACCACAACTGTTCTCTACATGGTTGGCTGGTGTCATCCGTTCGATTCGGCACATCAGATAAGCATCCGAGGAATGCGGGGCTAGAATGACTATAGGAGTAAACGGTGTTTTAATGGTGTATCAGGCTACGATCCTTGGCGGGTGATCTTTATGATCAAGACCCATGTATTTATATTTTGAAAAGACTTCCGCTAAATACTCTGTTTTGTCCTATGGGGATTAGGATGTAATCCCCAGACATATGTTTTAATTAACGGTTTTGATGTTTATATCTTAATCATAGTTTATGAATTGCGTTTAAACCGGTAAAGCCTGGGGTGATTTCGGTGTGGAAACCGAGGTCACTGGCGGTAATACATTTCCAAACGGATTGAAATTTGGGGGTGTTATAGAAATATAATAAAATATTATAATATATCAGTTTAAGTATACAAGATTTAATAAAAAAACTATACTATATAAGTGTAACTATATGAAATGTAATAAAATACGATAGTACATAACCGTAACTATATGAAATGTAATGAAATACTACAGTACATAAGTGTAACTATATGAAATAAAATAAGATACTATAGTATATAAGTATAACTATATGAAATGTAATGAAATACTATAGTACAAAAGTGTAACTATATGAAATTTAATGAAATACTATAGTATATAAGTGTAACTATATGAAATATAATAAGATACTATAGTATATACGTGTAACTATATGAAATGTAATGAAATACTATAGTACAAAAGTGTAACTATATGAAATTTAATGAAATACTATAGTATATAAGTCTAAGTATACTAGATTTAATGAAATACTATATTATATAAGTATAACTATATGAAATATAATAAAATAATATAATATATAAGTTTAAGTATACTAGATTTAATGAAATACTATACTATATAAGTGTAACTATATGAAATGTAATAAAATACTATAGTACAAAAGTATAACTATATAAAATTTAATGAAATACTATAGTATATAAGTCTAAGTATACTAGATTTAATGAAATACTATATTATAAAAGTGTAACTATATGAAATATAATAAAATACTATAATACATAAGTTTAAGTATACTAGATTTAATAAAATACTATACTATATAAGTGTAACTATATGAAATGTAATGAAATACTATAGTACATAAGTGTAACTATATGAAATATACTAAAATATTATAGTATATAAGTGTAACTATATGAAATGTAATAAAATACTATAGTACAAAAGTGTATCTATATGAAATTGAATGAAATACTATACTATATAAGTCTAAGTATACTAGATTTAAAGAAATACTATATTATATAAGTGTAACTATATGAAATATAATAAAATACTATAATATATAAGTTTAAGTATACTAGATTTAATGAAATACTATACTATATAAGTGTTAACTATATGAAATGTAATAAAATACTATAGTACATAAGTGTAACTATATGAAATTTAATGAAATACTATAGTATATAAGTCTAAGTATACTAGATTTAATGAAATACTATATTATATAAGTGTAACTATATGAAATATAATGAAATACTATACTATATAAGTATAACTATGTGAAATATAATAAAATACTATAGTACATAAGTGTAACTATATGAAATGTAATGAAATACTATAGTACATAAGTGTAACTATATGAAATATAATAAGATACTATAGTATATAAGTGTAACTATATGAAATATAATGAAATACTATAGTACATAAGTGTAACTATATGAAATTTAATGAAATACTATATTATATAAGTATAACTACATGAAATATAATGAAATACTATAGTATATAAGTGTAACTATATGAAATATAATAAAATATAAGTTTAAGTATACTAGATTTAATGAAATACTATACTATATAAGTGTAACTATATGAAATGTAATAAAATACTATAGTATATAAGTGTAACTATATGAAATATAATGAAATCCTATAGTACAAAAGTGTAACTATAAGAAATATAATAAAATACTATAATATATAAGTTTAAGTATACTAGATTCAATGAAATACTATACTATATAAGTATAACTATATGAAATGTAATATAATACTATATTACATATGTAACACCCCCGACATACATCGGAAATGCCACATATAAGTGTAATACTATAGAACATAATATATAAGTTTAAGTATACTAGACTCAACCTTTTATTAAAGATCTCTCTTCAAACGAGGAGATGATTTTACAACAGAGTGATAATACAGCGGAAGACTTTTAAGAATCTTAATCAACTTAAAACACTTAACAACTTAAAACACTGACACTTAAATCTTCGTCTGCAAGCCTCTTATCTTTCATCAGGTTACTTTGACTTCGAGAATCAACCACTGATGTGCCGAATCAAACGGATGACACCAGCCAACCATGTATTGGAATAAATCGGTTGGTTAGTCTAATGAAAGACTAAGCAAGGGTACAAACAGAATGGTTCTAGTGATTGTAACCGTTTACTATCATTGTTCCTCGAATAATAACCGAAGGAACGATATATAACCCGGTACTTTCACTGAATAATTAATAATTAGATATGCACTGAAGAAAAGACTCCAAAGGAAATGAGCCTTATCGGAAGCATGACAACTGTTTGGGAACATTTATAGCTACACATAAATGTTTAAAATGACTTGATGTTTCGGTTCACGACCAACCTCACCGCATAATGCGAATCTAGATTGGAGAGAGAACTTTACTCTGATCAAAGTCAAGACGAGTTTTCCCTAGCTGCACTACAGCCTAGATGCACTACTCGTCTGAAGGTATATTAATTATGTGCACTAAAGCACTATATTTAATTACAACACTTATTTTAACATTAAGACTTTTAATATTAAGAGCAGCTATGAAGCTTTAAACCTCAGGGTGACAATTATGCCCACCCAAATTAGTACAACTACCAAAGCTTATTAATTATGTGCTTAACCGCACTTATCTTATTAAATTACAACACACACACTACTGTTAAGGCTTTTAATTATTATTCTGAGTAACAACGGAAGATTAATACACTGGGTGACCTTACGTTCACCCTGATACACTGGCGAGGTGCTTAATTAATTTACCGTCATTAAATTAATCCGAGTAATAATGGAAGTTTAATACACAGAGTGGTGTTACGTCCACCCAATGGCGCTAACTAGGCGCTTATACCACTCCTACCTTAGCGGGTGGTAGGAAGTATTTAAAGAAACGACTAATCCTTAACCAGATTAACGTTCCTACGAACATTAACATAATCTAGTATTAAAGTTAACATTCAACTAACAATACCATCACGGTAATTAATACACAATGCTCGTGCTATTCTAGCATTAAAGTTAACATTAATTTCACAACAATACCATCATGGTAATTAACACATATAACAGCGTTGTTCTAACAACCTATTATAACATCACCTTTTAATCACGTTATTTATGAAATTAGTTCCCAAACGAAAACAACAGTTCACTCCAGTTTAATTAACAATTAAACAATTGATAATTAATGGAAACATAGAATGATTAAGCAAGAGTGAACCGCCACTTGCCTTAGATCCGACGAAAGCTTGAACAAGCTTAGAGACAACGGTTTCCTGGGTCTGAAACTGGGACAGATCCTGGATATTAAATCCCTCTGGAATGACCCATAACGAGACCCTAAGTTAGATTCAATATCTACATATATGAATCTAAAAGAATACAAAAGGAATCGAAGGAACCAAGCCTCGCCCGAAGCCAAACACCCAAGAACACACAACCCGGGTAAGCTCGCCGCGGGTGCGGTGGAGCCTCTGCCGCGGGGTGCGGTCAAGTGCCAGGGGCGAGTTCTTCAACAGCGGCCATGGAGAAACTTACCCAAATCGATTCGTTCGACTTCGATTTGTTCTTGGTTTGATCTCCCACCTTCTTATGCCTTAGAATACCACTTAGAAACACCTTTCTAACGCTCAAAAGGGATTCGAATCACTCACAAAACAAGCTTGAACTAAGAACAATAATGAAGTTTTTTCTTGGAGGAAGATGACTTGCAGCTGGAGTTGTGACCCTCCTCTCCGCCTCATCTCTCCTTTAATAGCCTCACAAGGCTGCTCAAGAGCTAGGCACGTATGCCATGAGGTGTCTCAACCAGATGGGAAGACGTGAGGGGCAAGATCAACCAAGAGATAGGGCTGCAGAAGTTCTATCGCGATGACGACAATACTGACGATGACCGCGGGGTGCGGTGGCGTGGCCGCGGGGTGCGGTGGCTGACCTGTTACCGCCCCCAAATTTAGCCTTCGCCGCGGGTGCGGCCACTTGACCGTGGGGTGCGGTCAAGGCCATTTTTGCCCCTTTTCGTCCGTTTTGTCCTTTCTTGCCAAGTGGTTAAATATTCTTAACCCCTGGTTAAATATATTCGTACACGAACGACTTTTTAACCCAAAAATACATTAACTGTATTTTATATTACTCAGAAAAATATTACAGAGACCAAACATCTCACAGAATGCCCGTACTTATCTGTAATAATTCAACTGGTAGTACGCGAGTTGGAAAATTTTCAAAATGCCCTTACTAAATGAGGGATATTACATTACTACCCCCTTAAGAAAAGTTTCGACCCCGAAACTTGGCTAAACCAATGAGGAATCTGTCTCACTACCAATCTTACTACCTGGATTTAATATCCTTAATCACTTCACCATCGAAATTACTCCTAAAAAGGTCAATCGGTTTCCTCCATCACAATATCAACTTACAACTCTATTCTCATACATCATACCATGTAATAACTCTTACTACTACCTTAGAATAATGGTCTCCAAAATCATCATAATGACATTAATGCACCTTTAAATAAGGGAACATATATTTCCCATTTCCTTATATAAACAATCCCGAGCTCACACATTAACTTCTTATAACCAGAGGTCAAACCTTAATAGCCTTGAAACAATACAACCTTAATCTCCTTAAAGATATTTCCACAATTACTTATTATCATCGGGTTTGGCCCTTATGCAAAATTCTAACTTGGGATTCTTTTCGGAAATAACTCAACTTATTCCTTTAATCACTTCATGACTTAAACCTTCAAGATTCCTTAACTTTCTCCAGACATAATCACCACACTTTATATTCCTTGAAACGGATCACATGAGATATTACTCTTAATTCCTTAAGATATCATTCTGAAAATGATTCATCCACATCAATGCTTATAATACAAACTCATATATGAGAGATAACTCTTAGTCTCTTAGAACATTAACTCCACACATTCACTCTTATACCTTAAGAATTTCGGAAGGACTCGGCGTATGAGCTAAAACTTGCCACTATACTCCTTAGGCGTACCTAGACAAAGTCTCTTCACTGAATCTTTAATACATCGGGATCATTAACATATCTCATCCTTAAACTATAACCTTTATATAAAAGTGATCTCCTCTTAACACAACAACTTTACAACTTAATCTTCTTCAAAGAGTTGCACCATAAACCTTATAGATGACATACTCCAGGTATGAAGAAGTATCTTAGGAATGGATTTAGATTTAAACACTAGAGTCGACCCTGGGGTTAACCACATAGGGAATGAACATTTAAGCTACACACAATACTCTTTCACCATAAGTCCGACAGTCTATCCTTACATGGCATATACTGTTCTGGCACTCACGGGAATTCTTATGAACAATTAATTTGTAATGACAATGAATTCAGAAACTTTCCGGAACAAGGAAACATTTCTTTATCATTCGAGCATTACATTAAAACAACTGACAAAAGTCGAACAGACAGATTATGAAACTACTGTAACACCCCCAAATTTCCTCTTGAAAGTATTACTGCCAATGACCTCGGATTCCACATCACGAAGTCACACCAGGCTTTTCCAGTTGATATAAATCATTAAACAACAATTATGATACAAAATATCATAACCTTCGATTAAAATCATAGTCGCGGAATTTCAACACAATTCCAAATACGACCAAATACATCAGAAATACAGCGAAAGTCTTTATAACAACAAAATAACTCATCAAAACACCGTTCATCCTCATAGTCGCCCTAGCCTTCTTGGATCTTCAATTTATCTGATGTGCCGAATCAAACGGATGATACCAGCCAACCATGCAGAGAACAATTTACGGTTGGTCAGTCTAATGAAAGACTATGCAAGGGCACAAAGCAGATGGTTCGAAGTAGACGTATTAGGTTAGACTCGTCGTCCCTTGAATAATAGCCGAGTACGATAGTCAACCACCATACTCTACTAGAATACAACAATAGGCATGAGAAGAAAAGATTCTGGAGACCAAGCCTCACAGCAATCAAACACAAAAGAGACTCCAATGAATTGAGCCATAACGGAAATATGACAAATGTTGGGAAACTTAAATAAATCATACAAGCTTTTAAACAAGAATCACCGTACTATCTTATTCACAACGGTACTTAACTTAATCACAACGGTACTTAACTTAATCACAACTGCACTTAATTTAATCAATTAAAAACACACAAATATGCTATAAGCTCTTAGATTATCTTACCCCTAAGGATATCGAGATACATAGTCGGGAACTAAATCCTTAAATTTTGTACATCACCGCACTTAACTTAATCACTTAATCTTGGCTACCTTAAAATAGGAGAACACACACATTTCTCATTTCTTTAAATGAGAAAAACCCGAGCTCACACATTAACTTCTTATAATCAGACATTAAACCTTAATAACCTCGAATCTTACAATCTCAATTTCTTTAAGATACTTCCCACAATTCCATTATTCATTCTCATCGAATTTGGCCCTTATGCCAGATTCTAACTTAAAATCATTTAACACATCTCTTTTAAACAATTTCTAACTTAACTCTTTTAAGATTCAAGAACAATCACAATATCTTATTGTAATACCTCGACAGCTTAGCAGCCCGGCCCATCACAGGGCTGCAGCCCATACACCCCAACCCATCACTAGTAGCTCCAAGCCCAAGGCCCAACTATTTCTAGCAGGTTGTTGGTGAGTCTCGAACACGAGACCTCACCCTTTAACAAGCTGCCAAAGCATCACTTGTCACCAATTGCGCTGCAGCACAATTAGTGACAAGTGATGCTTTGGCAGCTTGTTAAAGGGTGAGGTCTCGTGTTCGAGACTCACCAACAACCTGCTAGAAATAGTTAGGCCTTGGGCTTGGAGCTACTAGTGATGGGTTGGGGTGTATGGGCTACAGCCCTGTGATGGGTCGGGCTGCTAAGTTGTCGAGGTATTACATAAAAGTACACTTTGAATGAGAGGGGCTCCGACCTTATAGGGCAAGCGATTTCTCTATCCATGGGCCGCAGCCCATGTACCCCAACCAAATCCTCATGGCTGGGAGGTTGTTCGTGAGTCTCGAACACGAGACCTCACGCTTTAACAAGCGGCTTAACGCCCACTTGTTACCAATTGTGTTGCAGCGCAATTGGTGATACAAGTGGTAAGGCATTGCCCTTGTATCTAAAGGTCCCGGGTTCTATCCCCGTGGGCAACAACCTACCCATTTAAATGGGGGAAGGGTTGGGTGTGTGGGCTGCATGCCCTTGGACAACCAGGCGGCACCAGTACCGGCGTCGGCACCGTTGGGTGGCTGGGTGGCTTGGTGGCTGGGGTAGCTTGGCCTGGGATGTTACAAAAAAGTACAATTTGAATGAGAGGGGCTCCGACCTTATAGGGCCAGCCATTTCTCTATCCATGGGCCGCAGCCCATGTACCCCAACCAAATCCCCCTGGCTGGGAGGTTGTTCGTGAGTCTCAAACACGAGACCTCACGCTTTAACAAGCGGCTTAACGCCCACTTGTTACCATAATCATATCCGGCCCTTATGCCATATCTTTATCTCACAATCTGTACTCATGAGATCCCACAATCAGTAATACTACAATCTATGTCTGATTACATCAACATGATTCACTAATCCATTCCATGGGATTATACTCTTATCTCACCCGAACGTGTTGTATGATTACTTTAACCAACGTGGGTTACCTTTTTCCTCAAGTCCACTTGATCTCATCCGTAACCTCATCTCTATATATAATACCATGTAATCATTCTCACTATATCCACAAGGTTCTGGCCATTATATAATAATGGTCTCCAAAATTGTCATAACGACATTATTGTACCTTTAATAGGAGAACACGCATCTCCCTCACAATTTCCTTATATACAAAATTCCCAAGTTCACATCTTAATTCCTTATAATCCCATTAGCAACTCTTAGTAACCTCGAAACATAACATCCTTAATTTCCTTAAAGGTACCTCTTACAATTTCATCATTTATCTGGAAGTAAGCTTGACCTTATGCCACTTATAACTTAAATCTTTTAAGAATTCTATACTTTCTCCAAGAATAATCATAACATTTATTTGTATGTTCCCCAAACCAGTCACATGAGAGCTTACTCCTATTTCCTCAAAGTATCATATTGCTAAATGATTCATTACCAACCGAATCAATCACTTGAGTCTTATTCCTTCAATAGATGTACACGAGTAACGTTGTTACCTTACTTCTTAAGCATACATAAACTTAATCTATGAACTAAATCATTCAGTTTATCGAAATCATCACTATGATCGATCCTTAAACTGTAATTCTTCCATTAAAGTGGCATCTTCCTAACACAGTAACTTCACAACATACTCTTTCCAACAAGGTTGTACTATACGCCTTATGGATGGCCCATTCACATAAAGTCCAAATATTGAATCTTGCAAATTCCCAAGTGTCATAACTCTTTATTCCCTGAAAGGACAACTTCTCAAATTCAATCATTTGGCCCTAAAGTTCACTGCCAACTCATGCCTCTAGTTTCCTCGAAACAAGATCGCAATAAATCGATTAGCACTGTTGTGCCTAATCACTTAATTTCCCTAAACGTGACATCAAATCGCCATAATAGACATTAATCACTCTTTGTCTAATCCTTATATTGCTTCTCTTAAGGAAGCCTCATAACTGACCTCAAAACGAAACTTCGAATAGATCTTCCAAAATAATACCTATGACTTTGCACACTTGGCTTCTCAAAAGCAAACCTTAACCATTGTCCTACACTGGTCGTAATAGAGGAAACAAGTTTCCTATCAACTATCCCTCTTATACATCTCCTTCTCAGCAGTCTGTCCAAATCAATGCCTACAGCATGACCTTACAACGAGGCTTTCTGATCCTTATATAGTTCATCCCTATATACTATATCAGAACAAATGTTCAGGGTACACATATGAGATTTTAGCCCTCAGATCCCATAGGGCATTTAACCACTCACGTGTGTTCAGACACCTAAAAAAAAATTTGGTAAAACTTAGCCTACGAGATAACACTCGCCAGTTCAGCTAAGGAAACGATTAAAGTCATACTGATGTATCGTTATTCCAGAGATGAAGAAAGAATCTTATGAATGGATCTAGAATTAAATAATAGAGTCGACCCTGGTGTTAACCATATAGGGAACGAACATCTATGCTACATACATTACCCCTCCTCTATGAGTCCTGACAGTCCTTATCCATACAGGACCTATACTGTTTCCGGCACTCACGGGGTCTCGAATGAACAGACAAAATACGAAACTAGGGAGACTATTGACACAAGTCATCGCTCCCCATTCTAGAAACCTTGCTAAGTACTACCACTTGTACAAAGCTTCCCTTCCGTCGGGGTGACGTATCACAATTTCATAGGCGCCTTGCCTTAATCTGCCTCCAAATTTTCAGCGCAAACACTACCGCTTCTAATTCCAGCTCATGCGTCGGATAGTTTTCTTCATAGGTTTTCAGTTGTCTAGATGCGTAAGCAATAACCTTGCCTCTTTGCATCAACACACATTCCAAACCACTCTTTGAAGCCTCACTATATACCACATGACCATCATTTCCTTCCGGTAGTGATAATACTGGTGTGGAGGTCAGACACTGTTTCAGCTTCTGAAAACTGGCCTCGCACTTGTCATTCCAGACAAACCTCTTGTGGACCTTGCGGAGCAGACCGGTCATAGATAGAGCGATTTTAGAAAATCCCTCCACAAACCATCTGTAATATCCAACAAGTCCAATAAAACTGCGCACCTCCTTCATATTCTGAGGCCGCTTCCAATTAGCTACTGATTCAATCTTCTAGGGATCAACCATAACCCCATTCTCATTGATCACATGGCCTAATAAAGCCATTTCCTTGATCCAAAAGTCACACTTAGACAACTTCACATATAGCCGATTCTGTCTAAGCACTGACAAAGTAATCCAAAGATGTTCCTCATGAGCTTCCACGCTCGGGGAATAAATCAAAACGTCGTCGATGGAGACCACCACGAACTTATCCAAGTATTATTGAAAACATCGATTCATCAGGTCTATGAAGACCGCTGGAGAATTAGTAAGTCCAAATGGCATGACTACGAACTCGTAGTGACCATATCTCGTCCGGAATACAGTCCTCGGAATATCTTCCTCACGAATCATGAGCTGATGATAACCAGATCTCAGATCGATCTTGGAAAAGACTTTTGCTTCCTGTAATTGATCCAACAGATCATCGATCCTTGGCAAAGGATACTTATCCTTGATCGTGACAACCAAAACCATTCATCCTTCTTCTTGACAACCAAAACCAGAGCACCCCAATGCGATGCACTCGGCCTTATGTAACTCTTGTCAAGAAGATCCTCAAGTTGCTTCTTCAACTCTTGCATCTCCACAGGAGCCATCCTGTACGGTGCCTTAGAAATCGGCGCGGTACAAAGCTCGAGTACAATAGAAAATTCCATGACACGATGCGGGGGAAATCCAGGAATATTCTCCAGAAAACATCCGAGAATTCACAAATAACAGGAATATCAAGAACTGATGGTTCATCTTTCGTGGGCGGATCCAAGTAGCAAAGGTACCTGACACAACCTTGTCGAAGTAGCTTAAACGCAGCCATCGCATTGATAAGCCTGCCGTTATCAGCGTCATTCCGACACTTGAATTTGCACACACTGGCCCCCAGATGACACCGTCACAGTTCTTGAACTAAAATCGATCACCGCCTCATGATGTGTTAGCCAATCCATACCGAGAATAATGTCGTATGGAGTCATGGCAATACAAATCAAATCCGCTTCGAACTTCTTACCCTGAATGGTAATCAGAAATTCTAACAGACGTTTGGTGCCCATTAAATGTTCACCATTAGGAAGATTCACAACGAAAGGTTCACAAACCTCGTTGTAGACTAAACCTAACTTACTAACACAACTCTCCGAAACGAAAGAATGGGTAGTACCCGAATCAAACAATATACACACAGGAGTAGAATGAAGGTATAGAGTACCTTGAGCAATTGGAGCATTCGGTCCATCAGCCTCACGCATCTCGTAAAGGCGCTGACCTTGACCTCCAATCGTTCCTGTAGTACTTGGGGCCTTGGCCTGACTGGTTGAGTCGGGACCACAACTGGTCCACCCATTGACTCTCATGGCCTTGCCCTCCAATGAGCACGCTTAACCGTCTCATCCACTTGGCGATGCGCTTCAGCACTAATCGTTTTCCAAGTGGCAGGAGACAATGGCGAGTATTCCCGCCCAGGTGACAACACCGGACTTGGATAGATAAACTCCACTCCCGGGTCTTCGCTGCCCACCAAAAGCGCTCCAAGTCATTGAACTTGTGGCCCTGCCTCTCGAGCCTCGGGGTCCTTCTTCTCAGGATCTTCCTCAGGATTCTCTTACTCAAGGTCCTCTTCGGAAACCATCTTGATCATGAAGTCGTCGTTATAGTACCCTCTAGCGTACCTTGACAACTCTTCTTCATCCTCAGTGTACTCACATGGCTCCTCTGTAGGCTCTTCCATAGGAACCACGGCCTCGTCGGACACTAGCACTACCGACTCAGGGAGTACGGTCTTCACCTCCTCGGGTGGACTACTAGGTTCACCGACCTCAAAACACGACGAGGAAACCGAAAACTCAAGCCTATCTAGAGATGGCGGAGCCATCTCGGCTTCTTCCAAGTCCCTCTGAAGAGAAAGGAATGCACCCATATCCTTCGGGCGACAAGGATAGAGTTAGTCTTTCTAGATATAGAAGCAAGCTTACTACATCAGACTATATAGAAGACATGACTATGAACGATGTTTTCAAATTCTTTTCACTTTGAAAATTCAGATCCCTTTAAAAGCATTTTCAAAAATGGAAAATGGTTTGTAAAATCCTCAAACCCGTTTTAAAACCTTAGGCTCTGATACCACAACTGTAACACCCCCAAATCTGAACCCATTTGGAAAGGTATTACCGCCAGTGACTCCGATATTCCTCACCAAAGTCACCCCAGGCTTTACCGTTTGAATACAAATCAAGAAATACAATGATACAAAATGATAACTTTATTCATATAAAATATGAGTCCCGGCATTACATCCCAATCCCGAATAGGACAAACACAGAGTTTTAAACAAAGTACAACGAAAGTCTTGATAAACAAATAACAGAGTAAATAAGTTACAGCGGAAGTCTTTAAACAAGGTACAACGAAAGTCTTATAAAAGATATTACAAAAAGGGTTGTGATCGTAATGATCACCTGCCCAAGGATCTCAACCTGATTAAAAGATAATTATTAAAATATCCAAAAACAACCGTCGTCTTCATAGTCAATCTAGTCTCCTCATATCTTCGCTCTATCTGATGTGCCGGATCGAACGGATGACACCAGCCCACATGCAGAGAACAAAGTTCGTGGGTTAGTCTATTTGAATAGACTAGCAAGGGTACAAAGCAGAATGGTTCGAAGCAGTCGTATTAGATTAGACTCATCGCTTCTCGAATAACAACCGATGACGATAGTCAATCATCATACTCCTATTGGAATAAACAAGAGGTATGCACAAGAGAAGATTCTAGAAGACTGAATCTTCACATAAATCGACTCGAAAGAAGACTCCAACGAAAATGAGCCTTTAAGGAATTATGACAAATCTGGAATGTTTACAGAATCATACAACAACGATTTAAAAGTTGACTGAGATGCTTCGGTTCACGACCAACCTCACCGCATACGGCGAGTCCAGATTGGAAAGAGAACGTACTATGATCAAAGTCGAGACGAGTTTTCCTAGCTGCACTATAACTTAGCTGCACTACTCGCCGAAGGTTTATTAATTATGTGCGTCGAGTAGCACTTATCTGATTTATATTACAAACCACACATCACATTATTAGACTTTTACATGTGTACCCCACCATTGGGACGACACATCTTAGTATACGTTTCGTCGAGAGTAACGTACACCAGAAGGTTTGTGACACCAGCTAAGTGTCCTGTCTCTACACACTTGTGAAAGAGACCGATCATGATCTTAGAATAGTACCAGATGGAGACGAGTCACCCCGATACCAGATTATAAAGAAACGACCGGACGAAGTCCGAGTACATTCCTAAGTAACAGTGCTAACCACACAGATACAGCACAATAACAGTTACAGGATAAATCCACATAAAGGCCCGAAAGGCGATCACAGATAATAGCGTTGTTCTAACAGATATACAACCTATTATATGATTTTCAAAACAGTTTAAAAAAATCACTTCCAGATGAACACAGTAATAATCGTTCCAAATTAATTAATCAATTGAAATAACTGATAATCAATGTAAATATGGAAACGATGAGCAAGAGCGAACCGCCACTTGCCTGGAATAGATTCGGCGATGAATCTGGACGAGACGACTACCGAAAATGTCATTTCCAAGGACATGGCTTAAGCTTTAGAATAATCCCAGCTGAGTATGAGTCCACATGCGACCCAACAGATCACGTTCTAACGCTCGAATAATTTCGGGTTGAATCTGGACTGGATGGCTAAATGGGCTTTCGGCCCAATGGAACAAAACAAAGGAAGGAGGCCCCACTCTCTATTGTTCACCACCTTCATCAATTCGAACTAAACAGAGGAGCAACAGGGGGGTCTCGTCGGGCTTTCTCGCTGATGCCGGGGAGGAAGGCAATGTCGGCGGTGACAAGGTTCCAACAGCGAGGCTTCGACTCCCTTCCCCATGGCGCTTCCGCGGCACCTCCACCACCTGGGCACACCGGCGAACTCGGAGAAGCAGCTCCCGATGAACCCGAGCAGGACCGGTGACGACGGCGATGGCGAGCTCGGCGGGAGAGACGAAGCACAGAGGCGAACAGGGGTCGGAGCAGGGGAGTCCTCGGCGGAGAGCAGGAAGCTCGGAGGTCGCGTTCGCCAGGAAGCAAGCTGCGGAGCTCGGAGGTGGGAGCGATGCCAGCGGGAGTGGACTGAGAGAAAGACGAGAGCAAGAGGAGTGAGGCGGGAGAGATGAGGCGTGGTGATGCTGCACCCATCGAGCTCCATTTATAGCCATGGAAGGGGCAGAGATCCGACCAACACGGGGCTCGAGCCAGCGACAACCTTCCGGCGCATTTTCGGGGAGTGCTTTCGGCGAGCTTTCGGCAGCTGCTTTCGGCGGTGCGTGAAGAATTGGTTTTTGGTATGGGTATTAAACCCCGAAAATTATATGTTTGTATCCAAACAAATATTTTAAGTCCCGAAAATACATTGAATGTATTTTATACCACTCATGGAATTATTTCGGATATCATGGATATTTCAGAAAATCCAAATTTCACTGAAAGCGAAATAATTAATTAGTGAAGGTTGGGAAAAATTACCCGAATATCCTTACTAAAAATTGAGGGATATTACATTATCTTGGTCTGTATGATAGATGGAGGTACTAAGTTGTAGTACTGTTGATTTCTAAGTATATATTCGAGGCTTTGTACGATCGAAAGTGCAGATCTCCGATTCGTTAGGATGAGAACGCCGACAAGATTTTGCTCAGACCAGAGCTAGTCAAAAAGGACAGCTTCGGACATTGCTCTGATTAGACAGGGGTTGTTGACCGCTCAGAGTCGACAAAAGTCTTACGCAGACCAGAAGCGTAGAACTGTCAAGTTCGAGGTTGGTGGCAAGGTACTTGTCAGAGTATCGCCATCCAAGGAAGTTTTCAGGTTTGGTAAGCGTGGGAAGCTTAACCCTCGCTACGTGGTACCATTAGAGATTCTGGTTAGAGTAAGATCTCTAGCGTACCGTTTGGCGTTGTCGCCATCAACACACCCAGTGTATAATGTGTTCCATGTATCCCGACTAAGGAAGTTCGTGCCAAGATGAGTCTCGTATGCTGAGCTATAAGGACATCGAGATTCAGGCAAATGGTACTTGAGAGGAGATGCCAGTGCGTATTCTCGAACGCCGTGTGAAGCGACTGTGCAACAAGATCGTACTGTTGGTACGGATTCTGTAGTCCAAGTCAGGAATCGAAGAGGAGACTTGGGAAACTTGGAAGACTGAGGCGGATATGCTTAGACGCCTTCCCGAGTTGTTTTCGACCAAGTTTCGGGGTCGAAACTTCTTGTAAGGGGGAGATAATGTAATATCCCTCTATTTTTAGTAAGGATATTCGGGTAATTTTTCCCAACCTTCACTAATTAATTATTTCGCTTTCAGTGAAATTTGGATTTTCTGAAATATCCATGATATCCGAAATAATTCCATGAGTGGTATAAAATACATTCAATGTATTTTCGGGACTTAGAATATTTGTTTGGATACAAACATATAATTTTCGGGGTTTAATACCCATACCAAAAACCAATTCTTCACGCACCGTCGAAAGCAGCTGCCGAAAGCTCGCCGAAAGCACTCCCCGAAAATGCGCCGGAAGGTTGTCGCTGGCTCGAGCCCCGTGTTGGTCGGATCTCTGCCCCTTCCATGGCTATAAATGGAGCTCGATGGGTGCAGCATCACCACGCCTCATCTCTCCCGCCTCACTCCTCTTGCTCTCATCTTTCTCTCAGTCCACTCCCGCTGGCATCGCTCCCACCTCCGAGCTCCGCAGCTTGCTTCCCGGCGAACGCGACCTCCGAGCTTCCTGCTCTCCGCCGAGGTCTCCCCTGCTCCAACCCCTGTTCGCCTATGTGCTTTGTCTCTCCCGCCGAGCTCGCCATCGTCGTCGCCACCGGTCCTGCTCGGGTTCATCGGGAGCTGCTTCTCCGAGTTCGCCGGTGTGCCCAGGTGGTGGAGGTGCCGCGGAAGCGCCGTGGGGAAGGGAGTCGAAGCCTCGCTGTTGGAACCTTGTCACCGCCAGCGTTGCCTTCCTCCCCGGCGTCAGCGAGAAAGCCCGGCGAGACCCCCATGTTGCTCCTCTGTTTAGTTCGAATTGATGAAGGTGGTGAACAGTAGAGAGTGGGGCCCCCTTCCTTTGTTTTGTTCCATTGGGCCGAAAGCCCATTTAGCCATCCAGTCCAGATTCAACCCGAAATTATTCGAGCGTTAGAACGTGATCTGTTGGGTCGCGTGTGGACTCATACTCCGCTGGGATTATTCTAAAGCTAAAGCCATGTCCTTGGAAATGACATTTTCGGTAGTCGTCTCGTCCAGATTCATCGCCGAATCTATTCCAGGCAAGTGGCGGTTCTCTCTTGCTCATCGTTTCCATATTTACTTTGATTATCAGTTATTTCAATTGATTAATTAATTTGGAACGATTATTACTGTGTTCATCTGGAAGTGATTTTTTTTAAACTGTTTTGAAAATCATATAATAGGTTGTATATCTGTTAGAACAACGCTATTATCCGTGATCGTCTTTCGGGCCTTTATGTGGATTTATCTTGTAACTGTTATTGTGTTGTATCTGTGTGGTTAGCACTGTTACTTAGGAATGTACTCGGACTTCGTCCGGTCGTTTCTTTATAATATGGTATCGGGGTGGCTCGTCTCCATCTGGTACTATTCTAAGATCATGATCGGTCTCTTTCACAAGTGTGTAGAGACAGGACACTTAGCTGGTGTCACAAACCTTCCGGTGTACGTCACTCTCGACGAAACGTATACTAAGATGTGTCGTCCCAATGGTGGGGTACACATGTAAAAGTCTAATAATGTGATGTGTGGTTTGTAATATAAATCAGATAAGTGCTACTCGACGCACATAATTCATAAACCTTCGGCGAGTAGTGTAGCTAAGTTATAGTGCAGCTAGGAAAACTTGTCTCGACTTTGATCATAGTACGTTCTCTTTCCAATCTGGACTCGCCGTATGCGGTGAGGTTGGTCGTGAACCGAAGCATCTCAGTCAACTTTTAAATCATTGTTGTATGATTCTGTAAACATTCCAGATTTGTCATAATTCCTTAAAGACTCATTTCCGTTGGAGTCTTCTTTTGAGTCGATTTCTGTGAAGATTCAGTCTTCCAGAATTTCTCTTGTGCATACCTCTTGTTTATTCCAGTAGGAGTATGATGGTTGACTATCGTCATCGGTTGTTATTAGAGAAGCGATGAGTCTAACCTAATACGACTGCTTCGAACCATTCTTCTTTGTACCCTTGCTAGTCTATTCAAGTAGACTAACCCACGAACTTTGTTCTCTGCATGTGGGCTGATGTCATCCGTTCGATTCGGCACATCAGATAGAGTAAAGATATGAGGAGACTAGATTGACTATGAAGACGACGGTTATTTTTGGATGTTTTAATAATTATCTTTTAATCAGGTTGAGATCCTTGGGCAGGTGATCATTACGATCACAGCCCTTTTTGTAATATCTTTTATAAGACTTTCGTTGTACCTTGTTTAAAGACTTCCGCTGTAACTTATTTACTCTGTTATTTGTTTATCAAGACTTCCGCTGTACTTTGTTTAAAACTCTGTGTTTGTCCTATTCGGGAATGGGATGTAATCCCGGGACTCATATTTTATATGAATAAAGTTATCATTTTATATCATTGTATTTCTTGATTTGTATTCAAACGGTAAAGCCTAGGATGACTTTGGTGAGGAATATCGGAGTCACTGGCGGTAATACCTTTCCAAATGGGTTCAGATTTGGGGGTGTTACAGTTGTGGTATTAGAGCATAAGGTTTTAAAACGGGTTTGGGGATTTTACAAATCATTTTGAACATGATTCATCTACTATAATGCTTATAACACAAACTCACTTATAAGAGATAACTCTCAATCTTTTAGAACATTAATTCCACACATTTATCCTTAATTACTTCATTATCTCACAATCTTATCTCCATACTACACATCATGTAATAATTCTTACTGAATCCTTATTACCTCAGGATCATCAACATATCCTATCTTTAAACTATGACCTTCTATTTAAGCGGTCACCTCTTAACATAATAACTTTACAACTTAATCTTCTTCAAAACGTTGTACCTTAAGCCTTATAGATGACATACTCACAAGATGTCAATCCTTAATAGTTCCCAAGAGTCATAACTCTTCGTCCTCTGGAAATTCCACTTATCGAGTCCAACGACTCGTACTGTCTTTAATGACTTATTTCTAACTTAAAATCCTTATGTTCCGTACATAATCCACTATCCATCCATGACTTAATCACATTATATCCTTATATTACTTCAAAAGAATCTCAAATAGATCTTCGCAAAGGATACCTACTTTGTTCTCTGCATGTGGGCTGGTGTCATCCGTTCGATTCGGCACATCAGATAGAGCGAAGATATGAGGAAACTAGATTGACTATGAAGACGACGGTTGTTTTTGGATGTTTTAATAATTATCTTTTAATCAGGTTGAGATCATTGGGCAGGTGATCATTACGATCACAACCCTTTTTGTAATATCTTTTATAAGACTTTCGTTGTACCTTGTTTAAAGACTTCCGCTGTAACTTATTTACTTTGTTATTTGTTTATCAAGACTTCCGCTGTACTTTGTTTAAAACTCTGTGTTTGTCCTATTCGGGATTGGGATGTAATCCCGGGACTCATATTTTATATGAATAAAGTTATCATTTTGTATCATTGTATTTCTTGATTTGTATTCAAACGGTAAAGCCTGGGGTGACTTTGGTGAGGAATATCGGAGTCATTGGCGGTAATACATTTCCAAATGGGTTCAGATTTGGGGGTGTTACACTTATTCCTACGTTCCTCGAAACGTATTACGTGAGATATTACTCTTAATTCCTTAAGATATCATTCTGAAAATGATTCATCTACTATAATGCTTATAACACAAACTCCTTTATAAGAGATAACTCTCAATCTTTTAGAACATTAATTCCACACATTTATCCTTAATTACTTCATTATCTCACAATCTTATCTCCATACTACACATCATGTAATAATTCTTACTGAATCCTTATTACCTCAGGATCATCAACATATCCTATCTTTAAACTATGACCTTCTATTTAAGCGGTCACCTCTTAACATAATAACTTTACAACTTAATCTTCTTCAAAACGTTGTACCTTAAGCCTTATAGATGACATACTCACAAGATGTCAATCCTTAATAGTTCCCAAGAGTCATAACTCTTCGTCCTTTGGAAATTCCACTTATCGAGTCCAACGACTCGTACTGTCTTTAATGACTTATTTCTAACTTAAAATCCTTATGTTCCGTACACAATCCACTATCCATCCATGACTTAATCACATTATATCCTTATATTACTTCAAAAGAATATCAAATAGATCTCCCCAAAGGATACCTATAATTGCGTACACTTGGCTTTCCCAAAAGCTTTAACCATTGGTCCTATATAGGTCATACTTTACTTATGATCCTGACCATCCTAACTCCGGATTTCACAGTCTTACTCAAGACCACAATAGGGAAAACGAGTTCCTGAAGAATTATTCTCTTAATCAATTATTCATTTACAACACTTTATCCACACTAATGCATACAACATGATTAAGAGCAGATACAAAGCTTTAAACCTTAGGGTGACAATTATGTCCACCCAATTAGTACAACTACCGAAGCTTATTAATTATGTGCGACAACGACACTTATGTTATTTAATTCCAAAATTAACATCACGTTATAAGTTTTTACTCATATTAAAGGGAATAAATCCCGCGGTTTATGGCACTAGCTAAGTGCACCACCTCTATATTCGGATAGAGACATGGTCATGACCGTAAATTGGTATTAGGGTTTATGGCACTAGCTAAGTGCACCACCTCTATATTCGAATAGAGGTATGGGTCATGACCGTAAATTGGTATTAGAGTTTATGGCACTAGCTAAGTGCACCACCTCTATATTCGGATAGAGGCATGGTCATGACCGTAAATTGGTATTAGGGTTACTAACCACCCGTTCTACCATTAGTTATAAAGAAACGACTTGGACCTAGCAGAGCCCAAACGTCCCTACGAATACTCGTGCTAACTAAACAGTTTAACACAGCAATAGTACACATCAAAGTCATCCTGGCGATCAATTTAAACATAGATATAATAGAAACGGTTAATCCTTACCTGGACTTAGCGTTCCTGCAAACTCACGTGCTATTCTAGCATTAAAGTTTAACATTAAATTCTCAACAATACTATCACGGTAATTAACACACAATACTCGTGCTAATTAAACAGTTCACTTTAATTGTCCTAGCCCAAATTCGAACAGTAGAATATTCTCGAATCTGTATTCAATACGGTTTTGGTCATAACTTTAGTTATACAATTCGGAATCCAATTCTGCGAAGTTCCAGACGCTCGTATGAAAGTCTATTATTTACTGGGCTTAACCCCAACTTTATCAAAATTGCATAACTGATCCGGTATTTCCGACAGTGCACAAATTAGTCCTTCAGGCAACATATATCTATAATAGCATTGATCTAGCATATATTCAACCTATTATAATATCACGATTTAAATTACTTTATTTATGAAATTAGTTCCCAAACTAAAACAACAGTTTACTCCAATTTAATTAACAATTAAACAATTGATAATTAATAAAACATTGAATGATTAAGCAAGAGCGAACCGCCACTTGCCTGGAGTAGATTCAGCGATGAATCTAGACGAGACGACTACTGAAGATATCCTTTCTGGGGATATGGCCTATGTTTCAGATAGCTCCAACAGATTACGAGTCCACACGCGATCCAGCATATAACATATTAATTAATATCAATTAATTTGTCTGGACGAACTCAAAGAATTATATTTAATAAATTTTTATGATATTAAATCATAAAAATATTTATTAAATTTTTCTATAGAAAAATACGGACGAAAGGGGATCGAAATTATACCGCTTGAATAATTTCGGGTTAAAATTGGACTGGAAGCTTAATGGGCCTTCGGCCCAACAGAACAAAACAACACAGGGGACCCACTCCACCTACTGTTCATCCATCTTCAACCTCCCAAACACCGAACAGAGCCACAACAGAGCAGCTCGGTGCGGGGCTTTGCCGGGGAGGTTCGACGACGCCGGGGAGCAGGCGGCGGCAGGGAGGAGCAGCGGCGGGGTTCGGCACCATCACACGCGACGGCGAAGCAAGGGAGGGCGAGCTCTTCGTCGCCGGCGGGAGGAGGGCGAAACAGGGGAGACGATCCGAGCAAGGGACGTCTGATCCGGTCGAGCTCTTATATAGCTCTAGGGCCCTGACCACCACTTCAAACAAGGGTCTCGACCACCACCTCGAACCAGCCCACGACAAGCTTGGCGGGGGTGAAGCCGAAGTCACGTCGGGAAGGAACACCGATGAGCAGGCGGGAAAGAGCAGAGGAAGACGAGTGAGGGAGATGGATTTATCCTGTGCTCCAACATATAGCCCAAGGGAGAGAGAGACAGAGCTCCGACCGGCACAAGTGGAGAGCCCAAAGAGGGGGCAAGGTCCGATATGCCCATCTGCAGGGGACCGGCCAAAACAACAAGTGGAGCAAGTGGCTACGGGAGGATAAGTTTACACAGGGATAAGATTCGGTATGGGTTTTAAACCCCGGAAATTATATATTTGTATCTAAACAAATATTCTAAGTCTTGAAAAATATATCGAATGTATTTTATACCACTCAGAGAATTATT
This sequence comes from Rheum nobile, assembly GCA_027886185.1. Lineage (NCBI taxonomy): Eukaryota > Viridiplantae > Streptophyta > Magnoliopsida > Caryophyllales > Polygonaceae > Rheum > Rheum nobile. Next base: position 10,815,459 of record WOAB01000027.1, read on the forward strand.
ATGGAGATCATGGATATTACAGAAAATCCAAACTCCACTAAAAGCGAAAAATTTATCGAACGAAGGATGAGAAAATTACCCAAATACCTTTACTAAAAATGAGGGATATTACAACTACGGAGATTATCGACATAAGTCGTTACTCCTTAATCTTAAGGAAAGGCTTAACACATATACAACTTAATCGATCAGGGTTCTTCCCCGTTGGCTTGACTCATTATGAAGAGTCGTTGCCCTTGGCTTGAAGACCCCATAGGCGCATTGCCTTTAGTACGAGCCATAGACTACTCAGGAGCAGATACCTATGGCTTTGGGTTCTGCCAATTGCCAACATTCGAGGCTTGATAAGACTGCATTGGTCCTTGACCCTTCAGTCTGCAGTATGTTTTCATGTGGCCTTCTCTTCCACAATTATAACATACTCGCTTATCCTTTTGGCAATTAATACTTTTATGCCCAACTTCACCACAGTTGTGGCACTGAATCACTCCGCTACTCCAACCTGAGCCTCTGGCGGAGTCAGACTGAGTCATCTCGGTCTTAGCACGACCAGACTTTGAAAACTTGGTAGGCGATGCCGGTCGTTTGAACGAACCAACCTGGCGATCCTATTGCCCACCCTTTTTCTTAAACTGCTTTTCCTAATTTTGGGCGGATTCTTCCAGCGTGACCTCTATCTTGTAGGCCGCATCCACATATTGTTCTAACGTAGAACAACCGTGACGCACCATTAGAGGTTTTATCTCTGGATTCATCCATCCATGGAAGTATCAGATCTTTTGTTCTTCACTTGACACCTCTGGCCCAGCGTATTGCAACAAGTGATTGAATTTGGCCGCAAGCTCAGTCACTTTCAATCCATCCGTCTTTGGATAGAGAAATTCCTTATACTTCTCTTCCCTCATAGCTCGGGAAAAGAATCGATCAATCATCTTAGCCTTAAACATTCCCCAGTTCAACTCAGGGTGATTAGCTAGACCGGTGCCTTCCCACCACTCGCTAGCCACCTCCTTCAGTTGAAGGGAAGCAATGTGCACCTTTTCAGCTTCAGTGCACTCAACATTGCGGAACAGTCGCTCCATGTGCGAGAATCAATATGCCACTTTGACTGGCTCTCCATTCCCATCATAGCTATCAGGCCTCATAGAGCTTATGGCCTTCAGTGTTCGGCCATAGTCATCTCTATTCCTGACTGCTTCTTCCTGGGGTACATAAACATTAGGTTCCTCGACTCTAGGAACCGCTAGAGGAACTGGCACATCATGTTCCTGAGGCGCGACTGGACGCATAATATCGGTGACTGCTTGTATCACAATCCCCCGAATTGCCTCAATTGCTGTGGCATAAAAAACTACTGGACCGTTGGCCTGAGCTTGGCCATTGCCCCCTGGATTATTGTGAGAAACAGACTCGTGTTCCTCCCCATGATTATCAGCGCTCCTCAAATTTAACCTTGGGGCATTACTTGGTTCAGCACCAGCATGGGCTGTGTTTCTTGTGTTCACCATCTGTTGGTGAATCATAACGTTACTTTAGAACTTTTCCAACTTGATCATGACACTATAGTCAAACGCGTTATTATACAGATTATAAGGGTCCAAACTAATAACTTTATATTAGTCTGACTAACCCCTTACTGTTAACTACGAAATTGATCTCCTTCTGCTTACTTAAGAATGAGTATCCTAGGGGAAATGTCAATCTTTAAATGACATTGACCATAAGAAGAGACAATATCCCTAAGAATGAATCTAAGGAATAAGTAACACTTGAAGATTGCAGAAGTTTGAAACTACTTTATTAATAATCTCTTACTTTCAAACTTCATACTTTATACTATCATAAAACTTGTACCGAGACTAAAATCACACCTTTAAAGTTACAATCAGGAACTTATTTTGACTGCGTATAACACGCCTTTTATAAACCAATTATAAATAACCTTCAAGGTTCAAATAACTAAACCATTATTTTAAACTCTAAGGAGTAAAGAACACTTTTAAATCCAACAGTTAAATCTTCAAGTTCTTTTTAATAGAACATAGGTTGAAAATAGTTCGAAATTAATTCTTTCAAAAATTCTAAAATCTAACAATAGGCCAAGAATTTTAAAACCATTGATCTGATACCATGTCTGTAACACCCCCGACTTACATCGGAAATGCCACATGCCAGTGACCTCAGACGTTCTGTCCGATGTCACCCAAGGCTTGGTCGGAACAATTAAACTTAAATACATAAACATATTAAATGAAAGATTAAACAACGAAAGACTTTATATAAATGAAACTCAACCTTTTATTAAAGATCTCTCTTCAAACGAGGAGATGATTTTACAACAGAGTGATAATACAGCGGAAGACTTTTAAGAATCTTAATCAACTTAAAACACTTAATAACTTAAAACACTGACACTTAAATCTTCGTCTGCAAGTCTCTTATCTTTCATCGGGTTACTTTGACTTCGGGAATCAACCACTGATGTGCCGAATCAAACGGATGACACCAGCCAACCATGTATTGGAATAAATCGGTTGGTTAGTCTAATGAAAGACTAAGCAAGGGTACAAACAGAATGGTTCTAGTGATTGTAACCGTTTACTATCATTGTTCCTCGAATAATAACCGAAGGAACGATATATAACCCGGTACTTTCACTGAATAATTAATAATTAGATATGCACTGAAGAAAAGACTCCAAAGAAAATGAGCCTTATCGGAAGCATGGCAACTGTTTGGGAACATTTATAGTTACACATAAATGTTTAAAATGACTTGATGTTTCGGTTCACGACCAACCTCACCGCATAATGCGAATCCAGATTGGAGAGAGAACTTTACTCTGATCAAAGTCAAGACGAGTTTTCCCTAGCTGCACTACAGCCTAGATGCACTACTCGTCTGAAGGTATATTAATTATGTGCACTAAAGCACTATATTTAATTACAACACTTATTTTAACGTTAAGACTTTTAATATTAAGAGCAGCTACGAAGCTTTAAACCTCAGGGTGACAATTATGCCCACCCAAATTAGTACAACTACCAAAGCTTATTAATTATGTGCTTAACCGCACTTATCTTATTAAATTACAACACACACACAACTGTTAAGGCTTTTAATTATTATTCCGAGTAACAACGGAAGATTAATACAATGGGTGACCTTACGTTCACCCCGATACACTGACGAGGTGCTTAATTAATTTACCGCCATTAAATTAATCCGAGTAACAACGGAAGTTTAATACACAGAGTGGTGTTACGTCCACCCAATGGCGTTAGTTAGGCGCTTATACCCCTCCTACCATAGCGGGTGGTAGGAAGTATTTAAAGAAACGACTAATCCTTAACCAGATTAACGTTCCTACAAACATTAACATAATCTAGTATTAAAGTTAACATTCAACTAACAATACCATCACAGTAATTAATATACAATGCTCGTGCTATTCTAGCATTAAAGTTAACATTAATTTCACAACAATACCATCATGGTAATTAACACATATAACAGCGTTGTTCTAACAACCTATTATAACATCACCTTTTAATCATGTTATTTATGAAATTAGTTCCCAAACGAAAACAACAGTTCACTCCAATTTAATTAACAATTAAACAATTGATAATTAATGGAAACATGGAATGATTAAGCAAGAGCGAACCGCCACTTGCCTTAGATCCGACGAAATCTTGAACAAGCTTAGAGACAACGGTTTCCTGGGTCTGAAACTGGGACAGATCCTGGATATTAAATCCCTCTGGAATGACCCATAACGAGACCCTAAGTTATATTCAATATCTACATATATGAATCTAAAAGAATACAAAAGGAATCGAAGGAACCAAGCCTCGCCCGAAATCAAACACCCAAGAACACACAACCCGGGTAAGCTCGCCGCGGGTGCGGTGGAGCCTCTGCCGCGGGGTGCGGTCAAGTGCCAGGGGCGAGTTCTTCGACAGCGGCCATAGAGAAACTTACCCAAATCGATTCGTTCGACTTCGATTTGTTCTTGGTTTGATCTCCCACCTTCTTATGCCTTAGAATACCACTTAGAAACACCTTTCTAACGCTCAAAAGGGATTCGAATCACTCACAAAACAAGCTTGAACTAAGAACAACAATGAAGTTTTTTCTTGGAGGAAGATGACTTGCAGCTGGAGTTGTGACCCTCCTCTCCGCCTCCTCTCTCCTTTCATAGCCTCACAAGGTTGCTCAAGAGCTAGGCACGTATGCCATGAGGTGTCTCAACCAGATGGGAAGACGCGAGGGGCAAGATCAACCAAGAGATAGGGTTGCAGAAGTTCTATCGCGATGATGACAACACTGACGACGACCGCGGGGTGCGGTGGCGTGGCCGCGGGGTGCGGTGGCTGACCTGTTACCGCCCCCAAATTTGGCCTTCGCCGCGGGTGCGGCCACTTGACCGCGGGGTGCGGTCAAGGCCAGTTTTGCCCCTTTTCGTCCGTTTTGTCCTTTCTTGCCAAGTGGTTAAATATTCTTAACCCTGGGTTAAATATATTCATACACAAACGACTTTTTAACCCAAAAATACATTAACTGTATTTTATATTACTCAGAAAAATATTACAGAGACCAAACATCTCACAGAATGTTCGTACTTCTCTGAAATAATTCAACTGGTAGTACGGGAGTTGGAAAATTTTCAAAATGCCCTTACTAAATGAGGGATATTACAACATAAGTGTAACTATATGAAATTTAATGAATAATATAGTATAAAAGTATAATTACATGAAATATAATGAAATACTATAGTATATAAGTGTAACTATATGAAATATAATGAAATACTATAGTATATAAGTATAACTACATGAAATATAATGAAATACTATAGTATATAAGTGTAACTATATGAAACGATGAGAAATACTATAGTTTAAAAGTGAAACTATATGAAGTATAATGAAATACTATAGTATATAAGTATAACTATATGAAGTATAATGAAATACTATAGTATATAAGTATAACTACGTGAAATATAATGAAATACTTAATATATAAGTATAACTATATGAAATATAATGAAATACTATAGTATATAAGTATAAATACATGAAATATAATGAAATACTATAGTATACAAGTATAAATACATGAAATATAATGAAAATACTATAGTATATAAGTTTTTCACCTCTTTCTTCTATAATCTTTCCTATTGGGCCTATTTGGGCCCAATTTCTCATTTTTCAGTTTTTCACCCGTTTCTTCTACAATCCTTCCTATTGGGCCTATGTGGGCCCAATTTCTCAATTTTTAGTTTTTTACTCGTTTCTCAATCCTTCCTATTGGGCCTATTTGGGCCCAATTTCTCAATTTTTCAGTTTTTCACCCGTTTCTTCTACAATCATTCCTTTTGGGCCTATTTGGGTCCAATTTCTCATTTTTCAGTTTTTCTCCCGTTTCTTCTACAATCCTTCATATTGGGCCTATTTGGGCCCAATTTCTCATTTTTTCAATTTTCACCCGTTTCTTCTACAATCCTTCCTATTGGGCATATTTGGGCCCAATTTCTCAATTTTTCAGTTTTTTACCCGTTTCTTCTACAATCCTTCCTATTGAGCCTATTTGGGCCCAATTTCTCAATTTTTCATCAGTTTCTTCTACAATCCTTCCTATTTGGCCTATTTGGGCTCAATTTCTCATTTTTTCAGTTTTTTACCCGTTTCTTCTACAATCCTTCCTATTGGGCCTATTTGGGCCCAATTTCTCATTTTTTCAGTTTTTCACCCGTTTCTTCTACAATCATTCCTATTGGGCCTATTTGGGTCCAATTTCTCATTTTTCAGTTTTTCTCCCGTTTCTTCTACAATCCTTCATATTGGGCCTATTTGGGCCCAATTTCTCATTTTTTTAATTTTCACCCGTTTCTTCTACAATCCTTCCTATTGGGCATATTTGGGCCCAATTTCTCAATTTTTCAGTTTTTTACCCGTTTCTTCTACAATCCTTCCTATTGAGCCTATTTGGGCCCAATTTCTCAATTTTTCATCCGTTTCTTCTACAATCCTTCCTATTTGGCCTATTTGGGCTCAATTTCTCATTTTTTCAGTTTTTTACCCGTTTCTTCTACAATCCTTCCTATTGGGCCTATTTGGGCCCAATTTCTCATTTTTTCAGTTTTTCACCCGTTTCTTCTACAATCCTTTCTATTGGGGCCTATTTGGGCCCAATTTCTCATTTTTCAGTTTTTCATCCGTTTCTTCAACAACCCTTCCAATTATAGCTTCAGTGTGTTACAACTGTGTCATAGCTATTATGCACAATATGAGTGTTTTACAGCTATTATTCGCATTTCTGCACAACTTCAGTGTTTTATAGTTGTGTGCTAGCTGTTATGCACAACTCTTCACTTGTATAAATAGTGTTACCCCTAGGGTTACTGAGTTCTCACAATTCCAACTGAAGCTCTGTTGTCCATCACCATTATTCGGTAAGGTTATCCTCTCAACTTAGATCTTGGTTGAGTTTTATGTTTATGAAACATTTATTATTGGATTTATGATATTGATAGGAAAATCAAGCACTACATCGCATAATGGCATCTTCATCATCATCGTCAACAAACGCTGGTTGGCTATGCAATTGTAAGAGATCTGCGATTATCCGTGAGTGACATATAGAAGGAGGTATTGGGGATGTCCGACTATGGAAGGGGGGTGTCGCTTCATGAAGTGGATTGATCCATGCTACGATGAGAGGACACAAAGGGTTATAGCACAACTGTGGAACGAAAAACAACAACTTGCTAACCGAAATGAAGAGCTTGGTAACAAAAATGAAGAACTTGTTAAGGAAAATGAAGAACTTGTTAAGTTGATTCCCATTCACACAAGGTTGATGCGCCTTAAGGAACAAGGGAAGTTAGCGATGGGAAAATCTAAGTATGAGTAATTATTAAGAGAGATACAAGGGCGTAAATAAGTTGATGTAATGTTTGTATCGCTCTTGTAATTTGTTTTTGATTTTATGTATGTTAAGAAAATAGATATATTATCAGGATTTTCAAATTGAGATTACACAAGTAAATCAGACCCAAATGTGAAGTTGATATCTGCTTTTAAAATAAATTACATCTGAAATTATATCTAAAATTACATCTGAAATTACATTTGAAATATAATCAACATCTTAAACTACACCGGAGGATCTGGAGGACGGTTATATCTAATGCGATAATCCCGAAATAGTTGAATCCTCGACTGAAATTGAGAGTCCCAACCATCGACACTTGGGTGTTTGAATCGACGCCAAGCGTACGGAGGGGGAGGTAGTGGACAACCATCCTTTAGCGACACCTACATAGAAAACACAAAATATGATCGAGATTTGTGTTTTAGGGTAAGCACAAACATGACATTTAATATATGAAATTTATAGTATATAAGTGTAACTATATGAAATTTAATGAAATACTATAGTATAAAAGTGTAACTATATGAAATTTAATGGAATACTATAGTACATAAGTGTAACTATATGAAATTTAATGAAATACTATAGTACATAAGTATAACTATATGAAATTTAATGAAATACTATAGTATATAAGTCTAACTATATGAAATATAATAAAATACTATAATATATAAGTATAACTATATGATGCACTACGTTTTTTGAACTTTCGGCTAGGAGAGCAAGGCGCGGAATAAGAAGAAGTCGTCAGGAAGCAGGATAGGCAAAGCCGCGATCATGGCCATGGGGGCAACCATCGTTTTTTGGGCTTTTGGAGGGGCAAACGATGTCCGTTTTGGACGAATATTATATGTACAGACTTGTATTGAAATTCTCTACATGATTATGGGAAGAAGAAAAAATTAATTTTTTTTTTCTACGCCAGAATCTGGCGTACACTAGATTCTGGCACAGAAGGCAAATTTCAAAAAAAGTATTTAACCTCTACGCAAGGATCTGGCGTACGCCAGATCCTTGCGTAGAGGTTAAATACTTTTTTTTTAAAAAAAACTCCTATGTATTCCTACATATGCCTATGTTTTTGGCCTACTACGCTGGTATTTGGCATACGCCAACATCTGGCGTAGCCTTTCGTAGTGCGAAAGTGCCAAAAATGTAGTGTATTTAACGGGAGCGTAACATTATCAAGTTGTATATACTTAAACATAAACATCATATATTTTGGAGAACTTCTTTGTACACAACAATTGTGGTTTCATAGATAGTCTTGCCATTCTTGTCTAAAATCAACATATTCAAACCTTCCATGCCTTTAACACGAGAAACCAACATAAAGTTGGCAACCCTCGTAATATTGTGACCACTGAGACTTATAGGAAACTACGACGTTAAAACTTGAACCAGTAAGATGGAATCTGATGGACTTAGGAGCATTCTGGGAATGGAAACTATTTGAGCAATATTGCGACTACTGATAATGTAATCATGTCAATTTAGGGTGAAGAAGAGAACCTATAAGGTGAAAACTTACATAAAAAGTTATATTAGTAAAAAATAACAAAATATATAGAAATTTATTTTGTCAACTCACTTTTTTACTAAAATAATTTGTGTTTTAAAAAGATCATATAATGGTACATGTGCCAAATAAAGATGATGTCATATGACACAATTGTTAATATAGCGATAAACTCTCCTTTATAATATATTAGGTTATAAAACTTGGTTCAATTTTTTGTACAAAATTGCCTACTCCGTTAAAACATATGAGATAGATCATTTTAAGAACAAAAAGCATGTTAATATAATTGATCTCAAAATAGGATAGTATATTATATATTACAAAATATGGGCTAAATATAATAAATTTATATTAATATAGTAAATATAAAATAACTTTTTTTAAGGGTGGTTTAAATGAGGCAAGGCTAGAGTTGTGTAAACCTTCTTTTAATAAAGCTAAGTAAGTTGCATGTGAACATTGATTCATGTGTTAACAATAAGTTAGGTGCTATATAATTTAGTTTAATTAAAAAATGAGTTGTCGAAAAATGTTTGGATACAACTAATGAGCAATGAATTTCAAAAATAAATTAGAAAAAAATAAAGTTAGGGAGATAAATAATATAAAATTAATTAAGTGGTTGAAAAATGACAACTCTGGATCAATTCCATTCCATTGTAAGGAAATAAGGATATCTGATCTCTTTGTGAACATCAATATGTCCAGGCACGATGATTCTTCAATTTGACAATCAGAGGGAGAGAGTCAGATATGAGTAAGAACTTGTTCAGTACAACATTCCACAACCCACTTCACGCCTTCGGCTACAGATTAATTATTTGAGTTGTTTGGTCAATTTCTTAGTTGTTTGGTCTAAGGGCGCGTTTGGTATGCTATTGGAATCGGAATGAAATGAGGAATCAGAATGTATCATTCATGTTTGGCATGTCATTGGAATGAACAAATCATGAAACCTTGTTTGTTATAGATAATATTTGAGGCCACAAAACCCAAAAACATCTAAATACACACTGGTGGAAAAAAAATCGAACACTTGTCTAATAAAAAAACAATGGTCGTATGATTTCAATTTCTTATAAAATGTCAAAATTGTATTATAGAATTTTATCAAAGCAATTCAGTCTAAAATTGGCAAATTGGGGATTTAGGGTTTCAGGGAGTTGTGGATTTTTGTGGACTGGTGGCTGGGTTGTGGCAAGTTGTTCAAAATTGGACTGGTGGCTGGGTTTCAAGGGGTAGAGGATGAGTGATTGTCTTCCTCTTCTAGTATAATAGTTCTTCAGATGAAGTCACCGATAATGAGTCGTAGTGCCATGTCCGACGATGGTGGTGACGCTTTGGCATGGGTCACCAGTGACAAGACAATGGAGGGCAGACAAGACGAGCTTCCACGAGATGGTTGGAAGAGGAAGAGACAAAATTTTCAAGTTTATAAATTTGGAATGAGTGATACCTCACCTTTTTTACTGGAATCAAGGCCTTCATTGGTGTTGGAATCAACCATTCCTGGGAATGAAAACCATTCTGATTCCCGCCTTTACCAAACAATATTACGGGAATGAGTTATTCTCATTCCCATTCTTGATTCCAAAGAATGGGTACCAAACATGTCCTATTTACTTGGACTTGTCATATAGTCAAGAAACCATTCAGGTTTAACGTGGGATAGCGAGGAGAGAAATATAGAAAAAGTAAAGTTTTTCACAAAAGGGTATTATTTGTTTTCTTGCTTAGATTCAAAAGGGAAGAAATGGGACCTTTAACTAAGTCCCTAGATATTTCTTTAGTTTTATACTTTTATGCAATCAAGTTCTCATTCAATCAACTTGACATCCAAAGAAAATAAACATCTTGTACTTACAGATTGAAAATGAGAATGCATGACACCAACACAACAAAATCCAACCCCAAAAGATCAAACTAAGCAAATAAAACTCAACCAAGAATGCAGAAAATAGATAAAAGTATTTCACTGAAACCAACTACAATTGCCAAAATTAAACATTTTTCAATTAAGTTACATTAACATTCTGAGTTAGAAGGAGGGACAACAATAATATCAACCAAAGTCAACACAAATACACAATAAGATGACACTATCAAATAATGATGAAATTATTACAATTACAAACAACCACCAAATAGCACATAAACAGCAACATCGCATAAATCATATTAAGAAATGAAATACCCTGATGATTCCATTAATGTATATATATACAACATTTACCTAAATGGCACATATTAGTATTGTATTTACATCATTTGTTTGTCGGGGACACAACAAAACCCAATCTAAAAAATCCAAGCTGAGCAAATAAAGTTCATCCATATTTGTACTAATGAAATAATCAGAATCAGTCACAAAATCACGCTCACACTCCCAAAATGGAATATCAACCAAAAGTTGTTATCTACACTGGTGATTGTACATTACCATATATCTCGGGTCATCAGGGGATAAACCAAGGCAATGAGAGAGTGAGAGTGATAAACCAATCCATGGATGTGATTGGGATTCCTCGGATGTTTCATGGCGAGCTGTACCAGGTACTAATTTCTTGGATGTTAACAAAGAGTACTATTTTTCCTTGTATTCTAATCCAATAACTGATGATTCAGTTCCCATATGGACTAATTAGGGGTTAGAGCAATGCTCACCCATCTTATTTGCTAGCTTCTTCTTGTTCCTAAAGTTCTCCTGCAAAGACTACAATGAAAGTAGAAAACTCAGAATAGTGAAATGCTCCATTTTGACCATGGAGTCTAGCTTCTTGCATAATAGTTTTAAGAAACTGACATCATGTAGAATTAATGGAACCTAGAAATCGAAGGTATAATTGAGTCAATGACAACCAATAAAAGCAGAATGCATAGCAAGTTAGAGGAACCCATGCTTAACCCCACTAAATGAGGAAAAAAGGGTAAACAACAGCATAAGCTCTAGTTTTAGTTTTAGTTTTAGTAGTGGACAAAATCTCCAAAGCCAGAAACATAAACGTGGAGGTACCTATTTGGAGATTCTTAGGTGGGCTTGAGACTTGAGAGGTTAACTGAACCCATACCATACATAATCAAATTCCGGTGATATCAAAGCTCTTAGTTGAATACAAAACTCATCGTTTGAGTGGCCCACGACTTTCTCTGCGCTCTCCTCTTCCTCCATTATCACTCAAGAGAAAGATCGGACGACGTCCTTCACTGAATCGAACATTTCGCATTCAACATTCTGTAAAATAGGATGTCAACAGTTCAAACAGAGGATGTCAACAGTTCCCCATTATATCTGACTTTTTGAGGCAGTATTGATTGGCGCTCCAAACTTCGATGATCCTCCAGTTTGAAAATAAACACCCCTATGAAAAAAATGACAAATCACTCAACAAATAAGGCAAAACATTTCCTAAAGTGTGAAAACATAATATGCAGACTCTTGACATTTTGGAGATTGACATGCCAGAATCTTTCCAAGATAAATTACAACTACCATCACTACCCTTAGATTCCAAATATTTCCATTTCGTGCAAAAAAAAACATTGAGAAAGCTTGATTTACAAGTGCTCTTATCATTGAAATCCAGGGATTGCAACTCATGTTGCCGGCCCATAACAGAATTCTTGCTTCTTGAAGGAGAAAAGAAGGCGAATGAAAATTAGATATGGTGATAGACAAACATGATAATTTGAAGAAGAAAAACATAAATTGAAAGGGAATGGTATAGGACCAAGGAATGGACCATTTTGTACAGACAAAAATAATGAACCTATCTAATACCGAAAGTTGAGATATGAAACTGCAAGAAGAAATAATGAACTAATATGTTCTTTATGAATAAACAATAAAAATAATGAGTACTTAAAAAACTTGATAAAGATGATCAGCCATCCTAATGCAGGAATATCACCTACAAGAATCAGTGGATGCTATTTAAAGGGAATAAAAGACAAATCCATATGCATAATTGTTAATTAGTATATATAACATGTAAATATGAGAACATTCAATAGAACAAAATGCATCAATTTTAAAGGATGTCAACAGTTCAAACAGAGGCAAGCCCTTGGCTTTTACACGCCAGTCGAGCAGTGAGAGCAACAATTGCAATATTACTTAACATTATGATCTCTCCCCTCCAATCCTTCCGCTAGAACCATGAGAGCAGCAATTGCAATACGGATTACAATCTCAAATTCTCCTTGTTCCTCGCTCATCATTCTTGTTTATGCAAGCCATAATCCTGCTAGAAGAATGGAGAGCTATGGGATGCATTACAAAATTGTTTATTATTGCTAGGACTTTTGAAGTCAGAAACTGAAGTGAAGGAAAATCTTTTTACCATGAAACTTCTCAAGGTCCCTAAGTTCAGGTTGAACATTATTCACCATATCTAGTGATCTCATATTATTGTCCAAAAAAATGTTTCTCTCACTGCAGAATAACCAAAAGACAAACATTAAAGAAAAGATTAAGCGCTAGGTTTAGAGTTGAACTTACATCACCCTTCGAGAGAGCCTTCATTTAGTTCTCATTTGGAGAGAGCGATGATAAGCTTCTCCACAACCTGCACTGACACGATATTAAGTATAAAATCTAGGCAAAGCCAATAAAATGGAATATATTCATTTAGCTCTCGTTTTCTTTTTCGGGAAGGTTTAAAATTAACGGAAATTTTGTATGGTACCTTGAGTTTAAGCAATTTTCGTGAGATACCCAGAGGTATGATAAATTTTGCATGGTATCCCTGAACTTTACGAATTTTCTGTCAAATGCCCTTCCGTAAATTGCAACATGTGAAAAAGCCAAAAATGGGAGGAAGGCTAATTATCCCCAAATGTATATAAGGGGATCCTCCTAAATCATCCAAAATGTGAAAAAGCCAAAATAATAAGCAAGTGGTTAGCACTCCAAAACCCACTTCAGTAAATCGCAACACAAATGGGAGGAAGGCTAATTAATGGGAGGAAGGCTAATTAATGGCACGAAGATGACCACAAATACCCGCAAAGCAGCCTTCGTCGTGAGGAGATCTAGCCACAACCGCCCAGGATCTGTCACACCGTCGTTGCTTCTCGCCCCCCTCGCTGGTCGCGATTGCATTGTTGCTGCTTCTCGTCCAGGTGCCACCGCACTTCATGTTCGCACTGACCAGACACCAGTCGCACCATGGCGATTTTGGCCCGCCACAGCCTCATGTTTCCAGAAACAGAGTGTCAGGGCTAAATCGAGAGAGATGAGCGTCTTTTTCTATTCTTTTTTTTTAAATTATTCTATTAATTAAACGGCTCCGTCTAAGTAATATTTAACGGAAGGGTATTTCGCACAAAAACTGAAAAGTTTAGGGGTACCGTGCGAAATATGCCATATTTGTGGGTATTTCGTGAAAATTGCTTAACTTTAAGGGTACTATATGAAATTTCCGTAAAATTAAATAAAAAGATCTAACCGATGAGTTTTTCACCAGTTTACACCAATCTATATTGCTAAATCCTTATCTATGCATTCATCCCTAACCTTCTCGAAAAAGATCGATCAAGGACCCATATCCTCTCCCCATTCTTCCAATTGACTGGCTTTAGCTTCATCCAATTATCCAGTATTTCATCAACTTTGAGCCCCTCTGCAAGCTGGCATATTCAACATGTAATATCTAGCAAGAGACTTAGTAAATGAAACTAATCAATTCAAAAAATACCATATGAAGTAAATGACATATATGCAATAGAACATGCATTTTAAATGACAAAAGAGCATGGCGTATTAGTTCAAAAGTTGGAAACTTGCCAATGCTCTTCGTTGGGTGCTCAACTGAAAACAGCAAAACATACTTTTTGGCTTTGTGATTGTTGGGTATAATGGAGAAATGTATTGGTTTAATTCACCTCAGTAACTTCCTCCTTCCTCTAGTAGCACAAACACAATGATTACTTTCAAATTTGGATTAAAATTTCAAAGGCATATTTTTATGAAGCATTAGCAAAAACTATCAGAATTTGATAGCCCATTTGCAAAATTATCATGTTTTGAAAAGTATAGCAAAACTACCATAAAACTGTAAAAGTTGATTTTCAGAAAAAGATAAAATCATATTTCTATTTATCTTTTCTTTCCTTAAAATTATACTTTTAATAACCGTTAATTATACTTAATAACATGTTTACTGTTCTTCACAAAACCCTAGCTGGAAACTTCCCAGATCACTGCCCCCAATCTCGATTCCGCCTCTCCCTCTTTCTTCTCTCTCTTTTTTTATTCCCGTCGAAGTTTTCAGTGGAGATGAACCACAAGTTTATGCGCGGTTCTCCGAAGACTTTCCTCCCGGACGCCGACATGAATTGGAGCCAGACGGTATTCGCGCTCGAGGAGATTTTCTTGAAGGAGGAGCCGTCAGCGGCCGCCGGTGCGGAAAGGCGACGACGATCGGCTTTTCGTCGTCGGAGAGAACAACTGCGGCGAATTTTCAGCTTCCGATCTGCGATTTCAGTTCAAAAGCGGGGTTAGCTACTTTGCTCTCTGTTAGTGGTATCTTTGATTTCATTTTTTTTGCTCTATTGCATGAATTGGAAGGGAACATACTTTTCAATTGGTCCAAAATCGGTCCAAAAGCGGTCCAAAAGCGGGTTTCATTTTTTTTTGCTCTCTGATGCCTTCAACAATTATAAAGACAGTGTTGTTCTTTCTAATACTGAGCACATGCCTTATGAACATCTGGTTAACTCCGCTTTTGACGAAATCCATGTACAAGAGCAGCTTCCTGGGCAACCCTGGACTCTATGCTGACATTGCAGGCTTGTGTGGGCCTGGCAATGGAGGTGGGGAGAAAAGCAAAGGATATCTGGGGGCGGACATGAATGAATTCGAACCATTTGCTGAAGAAATTGGAGCATGGCTTGTCATATTCTGAGGCTTGAATTATTCGATCAAGATATATGGAGCAATATCAGAGAACACAAGTATATATTGCTTTTATATTACACATTGTGAAGTGTTGCAACATCATTAGGCATCAACGAACCTCTTACTGACAGGGGGAGAAATATTTATACGAACATATATATGTCACCACTAAGCCTTGTTCGACTCCAAGTAAATCACGTTTTGATTCATTAAATTTAAAATCTGACCACACCATCGTCTTTGTCATGCTCAATATACTTAGACCCGACTCTTGAATCATTTGAAATCATCTCCGAACGACATCGAATCACCTCTGTATCGGCCCGCTTTGTGCATGGAAAACTTAAACTCTTAAATTATATATAGATCCCTCCCACATTTATGTACTTTATCAAGCCACATTTATACGAAGTCATGTCAATGCTCTGTTATAGCCGATTTTAAATGTCAGAGCAATATTCACTTTATCAGGCCACATTTGTACGTAGTCAGGTCATTTTTAGTTATATTAACTTTAAAATTTTAACTAATTTTTCCTTTCTCTTACAATAGGTTTTCCATGCACAAAGCGGGCCGATACAGGAGATGATTCGATGTCGTTCGGAGATGATTTTAAATGATTCAAGATGCGGGTTTAAGTAACTTGAGCATGGTGAAGACAATGGTGTGGTCAGATTTTGAATTTAATGAATCGAAATGTGATTTTCTTAGGGTCGAACAAGACCTGGTGGTGATGTATATATGTTCGAACAATATTCTGAAAATGCAAACTATATGATAAGATTGGTAGCATTCAAAGAATCAAAACGCAACTCAAGCAAAATGATCTGTATGTGCTGAATAATATTTCTCAGTTGCTTAGTTTTATAGAGGAATGATTTCTAATGTGCTAATTAATGGTTGTTTTGGTGAATAAAAACACTCACCAAATATCTTTTGCACTGTTTATACAATCTTGTATAGTGTTGACATAAAAACTGATTCTTGCAGAAGTTAAATGTATGTTCTTGTTCAGGTTCTTTATGATCGAAACACTGCGAAAGCAGAGTTTAGTTGCTAAATTTTTCCAAGAAAATATGTTTTGCCATTAATATAAATTGATGTGATTTAGCAAACTATAATACACACCAGAAACAATATTATAAACAATATTAAAATTTCAAGTTAATATAACAGAGTAATGACCTGACTACGTACAAATGTGGCCTGATAAAATCAATATTGTTCTGAAATTTAAAATCGGCTAACATTTGAAATTTGTGATATAACAAAACATTGACCTGACTTCGTATAAATGTGACTTGACTTCGTACACATGTGATCTGATAAAGTACATAATGCTCTTAAGTTTTAAAGTACCTTGTTCATCGCCTATATACATAACCACCAAGCCTTGTTCGACCCCAAGAAAAACACCTCTTGATTCATTAAATTCAAAATCTGACCACACCATCGTCTTCGTCATGCTCAAGTTACTTAAACCCGCCTCTTGAATCATTTGATATCATCTCCGAACGACATCGAATCACCTCCTGTATCGGTCCGCTTTGTGCATGGAAAACCTATTGTAAGAGTGTACAAGAAGGGAGTCGACTCTGAGAGTGGCTGTAACACCCCCGACTTACGTCGGAAATGCCACACGCCAGTGACCTCAAACGTTGTTGTCCGATGTCACCCAAGGCTTTGATCAGAACAATTAACTTAAATAAACATATTAAATAACAATAGGTTAAACAGCGGAAGACATTTGGATAAGAAACTCAACCCTTTTTATTAAAAGATCTCTCATCAAACGAGAGAAGTATTTTCTTACAACAGAGAAAATTACAGCGGAAGACTCATAAATTACACAGCGGAATATTTTTAAGAATCAACCTATAACATGGCTAGGTGATAAAAATACATGTTAAAGTAATACTTAACAACTTAAAACACTGACACTTAAATCTTCGTCTGCAAGCCTCTTCTTCTTCAACAGGTTACTTTAACTTCGGGAACCAACCACTGATGTGCCGTATAAGACGGATGACACCAACCAACCATGCAAGGAATAAAAGCCGGTTGGTTAGTCTAATGAAAGACTATACAAGGGTGAAAACAGAATGGTTCTAGTGATCGTAACCGTTTACTATCATTGTTCCTCGAATAAATCTTCATTCTACTCGGGCTGATACAGAGGTGATTCGATATCATTCGGATGTGATTTCAAATGATTCAAGAGTCGAGTTTACGTAACTTGAGCATGGCGAAGAGGTGTTTTTCTTGGGTCGAACAATATCCACTTTAATGAATCGAGAGGTGTTTTTCTTGGGTCGAACAAGGCTTGGTGGTGATGTATATAGGCAATGAACAAGGTATTTTAAAACTTCATAACATTATGTACTTTATCAGACCACATATGTACGAAGTCAGGCCACATTTATACAAAGTCAGGTCAATGCTCTGTTATATCACAAAATTTCAAATGTTAGCCGATTTTAAATTTCAGAGCAATATCCACTTTATCAGGCCACATTTGTACATAGTCAGATCAATACTCTGTTATATTAACTTTAAAATTTAAACTATTTTTCCCTATCTCTTACCATAGTCACATGTATATTTATAAATTTAAAGAAATAATTTTCTATTAAAAATCATATAATTTTACATTTCAGTTACGTAATTACAAGCATTATAGCATAAATCTCCATTCTACTTGGGCCGATACGGATGTGATTCGATGTCGTTCGAAGATGATTTCAAATGATTCAAGAGTCGAGTTTAAGTAACTTGAGCATGGCGAAGACGATGGTGTGGTTAGATTTTGAA
This sequence comes from Rheum nobile, assembly GCA_027886185.1. Classification (NCBI taxonomy): domain Eukaryota; kingdom Viridiplantae; phylum Streptophyta; class Magnoliopsida; order Caryophyllales; family Polygonaceae; genus Rheum; species Rheum nobile. The sequence goes on from WOAB01000027.1 coordinate 10,833,641, forward strand.
TTGAATGAATCGAGAGGTGTTTTTCTTGGGTCGAACAAGGCTTGGTGTCGTGTCGATGTATATAGGCAATGAACAAGGTATTTTAAAACTTCATAACATTATGTACTTTATCATACCACATATGTACGAAGTCAGGCCACATTTATACGAAGTCAGGTCAATGCTCTGTTATATCACAAAATTTCAAATGTTAGCCGATTTTAAATTTCAGAGCAATATCCACTTTATCAGGCCACATGTATACGTAGTAAATGAAGCATTGTTGTCTCGCCTTCCAGTACGCAATGGATAGAATGGACCACTAGCCTTCATCATAAACCAAGAAACAACCTATGAGAAGATGCCAAAATTAAATGGTGGATTATCACCATCTGTTGTACATTGAGTATCAAGAGCAGAGCCACTGATATTGTGTCATTTAGTATAGTCACTCATTTCCTGCAGATTGCTATTACAATACAAGGAGTGTGTAGTGCAGGTTGAATTATTGCTAGAACATGCTTGCCGCCAACAAGTATCAGTTCGCTCTATCACTAGCAACCACCAGAAAGCACCAACAAGATGCAAAATATGCATTCAGCAAGCCAAAATATTACATCAGGATCAAAGCACTTTGTCAATACTAAATGTTTGTTTCAAATTTAAAGTTAATATAACAGAGTAATGACCTGACAATGTACAAATATGGCCTGATAAAGTGAATATTGCTCTGAAATTTGAAATTGACTAATATTTGAAATTATGTGATATAACAGAGCATTGACCTGACTTCGTATAAATGTGTCCTGATTTCGTTTAAATGTGGCCTGAAAAAGTACATAATGCTCTGTTATGTAACAAAATTTACGAAAATGAAGTTTTAAATGTTAGTCGATTTTAAATGTCAGAGCAATATTCATTTTATCAGACCACATTTATACTGAGGCACTGAAGAGTGTAGAAGAAAGTCTAATATATAAGAAGGTTGATTTAGCAATTCGAATCTTGGACCTTAATTAGCCTAGCTTGAACTTTGCTTTTGAATGAAAAATGAAGTTAAAAAGTAAAGTATGTAATTGGTCTAGATAAGGGCTGCAAGATCTATACCATTATGAAGAAGGTACAAGTTTGAAAATGTCAAAGATTTCACCAAGATAGGAATGATTTTTTAAGTGAATTGAAATTATGCATTAGATACTCTGTCACACTGGAACATGTATTTTGTGTTGCTTATATCTCTCCCTTTCCTTTTGTCCTAATATTGTTAGTGATTATCAATTCAACGAGGATCACAACTAATAAATGAAAACTTAAGTGTTTCTCATTACGAAACCAACTAATGTTCGTTTCAAATTTAAAGTTGATATAACAGAGTAATGACCTGACAACGTACAAATGTAGCATGATAAAGTGGATATCGCTCTGACAATTCAGCTTCAGTGTTCATTCAAGATCAAAGCAACCCATGTGGACATCACCACCAAGCCTTGTTCGACCCCCAAAAAAACACATTTTGATTCATTAAATTAAAAATCTGACCACACCATCGTCTTCGCCATGCTCAAGTTACTTAAACCCGACTTTTGAATCATTTGAAATCATCTCCGAACGACATCGAATCACCTCCGTATCGGCCCACTTTGTGCATAGAAAACCAGTAACTATGCCACTTTGAAGCTCTTTTTCAACGCCGGTGGAAGATCCTAGACTCCGCGACCTATCCTCGGAGAAACCTTGCAGCGTCACAAACCCAACAACACCGCCCTTGCTACATGGGGTTGTCGTTCGACCAACCAAAGAGCTACTTAAAAGATGGCTAAAGAGAGTTGTTATCGAGGTTTCTTGCTCTTAATTAAGCAAGTCACTTCCGAACTATCTAGCACTTCCAGCTCCTCTTTCTCTTAACAAACTTCTGAAGTTCATGCTTCATGTTCACGCACTCCCTCTCAGGCTCAGAGATGCGCCAGTTTAATCCGAACTACCCGTATCTTTGTTGTCCTCTGTCATTAACGAGGATGCAGTAGCTTCGATCACCTTGTGCCTCATTGTATAGAACGCCATCCAGCTCTGCAAGGAAGCAATCCAAAGTTTAACAATAACAACATATGGTTGCAACTTAATTAAGCAAGTCTATCTTATGTATATACTCATTCATCACTCGGCGAGCTCATTCCTCGCCTTCTCTACTCTCTCGCTTGCAGCGTTCAGCTTATCCAGTAACTCCTTGTTCTCTTCCCTGTTGAGAAGCTCCTCCACGCTCTCTCCCACCAAAATCGATAGCGCGCCTTTCAGTTTCCCGCTCTCTCCATCTCCTGCGCATCTAACCAACACCGCCGACTTCGCAACAAATTGGCCGGCGAATCTGATAGTCGTCGAGAATCGGAAGGTCGCCGATGAGAGAGATTTATAATTGAGAGCGATTGTCAGATTGGGGGTTAAGGCTCCTGACATGGCAACCAACAAAATCTCTTTGCAAAATCTGATAGTCGCCGGGAATCGGAGGGAGCAGCGACGGCGGAGCGGACGAAATGGCGGCGCCATCGAGGAAGAGGGAAGCTGAGGAGTGAGACGAGGAAGATGGAGATTAGGGTTAGATTAGTAGGATTAAGATTTTTTTTTACCTTTTCTTTTCAGAAATTTTAATACTTTATCTGATTTTTCTATTTAAAAGAAAAGTTAAAGTCCACCCTCAACAATAGCAAAACTATCATAAACCGTACAAAAATCTGATATTCTTGCAATACTTTTCAAAATCTTGGTTTTTTGCAAGTTGGATTTCCAAATCTGGTATATTTCCTAATGGGCCTATTTTTATTGTAGAGCCAAACACTTGGTGGGTATTACTTCCAACAAAAATTCAATCCAATCTAATATGCCCAGTGTTGTATATCCAACAACAATATTACTATCTAAGAGATACAAAATCAAATCTAAATTAAGCAACACCTATGAAGTTCTGGATCTCTATTTTTCAAATGAAGCATTTTTCTAATTGAGACATTTTGTCAAACACTTGGTGTGCATCACTTCCAGATCTACAGATGAATCTGATTTCTCTAAATGTTTGGATCAGGAGGGCTACAAGAACTTCTTTGGTGATAAGAAGTGGAAACTCATCAAAGGTTCCATGGTGATTGCAAGGGGTAGTTTGAAAGACACCTTGTATCAGACTCAGATGTGGGATATCAAGGAAGGCTTGAGTGGAGCTCGAGACGATACTTCACTTGATTGGATGCATAGGCGGTCGACATGCTTGAGTAAGATGAGGCTGCGGGTTCAGGCAAAGAAGTCTCTCAATTCTGTTGTCGGTGTGACCTTGAGCACTTGTGATGGTAGTTTGTCTGTAAAGCAGACAAGATTCAGCGGATCTTCTGAGACGTCAGAAGAGGATGGCACAAGTGTGGATTTTACTTCAGAGGATGATGTTGATGAGATACCCATGCCAGAGGAGTGTTCGTCGGGTGCTGAGACTGATGAGGGATCTGAGCAGGGGGAGCCAACACAGACTGAAGAAACTGCCAGGAGGTCATAGAGAGAGGAGTATGAGTCCACCGGATATCCTACCTCGGTGTACGAGAGAGTTACGGAGGAGAGGGAGCTAGAGGGTGATAGTGATGATGATATCTGGCGAGCATTAGTTCCGCGCCATGATGGCGGGACGGGACTCGGATGCAGGTAAGGCCAGGATGATGACGTCTTTCCCTTGGGATGGAGGGGGAGATTGTTGGGCTAATGGGCCCAAAGGTCCAGCCTAATGTTTTGCTATGGTAAATAGCAAAATGAGTGAAATGTGTGTGTGTGTGTTAAATAGCAGCCACCGAGAACAAAGAAGCAAAGGGAGCTTCTTGAGTATGCAACAACAGCCAAAGAAAAAGAGGAGGAGAGAGAGAAAAAAAGGGGAGCTTGGAGGAGAGAAAAAGAAAGGAAGAAGTAGCTAGTTTTGTTCTTCTCTAGCCTTGGAGATCGTCTCTTGGATCCGGATAGCTCGTTACTAATAAGGGTTTGGTAAGTTCATCTCTCTTTGGAATCCCTAATCGCATGAACACGTGTTTTAGTTAATTGGAAAGGAATCTTATCTAGATCGGATTGTGTTTAGAGAGGTGTTTGAGATCTCCATGTTTATCTCCAGTGTCTGAGACTTATATTGCTAAACGCTTGTACTGATTTGTTGATTAGTGGATTGATTGGCTTGGTTGGCCGGTCGTGGGTTTTTTCCCCTCTTATGATTGAGGGTTTTCCCACGTTAAATTCCTATGTTGGTTATTGTGATTATTCTGTTGCTTGAGTTTGTTTGTGATCTGGTTATCCTGAGAGTCTGTGTTTGTCGCTGTTTCTGGGTGTCATTTGATTATCAACGGAATTGTCATTACTCCTAGTTGGCCTCGAATTTGCGCTTCCGGGCATAACAAGTGATATCAGAGCTTTTGGTTGTGTTGAGATTGTGGGCATTAGGAGTGGAGATGACAATGAAAGTTGAAGACTTTGCGGGTACAATGATCAAGTTGATGGCTTCAAATTATTCGATTTAGAAGTCACGGATGGAAGATTTGTTGTACTGTAGGGACTTGTATGATCCGGTTGAGTTGGGATCAAAAGGGCCGACCGAGACATCTGAGAGTGATTGGAAGAAGCTGCACAGAAAGGCTATTGGAACCATCAGACAATGGGTGGATAACTGTGTTTATCACCATATTAGCAACGAGACGGATGCACATGTATTGTGAAAAAAATTGGAAGATATGTATGAGAGGAAGTCAGCTCAGAGTAAAGCTTTTGTGATTAGAAAGCTGGTGAATCTCAAGTATAGAGACAAAAAGCCTATTGCAGAGCATCTGAGTGAATTTCAGGAATTGGTGAATCAGTTGAACACCATGAAGTTGGTCCTTGATGATGAGTTACAAGCTCTATTGCTCTTGAGTTCTTTGCCTGACAGTTGGGAGACTCTGGTAGTATCGATCAACAGTTTTGCTCCGAGTGGTGTTGTGTCTTTATCTACAGTGAAGGATAGTCTCTACAATGAGGAGACTAGGAGGAAGGATATGGACACGGATATGTTACAGGCTTTGGTGACAGATTCGAGGAGTAGATTGAGAGGTAGATCACAGACCAGGGGGAGCTATGCTTGTTATTTCTGTGGCAAAGAAGGGCATATCAAGAAGAACTGTAAACATTGGAAGGAGAAAAATCAGAAGGAAAATGATGAAAACACCACTACAACTGTGCATGGTGATGAGGATGCATTGGTTGTTCTCTCTGGCGTTCAGGCTCAGAGTTGTGAGTCGGATACTTGTGTAGAGTGGGTTGTTGACTATGGTTCATCTTACCACTGTACATCAAAGAAGGAAGCATTCACTACGTACAGAACAAGAGTCTTTGGCATAGTGAAGATGGGGAACGCCAGTCATGCAGAGGTGGTTGGTATGGGTGATGTTTGTGTGAAGACAAACATTGGTTGCACGTTGACATTAAAGAATGTGTGCCACATACCGGATCTGCGGATGAATCTGATTTCTTTAAATGTTTGGATCAGGAGGGCTACAAGAACTTCTTTGGTGATAAGAAGTGGAAACTCGTCAAAGGTTCCATGGTGATTACAAGGGGTAGTTTGAAAGACACCTTGTATCGGACTCAGATGTGGGATATCAAGGAAGGCTTGAGTGGAGCTCGAGACGATACTTCACTTGATTGGATGCATAGGCGGTCGACATGCTTGAGTAAGATGAGGCTGCAGGTTCAGGCAAAGAAGTCTCTCAATTCTGTTGTCGGTGTGACCTTGAGCACTTGTGATGGTAGTTTGTCTGTAAAGCAGACAAGATTCACCGGATCTTCTGAGACGTTAGAAAAGGATGGCACAAGTGTGGAGTTTACTTCAGAGGATGATGTTGATGAGATACCCATGCCAGAGGAGTGTTCGTCGGGTGCTGAGACTGATGAGGGATCTGAGCTGGGGGAGCCAACACAAACTGAAGAAACTGCCAGGAGGTCAGAGAGAGAGGAGTATGAGTCCACCGGATATCCTACCTCGGTGTACGAGAGAGTTACGGAGGAGAGACAACTAGAGGGTGATAGTGATGGTGATATCTGGCGAGCATCAGTTCCGCGCCATGATGGCGGGACGGGACTCGGATGCAGGTGAGGCCAGGATGACGACGTGTTTCCCTTGGGCTGGAGGGGGAGATTGTTGTGCTAATGGGCCCAAAGGTCCAGCCCAATGTTTTGCTAGGGTAAATAGCAAAATGAGTGAAATGTGTGTGTGTGTGTTGAATAGCGGCTACCGAGAACAAAGAAGCAAAGGGAGCTTCTTGAGTGTGCAGCAGCAACCAAAAAAAAAAGAGGAGGAGAGAGAGAAAAAAGGGGAGCTTGGAGGAGAGAAAAAGAAAGGAAGAAGAAGTAGCTAGTTTTGCTCTTCTCTAGCCTTGGAGATCGTCTCTTGGATCCGGATAGCTCGTTACCAACAAGGGTTTGGTAAGTTCATCTCTCTTTGGAATCCCTAATGGCATGAACAAGTGTTTTAGTTAGTTGGAAATGAATCTTATCTAGATCGGGTTGTATTTAGAGAGGTGTTTGAGATCTCCATGTTTATCTCCAGTGTCTGAGACTTGTATTGCTAAACGCTTGTACTAATTTGTTGATTAGTGGATTGATTGGCTTGGTTGGCCGGTCGTGGGTTTTTTCCCCTCTCGTGATTGAGGGTTTTCCCACGTTAAATTCTTGTGTTGGTTATTGTGATTATTCTGTTGCTTGAGTTTGTTTGTGATCTGGTTATCCTGAGAGTCTGTGTTTGTCGCTATTTCTGGGTGTCATTTGATTATCAGCGGAATTGTCATTACTCCTAGTTGGCCTCGAATTTGTGCTTCCGGGCCCAACAATTGGTATCAGAGCTTTTGGTTGTGTTGAGATTGTGGGCATTAGGAGTGGAGATGACAATGAAAGTTGAAGACTTTGCGGGTACAATGATCAGGTTGACGGCTTCAAATTATTCGATTTGGAAGTCACGGATGAAAGATTTGTTGTACTGCAGGGAGTTGTATGATCCGGTTGAGTTGGGATCAAAAGGGCCGATTGAGACATCTGAGAGTAACTAGAAGAAGCTGCACAAGAAGGCTATTGGAACCATCAAACAATGGGTGGATAACTGTATTTATCACCATATTGGGAGACTGGTAGTATCGATCAACAATTTTGCTCCGAGTGGTGTTGTGTCTTTATCTACAGTGAAGGATAGTCTCTACAATGAGGAGACTAGGAGGAAGGATATGGGCACGGATACGTTATAGGCTTTGGTGACAAATTCGAGGAGTAGATCGAGAGGTAGAGCACAGACCAGGGGGAGCTATGCTTGTTATTTCTGTGGCAAGGAAGGGCATATCAATAAGAACTGTAAACATTGGAAGGAGAAAAATCAGAAGTAAAATGATGAATACACCACTGCAACTGTGCATGGTGATGAGGATGCATTGGTTGTTCTCTCTTGCGTTCAGGCTCAGAGTTGTGAGCCGGATACTTGTGTAGAGTGGGTTGTTGACTTTGGTTCGTCTTACCACTGTACATCAAGGAAGGAAGCATTCACTACGTACAGAACAAGAGTCTTTGGCACAGTGAATATGGGGAACGCCAGTCATGCAGAGGTGGTTGGTATGGGTGATGTTTGTGTGAAGACAGACATTGGTTGTACATTGACATTGAAGAATGTGTGCCACATACTGGATTTGCGAATGAATCTGATTTCTCTAAATGTTTGGATCAGGAGGGCTGCAAGAACTTCTTTGGTGATAAGAAGTGGAAACTCATCAAAGGTTCCATGGTGATTGCAAGGGGTAGTTTGAAAGACACCTTGTATCGGACTCAGATATGGGATATCAAGGAAGGCTTGAGTGGAGCTCGAGAGGATACTTCACTTGATTGGATGCATAGGCGGTCGACATGCTTGAGTAAGATGAGGCTGTAGGTTCAGGCAAATAAGTCTCTCAATTCTGTTGTCGGTGTGACCTTGAGCACTTGTGATGGTAGTTTATCTGTGAAACAGACAAGATTCAGCGGATCTTCTGAGACGTCAGAAGAGGCTGGCACAAGTGTGGAGTTTATTGACCTTCACCACTGTTAGGCTCTCGGATCAGGCGGGTCGGTGACACCCAACTCAATCGGATCAGGCTCCTTGTAGGGCTTTAGTCGAATCTTGTGCACTTTGAAATACCCCGAGTTCTTATGCCATAGCTCAACAGAATCATTTTGAAGAACTCGGTTCAGGTAGTATGGACCGGACCATCTTGTGCTCTTCCTTCCCGGAAACATGCTCGATTTATGATGATGAAGAATCACTTGATCCCCTTCCTTAAACTCCATTCGATCCCGTTTAGCTGAGCTTCTTTTTTTCTTTTTCCATCTAGTCCGACCTTTTCTCTCTGAATTAGCCTCCACCTTGGATTTCCAATGCAACTTGTGGTAACATAGCTACATCGGGCAATATATCAGGAAGCTTTTCATGCGCTTCGCAGCAGGTATTGGTGCTAGTGGTCGGGGTAGAGCTTTGTAACACCTTAAGCTCATCAAGCATCGGGTCCTCCTTGTTCTCTTGGGTAAATTCCTTCCTATCAAATTGTGGCTCATCCCACTGCTTCTTAACCCCAATCATGATAGAAGTGCATCGCTCAAAGTAGTGCACTTCAGGTGGCTCTGTAACCAAATTTGAGATAACCAGCGCAGCAATTTGATCTTTCAACATCTGATTTTCTGTGGTTAAATCATCTACTTGAGTCTTCAGAGAGTCTACCAAACCTGAAAGTGAAGAAAATTGGGTTAATAAGGGTTTAAGCACACCATCCTGCATGGCTGTAAGAACAGTAACAACTTTCTCGACTTCCCTATCATGTCGTATAATGAAGTCATCAAGCTTATTGTCTTGCATTGTCAGATAAGTCTCAGCCTGGAGCAGCGTGTGTGGTGGTGTCATCCAACTAGGAGAGCGGGTATTTGAATTTCTTTCAATTGCTTCCCCCAAAGTTACGTGACAACCTGTACGATCATGATCTGCAGCTCCACAAGACTCACAGAAGAGGTTAAAAGTATTTGGGTTTGGATAACCCAAATTAGAATTTTCAAAATCATACCTCTGAGTGCTTGTATTAGGCCGAAAAGAAAGATAGGGATGAGAATCTACCTCATACATACCTGAATTCATTTGTTCGACTTTTTCTGAATAGCCTGAAAAAAAAGGAAAAAAAATCAAAGCAAAAATAATGACCTAGACTCACCAATAGAGGTGACAACTAATATTAACAAATTGGTCTCCGACAACGACGCCAAAAACTTGATGTGGCTAAAACGTATCCGCAAGTGTACGGGATCAATTGTAGTAGTCAAGTGTCGATCCCACATAGACCAATGTAATATTAGTTGAAACGCTACCAGTGAACTAGGCCGAAAAGATATGAAATTTGGGAAAACTATAACTAAACTATGAAATAATAAACAAGAAAACAAATAAAATCAGTGGGATAAATATGTCTAAGATTAAGGATCACCGCAACGATGTTTCCGTAAATAAAATCACACTCTGCCTGAATCTAGTCCAAATTATTTGAAGGTAACTATCTAAGGTAATTACTAATTCCTCTCGGATGATAGTAAATGTGCCTAGATCTAATTAACATCCACTCTCGCGACTTGCTAATCAAATCTAGACCCTTTGGGCACCTAGAATCTAAGGTCAAACTGAAATAACATTCACTCTCGTGACTTGCTAAATCCAATCTAATCTTAGGGGTTCTATGATAGTTATTAATCCACAGGAGAAATTAAGACGCCCTCGCAATAATAAAATCTCAGGTTCAATTCCTAGGAATCCAATAGAAGTTATTACCTCTCGGTCTCAAACCCTATCTGACTACCTATTAACGTTTTTACCTCTCGGTTGCAAACCCTAATAGGATCCAATTCGCATTAGCTAATATGGGCATTAAGCATCTAGGAATGAATCAAATACTATTTCAACTCATGCAAAGAAATAATTCTAATTACATACGCATTATCGGGATCACCCCAACCTTAGAACTAGGGATTTAGCCAAGCATGATTGAAGACATATTCAATAGATTTAAACTAGCCAACAACATATATGAATTATTCAATAAATACGGGAGATAAGAAATTCAAATCTCAGTAATAAAATAATCCAAGTTGACAAAGACTAGAACAATAATACCAAATCTCCAAATTGTGCAAAGGCCAAAAATCCCTTCTTGAAATCCTTTCCCCTGGTACGGCCGTTCAAAGCTGCCAACTAAAATAAAACCTAAAGAACTAATCTCCCCCCTCAAGCTACGTAACTCCAGCTCGTCCCTCTCTCGTATCCTTGCTCACGCCTGACTCCTTTGGTGGGCCGGGCCATTGTTTCTTCACGCAGCCCACTTATCTTCAAATTAGGTGCTCCCTCAAATACGGGATTTGCATCCCAAAGTCATGTGGCCGCTTGTCACATTGGGTCCAACTTTGCTGTTAGTTCAAGATGGGTAATAAAACCCATCTACATTTTAGGCCCAAAATCAATCAACATGTCCTAGTTCCACATTAAGCCTCCAAATCAAACGAAAGATGAGAACCAGTCCAGACATCGTCGAAGCAAGTCTAGGATCACTTTGAAATTGAACCTAAAATGCCTTAAACACATAAAAATATGAGTGTAGATTTCAAATACAAAATAATGTAAAATTAACAATAAAATATATAAAATATGCATGCAAATGAACTATTCTAATATGCAACTAGACTCCCAAAATATGTATAAAATGGATGTTATCATTTACTTCAGAGGATGATGTTGATGAGATACCCATGCAAGAGGAGTGTTCATCGGGTGCTGAGACTGATGAGGGATCTGAGCAGGGGGAGCAAACACAGACTGAAGAAACTGCCAGGAGGTCAGAGAGAGAGGAGTATGAGTCCACCGGATATCCTACCTCGGTGTACGAGAGAGTTACGGAGGAGGGGGAGCTAGAGGGTGGTAGTGATGATGATATCTGGCGAGCATCAGTTCCGCGCCACGATGGTGGGACGGGACTCGGATGCAGGTGAGGCCAGGAAGACGACGTCTTTCCCTTGGATGGAGGGGGAGATTATTGGGCTAATGGGCCCAAAGGTCCAGCCCAATGTTTTGCTAGGGTAAATAGCAAAATGAGTGAAATGTGTGTGTGTGTGTGTTGAATAGCAGCTACCGAGAACAAAGAAGCAAAGGGAGCTTCTGGAGTGTGCAGCAGCAGCCAAAGAAAAAGAGGAGGAGAGAAAAAAAAAAGGGAGCTTGGAGGAGAGAAAAAGAAAGGAAGAAGAAGTAGCTAGTTTTGCTCTTCTCTAGCCTTGGAGATCGTCTCTTGGATCCGGATAGCTCGTTACCAACAAGGGTTTGGTAAGTTCATCTCTCTTTGGAATCCCTAATCGCATGAACAAGTGTTTTAGTTAGTTAGAAAGGAATATTATCTAGATCGGGTTGTGTTTAGAGAGGTGTTTGAGATCTCCATGTTTAACTCCAGTGTCTGAGACTTGTATTTCTAAACGCTTGTACTGATTTGTTGATTAGTGGATTGATTGGCTTGGTTGGCCGGTCGTGGGTTTTTTCCCCTCTCGTGATTGAGGGTTTTTCCACGTTAAATTCCTGTGTTGGTTATTGTGATTATTCTATTGCTTGAGTTTGTTTGTGATCTGGTTATCCTGAGAGTCTGTGTTTGTCGCTGTTTTTGGGTGTCATTTGATTATCAGCGGAATTGTCATTACTCCTAGTTGGCCTCGAATTTGCGCTTCCGGGCATAACAAGTGGTATCAGAGCTTTTGGTTGTGTTGAGATTGTGGGCATTAAGAGTGGAGATGACAATGAAAGTTGAAGACTTTGCGGGTACAATGATCAAGTTGACGACTTCAAATTATTTGATTTGGAAGTCACGGATGAAAGATTTGTTGTACTGTAGGGACTTGTATGATCCGGTTGAGTTGGGATCAAAAGGGCCGACTGAGACATCTGAGAGTGATTGGAAGAAGCTGCACAGAAAGGCTATTGGAACCATCAGACAATGGGTGGATAACTGTGTTTATCACCATATTAGCAACGAGACGGATGCACATGTGTTGTGAAAAAAATTGGAAGATATGTAAGAGAGGAAGTCAGCTCAGAGTAAAGCTTTTGTGATTAGAAAGCTGGTGAATCTCAAGTATAGAGACAGAAAGCCTATTGCAGAGCATCTGAGTGAATTTCAGGAATTGGTGAATCAGTTGAACACCATGAAGTTGGTCTTTGATGATGAGTTATAATCTCTATTGCTCTTGAGTTCTTTGCCTGACAGTTGGGAGACTCTGGTAGTATCGATCAACAATATTGCTCCGAGTGGTGTTGTGTCTTTAGCTACAGTGAAGGATAGTCTCTACAATGAGGAGATGATAAGCGCTACTTTGTAGGGCTTAAGTAAGAGTCCTTATATGTTATTTCGCATTATTTTATTACGTTTTTATTATTTCGTTTTAGGTTAACTTAGCTTTATTTCCTTTAGTATATAAGGGTTGAGAAAAAGGCTTGTTTGCCTATCATCTATCATCAACTCTCTCGAACCCTAATTTCATTCTACGTTCTACGCTATGAAGAACTAAGCCCCCTTGGCTTAGTCAGACGCTGAAGCCTTCGTTTTGATTCAGTTGTGAAATTCTTGTTCTTAATCTATTGCATGGTTTTTACCTTTCTCTTGCTTAAGTTGCTTATGATTGATATTGATAATCTCTATTTGGATGCAACTAGGGTTTGTCATTATTGATCTATTGCTAGATCTAGATTGTTACTGGTTGAGCATATCTATTTCAGAGTAGCAACTGCATCGTACTCGTATCTGGTTGTGCTAGTCTTATGCAGAAGAGAACTAATTTACATTCTAGGATAAAAGCTGGTTGTTTTATGCTAGAATTGTATCCAACTATATTCCTATCCGTAAAGCTACTGTTAAACTGAATCTTGATAGTTTCAGCGTTGTTTAATTAGTTAGTGCTAATAGTATCTGGTTGTGCTATTAGTTATATCTGAAAAGGAATTGGAATTTCCATTGCATGAGATTTTGAATGAGTATCTATGATCAACTTGTCATACGAATAGTAGATGTTGTTTGACTAAGTGCTTTTCCCATCACTGATTTGACAACTCTTTAGTTTATTTACTTTTGCATGCTTAGAATTACTAAAACAAACAAAACCCCCCTTTGGTTACTTTGGATTGACATACAAATTGCATATTAAGATAGAATTCGCCTCCCTGTGGATTCAACCTTTACTTACCTAGGACTACGGTTTAGGGTTTGTTTGGATATTTTGCATAGTAGGAATTAGAACGACAAATTCCTGTTATCAAATTGGCGCCGTTGCCGGGGAGTATTTAATCTATTTTGTGTGTGTGATTTGTGTGCCAATCTTGGTGTGAACCTATCTTATGGTTCACACTCGTGTTACTAATAATCTACCTCTAGTTTTTGATCCAGAAATCGAGAGAACTTTTCTTCAAGCTTGCAGGGCTGCGCGTGCACTACTTCAGGATACTGATACGATGGCTGATCGTGTTACTCTTGAATCTATGACAGCTCCTAACTTGGAGCAACCAACTCGTGCTATGCAATTCCCTGCCCTTGGCGATGGGGTTAAATTTGAGCCCAAGACAAGAGTAGTCCATTTACTCCCGAAATTCAGTGAAACCCCGCTTGAGGATCCTATTCAGCACCTGGATGAGTTCCTTGAGGTCTGCACCAGTATGAGGCCATCTGAGATTACTGAAGATCAGATGAGGTTGAGAGTCTTTTCCTTTTCTCTGAAGGATTCTGCGAAAGACTGATATCATTCTTTACCACCAGGGAGCATCACTACTTGGGTGAATTTGAAGAAGGTGTTTCTTGATAAATACTTTTCGGTAATCAAGTCCAATCAGCTCAAGAAGAAGATCTGCAACGTAGAGCAACTGTCAAATGAGTCTCTCTACGACTACTATGAGCGCTTCAAGAAACTGGTGAAGAGTTGCCCCTACCATGGCTATGCTAATCATGCTCTAATTCTCTATTTACATGGAGGACTCCGTGAAGATGATCGTCGGATGGTGAATTCTTCATGTGGTGGAACTATTCTGAAGAGGACCTATGAGGAAGCTCTAGAGATATTTGCTACCCTGGCTGATGACTCTAGACAATACAGTGGGAGAGGTTCCCAAAGCTTGGTAGTTGCTAGTTCTCAGTCAAAGATTGATCATGCTGATTTTGATGTGCTGAGAAAGGAGGTGAGGCGTCTGAAGCTGAAAGGTACGCCTCAGCAGGCTAAGGCCTGTGAGATTTGTCATGACGACTTGCATCCCACTGATTCATGTCCTACTCTACAAGAGGAGGTGAATGCAGTAGGAGGATATCAGCAGAGGCCCAAGCATGATCCTTACTCTAGTACATACAACCCTGGTTGGAGGGATCATCCCAACTTCAGATGGAGAGACCCAGAATAGAATCAAGGCCAAGTGCAACAACAGAGTAATCCTCAACAACCAAGGCAGCCATTTGTGCCAAATCCTCAAGGACAGAGCTCGAATCCTTCATCGTCTATGGAGAACATGATGAAGATGCTGATGCAGAGCCATGTAAACCTCAATGAAAATGTTGCTAAGTTGTCTAAGAACCAATTGCAATTCCAAGAGACTACACAATCCAGCATTCAAAACTTGGAAAGGCAATTTGGCCAGATCTCTCAGGTGGTGAGCAAGCTTGACGCGAAGATTTCTGGTAAACTTCCATCTCAAACGGAAGTGAACCCGAACATCAGGAATGTCAGTGCTATGACTCTGAGGAGCGGGAAGAGACTCGAAGAGGATGATTCTGAGGTCGACAAGGAAGCAGATCAGAAGCTGGAACAGAACAGCGTCGGCGACCGCTGTGCAATTTACGACACCCTCCGTGACATCGATGGTGACCACCGTGAAGACCACGGTGCCCGCCGTGAAAATGACCCTGCTCTCGACTTGTCTGATGAAAATTGCGGCGCCCGCCGTGACGGTGAGCAAAATCATGAACTTTCTGATGATGTTCACGGCGCCCGCCGCACTTCTTACGGCGCCCGCCGACCCTCTGAAGCCGATGCTGAGGCTGAGAAGGAGTATGTACCTCCAATTTTTCCTGAGTGGAAGCCCGTTGCACCATTCCCATCTGCATTGAAGCGTACCAAGCCACTTGCGCAGGACAAGGACATGTTTGAGATGTTCAGAAACATTGAGGTCAACATGCCTCTCCTAAATTTGATCAAGTTTGTCCCTCGTTATGCAAAGTTCTTGAAGCAGATGTGCACCACGAAGAGAAACCAGGACAGGAACAACAAGAAGAAGGTGAAGGTAAGCGAGCATGTCTCTGCTATTTTTCAGAAGTGCTTACCCAAGAAGTGTGGCGACCCAGGTATGTTCACCATCCCCGTCACTATTGGAGGTACTAAGTTCAATAAAGCTATGTTAGATTTGGGTGCCTCCATTAATGTTTTACCTTCATCTCTTTGTGAATCCTTAAGATTAGGACCCATGCATGCGACCAAAATTTCCATTCAGTTAGCTGATAGATCTAGTATGCATCCTATAGGGATAGTGGAGGATGTTTTGGTTAGGGTTGGTGATCTTACCTTTCCTGCTGACTTCTATATGCTTGATATGGAACATGATATGCATGCATCCCCTATTCTGTTACGGAGACCCTTCTTGAAAACTGCCAACACTAAGATCAACGTGAGTACTGGTTCCATGACTATGGAATTTGATGGCCAAACCATAAAATATAATATCTATGAATCCATGAAATTCCCCGCTGATGATCATTCTTTGTGTGCAATTGATGTACTTGAGCCTGTAGTGAAAGATGTTTTTGATGAGGACCACATAGATGACTTGCATTCTATCATTGTTGATTCTAGCTTGGAAATTGCTATATCTACTGACTTGCAGGAAGGTGTTACTGAGTGGGACGCTCACTATAAGCTCCCTCTAGAGCTACCAGGCAAATCGCCTTTACTGTTAACTCCGAGCGAGAAGCTCGTTCCCTCTTTAGTGCAGGTCTCTGAAGTCAAGGCTAAACACCCCCCTGATCGATCTAAGCATGGGGTAGACGCGACTAAGAAGGTCAAGATGGAGAAGCCGCTGAAGAAGAAGCATGGTCTAAGGTTCAAACCTTTCCATGATTGGTTCAGGAAGGAGGTATGGATTAAGAAGGTTCCTAAGGAGCCTGACGATATGGATTGAGGTTGTTCGAGTAGTATGTCGAGCCACGACATTAACTAAGGCGCTGCTCGGGAGGCAACTCGATGTTAGGTAGTTTATTTCCTTTCCCTTAGTCAATTTCTTTTGTTTTTTCCCCTTGTTTTTTTTTTGTGTCGAACTAACCCGCAGGAAGCATTTCAAAGCGAAGAAGGCGTTCACGGCGACCGCCGCCCACCTTACGGTGCCCGCCGTTTCCCCCTCCCTCGCTCATTCTGCTTGCGGCAAATGACGGCGACTGCTGTTTAATTACGGCGATCGCCGCCATTCTCAGGTTCGTTTTCTTTTTAATCAAAAAAATAAAAATAAAAAATAAAAAAATTGGGCCCCGAAAAAACCTTAAACGAGGAGCAAAATACGTAAAAAAAATACCCCGAAAAGACCTTAAACGGGGAGAAAAAGTCAAAAAAAAAATCCAAAGTTTGGAGGCCAGCTGCCCAGCGTTTCCTATGGAGAGATGGTGCGCATCATGCTGTCAAGGAGGAGACATTAGCCCCACTTTTTATTTGACAATGATGATGGCCCTATAATTGGCAGCTGAGGAGGAGGAACACTAGGGCTCACACCACGATTACATCTGGGCCCATTTTTGTGTTCGTTGAAGGCCGTACAGCCCTGCTTTCCTACATAACCACCACACCCCACGGTGGACCCCTATGGTTGCACGGTAGATGAAGATTATGGCGTTGATGCCGACACCCGATACATGGACGTTTATTGAGAAGACCGCCATCAACAAAGGAAGTGTCCAAGCAGCTTGGCGACGTTTGTGAGTTATTTTTTTTCTTTTCCCTGTGCTTTATTCTTTTGTCTTTCATTACATTGAGGATAATGCAATGTTTAAGCATGGGGTAGGGTTTTATACTTGCTACGTTGCTGAGGAGAAAAAAAAAGAAAAAATGAAAAGAGCAAAAAATTTGAAAAAAGGCGTACATTAAAAATCCTGGGATAGGTCGAAAACCCGAAAGGGCGGCCTAGGCAATAAGCAGGTGGCTTGGACCGACATTAGGCTGGGGTAATATGTAGTCAAGATTGACGTGAGCTTATGTGAGAACATCTATTGGAAAATGAAATGAGTGGCTTGGTGAAAACCCGAAAGGGCGCCTTGGCAAAATGAGCAAAAAGAAGAAGAGTGATTTTAGGATTTCTCACTATTCTTGGCGAGGCGTCATAAGAAGAGGAGTAAAAGAAGGATTGTCGGGTAGGTCACTCTGGGAGACATAAGGAGCAATAGATGGAGGCTAGGATTAGAGGTTACTCACACTTTTGGATGTCCGGGTTAGCTTGGGGGAAGTACTCTTTTTGCCCCTTAAGCTTGTTGAGTTGTGGATGTGTTGTGAATGAGATTGGTGCCAGGAGCTTGGCATGGGTTAGGTGACTCTTAGTTGGAGGATATGCTTCCTGAGACCTTGGATGCTACATTGGAGGAGTAGACTCTTTATTAGTTTACTCGAGGACGAGCAAAGATCTAAGCATGGGGTGGTTTGATAAGCGCTACTTTGTAGGGCTTAAGTAAGAGTCATTAGAGGTTTTATTGGTGCCATTTGGGTAGATTTAGACACATTCATGTGCATAGAGTTTGGAGGCGAAGTTGGTGTATTTGGAGGTGTTTGAGCTATTTTGGAGATCATAGGAGACACTGAGGAGAAGTCACCAATAGTAGACACCAATGAGTTATGAAGTATTGGAGAGGAGGTGTTGAAGACACGTTTTTGGGAGCTGAAGAAGACAAAGGAGGAAGAAACGAGTGCACGGCGACCGCCGCGCAACTTACAGCGACCGCCGCCAATTCCTGCCCAGAGAAGCTAGCTACGACTTAATTACGGCGCCCGCCGTGGAAATGCAGCGCCCGCCGCGATTACGGCGCCCGCCGTGGAGGTTGCAGCGACCGCCGTGCGTGTCTGAAGTCCGCCGAGCCGATTTTCCTTATATGTTATTTCGCATTATTTTATTACGTTTTTATTATTTCGTTTTAGGTTAACTTAGCTTTATTTCCTTTAGTATATAAGGGTTGAGAAAAGGCTTGTTTTCCTATCATCTATCATCAACTCTCTCGAACCCTAATTTCATTCTACGTTCTACGCTATGAAGAACTAAGCCCCCTTGGCTTAGTCAGACGCTGAAGCTTTCGTTTTGATTCAGTTATGAGATTCTTGTTCTTAATCTATTGCATGGTTTTTATCTTTCTCTTGCTTAAGTTGCTTATGATTAATATTGATAATCTCTATTTGGACGCAACTAGGGTTTGTCGTTATTGATCTATTGCTAGATCTAGATTGTTACTGGTTGAGCATATCTATTTCAGAGTAGCAACTGCATCGTACTAGTATCTGGTTGTGCTAGTCTTATGCAGAAGAAAACTGATTTACATTATAGGATAAAAGCTGGTTGTTTTATGCTAGAATTGTATCCAACTATATTCCTATCCGTAAAGCTGCTGTTAAACTGAATCTTGATAGTTTCAGGGTTGTTTAATTAGTTAGTGCTAATAGTATCTGGTTGTGCTATTAGTTATATCTGAAAAGGAATTGGAATTTCCATTGCATGAGATTTTGAATGAGTATCTATGATCAACTTGTCATACGAATAGTGGATGTTGTTTGACTAAGTGCTTTTCCCATCACTGATTTCACAACTCTTTAGTTTGTTTACTTTTGCATGCTTAGAATTACTAAATCAAACAAAACCCCCCTTTGGTTACTTTGGATTGACATACAAATTGCATATTAAGATAGAATTCGCCTCCCTGTGGATTCGACCTTTACTTACCTAGGACTACGGTTTAGGGTTTGTTTGGATATTTTGCATAGTAGGAATTAGAACGACAAATTCGTGTTATCAGGAGACTAGGAGGAAGGATATGGGCACGGATACGTTACATGCTTTGGTGACATATTCGAGGAGTAGATCGAGAGGTAGATCACAGACCAGGGGGAGCTATGCTTGTTATTTCTGTGGCAAGGAAGGGCATATCAAGAAGAACTATAAACATTGGAAGGAGAAAAATCAGAAGGAAAATGATGAAAACACCACTGCAACTGTGCATGGTGATGAGGATGCATTGGTTGTTCTCTCTTGCGTTCAGGCTCAGAGTTGTGAGCCGGATACTTGTGTAGAGTGGGTTGTTGACTCTGGTTCATCTTACCACTGTACATCAAGGAAGGAATCATTCACTACGTACAGAACAAGAGTCTTTGACACAATGAAGATGGGGAACGCCAGTCATGCAGAGGTGGTTGGTATGGGTGATGTTTGTGTGAAGACAGACATTGGTTGCACGTTGACATTGAAGAATGTGTGCCACATACCGGATCTGTGGATGAATCTGATTTCTCTAAATGTTTGGATCAGGAGGGCTACAAGAACTTATTTGGTGATAAGAAGTGGAAACTCGTCAAAGGTTCCATGGTGATTGCAAGGGGTAGTTTGAAAGACACCTTGTATCGGACTCAGATGTGGGATATCAAGAAAGGCTTGAGTGGAGCTCGAGATGATACTTCACTTGATTGGATGCATAGGCGGTCGACATGCTTGAGTAAGATGAGGCTGTAGGTTCAGGCAAAGAAGTCTCTCAATTCTGTTGTCGGTGTGACCTTGAGGACTTGTGATGGTAGTTTGTCTGTAAAGCATACAAGATTCAGCGGATCTTCTGAGACGTTAGAAGAGGATGGCACAAGTGTGGAGTTTACTTCAGAGGATGATGTTGATGAGATACCCATGCCAGAGGAGTGTTCGTCGGGTGATGAGACTGATGAGGGATCTAAGCAGGGGGAGCCAACACAGACTGAAGAAACTGCCAGGAGGTCAGAGAGAGAGGAGTATGAGTCCACCGGATATCCTACCTCGGTGTACGAGAGAGTTACGGAGGAGGGGGAGCTAGAGGGTGGTAGTGATGATGATATCTGGCGAGCATCAGTTCTGCACCACGATGGCGGGACGGGACTCGGATGCAGGTGAGGCCAGGATGACGATGTCTTTCCCTTGGGCTGGAGGGAGAGATTGTTGGGCTAATGGGCCCAAAGGTCCAGCCCAATGTTTTGCTAGGGTAAATAGTAAAATGAGTGAAATGTGTGTGTGTGTGTTGAATAGCAACCACCGAGAACAAAGAAGCAAAAGGAGCTTCTTGAGTGTGCAGCATCAGCCAAAGAAAAAGAGGAGGAGAGAGAAAAAAGGGGAGCTTGGAGGAGAGAAAAAGAAAGGAAGAAGAAGTAGCTAGTTTTTCTCTTCTCTAGCCTTGGAGATCGTCTCTTGGATCCGGATAGCTCGTTACCAACAAGGGTTTGGTAAGTTCATCTCTCTTTGGAATCCCTAATCGCATGAACAAGAGTTTTAGTTAGTTGGAAAGGAATCTTATCTAGATCGGGTTGTGTTTAGAGAGGTGTTTGAGATCTCCATGTTTAACTCCAGTGTCTGAGACTTGTATTGCTAAATGCTTGTACTGATTTGTTGATTAGTGGATTGATTGGCTTGGTTGGCCGGTCGTGGGTTTTTTCCCCTCTCGTGATTGAGGGTTTCCCACGTTAAATTCCTGTGTTGGTTATTGTGATTATTCTGTTGCTTGAGCTTGTTTGTGATCTGGTTATCCTAAGAGTCTGTGTTTGTCGCTGTTTTTGGGTGTCATTTGATTATCAGCGGAATTGTCATTACTCCTAGTTGGCCTCGAATTTGCGCTTCCGGGCCCAACAAGTGGTATCAGAGCTTTTGGTTGTGTTGAGATTGTGGGCATTAGGAGTGGAGATGACAATGAAAGTTGAAGACTTTGCAGGTACAATGATCAAGTTGACGACTTCAAATTATTCGATTTGGAAGTCGCGGATGGAAGATTTGTTGTACTGCAGGGACTTGTATGATCCGGTTGAGTTGGGATTAAAAGGGCCGACTGAGACATCTGAGAGTGACTGGAAGAAGCTGCACAGAAAGGCTATTGGAACCATCAGACAATGGGTGGATAACTGTGTTTATCACCATATTAGCAACGAGACGGATGCACAGGTGTTGTGAAAAAAATTGGAAGATATGTGACGGGCTAGAAATGCGCAATGCAAATATCGTTGATTAGCCTAATCAAAGTAAAATGTCCTAACAGACCTACTAAATAAATGTATAGTAAGCAAGTAAGGGTCGAACCCACAGGAAAGATCTGATGCAGTATGCAATTATGAATGACAAGTAACAAGAAAGGGGGTTATAGTTATCACGAGAGAGCAAGGCAAACAAGTTTGGTTGAGTTGAGAAAATATGATGGGAAAGTAGTCCTACTAGAGCGAGATCCACAATACAGAGATGCAATTTGATCACAAAAATCTATTCAATCCAAGTTCTTTAATTATTCTTATGGTTGTTCCCACCCTGATCTTAAGTACTCCAATTCTCACAGTTGTTGAAGACTTATCACAATATCAATAGAAGAAAACCTTACCACTAACAAAGCAATAGCAATGCACATAAGGATATAGGATACATGCAAATAGAAGAAAACCTTACTACTTAACATGCAAATGATTCTCACTCACGATTGCACGCTCGTATTCCACTATACGCAACAATCGTGTATGCCACTAGATATGCACTCGTATTCCACTATATGCAAATCCTAGCAATTGATAAAAAGTATTCAACCTAGTTGATCAGGCTATGAAGAATAACAATAAATCAATATTCAATATAACCAAGAGAATCAAACCAGCACTTATAAGAATAAGAACAAGGAATATAAATCTCACAAACACATCAACTGTATTGCTTCAATCGTCTAGTAGAACAAAGGGGAATTAGTGCTCCATCAAAGGTGAATGAAACCCTAATAGAAAAACAACGATGATAGTAATTGACGTAAAAAGTAGTGTCCGCCTCTTAACCTAGAAAGAGGTCTTAAATAGGTTTAGGAAAACTAGGTTAAAACTAACAAAAATAACAAAGGGAACAAAATAATAAAACTAAGGAAATCCAAAAGTGCAATAAAAGGAATAAATGTCTCTGGCCGCGAGGCGTTAAACACGGCCACCGCGGGGCGTCAGGCTCCCACCGCGGGGCGGTAGCTTCCTCTTGGCGCGACCCTCAATCTTCTCTGAGAACCACCGTCGGGTCGCGGTGGCTCTGGCGCGGGGCGGTGAAATCGCCCACTCCTTCAGCTCCTCTTCTCTTCTTCTCTTCTGCTGCTCTTCATTACTACCAAGTGTTGGTAGTCTTCTCCAATAAACTCCAACAGATCCTCATCGTCTCCATCTAAGCTGTAAATCCTGGAATATCTTCACTTCTCTCCACAACTTCTGGATTACAGACTTAGCCACAAAACTCATCCGAAACTCCTCCAAATGATGCTAATAATTGCTAGTAAAGGTGCATGAAATGACACCTATCAAATTTCCCCATACTTAGACCTTTACTCGTCCCGAGTAAGCTAATGGAAAACCTACTCTCTCAATCAAACACCAAGGTCTCAGGAAGTACAAGAAAATAAGACACCAGCAACTACAACATATCATCAATAAGCTCCAGACAACCAAAACAAGTGATGCAAAGATAATTCTAATCCTAACTCCAATCTAGCTCCTTATCGCTCCAAAGTGGCCTACCCGAGTCCTCCTTATGACTCCTCTTCTTATGACGCCTCGCCAAGAATAATGAGAAATCCTAAAATCACTCTTCTTCTTTTTCGCTCATCTTGCCAAGGCGCCCTTTCGGGTTTTCACCAAGCCACTCATTTCATTTTGCTAGATGTCTCACATGTACTCGCATCACTCTAGTCCAATTTTTGCCTTGGTCTATACCAGTCGGACTACCTGCTTTTTACCTGAACCGCCCTTTCGGGTTTTCGGCTCATCCCAGGATTTTGATTGCCTGTTTAATCTTTTTGGCTTTTTTTTTTAAATCGAATGGAAATTACAGAGCATAAAAAATGACAGAAAATAAAGCTATATACACTAGCTAGATAGATATCAAGTCTAAATCCCTCCCCCATACTTAAACCGTACATTGTCCTCAATGTAGAAAAGAGAACATCAAAGGTGAATGCGTCTGCTGCACCGAGAATGCATCAAATCTTGCATACAACTCCTGCCAAGGCGTGGCAGGAGCATAGGAAGACTAGGGCGCATCAAACCGAGTAGGCATGAGAGTATCCTCACCCACAAACTCAGCAGCAGCAGGAGCAACACCAGCGCTAGGGCCCTCTCCATACGGACCCGAAGGAGTAGCATCAGGGGTATCATCAGTCGTCAATCTGCCATCACTGGGAATCCACCAATTCGCAAATGAAGGGGAATAAGCAAACTCCCGGGGAAGAATCAGAATGTGGCCATCATGGAAGACCAGACTAAATCACCATCCCTGCCCAATGGCTTCAGCATCGAGCACACTTTCATGTGCGCCTTATCGTACACCGCATGAGCAACCGGTCGAGGAATCCGATTAGTAGCTATAATGTCAGCACAAAGAAGGGTGATCAAACCACCCCCACAAATATCACGAGGCTCACCATCACGAATCCTCTTCAGGGAACCCAGAAAGAGGGTAGCCCAGCACGGCGTGTACATAACAATCTCCAAGATGCTCATAAACCACTGGAAATCCTTCAGAGGGACCTTTCCATCATCAGCATGGCCAAAGAAGTCTCTCATCATCACCTTGTGGATCAACCTTAGGCAAGGGTTCACCAGCTTCGAGTTCACCTCCTGACCCTTCCGGAACTTCCTGTGTGTGGCAGCCTCCCAAAACTCCAACATATCCGTCTCAATTACGCCACCAGATCAACCATCAGATGGCTCCTTCGTAATGCCCAGGGCACCACGAATCTCCTCAGCAGACAAAGTATAATCACGACCGTTGTATGTGAAAGTGACCTTCATCAGTCTCTTATCAGCGGAACCATCAGAATACCTCTTAAAAGAGGCGATGAACTGGTAACACAACTCGGGGTAGGCATCAACGGCCTTGTTCAGGAAAGTCCCCAGGCCACACTCTGCTAAACACAGGAATACACACTCCAGCAAGCCAATCTCAGCCAATGTCGGCTTATCAAAGAATTTAGTAGCCAACACCTTCCTCTCCTACACAACATTGTATACCTCATTCTCAGCCCTCGTAGACACTTGCTTCCTACCCCTAGGTTCCATAAGTAATGAATGGAGAAACTCAAAACAAAGGGCAACCAAAAGGACTTACAAACGAGCAAACACATGAAGCCTGGAGGTCGCGACGCGGGGCGGTGGACGAGTCGCCGGGTCGCGGTGGGACAACTGGGGGTTCTGGCCGGGTCGCGGTGGGGGTCTCCACGGGGCGGTGGCTGCAACGACGCGGGGCAGAGCGGCGCGAGGCGGGATGACAGCGACGCGGTGGGGTTGTGTGTGGCTAGTTTGTGAGGCTAAACTCCAAATTGGACAAAGAAACTCAAGGTTTAGGCAATTTGGAGGCTAGATCGGACCAAGGACAAGAAGGATATGGGAGAATGGGGGATTTGGTTTTGGGAGCTTGAGAGGGGTGTTGGGAATGGAGGGTTTTTGTGAGAGTGGGGGCTAGGTTAGGGAAAGGGAAAAGGAAGCAAAGGGGATGATGGGGCCGGTCATGTACATTGGCCCAAAGAGAAACTTGGCCCAACAGGGAGCCCAATCCGTCAAAACCTTAGTTACCACTCAAGAAATAAATTTTTTTACTCACCCGTTTAAGGTTTTTTCGGGGCCCTTTATTCTTGTTTTTTTTTTTCCGGAGATGAGAAGATATACCAGACATCCACTACGGGGCGGTGGGCTCCACCGCGGGGCGGTGGCTGAACTGGGAACACCGTCTCCTCTCCATTTACTTTCGTACCTGAAATGTTAGTGACAGGCGAACGAAACAAAGCAAAAGAAATTATGAAATTAATCTAAGGGAAAGGAAAATTAAAGAAAGACTACCCCGGGTTGCCTCCCGGACAGCGCCTTGGTTAACGTCGTTGGCTCGACGTACTGCAAATTCATCACCACCTAGAATAGGATCCCCTCGGAATCCTCTTAACCGTCTCTTCCTGCTGGAACCTTCCATGGAAAGGCTCTAACCTTAGACCATGTTCCCTCTTAGCCAATGACTCCATTTTTGCTTCTTTTGGAGTATCTCCCCCATACTTAGAGCGATGTGGGGGCCGATATGGCTCAACTTGATTATGTTGCATGACACTAGATGAAGGCTTACAGCCTTGTATGGTTAGTGCAGGGGGGCAAGTGCCCAAAATAGAGGGAATGGAATCTCCTATGTCATCAAGCACGACATCACACACACGCAACTCATGCAACTCAAAAGGTTCAACAATAGCAGAAAAATCAGCTATGGTCTCCACTACACTAGACTTAACATTTTCCTGAATAGGGTTATCAATATCACTAATGCAGCAAGGGGGAGGTAATTCAATGGAGTTGGCTTTATGAATATTATGCTAAAAAATTATTCCATCGAATTCCATAGTCAAAGATCCACTATCAACATCAATCTTTGTCATGGATGTTTTCATAAAAGGTCGACCTAACATAACAAGAGCAACCTGCTCATCATAGTCTATATCCATAACAAAGAAATCAGCAGGAAAAATCAAAGGACCTATCTTAACAAGAACATCCTCCACAATACCCTTAGGAGGCACACAAGAACCATCAGCAAGTTGTATCACAATATTGGTATCATGCAAGGGTCCTACTCCTAAATCCTCAATCAATGAATAAGGCAAAACATTAATAGAGGCACCCAAGTCTAGCAAGACTTTCTCAAATCGATGTTCACCTATAGCAATAAGAATAGTAAATGTACTTGGATCCTTGCACTTCTCAGGCATACGCCTTTGAAATACAGCCGAGACATGCTTACCAACTGGAACC
This sequence comes from Rheum nobile, assembly GCA_027886185.1. Taxonomy (NCBI): domain Eukaryota; kingdom Viridiplantae; phylum Streptophyta; class Magnoliopsida; order Caryophyllales; family Polygonaceae; genus Rheum; species Rheum nobile. The sequence goes on from WOAB01000027.1 coordinate 10,859,741, forward strand.
TTCTTCTGGACCTTCAGCTTCTGTGTCCTCTTCACGGTGCACAACTCCTTCAAGAACTTGGCATATCGAGGGATAGCCTTAATAAGCTTGAGCAGGGGAATGTTCACCTCACAGTTCCGGAATGTCTCTAACAAATCACTGTCGTCGGTTACTCTCTTAGCCTTCAGCGCCTCAGGAAAAGGTATTGGCGGCTTCTCAGAACCAAGGGGAGGAAACACCGGACAAACATAATCATCAACACAGACTTCATCGACAGAGCTGGAATTCTGGAGACCGGGTCGTGGCAAGCTCACCGCGGGGCGGTGGTCATCGCCGTGGGGTGGTGAGGTCGCGGTGGTGTTACTGAGATCTGCCGCCGGGTCACGGTCAGAGTCGCCGCGGGGCGGTGGCAGTAGTGCTTCTTTCCTGGCCTCAGCTTCAATTTTTCTCCGGGTCGCGGTGGGGTCCACCGCGGGGCGGTCAGCGATTTTCTCCTTCTCCACATCGTTCTCCTCTTCAGCAATAGGAGTAACGACCAACTTCTTACCACTTCTAAGGGTGATGGCACTCACATTCTCCCTCGGATTCACTGTAGTCTGAGATGGCAGGGAGTTGGATGTCCTCTGGTCAATCTTGGTCACAACATCAGCAAGTTGGCCAATCTGCCTCTCCATATTCTTTATACTTGACTCAGTAGCCTGCACATGTGTGGCGAAATGCTGAGTCAGAGTCTTTAGCATCTCTTTAGTAGAAGCACCAGAGGGTTGGCCTTGAGGCCTCTGTTGGTATGGTACTCTCTGCTGGTACTGCTATTGCTGCACTGGTTGTTGACCACCTTGTGGGTCACTCCATCTGAAACCTGGGTGGTCTTGACCTCTCTGATTGTAGTTGGGTTGTCCATCATATTGCGGTCTAGGGGGTCCGTAACCTCCTATAGCATTCACTTCAGCAGTACCTTCCTCCTGCAACTGAGGACAAGTATCGGTAGGGTGGAACTAATCAGAGCAAAGTCCACATGCCTTGACTTGTTGAGGAGTGTTTTGATTTGCCATTCTCTTCACCATCTCCTTCAACTCAGCTAGCTCATTCAGCACTGGGCTAGGTCCTGTAGGGGTCACAACATTGACCACTTTCCTCTGGTACGTCTTGCCAAAGCTCCTGGTGCTCTCACTCATCTCCTGGAATCTCTCCATGGTCGCATCCGATGTCAGATTCAGAATGCTTCCACCGCATGCAGCGTCAACCATCCTTCTCTCCTGATCTAGCAGACCATTGTGTAGGTAGAGAATAAGGTCTTGCTTGGCGTATCCATGGAATGGGCAGCTAGAGCAAAGCCTCTTGTACCTCTCAAGGTAATCATACAACATCTCATCACCAGCCTGCTCAATGTTAGCAATTGCCTTTTTCAAAGCATTCGCCTTCTTCGTTGGAAAGTATTTGTCCAGAAATGCCTTGTGCAGTTTATTCCAGGTATCTATGGTTCCTGGTGGCAAGTGATAGTACCAGTTGCTAGCAGAGTCTAGCAAGGAGAAACCAAAAGCTCTCATCTTGATTTGATCCTCCGTCACATTCCTTGGCTTCATAGAAATGCAGACATTGTGGAATTTACCCAGATGGGATATCGGGTCCTCTCCACTCAAACCATGGAACTTCGGGAGATAAGCAACAACTCCAGACTTCAGCTCAAAGTTCACCCCTTCGCCAAGTGCAGGGATGACGACAACCAAGGGTTGTGCTCCAATATTCGGTTCAGTCAGCTCTCTCAGAGTTTCAGCCATTGCAGCAGCAGAGATGTCAACTGGCCCAGTCGGCTCAACGGTCTCAACGATATCAACCTCTACTTCTTCTTCTCCTTGATCGCTTAGGTTCGCACGGAAGGTTCTGTCGACTTCTGGATCAAAAGCAGCTAGAGGGGAGTCAGTACTACGGGTGTCGACCATAAGATAGGTCTCCACCAAGAATCAATCACAAAAACACACAACAAAAACAGAAAACTTCCACGGCAACGGCGCCAAATTTGACGGGCTAGAAATGCGCAATGGAAATATCGTTGATTAGCCTAATCAAAGTAAAATATCCTAACAGACCTACTAAACAGATGTATAGTAAGCAAGTAAGGGTCGAACCCACAGGGAAGATCTGATACAGTATGCAATTATGAATGACAAGTAACAAGAAATGGGGTTGTAGTTATCACGAGAGAGCAAGGCAAATAAGTTTGGTTGAGTTGAGAAAATATGATGGGAAAGTAGTCCTACTAGAGCGAGATCCACAATACAGAGATGCAATTTGATCACAGAAATCTATTCAATCCAAGTTCTTTAATTATTCTTATGGTTGTTCCCACCTTGATCTTAAGTACTCCAATTCTCACAGTTGTTGAAGACTTATCACAATATCAATGGAAGAAAACCTTACCACTAACAAAGCAATAGCAATGTACATAAGGATATATGATACATGCAAATAGAATAAAACCTTACTACTCAACATGCAAATGATTCTCACTCACGATTGCGCGCTCGTATTCCACTATACGCAAAAATCGTGTATGCCACTAGATATGCACTCGTATTCCACTATATGTAAATCCTAGCAATTGATAAAAAGTATTCAACCTAGTTGATCAGGCTATGAAGAATAACAATAAATCAATATTCAATATAACTAAGAGAATCAAACCAACACTTATAAGAATAAGAACAAGGAATAGAAATCTCACAAACACATCAACTGTATTGCTTCAATCGTCTAGTAGAACAAAGGGGAATTAGTGCTCCATCAAAGGTGAATGAAACCCTAATAGAAAAACAACGATGATAGTAATTGACGTAAAAAGTAGTGTCCGCCTCTTAACCTAGAAAGAGGTCTTAAATAGGTTTAGGAAAACTAGGTTAAAACTAACGAAAATAACAAAGGGAACAAAATAATAAAACTAAGGAAATCCAAAAGTGCAATAAAAGGAAATAAATGTCTCTGGCCGTGAGGCGTTAAACATGGCCACCGCGGGTCGGTGAGATCCACCGCGGGGCGTCAGGCTCCCACCGCGGGGCGGTGGCTTCCTCTTGGCGCGACCCTCAATCTTCTCTGAGAACCACCGCCGGGTCGCGGTGGCTCTGGCGCGGGGCGGTGAAATCGCCCACTCCTTCAGCTCCTCTTCTCTTCTTCTCTTCTGCTGCTCTTCATTACTACCAAGTGTTGGTAGTCTTCTCCAATAAACTCCAGCAGATCCTCATCGTCTCCATCTAAGCTGTAAATCCTGGGATATCTTCACTTCTCTCCACAACTTCTGGATTACAGACTTAGCCACAAAACTCATCCTAAACTCCTCCAAATGATGCTAATAATTGCTAGTAAAGGTACATGAAATGATACCTATCAATATGTATGAGAGGAAGTTAGCTCAGAGTAAAGCTTTTGTGATTAGAAAGCTGGTGAATCTCAAGTATAGAGACAGAAAGCCTATTACAGAGCATCTGAGTGAATTTCAGGAATTGGTGAATAAGTTGAACACCATGAAGTTGGTCCTTGATGATGAGTTACAAGCTCTATTGCTCTTGAGTTCTTTGCCTGACAGTTGGGAGACTCTGGTAGTATCGATCAATAATTTTGCTCCGAGTGGTGTTCTGTTTTTATCTACAGTGAAGGATAGTCTCTACAATGAGGATACTAGGAGGAAGGATATGGGTACGGATACATTACAGGCTTTGGTGACAGATTCGAGGAGTAGATCGAGAGGTAGATCACAGACCAGGGGGAGCTATGCTTGTTATTTCTGTGGCAAGGAAGGGCATATCAAGAAGAACTGTAAAAATTGGAAGGAGAAAAATCAGAAGGAAAATGATGAAAACACCACTGCAACTGTGCATGGTGATGAGGATGCATTGGTTGTTCTCTCTTGCATTCAGGCTCAGAGTTGTGAGTCAGATACTTGTGTAGAGTGGGTTGTTGACTCTGGTTCATCTTACCACTGTACATCAAGGAAGAAAGCATTCACTACGTACAAAACAAGAGTTTTTGGCACAATGAAGATGGGGAACGCCAGTCATGCAAAGGTGGTTGGTATGGGTGATGTTTGTGTGAAGACAGACATTGGTTGCACGTTGACATTGAAGAATGTGTGCCACATACCGGATCTGCGGATGAATCTAATTTCTCTAAATGTTTGGATCAGGAGGGCTACAAGAACTTCTTTGGTGATAAGAAGTGGAAACTCGTCAAAGGTTCCATGGTGATTGCAAGGGGTAGTTTGAAAGACACCTTATATCAGACTCAGATGTGGGATATCAAGGAAGGCTTGAGTGGAGCTCGAGATGATACTTTACTTGATTGGATGCATAGGCGGTCGAAATGCGTGAGTAAGATGAGGCTGTAGGTTTAGGCAAAGAAGTCTCTCAATTATGTTGTCGGTGTGACCTTGAGCACTTGTGATGGTAGTTTGTCTATGAAGCAAACAAGATTCAGCGGATCTTCTGAGACGTCAGAAGAGGATGGCACAAGTGTGGAGATTACTTCAGAGGATGATGTTGATGAGATACCCATGCCATATGAGTGTTTGTCGAGTGCTGAGACTGATGAGGGATCTGAGCAGGGGGAGCAAACACAGACTGAAGAAACTGCCAGGAGGTCATAGAGAGAGGAGTATGAGTCCACCGAATATCCTACGTCGGTGTACGAGAGAGTTACGGAGGAGGGGGAGCTAGAGGGTGGTAGTGATGATGATATCTGGCGAGCATCAGTTCCGCGCCACGATGGCGGGACGGGACGCAGATGCAGGTGAGGCCAGGATGATGACGTCTTTCCCTTGGGCTGAAGGGGGATATTGTTGGGCTAATGGGCCTAAAGGTCCAGCCCAATGTTTTGCTAGGGTAAATAGCAAAATGAGTGAAATGTGTGTGTGTGTGTTGAATAGCAGCCACCGAGAACAAAGAAGCAAAGGGAGCTTCTTGAGTGTGCAACAGCAGCCAAAGAAAAAGAGGAGGAGAGAGAAAAAAAAGGGAGCTTGGAGGAGAGAAAAAGAGAGGAAGAAGAAGTAGCTAGTTTTGCTCTTCTCTAGCCTTGGAGATCGTCTCTTGGATCCGGATAGCTCGTTACCAACAAGGGATTTGGCTCTCCCACTTGAGGCCACAAGGAGTTGAAATCTTGGTTGAATCTGTCTCGTATCCGGGCCAGTTGAAATCTTGGTTTGACATCTTTTTTCGCGTTCCCTGATAGGATCAAGGTGCCCTAGTGTGAGGAAATCCCCACGGACGGCGCCAGTGATGATTCTCAAATTCTCTAAGTAAATAAAGTTCGACGCTTATAGAATAAACATGATCCTTAAAATGAACGCGATCGATGTATGTTGCGGTAAGAATATAAATCCGAAGGCGGAACGCGATATATTAATGACGTTGAACACGAAGCTCCTGGCTTTCTTACAATTATAAGAGAATCACCACAGATCTCAAGAATACTAGAAAAAGCTTACAATAAAGCTTTTCCTCCTTTTCTTTCGACCCTTTTTATGAGGGGGTCTTGGGCTATTTATAGGCGAGGGGCTTGGCTTGAAATCGGCTGGTACACAGAGATACGTGTCGTCTCCTGACCCGTCTAGTGACAGACGTCGGCAAGTGCGTGTAGGGCTGAGATTGAGCCAACAGGATGGGAGAGCACGTGTCGAGCTGGAGGGGAGGATAGTTGGCATGCTCGGGTTGGTCAGCTAGGCTCGTGGTGGTTGGGCAATATTGGCAAGGTTCCACGTGCTCCCACCAAATGAACGCGATGAGGATATCCCGTGGCGTCATATTCTTGTAACAATCTTTTTGGGTCCGACGGGCTCGTGGCGGTATGGTCATGTGGGCGAGGTTCTACGCGATCCCATCAAATGAACGCGTGGAAGGAATGTCTTGCCATATCAGATGAATGGAACGCGTGAAAGGCATTATGAAGGAATGGTGTACTATCAGATAGGGCAATGGACGCCGCCGAGAAAGACAAGTCGAAAGAGTGAGGGCACGTAGAGGAGACGGTGCTAGGGCGCGGGACATAGGGATAGAAAGGATTCGCGCCCTCAATTATTATTGTGCTAATAAAGAAAGTTTTTTTTAGTAAAAACCGCTAACAAAATTATTAACATTTTAAAAATAAAAAATAGAATAACTTATACTGCTTTTTGTAAAAAAGTGCTAAGAGTGTTTTATAGCTCTTAGTGTTTTTTTTTTAATGCTAAGAAATTGAAAATTTTAATTTAAAATAAAGAATTAATATGTCTTAGTGGTTTTTTGAAAAAATCGCTAAGCGTTTTTCTTTGTTATTACACTTTTTATTAGCGCCCTAATTTAGCGCTATCTATGGCAAAATCTATACTAGTGGATATATCAATATGCGGTTACATGATAAAAAATGACCATACTCATGTGAGGTTGTTGCATTGGTTTGCACTACTTGATCATCAATGAACAACACCAAATTTTAGTCTTTGAAATCTCTTTTTTTTTTTTTGGAAAAGGCAAATATTATTAAAAACAAAAGGGAAGGATTACATGCCTAACAAGAGGCATTAGATGAGTAGAGTATATGTATACTATTGCCAAACAAAGACAAGGACAACTAAAGGAAACAACAAGAATACCAGGAGAGAAAACATTCGAGATCTTCAATGAGGAGGCATCAACACCCGAGCAGACGGGACAAACCTCCAGATCAGAAACCCCAAAACACCTGGAAGACTGAAAGCCACGAATCAGAGCCACTGCATATAATCGATTCAATACAGTACCTGGTTTTAAAAAATTACTCCCAAGGACTGTAGCAAATCCATCAGACAGAGGCAATGTAAACTCATGACCACCAGAGCCCGCAAAACACATACAAATATTTACATCCAGGACAAAAATAAACCAAAAAAAACAAACAAACAGGAAGAAAAATAAGCAAACTGAAGACAACCAAAGACAGAACATACGAAGATAAAAGGACACCAAGGAAAAATAAATCAGCTAAAGCAGAACGGCGCCAGGAACCGAAACCCCAAAATTGCCTGAGTTCAGCATGTGCAGAGAAGATGGAGGCCAAATTGTGCAGAGTGATGTGTTTCTGCCTCCGATGACAAGCCTAATTGTCAAGGTGACACCTTTTGGATCTAGTCTTGGGTAGGAAGTCACTCGATGTTGCGAATCTGCTGTAGGACGTGTTGATGGGGATGATCGCGAGTGAGAGATCACAACGAATAGTGTGATGAAAGCGGTGGAGGGGAAGTATGGATAGCGGTGGCAGAAGCAATTTGGTGAAGGATATAAGGCTTGAAAGGACAAGTTTTTGGGTGTCGTAGCGTTGACTGCGGGTGAAGGAGATGCGAAGATAGACTTTGCTTGAAAGATCAAGCGATTGCCGTAGCGTCGGCGGCGGAGGGAATGGGGATAAGAGGGATATGGATGACGTCCGATCAAGGGAAGGAGGAATTAACAGTCTACTTGAAACCTTGATTAAACTTGAACGTGAGAAATAACATTAACAAAGTCGGGTATAAATAGGAGAGGTGAGACGTCGGATGGGCCGAGTCGAACCTCGTGGGCTAGCCCATGCAAGCATGCAAAAGGCACAAACCCTAAAAGATAGAATGACTAAAAGGAAACTATCTAAAATGCTATAAAAAAGGAAACTATCTAAAATACGCTGAAAATACCAAATATAGAATTGTCTCAAAAAGAACGCGTGAAACTCCTAATGCGGTGAAGGCATGAAAGCAATCATCGCGTGAGATGACGACGAAGTGTCGCTGTCCTCAGAATAACGCATTGATCCGATGGTGGCGAGGACGACGAGTCTTGGATTGGTGTCTGGGCTTCCTTGGCCAGCGATAATGCATGCGACAAGTGACGCAACATCGGAGGCGTTGGCTTTGGACCTAGACCTTGTTACTGGACTCTCTGAGCGTAGGCTCATGGCTTCTTCCTCGTCTTGGGCCGTCATGGGAGGCAGGGTCACATCACCCTCCCCCACTTGGTTGTGAAGCGTCCACGCTTCACCATTATCAAACTTAGGCTCAACATATGGAGTTAAGTCCACCACGTTGAAGGACGCGTGGACTCCAAAATCTGGTGGGAGTTCGAGTTGATAGGCATTGTCCCCTATGGCCTTTATCACGTGGAATGGACCATCGCCACGCGGTGCCAATTTGTTCTTACGCCGCGAGGGGAACCTTTCTTTTCGCATGTGCACCCAGACGAGGTCCCTGGGTGCAAAAATGACGCGGCGTCTGCCAATGTTCTGCTGGGCTGCATACTGCGCGACCCTTCTCTCCAATTGGTCTCTGGTTCTCCGATGGAGCTCTTGGACTTGCTCAGCGCGATTGGCGGCGAAGACATGCACGGGGTCTCGCAGTGGTCGCGGTGACAGATCCAGTGGTGTCAAGGGGTTCATTCCATACACCACTTCGAACGGTGTCAACTTGGTCGTCGTGTGCCTACATCTATTGTAACAAAACTCGACAAGTGATAGTAAGTCCTCCCAACGACTAGGGTTGGCTTTGAGCATCGCGCGAAGGAGGGATCCTAGTGTTCTATTCTTGACCTCCATTTGGCCATCGGTCTAGGGTGGTAGCTAGTAGAGAATAGGAGTTTGGTTCCTATCTTACCCCAAAGAGTTCTCCAAAAGTGACCAACAAACTTAGAATCCCTATCACTTACTATAGTACGTGGGACTCCATGAAGACGCACCACATTCTCAAAGAATAGGTCTGCAACTTCACTAGTGCTATGGGTTGTCTTACAAGCAATAAAATGTGCCATCTTAGAAAATCTATCTACAACCACAAAAATAGAGTCTTTTCCTCGTCTAGAGAGGGGCAAACCCGTGATGAAATCCATAGATAAATCTTCCCAGGGGGCACTCGGTATGGGTAAAGGAGTGTAGAGGCCATGAAGACTAGACCTAGCTTTGGCTCACTGGCAAGTCACACAACTTCTACAAAACCTAGTCACTTGGTGGGTCATCTTAGGCCAAAAGAAATGTTCCCTAAGCGCGTCTAAGGTTTTCCTAATCCCAAAATGTACACGGCTCGCATGTGCTTCCTCAATCAATAGGAGCCTAATGGAGGATCTAGGAATGCAAAGACGACTAGCCTTGTATAAATAACCCTCAGAAAGGAAATATGACTCAAACTCCCGAAATCTTAGGCAATGCTCGACTATAGGGGCAAAGAAAGGATCACTAGCATATAATTCCTTAATCAAAGCAAAGCCCAAAACTTTAGTTTGCACATGAGTCAAGAGAACGTACCTGCGAGATAACGCGTCAGCGACAATGTTCTCCTTTCCCTTCTTATGGACCACGACATATGGAAATGTCTCCAGAAATTCCACCCAACAAGCATGGCGTCGATTGAGATGGGCCTGGCTCATCAAGTAGCTCAACGCGGCGTGGTCGTTGTGGATGACAAACTCATGCGGCCAAAGGTAATGTTGACATGTCTTCAGCATGCGTACTAAGGCATATAGCTCTTTGTCGTATGTGGGGTAATTGAGGGTGGCCCCTGTGAGCTTCTCACTGAAATATGCTATGGGCCTCTTCTCTTGATGTAGCACACCACCAATGCCTATGTCTGAGGCATCGCACTCCACCTCGAAGGTCTTCGCGAAGTCGGGGAGCTGGAGCAATGGTGCGTTGCACAAGGCTCTCTTCAAGGCCGAGAATGCCTTGCCGTGGGACTCAAGCCAGACAACGGTGCTTCCCTTCTTCGTTAACTCATGTAATGGCGCGGCAATGGAGGAGAAGTCTTGGACAAAGCGCCTATAGAACCCCGTGAGGCCTAGAAAGCTTTGAACCTGTGTCGGTGTCGTCGGTGTTGGCCAATCCTTGATGGCCGCGATCTTCTCTTCGTCGATGCGTAAACCATCATGACTCACAATATAGCCCAGAAAGTTGGTTGACGCGGAGCAAAATGAGCACTTGGCCAGATTGGCGAATAGGCTCTCGCATTGAAGGCATTCGAGCACTTGGCGAAGGTGATCGACATGGTCTTCCAAGCTCCGTGAATAGACAAGGATGTCATCGAAATAAACGACAACAAACTTGCCAACGAATGATCTTAACACGTGGTTCATCACGCGCATGAAGGTGCTGGGCGCGTTTGTGAGCCCAAATGGCATGACAAGCCACTCGTAGAGCCCATACTTTGTCTTGAACACTGTCTTCCACTCATCACCTTCTTTCATTCTGATCTGGTGATAAGCACTCTTCAAGTCGATCTTGGAGAAGAGTGTCGCATCATGAAGTTCATCAAGCATATCATCGAGGCGCGGAATAGGATGCCTATACTTGATGGTGATCTGGTTTATTGCGTGGCAGTCAACACACATTCTCCATGTGCCATCCTTCTTGGGCACAAGGATCACATGCATAACACAAGGGGAAATGGATTCCCTTACGTACCTGCGATCCAACAACTCTTGAACTTGGCGCTGTAGCTCCTTTGTCTCTTCTGGACCAGCTCTATACGCAGCGTGGTTGGGCAATGAAGCACCTGGCACAAGGTCAATCTGGTGCTCAATGCCTCTCAGTGGGAGTAATCCCGGTGGCAACTCCACTGGGAACACATCATCGAACGCGGCGAGCAAGGTCGCGATCTCTGGAGGCAAGGACGCGGCATTCGATGATTCTTGGATGTATGGGGTTGGCACCAGTAGAAAACATGGTGTGTTGCCAGTTAAACATGCAGTGAGGTCACTGGGCCTGGCCAAAAGAACGCGTTGCTCACATGTGCCTTACAAAGGATGCGTCGGTGGCAACGGATCGTCGAACTTTGTTGATGGGAAGGCGCTGCTCGAATTGTATGGGGCACTTGGTGTCCCAGCTGTGGCGTTGTGTTTCTTATTGCCAGTGCCTTGAGGAGACGAAGTATTGCCAGATTTGGAGGAGTGCTGCCGCTGTAGTGCCTCTGGACACTCGTTTGACCAAGTAGATGCGGCCTCTATGGCTTTCAGGCGGTCTCGTTCAACCTGGCCCTACAAGATCTCATAGGGAGACATTGGATGCAAAGTGACGCGCTTCCCATGGTAATTGAACACATAAGTGTTCAAATAGCCATCGTGGAGCACACGCCTGTCAAATTTCCATGGGCGCCCAAGCAAAATATGGGTGGCGTCCATTGCAATGACATCACATAAAACTGAATCGCAGTATTGGCCTATGGAAAAAGAAATTAAGCATTGGCGAGACTGTATTACTTGGACTAGATGATATCCATTTGAGGGAATAAGGCTGGGGATGAGGCGTCGTGGGCAACTTGAAGTGTGTCACGACCTTCTCATTGACAATATTAGCACATGAACCTCCATCAACAATGACACTCAAGGAAGCTATTTACACTAGAGCCCTTATGTGGAACAAGTTCTCTCGTTGGTCGCGTAGGCTTGCTTCCTCGACTGTGAGGAGACGACGCATCACCAAGCTCAATGGTGTGCCCGCGTGAAAAGAAGCGGGTTCGCCGTCATAAGTGTCTTCGTCCTCTTCTTCATTGCCTTCAGTGATCGTGTCAAGTGTGGTTTCCTCGTCTTCACAAGACTCATAGCCGACAGCCGCAGTGGAGAACAACACCTTGGGAGCATTGGGGCAATCCTTCTTATAATGTCCTTTTCCACCACATTTGTAACACTCAAGATCACACACGCGGTCGGTGCTCACTGGAGCATGTCTTGGCGCGTTCTGGTGCGGCGCGGTGTTCGGCATCGCGGGCTTCGCCTTGGAGGCTTGGCTTCACGCGGCTATAGTAGAGGCACTAGGGCGAACATTAGTAGAAGGTAATCCACTAGGTTTAGAAGAATACCTTTGTTGGCCACTGGGATATGTGTAAGACTTTTGGCGAGAGATTTGTGTATGAATTTGCATCGCCGTATGGCTGAGTGTGTTCAAGTCTTTGATGGGCAAAATCTCGAGTTGATCACGGATGTTGATGTTCAGGCCACTCAAGAATTTCGTCCTCAAAGTCGATGGTGCAACGGAGATGTTGGCCTTGTAATACATGTCTTCAAGCGTGGAAAAGAACTCGAGTGGAGTCATCGAACCTTGGCGAGCCATGGTAATCTCCAGTCTCATTTGATTCCTATAGTCTGGAGGCACGTATTTCTTGGTCATCACGTAGACTAGTTGATGCCATTCTGTGACTCTGGTCTTGTGGCGACGCACACAGTCATCTTCAAATCTATGCCACCAAACGCGGGTGGCTCCTCGGAAGTTAAGTGTTGCGGCGTCGACATGCTCCTCAGGTGGCACTCGACAATATCTAAGGGTGTACTCCGTAGCATGCACCCATTCAAGAAAAAAACAGAGGGGTTGTATTCACCATAAAAATGCTCGATTTTTACCTTAACTTGGTGTCTTTGGAATCGAGGCTGGGCAGGTGCTTGGTTGAACGCATTGTTTGGCGCGGCGTCGTAGAGGGGGTTCTCAAAGGCGCGCAATCCATGTGGTCTATCGCATCCAACCTGGCGTCTATCGCGTTGTTGGCGGTCATCGCGGACGAACTCATCCCTTGGCACATATGCATCATTGCGTTCACGTCTACGCGGCTGGGCATCGTAGTATTCGCGTCAAATGTCCCTTTGCATTACATCGCGGCGCTCGCCACCAATGTCACGAACGCGTTCTCCTTGGGGCTCGAGACGCGGTGGAGGAATCCAATTCGAAGGGTGGTCCTGCAACTCAAGTGGATCTCCAAGAGGGGGGTGAAAGAAATTAGGGTTGACCATACCTGAGTCCTCGATCTCTTCATCATCGTATTCGTCGAAGTCGTCGTGGACATTGGGTGTGATCGACGCGTAGCCATCCGATCCATAACGCGGTGTCCAAACACTTTGGTGTCGAAGATGATCGCGCACGTCATAGCCCCTTTGTTGAGTGGGTGGTGTCCTCAATCGAACATCGCGTCGAGGAGCCCCACTGTCGTGTCGGCTAGGTCTTCTCGGCATCGCATCGGCTTGTTTGACTTGACGACGTCGGCCATCGCGTGGCGTGGAGTCTGGAACACAGCGCTGGGTTCTCCGAGAGGCATACCTATCATCAAAGTTGTAGGGTTCAGAGAACTCACCTCGAGAGTCATCGGCGTCGCGGTCGGAGCCGGTGTCGTAGCCAGCGGGTGTGGCTCTTGGCACGTAGCGATCCGCATGTGGGACGAAGCCTTGACGACCCTCAATGACACTCTTCAATCGATTGAGTTGTGGTTGATGTTGAGAAGTGGAAGGCATAACACCTTTGCCTGTGTCCACTCTTGTATTCGATGGACCCGCGTCGGTGGCTCTAGGTGGAGGCGGCGCGTCCATTGCACTCAGGGGTGTTGGAGTTGGCATGATGGGTGCCACTTGTTGTTGGGCTCGCAATGCCGTGTTCTCTTGTCTAAGAGCCTGAATAAATATTTGATCCTCGGACAACTCCATGATGGGATCGTGTTGATGGTCTTGTGATTGTTGGTCTTGAGGTAGACCCAACGGCTGGGGTTGTGGGTTGGTGGTGTTGTCTTCGCCTTCGTCTGCACTGTGTCCAATCGCCATGGTACCTATAACAAGACGTCCAGACATGGAAGTAAAAACGAACCAAAAGACAACAAAGAACAACAACCAATCAAATCACTAGTCAAGTCACAAAGTTCACGTAGGTATGGCTTGTTTGGCTTGCTGTGAGGGCGGCTTGGCTTGAACAAGAGTTGGTGTACCAAGCAAGTTGCAATCAAACAAACAAGAACAAATTGAAACCCTAAAACAAACATAAAACAAAGTATCCTAATTAGCAAGAAAGTACCATCTAGGAAGCTTGACCTAGACGGTGGAGAGGTTAAGAAGATGAGCTTAGACTTGGGTGGGGGATTAGGGTTGCCTTATTTTGGCTTTCCCTAATTTTGGAAACTTTATTTTTTTTAATATCTGAGATCTTATATTTTGATCTTTTCGGATTTGCAAAAGGAAACAAAATAAAAAGGTATAAGTAACAAGAATATCACAAGTGTGATCTTTAGAGATAGAGGAGAGAGAAGATAATATTTGATGATATCTTATATTAGGAAATTGGAAAACTTAACTAAAAAGTAACATCTAGCAAACAAGGAAACTCTATCCACGCATGAAATAAGGAAACAAAATATTCTAGCATGCAAGATAACAAAATTACCTAACACACCAAAACTTGAGGAAGAAGGAAAACATTTTCGGCCAAGGTATTACCTTGTAGAAACCGAAAGGTGTTGCAAAGATGGAAAATTATGGTTTTTTTGCGATATTTTATGAAAGCAAACGATGGGGGTCAAGAAAATATTTTTGTGAATAAGATTGAAACTTGAGTTCGTGACTTACAAGACTACTAGGCTCTAATGCCAGTTGATGTGTTCTTGCCTCCGATGACAAGCCTAATTGTCAAGGTGACACTTTTTGGATCTAGTCTTGGGTAGGAAGTCACTCGATGTTGCAAATCTGCTATGGGACGTGTTGATGGGGATGATCGCGAGCGAGAGATCGCGACGAATGGTGTGAAGGAAGCGGTGGAGGGGAAGAATGGATAGAGGTGGCATAAGCGATTTGGTGAAGGATATAAGGCTTGAAAGGACAAGCCTTTGGGTGTCGTAGCGTCGACTACAGGTGAAGGAGATGCGAAGATAGACTTTGCTTGAAAGATCAAGCGGTTGCCGTAGCGTCGGCGGCGGAGGGAATGGGGATGAGAGGGATATGGATGACGTCCGATCAAGGTAAGGAGGAATTAACACTCTACTTGAAACCTTGATTAAACTTGATCGTGAGAAATAACATTAACAAAGTCGGGTATAAATAGGAGAGGTGAGACGTCAGATGGGCCAAGTCGAACCTCGTGGGCTAGCCCATGCAAGCATGCAAAAGGCACAAACCCTAAAAGATAGAATGACTAAAAGAAAACTATATAAAACGCTATCAAAAAAGAAACTATCTAAAATACGCTGGACATACCAAATATAGAATTGTCTCAAAAAGAACACATGAAACTCTTAACGCGGTGAAGGCATGAAAGCAATCATCGCGTGAGATGACGACGAAGTGTCGCTGTCCTCAGAAGAACGCGTTGATCCGATGGTGACGAGGACGACGAGTCTTGGATCAGTGTCTGGGCTTCATTGGCCAGCGATGACGCGTGCGACAAGTGATGCGACGGCGAAGGCGAAGGCTTTGGACCTAGAACTTGTTATTGGGCCCTCTAAGCGTAGGCTCATTGCTTCTTCCTCGTCTTGGGCCGTCATGGGAGGCAGGGTCACATCACAGAGCCACAATACAT
This sequence comes from Rheum nobile, assembly GCA_027886185.1. Taxonomy (NCBI): domain Eukaryota; kingdom Viridiplantae; phylum Streptophyta; class Magnoliopsida; order Caryophyllales; family Polygonaceae; genus Rheum; species Rheum nobile. Next base: position 10,874,987 of record WOAB01000027.1, read on the forward strand.
GCAGTAACAAAGGAGACCCAAAATTGCTCCAAGGAACAGCGAAGCAAGAGCAATCTCCGAAACTAGGCAAAAGAAAAAGAAACCCCCAACATAAGCCAACCAAAAAATCCCCAAACGGCCGGCGGACACAGAGCAGACGGAACCCCAAGATCAGGATCCAGCGGTGACCGGAGCAAATCCTCAAAACCATAGTCCGGCAGAAACTCGGAGGAATCCGAGCATGCAGAGCAACGGCGGATCTCGGCGACCGGATCTGCAAACATGTAATTGGGGAGACCACGACGGCGAGGGAAAGCCACACCCTGTACAAAAACAAGAAGGACGACAAAAGAAGAAAGCAGCGACGGATAGCTTAACTAGAAACCCTGTACAGAAACCCGGGGTGGAGGGGGCGACAAGACCCTGTACAGAAACCCGGAGGCGGAGGAGGCGGCGAGCAGAAATTAGTAGAGGTGAAGAAGCGGTGGAGGGGCAGCGGGTTGGTGGAAAGGAGAGGCAGCGGGGAGGTGAACAAGGGAAGGATAACTGGTGGAGAGGAGAACAAGCGGTGAAGCCCTCACAAAGGAGGGAGAAACCCTCACAATAAGGGATTGGGAGTTTCCCTCATGAAGAGGGTAACTCATTCTCAGTTGTCTTTGAAACCTCTTAAAAACAATAGTAATGCTAAAATGGGATTTGAACTTGGTAGCACACGGTATAACCAAGATGCATAATGAATGCACATAGTAAAAAATATGGTTTAACACCACTTATTCATAACCAAATTTGCATTCTCTATGTGTTATATTTTGTGTTGTATGTGCATGTAATTTATTAGCAATATAAGAAAAAGTAGTACATAATGATCGCCCAACTATGGTATTTTCAAACCTTATTTTTTCTACTGGTACCCTTTATGTGGTTATCACTAATATGTTGTTCTAGATTTGGCAATACCGTTGCTTGGAGGATGGTTAGGTGAATGTTGTCACCCGTGGTCAGGAGCGCTTTCATGTAATACGGGGTGTAGCTTTTCTTACAGCATGAATTTACATATTAAATATTTTTTTATAGTAAGATATATGGGGCGTATGTATTCTTACAACATGAATAAACATTTTTTTTACGTTTTACAATAAGATATATGGGGTGTAGTTTTTCTTACATCATGAATACATATAGTAATTTTTTTTACAGTAAGATATATGGGGCATATGTATTTTTACATTAGGAATGCACATATATCTTATGTTTTTACAGTAAGATATACGAGGTGTAGTTTTTCTTACATCATGAATGCACATAGTAAACTTTTTTTTAAACAGTAAGATATACGGGGTGTATGTATTCTTACAACAGAAATGCACGTTATCTTACATTTTTACGGTAAGATATATGGCGTGTAGTTTTTTTTACAACACGAATGCATACAGTAAACTTTTTTTTACAGTAACATATACGGGCGTATGTATTCTTACAACATGAATACACATATATATTACGTTTTTACAGTAAGATATATAGGGTGTATGTTTTGTTACACTATGGTGACAACTGCCAAAGAAGTCATTTATCCAAGTGTCGCTCGATTCCCACTTCCCAATCCAAAATCTCCCCTACAACATCTTCAAGACACGCATCAAATCTTCAAGACGAGAACTATGAGTAGAGAATCCAAACATATATAATATAGCTTCCATACATGCCTTATTACGTTATACGATGATATATGATTGTTGTCCTATTATTATAATTAACTCATTATACATGTTTCTCTTACATGTTTTTATTTTATGTCATTATGTTGATAATTATATATCGATACGTATCTTATATGATACAATAATCTTATCTTAAACCATGATAAATATAAAATGCATACATAAACTTTATTATTGTTAAATTTAATAAATAAATCAAATTATTCAGCTTAAACTCGTGCTTTAGCACGAGAAACGTACACTAGGGTATGGATTCATTCAGGCATACCGTAACTTATCCACCCGTAAAACATCTAGCAATATTTACATCATGTTTTAAGGGCGTAGAAATTCATTCAGTGATATACCCTAATTTGTATTAAAACACTATTTTTTGACAACTTTACAAGATGTTTTACAAGTGAAGAACTTCATACAGTTGTATCATAATTCGTGTTAAAATACTAATTTATTTCTAGCAATATTTATAACATGTTTTACGGACGTAGAAATTCATTTAGTCATACCATAATTTGTGCCTATTTAAAGTTTTAACTTGTGCCTTCAAATGGTAAGATGATAAATAGTTTCACTTATGTTTCATTAACTATACAAAACTTTTGTTAAACACTTAGTTTTCATTAAATTTTACATCATGTTTTGATAGATGTAGACACGTATATCAACGTGTCATAATTAGTATAAAACTACATTTTTTACAAATATTTACAACATATTTTTAAAATATGCATATAAATTTATATGTAACTTTATCGCTATTAAACATTAAAATTTGAGTTTTAACACGTGCTTTAGGCATGGGCACGTGTTAACATCCAAATTTATTTCTAGCAATATTTACAACATGTTTTATAGTCAAAGAAATTCAGTAATTTGTGTTAAAACACAATTTTTAAGCAACTTTACAAGATGTTTTACGAGTTTAGAAATTCATAGAATTGTATCATAATTCGTGTTAAATAGAAATTTATTTCTAGAAATATTTACAACATGTTTTACGGGCATAGAAATTCATTCAGTCATATCGTAATTTGAGTTAAAACAATATTTTTAGGCAACTTTACAATATATTTTACAAGTGTAGAAATTCATACAATCGTATCTTAGTTTGTGTTAGAATACTACTTTATTTTTAACAATATTTACAACATGTTTTACGGGCATACAAATTTGTTCATTTATACCGTAATTTATGCTAAAATACTATTTTTAAGCAATTTTACAAGATGTTTTATGGGTGAAGAGATATTTACAATCGTATCATTATTTGTGTTAAAATACTAATTCATTTCTATCAATATTTACAACATGTTTTACAAGCATAGAAATTCATTGAGTTGTACCGTAATTACAACATGTTTTACGGGCGTAGAAATTCATTGAGTCATACAGTAGATTGTGATAAACACTATTTTTCAGCAACTTTACAAGATATTTTACAGGAGGATAAATTCATACATTCGTATAATAATTTGTGTTAAAATACTAATTTCTTTCTAGCAATATTACAACATGTTTTACAAGCGTAGTAATTCATTCAGTCATACCGTAATTTGTGTTAAAACACAATTTTTAAGCAACTTTACAAGATGTTTTACGGGTTTAGAAATCCATACGGTTGTATCATAATTCGTGTTAAAATACCAATTTATTTCTAGCAATATTTACAACATGTTTTATGGGCATAAGAATTCATTTAGTCATACCGTAAATTTGTGTTAAAACACTATTTTTAAGCAATTTTACAATATGTTTCACATGTGGAGAAATTCATACAGTTGTATCATAATTCGTGATAAAATACTAATTTATTTCTAGCAATATTTACAGCATATTTTACGGGCGTAGAAATTCATCCAGTCATACTGTAATTTGTAATAAAAAACCCTATTTCATAGCAACTTTACAAGATATTTTACGGATGGAGAAATCCATACAAACGTGTCATAATTCGTGTAAAATTACTCATTTATAGCAACTTTACAACCTGTTTTACGATGTGAAAATTATATACGGATTAAAATACTTATTTTTCATTACATTTTATACTATGTTTTAATAGATGTAAACACGTATATTGACGTGTCATAATTTGTATAAAACTACATTTATTACATATATTTACAATATATTTAAAAGTGTGTATATATGTATATAAAATTTATACTCCGTATGTGACTTTGTTGTTATTGAAAAATAAAATATAAAAATATTATTCAGTCCTAACCCGTGCCTTAGACACGGGCACACACTAGTTTCCATAAAATCTGTTGGATTTATGTTAGTTAATATTTTTAACAAAAAATTAGTCCGCAGAGGCAACTAAATTTAAGTAAACCATGTACGAATTTAGTTTCCATAAAATCTGTTGGATTTATGTTAGTTAATATTTTTAACAAAAAATTAGTCCGCAGAGGCAACTAAATTTAAGTAAACCATGTACGAATTTATATGTGTTGTGGGTACCAAATTGAAAATCTCACTGTATTTTTTAAACGGATTTGCATAAATACACCATTTGGGAAAGTCACTTGCATTTATAAAAGCTTGTATTTTTTTTGCATATATATATCATTTGGTGTATTTTTACAAAATAATAAATCTTATCTTTTAATTCCAAAAGTAAATTAAATCAATGAAATTGGAGGAAAAAAAAAGGAAACAAAAAATCCAAAAGTACACAAATATCATTAATTAATATTTTCCTCCAAAACCCCAAAATTTCCCTCCTTTTTCCTATAGCCATCCCGCCCATCTCCTTCCCTTTCTCCCGCCCTCTTCTCTCCCTTTCTCCCGGCCATTCTGCAGTCCTCCATCTCGCCGGTCGGCTGATGAGCACTTGGAACTGAAAGATCCAAACCCATTATCCCTCCCTCTCCCTCCCATTCTACAAGCCCATTCTCCCGCCATTACAAAATCCAAACCTCCTCTTCCCATGTGACAGTTGAACCTGAAGAACGGTTTAACAGAAAGAAGAATTGCGATGGATGATGGATGAAGAATGGAGATGAACTGTTTAACAACACTGTTGAACCTCAGCAGATGAATTGGTTGTTATCTGAAGTAGACTTTGTAAGATGAACCCGAAGAACTGTTGAACCCATAGAACTTATAAACTCAGCAGATGAACTGGTAGTAATCTGAAATAGATAAATTGATTCACAAACAGTTTTTCAGGTTAAATTTGAGCCAAAATAATGTAAAACCAAAGATTCACAAGCGACCAAATGTACTACGTCATACTTTTTTTATTCCTGCTATTATCGAAAACTCATGTCGGCCTTAGTAAAACATATGTCATACTTAAGAATAATAATGTTAGAAATACAATTAAAAATTACACATATTTCTGTACTGATAGGGATAGTGATCTCAACACCCAGAAATCAACAGTAAACTTTAGTATGTAATGTCACATTAAACCATATTACATTGTTGAACCGTTAAATTTCATATAATATTCATTTATTAAAAGTGAATATTATATACTTGGGTGATGCTAAATATATTATCTAATGGATGCTTTGTTAATTGGGCCGTGGATGCCAAACAAAGCCCAAAAAAAACATCTGTTAAGACTAATGTAGCCCACGTTGGCAAATATTCACATTTGTATTAAACAAATCAAAAATTAAAGAGGGACATAGTTCTCCCTTAGCAATCTGCTCAACCAAGCTAATTCTGCACAAACACGTCTCAAGGATCTATATTCTGCCTCGACAGATGACAGAGAAACGCTTTGTTGTTTCTTAGATTTCCATGAGATTAGACTCCCACCTAAGAAGATCACAAAACCACTGACTGATTTACGAGTATAAGGACAAGTAGCCCAATCTGTATCACAAAAAGCCTTTAAGTGAAGGTCGGTACTATGATTAAGAAGCAAAGCTAGATTATGAGTGCCTCTGACATAAGAGAGAACATGCAAAGCTGCATTAAAGTGTGGCTGGCGAGGAGCGTTGTTGAACTGGCTAAGAAATTGCACTGCAAAGGCCAAGTCAGGTCGAGTATTAACCAAGAAATTCAGCTTGCCTATTAACTTCCTGTATATCAAAGGGTCAGTCAAAATCTCTCCTGAATCTTGTAGCAATTTCAGTTTAGTGTCTAAAGGACTCACTGGGTTGTGTGAGCTTTTACAAGGGAAATCTTGCAACAACTCTGCTATAAACTTCTGTTGACTCATTAACAAACCACAGTCCGTAGGAATGAACTCAATTCCGAGAAAAAAATGCAGAGCACCAAGATCTTTGATTTTGAATTCACCATCCAAAAAGGACTTTAGGTTGTCCATCTCAGACAAATCATCACCTGTCAATAGGATGTCATCCACATACACTACAACAAAAATACAACCTGAATCCGTCCTTTTGGAAAATAAAGAGTAGTCATTCATAGATTGGACATACCCTCGAGTTTTCAAAGAAGAGGAAAGTTTAGCATACCACTGTCTCGAAGCTTGCTTCAGACCATACAAAGATTTCTTAAGCAAACAAGCTTTATCTGAACCACCCACAGTCATGCCCTGTGGTACCTTCATGTACACTGTTTCATCCAAATCCCCATGCAAGAAGGCATTGTTAACATCAAGTTGACAAATCCTCCAACCCTTCTTCAAGGCAACTGAGATCAAAGTCCTAATAGTGGTCATCTTAATCACTGGAGAAAAGGTTTATGTGTAATCTATTCCTTCTTGTTGTGTGAAGCCTCTCACAACGAGTCTTGCCTTATATCTATCAATAGTTCCGTCTGCCTTTCTCTTCACTTTGTATACCCATTTACAACCTATAGCTTTCTTCCCCTTAGGTAGCTCAACTACTTCCCAAGTATTATTCATATCCAGAGCTTCAAACTCAGCAGACATAGCTTGTTGCCAAACATCATACTTGCTGGCCTCTTCATAGGATAAGGGTTCCTTTTCTGGTTGAACGGAGGGGGGAATGGTATGGCTTGGAAAGTTGAGTGTGGAGGTGAGAGTATGTCCACATAAGAATTTATCAGCAACAACATGACTGTAAACATAGTCAGCGAGATGAGCAGGTGAGGTATGTATTCTTATAGACCTTCTCAGCTCGGGTGGTGGTTGTGTTATGGGGGGTGAAGATTGAACAACCTGATCATCAGTGGGTAGTGGAACAGTAGGGTATTGTGAAGAGGTAGTGTTTTTGGGTATGGTGAGGTGGTGATAAGGAAAAATTTCCTCATGGAAAACCACATCCCTGGAGACAAGTACATGATGTGATTCCAAGTCATAAACTTTGTAGGCTTTTTTTCCCAAGGGGTAGCCTAAGAAAATACAGGGTACAGCCCTTGCCTGGAACTTGTCTCTGCCTGGCTTTATGGTGGATGCAAAGCATAAATATCCAAAACTTCTAATGTGAGCATAGGATGGCTTCTTATGATAAAGAACTTCATACGATGTTCTGTTGTTCAGTACCTTTGTAGGCAATCTGTTGATGATGTAGGCAGCAGTTAAAACACTTTCTCCCCAAAATTTTAGAGGGAGCTTGGATTGAAACATAATAGCACGTGCAATTTCCAATATGTGCCTATGTTTCCTTTCCATGACTCCATTCTGTTGAGGAGTATGAACACAAGAGGTTTGGTGCTGAATTCCCTTACCCCTCAGAAATGTCGCTGCCTCTATACTGGTTCCCAACTCAAAAGCATTATCAAACCTGATGATCTGCACTTTCCTGTCAAACTGCCTTTTAACCATTGCTATAAAACTTTTCAACAAATCAAAAGCATTGCTCTTAGCAGCTATTAAATGCACCCAAGTGGATCTAGTAAAATCATCAACAATGGTAATGAAATACTTATATCCATTATAAGTAAAAGTCTTGTAAGGACCCCAAAGGTCTACATGTATTAACTGAAAAGGCAAAGTTGTACTAATATTACTAGATGGAAAAGAGAATCTAGTTTGTCTAGATCTAGCACAAACGTCACAAGCTGCTATTTGTGTTCTAGGTGCTGCAAAATTCAAGTGTTGCAATTTATAAGCTGGTAGATGTCCCAAGCGAACATGCCATAACTCTGCTTCTTTTTCGCAAAAATTAGCTGTAACCACTGCTTTTATGTCCTTCTTAGGCTCCATAACATAGAGATCCTTGAAAGCTCTACCAATCTCCAAATTCGTCCTCATAAACGGACCCTGCAATAGACATCGTTCAGCTGTAAATAAAACCATGCATCTCATATCCCTGACAAGTTTTCCTACTGACAAGAGATTGTAATTGAAAAAGGGTACAAATAACACATCACTGAGAATCAGTCCAGGCAAAACTTTCACCGTACCAGTCATCTCAACAGTGCTATTTTGCCCATTAGGCAAAGTTATAATGAAGGGTTTAATCAATTTCTGTTTGTTCTCCAAGATGCCTTCATCACAACACATGTGACTACTAGCTCCTGTATCAACAATCCATGTAATTTTATTAAAAACATCGACAAAGCTAGTGTAACACCCCCAAATCTGAACCCACTTGGAAAGGTATTACCGCCAGTGACCCCGGTATTCCTCACCAAAGTCACCCCAGGCTTTACCGTTTAAATACAAATTAAGAGATACAAATAATACAAAAGCACAATATTATTCATATAAAACATGAGTCCCAAAATTACATCCCAATCCCGATAGGACAAACACAGAGTTTAAACAAATTACAGCGGAAGTCTTATAAAATATATTACAAACCAAAGTCTTGACCACACTGGTCATTGTCCAAAGATCTCAACCTGATTAAAAGAAATTATTTAAAAACATCAAAAACCACCGTCGCTTTCATAGTCCTTCTAGTCTCCTCAACTACACTTTATCTGATGTGCCGAAACGAATGGATGACACCAGCCAACCATGCAGAGAACAATTACGGTTGGTTAGTCTACTAAATAGACTATGCAAGGGTATAAAGCAGAAGGTTTGAAGTAGTTGTATTAGGTTAGACTCATCGTTTCTCGAATAATAACCGATGACGATAATCAACCTTCATACTTATACTGAATATAACAAAAGGTATGCACAAGAGAAGATTATGGAAGACCGAGTCTTCATAGAAATCAGCCCGAAAGAAGACTCCAACGGAAATGAGTCTTAAGGAAATATGACAAGATCTGGAACATTTTAAGAATCACATAACAGCAATTGAAAAACTGACTAGATGTTTCGGTTTACGACCAACCTCACCGCATAACGCGAATCCAGATTGGAAAGAGAACGTACTCTGAGCAAAGTCAGGGCGAGTGTTCCTAGCTGCACTATTGCCTAGCTGCACTACTCGCCAAAGGTATATTAATCATGTGCACTCGGGCACTTTATCTTATTTAATTCCAAAACGAGCATTACGTTATAAGCTTTTAAATCTCCTCACAAGAGGTATCGGATCTCCTCACAAGAGATATCAGATCTCCTCACAAGAGATATAGAAGGGATGAACCCTGAAAGATTTTGGCACTAGCGAGGTGCGCCAACCCTGAGTAAGGGTATGGTCATGACCATAGAGAAAGTACTGGGGAAAATCCACCAAGTACCAGTTATAAAGAAACAGCTAAACCCCCACAAGGTACATACCGTTCCTAACTACTAGTGCTAACTAAACAGTTTGAGCACAACAATAGTTCAGGATAAATCCACATAAATGCCCTCAAGGCGATCATAAATATATATTCATAATAGCGTTGTTCTAACATATATACAACCTATTATAATATCATATTTTAGTTTCCAAAACAGTTTAAAAACCATTTCCAGACAAACACAATAATCATTCCAAATTAATTACTCAATTAAATAACTGATAATTAATGTGAATATGGAACGATGAGCAAGAGCGAACCTCCACTTGCCTTAGTCCGCAGAGTTTGAACGAAGCTTAACGACGAGTTTCCGGGCTCGACACAGGGACAGATCTGGCAACACAGATTTCTTCGAATCGACCCATAACGAAACCCTAAGTTATATTCGACAAATACGAGTACGAACCTAAAGAATAATGAAATAAATTGAAGGGAACGAAGTCCGATCGAAGGCTACAAAAACCAAAGCCAACACATGGCAAGAGCTGAAGGGCGGCGGTCGTCGCCTGCCTTACGGCGGGCGCCGCCAGCATCAGGGCGATCGCTTCTTGTTCGTGGCGGCGGTCGCCGCCGGCCTTACGGCGGGCGCCTCTACGAACATCGGAAAATTTACAAGAACAAAAATCTTACCGACGACGATCGATTTGGTTCGCATTTGCCTTGCTTTGGATTCTAAGCTTCTAAGGGCTCCCAAAGCTTCACTTGGCAACTGGAGACAACACCAAAATGAGCTCCGGCGATCGGCTTCAAAACTCCGGCGAGAAGCTCCAAATTTTCGGTGAGAAGAATTGAGGGATTTGAGGCTTTGATTTGTGCCTCAATCTGATCCCTCTTCCTCCCATTAAATAGGCCAGCTTCAAAGGAGATAAGATCGGCCAACAAAACCACGTGGAGGGCCAAGATCGGGGCATCGTCTGATCGCCGACAGCTGGCGAGGCTACGCCTGCACAGGGGCGGCGGTCGCCGCCGATGACCCTTGGTCGCCGCCATGGTCGCCGCTGTTGAAATGCTGAAGCGACGGTCACCACTTTTGGGCAGAGATCGCCATTTTCCTAGGCCACCTGGCGATGCGAAGGTTCGACGAAGGTGACGATGAGTTGACCGGCGGCGGTCGCCGCCACTAGGCAGCGGTGGCCGCCAAGTCAACTCTTATCCGATTTGGCTTTGGATAAGCTTGACTTAGCCCGGGATAAAATAATCGTACACGAACGAGTATTAAGTTCCAAAGTACATCGACTGTATATTATTTCACTAAGAAAAATATTACAGAGGTTGAGAACATTACAGAATGTCTTTCTGTCTCCGAAATTAATCCGACGTACAAAACGGGTGTTCGGGAATAACCCCAAAACTCCAAAATATCCTTACAGAAATACGGGGTATCACATCACCTCTCCCTTAAAAGAAGTTTCGACCCCGAAACTTAGGTCGGAAATAACTCGGGAAAACGCCTGAGCATCTCTGCTTCGGTTTCCCATGTTTCCCAAGTAACTTCTTCTGTCCCTGCCTTGGACCACAGAATTCGTACCAACGGTACGATCTTGTTGTGCAGTTGCTTCTCACGGCGCTCCAGAATGCACACTGGCATCTCCTCATAGGTACCATTTGCCTGAATCTCGATGTCATCATAGCTCAACACATGAGACTCATCTGGCACATATTTCCTTAGCAAGGATACGTGGAACACATTATGCACTGGGTGTGCCGATGGCGGCAATGCCAAGTGGTATGCTAGAGATCCTACTCTATCCAGAATCTCGAATGGTCCCACATAGTGAGGGTTAAGCTTCCCATGCTTACCAAATCTGAAAACTCCCTTGGATGGTGATACTTTGACAAGGACCTTATCACCAACCTCGAACTTGACAGTTCTACGCTTCCGATCCGCGTAAGACTTCTGTCGATTCTGGGCGGTCAACATCCTCTGTCTAATCAAAGCAATGTCCGAAGCTGTCCTTTCGACCAACTCTGGTCCAAGCAGAATCTTGTCGGTATTCTCATCCCAACAAATCGGAGATCTGTATCTATGATCATATAAAGCTTCAAACGGAGCCATCGGGTACGGTGCCTCCGAGATCGGCGCGGTACCCTACTCGAGATCAATTGTAAACTCCACATCACGATACGGGGTAACCAGTAACATTAAGAACCAAAGTCGATCACCGCCCCATGACGCGTCCGCCAATCCATACCGAGAATAATTATCGTATGGAACCATGATTATTTAGGTCAAATCGCTTTGAATTTCTTACCCTTGATGGTAATCGATAATTCCGACAGGCGATTTGTTCTAACCAAATATTTATTATTAAGAATATTTACAACAAAAGGTTCACAAACCTTGTTGCAAACAGAACTTAACTTACAACTATCCAAAATAAAAGACTGGGTAGCACCCACATCAACAACACACCAACAAAAGTAGAATGCAGATATAAAGTACTCTAAGCATTTGGAGCATAGGGTCCATCCGCCTCACGCATCTCGTAAAGGCGTTGACTCTGACCTCCGGAAGCCACTGGGGCTTTCCCCTTATTCTGCGCAATCGTCTACATTGAAGGGCTAGGAGCTTCCACCGGACTGAACTTGGATCGGTTGTTCTGATTAACAGACCCTTGCCGTGACTCAGCTCCTTTCCCATTCCTACGCTGACAGAATGCCTGCATATGACCCTCATTTCCGCAGCCAAAGCATGTCTTTTTGTCCTTCAGACATTCATTGCTCTTGTGCCCGTGCGTACCGCAGTTGTAGCACTGGATCAGATTATTGCCCTGACCCAAATGTTGCATAGACCCATCATGATTCTTATCCGTTTTTGCTCGGCCAGATTTGGAAAAATCAGATGGTGGCGCGGGACGTTTAAACCCACTTGCCTGAGGCTGGTTCTGCACTTGCCTCTGGCTGTTACGCTTCTTGGTCGACTCCTCCAGAGTCACCTCCAGCTTGTAGGATGCATCCACATACTGCTCCAGAGTAGAGCATGTGTGGTGCACTGATGTGGCTAAAACATACCCGCAAGTGTACGGGATCAGTTGTAGTAGTCAAGTGTCGATCCCACAGAGACCAATGTAATATTAATTGAAACGCTATCAGTGAACTAGGCCAGGAAAGATATGAGATTGGGTAAAACTATAACTAAGCTAACAAATAATAATAAAGAAAACAGATAAACAATGGGATAAATGTGTCTAAGGTTAAGGATCCCCACAATGGTGTTTCGGTAGATTCTAAACAATATCTAATTAGATTTCAATATGAATGTCATTTGAAGGTCCCACTATCTAATGTCAACACTACCTCTTTTCAGACGAATAGTGCATGTACCTAAACTCGATTAGCAGTCACTTTCGCACAAAACTAATCTCATTAAGATCCATTAAGTTATGTATAGATCAATGAACAAGTGGAAACAACATTCGCTTTCGCGCTCAGCCGAATCTACTCATCCAAGAATCTATTCGATAGTCAGGTGCCACAAGAGGATTAAGTCACTTTCGCACAAATAATCCTCAAGTTCTATCCTAGGGATCTACTTAGCATCAATCTCCTATTATCATTTTCTCCTTTCGGTCTCAAATTCCAATAGAAATCCCAATTACAAATCAATTAGGTCATTAAGCATCCTAGGATAGAATCAAATCACATTCGCATATTCATTCAATCAAATACCGCAATCAAACCTACCTAATTCACCATTGGGATCACCCAACCTTAGAACTAGAAATTTAGCCAAGCATGATCGAAGATATAATCAAAAGATTTAAACTAGTCATCAACATATATGAATTATTCAATAAAAACAAGAGATAAGAAACTTAATCTCAATGATACAATATAATCCAAGTTGAACAAGACTAGAACAATAATACCGTCTTCAAATCAAACAAAGCTTCAAAATTCCTTCTTGAAATTCTCCCTTGTACGTACGGCTGTCGGAACAAGCTCCCAGAACAAGACTAAAACTAAACTAAGAAAACTAAACTAAAAACTAATCTTCCAAAACTCCAAAAAAAAAAACTCTCCTACGTAACTCCCCTCAGTTGAAAAGTCAAAGATCCCCCTCCCAAAGCTACGTAACTCCTCTCAGCCAAAGCAACGCCTACTCCCTCACAATTCCTTATTGGGCCACATGATGTCACGGCCCACCAAGGTTGGCCCAAGTTACTCTCCTTAGTGTAAGATCCAAATTCGAGCAGTTCAATCTTCTCATAAGTCTCGTATTTATTCGCCTTAAAAATACCTGGAATATATAAAAGTACGAGTGTAGATTCCGAATACAAAATAATGCAAAATTAACTATAAAACATATAAAATATGCATGCAAATGACCTAATCTAATATGCAACTAGACTCCTAAAATATGCATAAAATGAATGTTATCAAATCCCCCAAGCTTAAACCTTGTTTGTCCCAAGCAAGTACATAACTAATGAGTCCGCAAAATATACAATGGTTGTTGCAATCCAAAAGACAAGTGAGGATGACCATGAAAGTCCAAACAAATGACAACTTCCTTCCTAGCATGCTTCTCAATCAATGACAAGATGAAATTACTTCTTCTACTCTAGACCTCACCAAGATAAATATAAAGTCACTCACACTCATGTGTTTAGGATATGTGTTTCGCTCAATTCTCTACTTTGAATGCTAACTACCATAAGCTTGCAACAATATCTAGATCTCCACTGCTAGAGACAATACAAAACACAATCATGAGACATAAATAGGGTTGTAATGGGGCCAAGGTATTTTGATAGGGCATGGATAAATTTTGGCCATATGGTGCTAAATTCGGAGAAAAGAACTTCACTAAAATAACACCAATCATATAATGATTTTACAATAAACTCAACTACAACCCAAACTAAGGATTCACCATTCTATTTTATGGGCTTCTTTTCTTCTTCTTCATTCTTTTTTTTTTTTTTTGAATGAAGAAGAAGGAAGCAAACTTTTATGAACCGAATGGTATAAAACCTTACAATCAATTTCTAATGATCACCCAACATTTTATGCAACTCCCCCAAGCTTAGTCCAATTCCACGTTAAGCAAACAAAAGTTCAATCCCCTGGATGGGAAGGATATATAAATAGGCTCGGATGCTTTTGTGGAGCTTTCAAAGAATAGGCTTTAAAGCTCAAAGGGCTTCAAGAAGAGGGAAAAAATATTAGGGTGGTCAAGGATAATATAGGCTCATGAAAAATAATGTCTCAATCAAAATGTAATGCACATTAGTCCTATATGCAGTCTCGAAGAGGTATTGAAGCAAGTTCTAGAGATAACAAGCAAAGAGAGATCACACAAGAAAAATTAGAGGACTTATGCAATTGTAGTCCAAGAAAGGCTACCAAGCTCACCCGGACATTTTGTCTAGAATATCGGTCCTAACACATCTTAATCAAAGTCCACATGCTCAAGTCATTGTCAAAGGTTTGATCAATCATATCATGCTCATAATGCAATTGCAACATTAACAACCAAGGCATATTAAGGAGATTCACAATCATGTACCGTTATAAGAACCCACAAAGGATTAAACAGGGGAACAAATCCAACATCTAAATGCAAATATGCTATGCAATGCATGAAAAAAAAAATGAAAAAGAAACACACAAAAACATGAAAAACTACACTAAAATGCAAACAGAGTCTACACATGGAATTATTCCTCCCCAAGCTTAAATTCTACATTGTCCTCAATGTAGAAACATAAGAAAAAGGAAAAGAAACTCACCAAATAAATCAGGTATTTCAGGCATCTTCACTCTATGCTCCAGGGTTGTTGAAAATCAGTACCAATGCAAAAGAAATTCAGCAGCATTTTCTCCTTCAGTAGCACTGTACATAAGACAGACAAAACAAACCCCAAACACAAGACTACACAGGCAGATAAATAGAATTACATGCTCAAATAAATTATACACTTGATCATGAAGGAGCAAGAATCAGTCTAGACACCCAATCATCACAACATCAGCAAGCTAACAATACTTATTCATTCAAGCATCATATTGCAGCAAAATCAGGAGGTTCACAAGCACCACAACTTTCAAATAAGTTCCCATCAAAGATATAAAGTAATGAACTCATGAATTCTGCTGTGTAAGACAAGTAATCAAATGTAATTTCATACACATTCAGTAGAGAACTCATGGATGCTTGACAATATTTTCTATGCAAAGGAACCTATAAAATCAAATTTTCATTCAACCCAATTTCCACTAAGTGTTCACCAATTCAGCAATTTAATAAGTGTTCACCAATTCAGCAATTTAACCTCCAATACAGGCGTGAGGGAAGGTGAGGTCGGACCTCGCTGGTGGCTCGCCGGTGGTATGGGCTCATGAAGAGGAAGAGAAGTGGTATGGTGGCACGCGAGCAGGCGGAGGTGTGGTGGGCTTGATGGTGGCTCGCGGCGGCTCGGGTCTGGGCATGGTGCGAGGTGGGTTCGGATCTGGGTGTGGTGTAGGGCTCGTAGCGGGGGTCGAAGGGAGAAGAGATGGCGGTGGCGGCTCGGTTGGTGGTGAGCAGCGGCGACGCAGGCGAGGCGGAAAACAGGGGCGATGGGGCTGAGTGGCGGCGAGGATGTGCGAAGAGAGGTGAGGAGACGGTCGATGGAGGTTTGGGTGGTGGGTTCGCCGGTGAGGGTGAGAGATGAGGGAGAGATCGGTGAGGAGGGTGTGTGGAGGCGGGAGGAATGGGAAAGAAATGGGGGAATGGAGGGTAAAGAAACTCGGTCGAGTTTCAGGAAAAAAAAAATTATCAGATGTCGACCGAAACTCGGTCCAGAACTCGATCGAGTTCTGGGCCGAGTTTCTCTCTGTAAAATCAACTCGACCGAGGATGAATATTTTTTTTTTCAAACAGGTACGACAACTCGGCCCAGAACTCGGTCGAGTTCTGGGTCGAGTTCCTCCCTGTAAATTCAAGCTCGGACGAGCTTAAATATATATTTTTATTTTTATTTTTATTTTTATCATGAAAGTAGGAAAAGAAAATTTACCTGATGGGTTGCCTCCCATCCAGCGCTTAGTTTAGGGTCATAGCTTGACCTTCACCAATGTCATGTATTCGGATCAGGCGGGTCGGTGATACCCAACTTGATCGGATCAGGCTCTATATATGGTCTGAGTCGAATTTTCCAAACCTTGAAGTACCCCGAGTTCTTATGCCATAATTCCACTGAATCATTTTGTAGAACTCGGTTCAGGTAATATGGACCGGACCATCTTGTGCTCCTACTTCCCGGAAACATGCTCGATTTGTGATGATAGAGAATCACATGATTCCCTTCCTTGAACTCAGTCAGAGCATGACCAACAGAGCGTATTTTTCTCTTCTTTCGTCTACTCCGAACCTCTAATTCAGAATTAACAATCTCTTCTTGCACCATACAACATGTAAGGGTGCTAGAGGTCAGGGTAGAGCTTTCTAACACGTTGAGCTCATCAAGCATCGGGTCCTCCTTGGTCCTTTGAATAATTTCCTTCCTATCAAACTGTGGCTCAGTCCACTAATTCTTAACCCCAATCATAATAGAAGTGCATTGCTCAAAATAATGCACTTCAGGTGACTCTGTAAGCAAACTTGAGATAGCCAACTCAACAATATGATCCTTCAATTTTTGATTTTCTGTGGCTAAATCATCTACTTGTGTCTTCAGAGAGTTCACCAGACCTGAAAGTGAATTAAATTGGGTTAATAAGGGATTAAGAATGTCCATGATAGATGGAAAAAGAGCAAGAATTTTCTCAACTTCCCTATCATGTCTCATAATAAAGTCATCAAGCTTGTTGTCCTGTATAAACGGAAGACTCTTAACCTGGAGCGGTGTGTGTGGCATTGTCACCCAACTCTGATTTGAGGGTTGTGAGTTCCACGCGATTATTTCCCCCAGAGTAGCGCGACAGCTAGTTTTGTCATGATCTTCAGCTCCACAAGACTCACAGAAGAGGTTAGAAGTCATTGGGTTTTGGCCATAACCCAAATTATAATTTTCAAAATCATACCTCTGAGTACTTGTATAAGGCTCGGATGAAGAAAATTGATAGGAATTTACCTCATACATACCTGAATCCATTTATTCGACTTTCTCTGAAATAGCCTGAAACTAAGAAAAAGAAGGAAAAAAAATCAAAGAAAAAATAGAGACCTAGAAACACCAATAGAGATAACAACTAATATTAACAAATTGGTCCCCGGCAACGGCGCCAAAAACTTGATGTGGCTAAAACATACCCGCAAGTGTACGGGATCAGTTGTAGTAGTCAAGTGTCGATCCCACAGAGACCAATGTAATATTAATTGAAACGCTATCAGTGAACTAGGCCAGGAAAGATATGAGATTGGGTAAAACTATAACTAAGCTAACAAATAATAATAAAGAAAACAGATAAACAATGGGATAAATGTGTCTAAGGTTAAGGATCCCCACAATGGTGTTTCGGTAGATTCTAAACAATATCTAATTAGATTTCAATATGAATGTCATTTGAAGGTCCCACTATCTAATGTCAACACTACCTCTTTTCAGACGAATAGTGCATGTACCTAAACTCGATTAGCAGTCACTTTCGCACAAAACTAATCTCATTAAGATCCATTAAGTTATGTATAGATCAATGAACAAGTGGAAACAACATTCGCTTTCGCGCTCAGCCGAATCTACTCATCCAAGAATCTATTCGATAGTCAGGTACCACAAGAGGATTAAGTCACTTTCGCACAAATAATCCTCAAGTTCTATCCTAGGGATCTACTTAGCATCAATCTCCTATTATCATTTTCTCCTTTCGGTCTCAAATTCCAATAGAAATCCCAATTACAAATCAATTAGGTCATTAAGCATCCTAGGATAGAATCAAATCACATTCGCATATTCATTCAATCAAATACCGCAATCAAACCTACATAATTCACCATTGGGATCACCCAACCTTAGAACTAGAAATTTAGCCAAGCATGATCGAAGATATAATCAAAAGATTTAAACTAGCCATCAACATATATGAATTATTCAATAAAAACAAGAGATAAGAAACTTAATCTCAATGATAAAATATAATCCAAGTTGAACAAGACTAGAACAATAATACCGTCTTCAAATCAAACAAAGCTTCAAAATTCCTTCTTGAAATTCTCCCTTGTACGTACGGCTGTCGGAACAAGCTCCCAGAACAAGACTAAAACTAAACTAAGAAAACTAAACTAAAAACTAATCTTCCAAAACTCCAAAAAAAAAAACTCTCCTACGTAACTCCCCTCAGTTGAAAAGTCAAAGATCCCCCTCCCAAAGCTACGTAACTCCTCTCAGCCAAAGCAACGCCTACTCCCTCACAATTCCTTATTGGGCCACATGATGTCACGGCCCACCAAGGCTGGCCCAAGTTACTCTCCTTAGTGTAAGATCCAAATTCGAGCAGTTCAATCTTCTCATAAGTCTCGTATTTATTCGCCTTCAAAATACCTGAAATATATAAAAGTACGAGTGTAGATTCCGAATACAAAATAATGCAAAATTAACTATAAAACATATATAATATGCATGCAAATGACCTAATCTAATATGCAACTAGACTCCTAAAATATGCATAAAATGAATGTTATCATGCACCATCATCGGCTTGATGTCTGGACTCATCCACTCGTGGAAATACCAGATCTTATGTGCCTCACTAGATATCTCAGGTCCATCGTACTGCATTAGATGGTTGAATTTGGTTGCAAGCTCGGTCACCTTCAATCCATCCGTCTTTGGATATAGGAACTCCTTGTGTTTCTCCTCCCTCATAGCTCGAGAGAACAAACGTTCAGTCATCTTTGTCTTGAACATAGACCAGTTCAAAACAGGGCTATCAGCTAAGTCGGTACTCTCCCACCATTCACTAGCTTCTTCCTTTAACTGAAGGGAGGCTATATGCACTTTCTCAGCTTCAGTGCATTCAACATTGCGGAATAACCGCTCCATGTGGGAAAACCAATGAGCCACCTTGAATGGCTCTCCCTTTCCATCAAAGCTGTCAGGCCTCATAGAGTTAACGGCTATCAGTGCTCGGCCATAATCCCCTATATTCCTGATTACGCCTTCCTGTAGTACATGGTTCTCTTGTTCCTCAAACCTAGGAACTTCTGGAGGGACTGGCACACCTTGTGCCTGAGGCACATTCGGGCATAGCGCGTCGGCGATCGCTTGCATGACAATTCCTCGAATTTCTGCAACGGCCGCTTCATCAAATATCCTTGGAGCGTCGTCCCGAGCTGGGTCATTGCCTCCAGGATTATTATTGAAAACAGACTCACGTTCTCCTATTGGGTCTGCAACATTCCTCATACTCAGTCTAGGGTCATTGCTCGGCCCCGCACCAGCACGGATAACGTTCCTCGTGTTCACCATCTGTTTACCGATCAAATTCCAAGGATTTTATCACATTAATATCATTCTGATATTCTTATCGTAATAAAATCTTAGAATAGATCAACTTGGTAATTTCTATTGATGAACTCAAACCGAGTAACTAGGTTTTACAACCTCAATCATAGCGAGGGAACTCGAAATTCAAGCCTTATTGGGTATGGCGAAACCACCTTGGCTTCTCCCGGGTTCCTTTGAAGAGAACATAATGCATCCATATCTTACGGGGCAACGGGGAAGGAATTCGTCTTTCTAGACATAGAAGCAAGCTTACTATATCAGACTGTATAGAAGACATGACTATGAACGGTGTTTTCAAATTCTTTTCATTTTGAAAATTCAGAGCCCTTTTAAAGCATTTTCAAAAACGGGAAAAATGATTTATAAAATCCCCAACCCATTTTAAAACCTTTGGCTCTGATACCACAACTGTAACACCCCCAAATCTGAACCCACTTGGAAAGGTATTACCGCCAGTGACCCTGGTATTCCTCACCAAAGTCACCCCAGGCGTTACCGTTTAAATACAAATTAAGAGATACAAATAATACAAAAGCACAATATTATTCATATAAAAAATGAGTCTCGGGATTACATCCCAATCCCGATAGGACAAACACAGAGTTTAAACAAATTACAGCGGAAGTCTTATAAAATATATTACAAACCAAAGTCTTGACCACACTGGTCATTGCCCAAAGATCTCAACCTGATTAAAAGAAAATATATAAAAACATCAAAAACCACCGTCGTCTTCATAGTCCTTCTAGTCTCCTCAACTACACTTTATCTGATGTGCCAAACTGAACGGGTGATACCAGCCAACCATGCAGAGAACAATTACGGTTGGTTAGTCTACTGAATAGACTATGCAAGGTTACGAAGTAGAAGGTTTGAAGTAGTTGTATTAGGTTAGACTCATCGTTTCACGAATAATAACCGATGACGATAATCAACCTTCATACTTCTACTGAATATAACAAAAGGTATGCACAAGAGAAGATTCTGGAAGACCAAGTCTTCACAGAAATCAGCCCGAAAGAAGACTCCAACGGAAATGAGTCTTAAGGAAATATGACAAGATCTGGAACATTTTAAGAATCACATAACAACGATTGAAAAAATGACTAGATGTTTCGGTTCACGACCAACCTCACCGCATAACGTGAATCCAGATTGGAAAGAGAACGTACTCTGAGCAAAGTCAGGGCGAGTGTTCCTAGCTGCACTATTGCCTAGCTGCACTACTCACCAAAGGTATATTAATCATGTGCACTCGGACACTTTATCTTATTTAATTCCAAAATGAGCATTACATTTTAAACTTTTAAATCTCCTCACAAGAGGTATCGGATCTCCTCACAAGAGATATCAGATCTCCTCACAAGAGATATAAAAGGGATGAACCCTGAAAGATTTTGGCACTAGAGAGGTGCGCCAACCCTGAGTAAGGGTATGGTCATGACCAGAGAGAAAGTACTGGGAAAAATCCACCAAGTACCAGTTTTAAAGAAACAGCTAAACCCCCACAAGGTACATAGCGTTTCTAACTACTAGTGCTAACTAAACAGTTTGAGCACAACAATAGTTTAGGATAAATCCACATAAATGCCCTCAAGGCGATCATAAATATATATATTCATAATAGCGTTGTTCTAATAGATATACAACCTATTATAATATCATATTTTACTTTCCAAAACAGTTTACAAAACCATTTCCAGACAAACACAATAATCATTCCAAATTAATTACTCAATTAAATAACTGATAATTAATGTGAATATGGAACGATGAGCAATAGCGAACAACCACTTGCCTTATTCCGCAGAGTTTGAACGGAGCTTAACGACGAGTTTCCGGGCTCGACACAGGGACAGATCTGGCAACACAGATTCCTTCGAATCGACCCATAAAGAAACCCTAAGTTAGATTCGATAAATACGAGTACGAACCTAAAGAATAACGAAAGAAATCGAAGGGAACGAAGTCCGATCGAAGGCTACAGAAACCAAAGCCAACACATGACAAGAGCTGAAGGGCGGCGGTCGCCGCCTGCCTTACGGCGGGCGCCGCCCGCATCACGGCGGTCGCTGCTTGTTCGTGGCGGCGGTCGCCGCCGGCCTTACGGCGGGCGCCGCTATGAACATCGAAAAATTTACGAGAACAAAAATCTTACCGACGACGATCGATTTGGTTCGCCTTTGCCTTGCTTTGGATTCTAAGCTTCTAAGGGCCCCCAAAGCTTCACTTGGCAACTGGAGACAATACCAAAATGAGCTCCGGCGATCGGCTTCAAAACTCCGGCGAGAAGCTCTGAATTTCCGGCGAGAAGAATTGAGGGATTTGAGGCTTTGATTTGTGCCTCAATCTGATCCCTCTTGCTCCCATTAAATAGGCCAGCTTCAAAGGAGATAAGATCGGCCAACAAAACCACGTGGAGGGCCAAGATCGGGGCATCGTCCGATCACCGGCAGCTGGCGAGGCTACGCCTGCACAAGGGTGGCGGTCGCCGCCGATGACCCTTGGTCACCGCCATGGTGGTCGCTGTTGAAATCCTGAAGCGGCGGTCGCCGCTTTTGGGCAGCGGTCGCCGCTTTTGGGCAGCGGTCGCCGTTTTCCTAGGCCACCTGAAGATTCGAAGGTTCGACAAAGGTGACGATGAGTTGACCGGCGGCGGTCGCCGCCACTAGGCAGCGGTCGCCGCCAAGTCAACTCTTATCCGATTTGGCTTTGGATAAGCTTGACTTAGCCCGGGATAAAATAATCGTTCACGAACGAGTATTAAGTTCCAAAGTACGTGGACTGTATATTATTTCACTGAGAAAAATATTACAGAGGTTAAGAACATTACAGAATGTCTTTCTGTCTCCGAAATTAATCCGACGTACAAAACGGGCATTCGGGAATAACCCCAAAACTCCAAAATATCCTTACAGAAATACAGGGTATCACATCTAGTACCTGCGAAACCTACAAAATCATCTTGCGTATCCTCTTTCTTCCTGATTGAATCAGTATCAAGCAAAGATAACAAGCGGCTAAGCTGTTCAGATGTCAATTGTGTCCCAGTTCCTGCACTTGTATCATTTACTGAGCCTGCAAACTTGTTGTCTGACCCTTGTCTTCTAGTTCTCTCTTTGTAATTCTCAGGAAATCCAATCAGAAAATAGCAACGGTCAACAATATGGTTTGTCTTCTTACAATTTGTGCACAACATCGGTTTCTTTTCTCCAGAATTCCTATAATTCTTTTGCATAGAACTTCCTAAACTTTTGTATCCAGATTGCTGAGGCCTAGAAGGTTTTGTTTCTACTGCATTCATAGAGGCTGATTCAGGGAGGATTTGCGAATTGCCTTGAAACTCCCTCTGTTTTTCTTCCTACTCTAACAACACACAAGCCTCCTCCACTGAAGGTAAAGTCTTCATCATAAGAAATGAACCTCTCATAATGGTGTAAGCATCATTCAGCCCCATTAAAAAATCCACCAAGCGTTCATCATTCTTCAACTTTACAACCTCACTCGCAGAGCCACAAGAACAGTTTGGATATCGTTTTAAACTATCTAACTCATCCCAAAGAGTCTTAATTTTTGTATAATAGACAAAAATTGACTCCGAACCTTGCATAAGAGAGTGAAGCTCCTTTCTTATGGCATAGAGTTGTGCTCCATTCAGCTGTCCAAAACGAACCCCCAGATTTTCCCAAATCTGTTGCGCCGTCTCAGTATAGATGACACTTCGTGATACGCTCTACTTTGTAGTGCGTAACTAGGGATTGTTACCGTCATTTTGGGTACCATTTGGAGTATTTTAGAGGAGATTTTAGGAGATTAGAGCTGACTGGAGATATGGCGAAATGGTGGTCTCAAGTGTGTAATTGGAGAGCTATGAAAGATGGAGGAGAGACCACAATTGAAGACCGAAGAAAGGTGATGAAGAGAAGCCATATAGAGCCACAAAGGACCAACCGCGAGCACCCGCGAGTGAGAGATGCAGCCGCGGCGGAAGAAGAGACGCGAAGCTCTGAGTGTCATAGCCGCGATCGCGGTGGAAGCTCCGCGCCCGCGGAAAAATCATAACTGGCAAAGTCGAGAGCACACAAGTATTTTCCGCGATGGCGGAATTCATACCGCGATCGCGGAAGCACGCGCTGACGAGACTTTTGTTTTTCCGAACTTTAGGAAGGATATTGTTAGTTATCCTTGGGAGTTAGGTTTAGTGAGAGTTAACCTAGTTTTCCCTAGCCACTTCTCATTATCGAATTTCTTATCATTCAGTATTTTTTTCCTTTGAACTATGAAGAACTAAGCAACCTTTGCTTAGTCCGACAATTGAAGCCTTCGTTTGATATATGGTTGTGAGATTCTATTTCTATTTCTTTTCCTTTGAATGTATTGATTCTCTTGTGCTTCATCCCATTGATTATTATTGATTTCGCTTGTTGGACGCAACTAGTTGTTATTGGTAATTGTCTATTGCTAGGGTTTGGTAATTACTGTTTGAGTTACCTAATTCATGTGTAGCAATTGCAATACTCTAAGAACTGTTTGGGACTAGTTTATTGTAGGGAGAATTAATTGCATGCAATAGTATGACTGTTTGCTACTCTTGCATGTATCTATCGAAATTCCTGTGCTCATTGCTGCTATTGAATTGACGCATGAGGTTTTCATAGTTAATTGATAGTTAGTATTATCAGGGTCTGTTTGTCCTGTTTATAACTCACGAAAAGGAATAGGAACATTCATAGGAAGGAATTAGAGATAATCTATGATCAACCAATCAAATGAATTGTGGATATTTGTCTGGCTAAGTACTTTTTCCCTAATTGATTACAACTTTTGTTTTACTTTCTTTTGTTCAATTGCAACCAATCAACCAAAACCCCCCTTGTCTTTGTTACTTTGGCATACTACTTTGCACTTAGAAAGATTACTTCCTCCGTGTGGGATTCGACCCTTGCTTGCCTATTCTACTAGTTTAGGTTGTGAAGAGCTTTGTGGGTAAAAGGAACGAAGAACAATTCGTCTTGTGAATCCAGAGCTCTGATACCATGTGGATGTTCAGCGGAAACATGAAGTTTTTATCTAGTCTTTCATGAAAGAAAGAGTTTTGTTGAGGAAGAAAAGGAGGCGGAGCTTTTTCATTAGGTTAAGCAAAAGGTTACAAAAGCCTTATAAAGGCCAGACATTACATAGCAAAAGGAAATCACATGGGACCCACGTGGTACAGTTCCAACACTGAAAAATTGACTTCAAGTCATCCACTGTCATGCCAAAGGGTATTAGGGCTTGAAAGTAATTACTTTCTCCTTTACCCAAAATCCGTGGTTGGTTTGAATGTAAATGTTTTCGCCTCCACAATAGATCTAATGTTTAGATCGAACCAAGTTGGTTTCGATGTCAGATTTAGATCGTTAAGGAGGATCTCAAGTTCAGTTCGTCTGCTAACCGTCCACAATTTTCCTCATACCAAGTCTGTTGTAGACAAAATAATGATCTGAACTTCTCTCTAAATGACTTTAAATTGGATCAGAGAACACTGATAATTCACGGATGAAATTGGAAGCGTTTAAAAGCTGACTATGTACTTCATAATAGTGTACTGGATCAACTCTACAATATACATTGTAAAAGACATCATAAAACAAAGAAAGAGGGTGAAAATATGACGGTTGTTTTAAATAAATATGTTTAATGACAAAAGAGCCACTTTACAAAGTTTGGTTGACTAAATCGGTCTCCATTAAACTCGATCAAGTTAACCTACAGAAGAAGGGAAACTTGGTTGATTAATCACAAGACCCAAATCATTTAAAATATAAAATACTTGATTAGGGCCGTTTATGGAAGATCATGTTTTCTAGGTGTAATTTGCCGCCCATGAAATATAGATATAAAAAAAAAGAGGTGTTAGCTATACTAACTTTTTTTACTAAATAAGCTCAATTAGAGTCTCGCTCACGCGAGACTCTAGACTCACGCTCTCGCATTGCGAGGGCGTGACTCTTTTAATATAAAAAAAATTTACTTAAAAAGTAACGCTTTCGCATTACGGGGCGTGACTGTTTTAATATTAAAAAAAAAATTATAAAAATAAATATTATTATTATTATTTATTATAAATTATTTTGTATTAATTTTTAAAAAAAAATTATATATTCAAGATATGAGATTTACGGTCTTTAAGACTCTGAAAACACGACAAGACAGGTTATGGACGCTCTATGATGGCGTGACTCTTCAGATTTAAGGTTTTCAAATCGATTTTATTTTCATACCCTATCATGCTTGTAGCACATATGGATTTGATGCTAATTTTCATTTCAGGGTTCCGCGATATCTTAAATCTCATACCCTAGAAACCCTAGGGTAAGTAAGGTTTCAGATTTAGGACTTTTACAACCATATTATTTTCATACTTTATCATTCTTGTAGCACATACGGAATTGATACATTCGAATAATAATGTAATGAAGTCAAAATTATACTATACTTAACTTATTATTTTCATACTCTTAATCTTGAAATCCATAGAGCGTCCATAATATGTCTTTTCTTGTTTTCGGTGTGCCAAAGACCCTAAATCTCATATCTTGAATATAGAATAATTCTTTTTAAAAAATTAAAACAAAAAAATTAATAAGTAAAAAATTTAATAATAATAAACAATTATAATATTTTTTTTAATATAACAATAGTCACGCCCACGCAATGCGTGGGCGTGACTTATTAAAAAACAATTTGTTTTTAATTTAAAGTATTTTTTTTAATAAAATATCTCGCTCCCGTATTACTTACGCGTGACTATTTTGAGTGTAAAAATCAAAAAAAATTGATCGTATCTAACACTCGTGTAAAAAAAACACCCTGTATTTTCTAAGTAAGAGTAACAAAATCAGAGTGTGGGGGAGTGTGTGATGAATTGACTAATTAACATCACAAAGTGGAAGCCATACATGATTTCTGTGATCCGTGTGCAAGTCAGAACGCTACACAAAAAAAACTCAAACAAATTAATTATTCCCATTATACTCCCTCTGACCGTTATTTATATTTCCATTTTGATCAGGCATATCTGTCGATGCGAATTTTGTATTGTTAATATCTCTAATTACATAATTCTAAAAATTATAATTTTTTGATATTATCAAAGTACTCGTTGAGATGAATCAAACAAGACCCCACATGACTATGTTTTTTCTTATATATTAAAAAAAATCTTAAAGATTTTCTTTAATGATGAACAGTGTAAAAAAGTCAAATAAAAACAAAAATAAGAAACAGAGGGAGTACATGATAGAGGGTCGTGTAACATATACCAAGTTCATCATGAAGGCGACCCCACTTAAATTTAGATGGATTAAAGGAACATAGTTTTAAAAGGAATAGCACAACAAATGACGAATGTCAATATGCAAAGGAAGACAAATTCCAACTTACAACAAGATTGACCCACAGATTTATATGAAGTATAGTATGGATATATTTCTTTCAGATATGAAATCAATATCCATTTCTAGCTAATCTTCACGGGTCATTTCAAATTAAATTATATGAAATTTTAAATAGTTTTTTTTGCGAATTACGGTGATTTGATTCCATTATACAAGTGGTTACGTAGGAAGTTCATTACAAAATATAAAAATGTATCGAACTCAGTTACACCAAAAATTAAGAACAAAAATTAAAACACGTTCTTTTTTTTAAGAATGATTTGATCCCTTTTAAAATGATACGTAGGAAACTTGATACAAAGCAACCACTCATCGAGTTCAATCACAACCCTAAGTTAAAATCAAAGTTCCACCAAAATGGTTCTTTCTTTAGAACTACGTAAGGACTTGACACCTCCAAAGGCTACGTAAGAGCTCGATATTAAATAATATGTATCGAGTACAGTCGCAAACCTCAAATCTAAAATAAAAATCAATTTAAAATTAAAACCTTTTCAAACAAACATATATAGTTAAAAGGTTGGACAACCCTTCCTTGAAGGTAGGTTCGATCTTATTCACGACGTACAAATGATAGTTGGATCGTGTCTAAGCAACCCTTCCTAGAAGGTGGGTTTGGACTCGTTCCTCTGATGTACGAAAAATAAAACAGTCTGAACTACGTAAGGCTTGATTCTCTTTAAAGAGATACGTAGGCAACCCGTTAAAATTCGGGTGCATGCCAAATCACTAAAGTCGTTCAATTCTGGTACTTGTATAACTTTTAATCAAGAGGGTAACAAGAAATGGTCGAACTCAAGTTTTATAAAATCAAATAAAATATGTTTTGCAATAATGTACATTTTTGTCCAACATACATGCTTGCCTAATTTGTGTAGGACATGTGACATCTGGCTGAACAGTTCATCTCACCAATCTAAATACAAGATGTCTTAATTGCAACTCCATCTCTCGATGCTCTGCTTCTTTGTCTATTTTACTTTACAGAGATATTAATTGCACTTCATCTCACCAATCTACTTTACAAATATCTTAATTAGAAAATGCTCCATGTTTGAGTATTTTTAGGTACATGGTGGCACTCGTACTGATAGTGATTTCAACACCCAAACATCAACAGTAAGTTGATACTGTATTTACTTGGACGCGTGACATTTTAAATTACTATTGTGACATTGCATTAATACTATTTTGCCAAATTGATAGTGTACCACTAACAAATTTGACCGTATTCAGAATGCTCCATGTTTGTACATAGTTAATAGATTTGACCGCTATTTGACAACTCCCTCTCCAGATGCTCTACTTATTTGACTATTTTACTTTACAGAGATCTTAATTATACTTCATCTCACCCATCTCCTTCGAGTGTCTCTTGTTTGACTATTTTTATTTACATGCTTCCACTCATACTCTCTCTTTGTTTCACTTCATCTAACCCATCTCTTTCGAGTCTTCATCTCTTTCATCTCCTTAGAGCAGTTCATCTGGTTGTGTTCTTTGCTTGTGGACTCACAAACTTATGTTGTATTTTAATTGAGTGCCAAATAGGTATGGGTGATGAATACTCCACCATTGGAGACAAATGAGAGATTGGCTTCATGGATGTTCCCTCAGTCACAACTTCCACTCCTACTAAGGAGGGTCCTGTCATGGTCTCTGTTCCGTTTTCATTTGTTGGAGGAAATCCTCAATCGGTTCCTGTCAACGAGGTTGCCGCGACGTCATTCACAATAGAAAACACCACTTCAGAAGATGTTTTACTTTGGGGTGTGAAGATTTATGCTTCAAATCCTAAAGATTCATTTGTTTTGTCACTGATGAAACCTCCATCTGGCCAGTCAGATGACATACCCGAGGAAGATTTTGTGGGTTCTTTTTATATGGAGGAACGAACTTTGAGGCCACATGGTAGCCTGACTATAAGGTTGTCTTGTGTGCCCAAGGAGATTGGCGTTTTCACATCTATAGTGCATATCGAAACTGAGGTTGTGAGTATTGAACGAGTTGTCTTCCTCTTGGTTGAAGATGAAGTATCCAAAGATTTGGCACCTGAGAAACCATATAACATACCACCAGAGATAAGGAAAGCGATAGAGTTTGAGGAAATCCCTGAAGTTGTCTTACAAGGCTTAACAAAGGAAAATTATGCGTCGTATTTCAATCCGTTGTTAGAGATGGAGGAACTTCTCATTATGGTAAGTATTATATTTTCTCTGTATGGGGGTTGTGGGACTGAGGGGATAGCTAGATGGCATTGTTCTCTCATAGTACCAACTTGTTGAATGATTCTCTTTTTATATTTGTTTACTGGGCTACGTGAAACCTTATAATATGAAGTCTGTTACTTTGAGACAAAAGGTTTATAAATTTGTAGCACTTAAAGTGCCAGAAGTAAGTGAAAGAAGGTCCTCAGTTGTCCATGGAGATGAGGTGAATGTTTATGGCGAATATTCTCTTGATCAGGTATGTGGAGAATGTCGGTTGTCTTAATATTTTTGTCAAAGTGTTATATGTTATTGTCGGAATGAACAATGAAATAGAAGATCATATTGGTTGTCACAATTGCATGAATTATCGTTGCCAATGTTGTTTTCTCATGTTCAACTTGCCAATGTTGTTTGAATAGGGCTGGATCCACCGTGTTGAGGCTGATGAAATATTATTGCAATTTCATGATGAATTTTACCAAAGGCACAAAGATAGCAATGTGTATGAAATCTGTTTTGTGTACAACGGGGTAAATTTCAATAGGCTCCGTCAAGCCATTCTATCCGCAGAGGCATTACACGAAAACTTCTTCTTTCCCCATGAGTATCATGGAAAGCGGAGGATTACAACAAACAATCTTGTGCCTATCTCACTTCTTCTTGACGAGGAGCAGAAAAATGTTGTTCGCTTTATTTTAGGGTGAAGAGAAGGAGATCCTTATGTGATTTATGGACCCTTGGGAATAGGAAAGACAAAAACACTAGTGGAGGTGATCCTACAACCCTATCAAACTAGACGAAATTCTTATATACTGGTATGTGCTTCTTCAAATTACGCGACATATCACATATTAGAGAAAATCCTTTGCGAGGGGATGAAACTTAGGGAGGAAGATATTTATGGGTTGAATGCCACACGTCGTCCCTTGGAAAAAAATGAACGCTACATTGTTGAGGTTTTGTACCTACAGTGAAGGTTTCTTCACTTGCCATTCTTGAGATGCACTCTATAGGTACAAGATAATAATAACAACATGCACGAGTGCATCTTACCTCTATGCTGAAGGGGTTAACCTTGGCCACTTCTCCCACATCATCTTAAAGGATGCAAGCCAAGTTTCAGAGCTAGAGACAATGATCCCTATATCAACCCTCTTACAAAACAACACAGTTATTGTTCTTTGTGGTGATCCCAAACAACTTGGGCCTGATATTAATTCAAAGCAAGCTGAGGCTTATGGTTTGGGAAGATCTTTTCCGGAGAGGTTGTTAGACTTTGAAGTTTACAGAACAGGGGATCGCAATTATGTCACAATGTTGGTGAAGAATTACCGGAGCCACCATGCAATTCTTTGTGTTCCTTCAAGACTGTTTTTATAGAGGAGCATTGATTCCATTTCGAAAAGACAGTGACACATCTTCCTTACCTTGGGCTGATATGCTTCCCAATGGGAACTTCCCTTTTATGTTCTGTGGCATCCAAGGCTTGGATGAGAGGGGAAAGGGAAGCCCTTCATGGTTTAATAGGATTGAAGCTAGCAAGGTGGTTGAGCTCGTACAAAAGCTCAAAATAAGGAATGTGTCTGAGCAAGACATCGGGATTATTACCCCTTTCCCACAAGAAGTAGTTTCTGGGTAAAGAAAAGGAAGTGATCATCCTGTCAACCGTCAAATCGATCGAGAAACACGACAAATATGATAGGACTTTTCGCATGGGATATCTGAGAAACCCGAAGAGGTTAAATTTTGCCGTGACTCGTGCTCGATCATTGCTTATTATTGAAAAGGTAATTCTAGGTAAAAAAACTTAGTTGTTTATCAAATGCATTAAAAAGTTGATAAACCAACCGTGTTGTTGGTCATTGACAGGATTGGCACTAGCACAAAATGTTATGCTATTGTGTTGCAAATAGCGCCTATGAAGGTTGTGCATTTCACGTGAAGGAACAAGTTTCCTAAATTTTGATGTGATTCTAGTAATGTAATGATAGCAGCCAATTGACAACTATCCTTTTTTTTAGAAATGTAATGGTATCCAGTGTACTGACAACTATTGTTTGTGTGTCTAGTGCTGGCATTGTTCTTGAATTTGCAAAACTTACATGAAGAGTGACATTAAAGTTTGGCAATCTGACATGTAGAATCAACAATGCTTATGAATACAATTCGAAATTTAATTCATCCTCTTACATAAAAAACCTAAGTCATGAGGTACATACTTCATAGTTAATTCATTTTTCAGCCATGCCTACATGCTCGATAACAAATGCTGAAAGCACTAATCCCTAGAATCACACCAGCACCAAACGCAGAAATAGGAATTATTACATGGTTCCTGAAGTTTTCATGGGAGTATAGTGTCTTGTTTTCAGCTTCAAGTTCTGCCACCCTTGCATTTCGTCGCCAAATTGCATGATCGAATTGCATCTCACTTGTATTGAGTTCCATAATTCTTTGTCAAAGTTCATGTATCTCAGTACGTAGGCGTGTGATTATTTCACCCAACATGTTGTAAAGTGGGCTATTCGTTAGCAACATGTCTAACTGTTCTTGCAACTTCTCCTCTATTTGAGAAAGTGTAGGAGATGTTGGTGGATGTTCATATTTTCGGGGGTCCCCACTTTGATAACTTGAGGTGTTGTTGTATGACATTGGGCTTGAGTTGAACTGTAGAAACAAAAAAACATTTCCAGCCAAATGAGAAGGAACATGGTTGGTCATGTCCGACCATGTTCAGCCAAATGAAAAATTTCAGGCCAATAGAAAAATTTCCAGCCAAAAACACAATGATACATGCTTGCTTATTGACCCAGTATGAAAACCACATAAAAAACAAAGAGGGTTTGTTGGGGTCGGAAAATCGACTACTCGTCCAATGGGCATCAACTGTCTGACGCAACCGTCGGACGCATCAGACCCGTCGGACGTGAGCCATGCGACCGTCGCCTGATTCTTGGACGCAACAGACCAGCGAGATTTTCTCCTTTACTATAACAACTCCGAGATCTCCAACGTCTATATGCATTATTTCAGCCATCAAGGAAGGAATCAACCATCTTTAAGAGAGGATCAAGGCTAATTAAGAGGAGATCAAGCGTAATTAATGCAGAATCAAGGAGAGATCAAGAGCATTTAGGGAGAGATCAAGCAAGTATAAATAAGGCTCTTGGAGAAGCCTCAAAGGACATTCTACAACACTCCATTCTACTGTAACCACTTGTACTCTCATCATCAAAACTCTCATTTTTATATATTCTATTTTGTCTAACGTTGTTTAGTCCGACCGACGCTTGTAGTCTGGTCCGACCATCTCGTCTTCTTCGACTATTCATGTTGTAACCTTCTTCTTCCTCTCTTGTATCACTAAACTACCATTTGTAATCACTTGTTCTCATCAAACGGAGTAGATTTATCACCCTAACTATCGTTACCCCTCAAATCAACGGATAAAAGATCGATTAGTCATTTTTCGTCCAAAACAATTTGGCGCCTACCGTGGGGCCGATAGTTAGATAATCTTGATTCATCTACCTCCTAATCCAAACACATCCAATTCGTGGCCATGCAAGGAGGACAGGGGAACGACGAAACGACAAGGGACTACTTGAAACGGTTTAACCGGGAGAAAATCAGGATCCTCAATTGCGACGTCCCGACCTCCATAGAAGTGTTCCGCCAAGGACTCGATAAAGGAGGTGATCTCTACGAAGACCTCACAAAGTACCCATGTAAGACCTTTGAAGACTTCCAAGCTAAGGCAACGGCTCAAATCCGACTCGAAGAAGACGTCAAATCCGAAAATGAAATCTCGGAGTACGACGGAGACGCACCCGAAAGGACGACGCATCATCGAAGGGACAATAGGTTTCATCCATATCGTTTCTAAGTAATTTATTACGTATTATCATTATCATTCACTATTTGCACTCATCGCATCTTTGGATTATCACTTTTCGAATTACCAAATAATTTGACTTTTACATGTCGACCTACGATTACGTACGTATCGTTTCTAGTCTAAATATATATATTCTCGCTAGATATTATTACATGAACCTGATTGGTAACATGAGGATTGTCGATAAACTCGAGGTACATGACGAATCTACTCAGTGCGACGAATACAAGCCGACGTCAGACTCAACTACAAACAAATCGACTTGACATGTCGCATTACATTTACATACATACGGGTGACGACCCTTAACATCACATTACCCGATCGATCGGTACACGGGGAGATGACTTACAGTTCAGCGGCACATTGCCCACCTTACACAGGGAACCTACCTCATTACACGGTTCAGCGGCACATTGCCCACCTTACACGAGGGAACCCACCTTATTTACGTAGCAAACAAACTGCTTTCCTCCTCGGTCTACACAAACGTCATGACTAACACACATTACAGGTGATAAACCTTACATACAGTACCTATAAATACACAAACCTGCGCAGTACACATTTACAAAGTTAATGCCTCACACGGCTACAACTTACACACGACCTACCAACAAAAGCTTTTACGCAAACGGTGGTACAATACAATATACATTTACGGAGTTAACGCCCGATGGCTAAAAACTTCAATTCAACTCTTTCAAAAGACAAAGGCTTTTACACAAGCAACATCACATCACATCAATTCATCGACTATCTACTTAGCAGGACGAGTTCAGACAAATCGAAATTGTTGAAGGATGATTCCCTTGAAGACTTGAAATTCATCTCATCCACCGCCTTGCATCGATGACTAAGATTAGTGGGGCCGCATCGACTACTCGTCCAATGGACATCAACTGTCTGACGCAACCGTCGGACGCATCAGACCCGTCGGACGTGAGCCATGCGACCATCGCCTGATTCCTAGACGCAACGGACCAGCGAGATTTTCTCCTTTACTATAACAACTCCGAGATCTCCAACGGCTATATGCATTATTTCAGCCATCAAGGAAGGAATGAACCATCTTTAAGAGAGGATCAAGGCTAATTAAGAGGAGATCAAGCGTAATTAATGCAGAATCAAGGAGAGATCAAGAACATTTAAGGAGAGATCAAGAGCATTTAGGGAGGGATCAAGCAAGTATAAATAAGGCTCTTGGAGAAGCCTCAAAGGACATTCTACAACACTCCATTCTACTGCAACCACTTGTACTCTCATCATCAAAACTCTCATTTTTATATATTCTATCTTGTCCAACGTTGTTTAGTCCGACCGACGCTTGTAGTCTGGTTCGACCATCTCGTCTTCTTCGACTATTCATGTTGTAACCTTCTTCTCCCTCTCTTGTATCACTAAACTACCATTTGTAATCACTTTTTCTCATCAAACGGAGTAGATTTATCACCCTAACTATCGTTTGATGCGATGCCCGTTGGACGAGTAGTCAATTTTCCGACCCCAACAATTGCCCCAAATTCATCTTAGTCGTCGATGCAAGGCCGTGGATGAGATGAATTTCAAGTCTTCAAGGGAATCGTCCTTCAGAAATTTCGATTTGTCCAAACTCGTCCTGCTATGTAGATAGTCGACGAATTGATGTGATGTGTTGTTTCTTGTGTAAAAGCTTTTGTCTTTGAAAATGTTGAATTGAAGTTTTTAGCCATCGGGCGTTAACTCCGTAAATGTATATTGTATTGTACCACCGTTTGCGTAAAAGCTTTTGTTGGTGGGTCGTGTGTAAGTTGTAGTCGTGTGAGGCGTTAACTTTGTAAATGTGTACTGCGCAGGTTTGTGTATTTATAGGTACCGTATGTAGGGGTTGTCACCCGTAATGTGTGTTAGTCATGACGTTTGTGTAGACCGAGGAGGAAAGCAGTTTGTTTGCTGCGTAAATAAGGTGGGTTCCCTCGTGTAAGGTGGGCAATATGCCGTTGAACCGTGTAATGAGGTAGGTTCCATGTGTAAGGTGGGCAATGTGCCGCTGAACCGTAAGTCATCTCCCCGTGTACCGATCGATCGTGTAATGTGATGTTAAGGGTTGTCACCCGTATGTATGTAAATGTAATGTGACATGTCAAGTCGATTTGTTTATAGCTGAGTCTGACGTCGGCTTGTATTCGTCGCACTGAGTAGATTCGTCATGTACCTATTGTCCATTCGATGATCTGGGCCTTTTGGAGATCTAGTGTTCTCCTCAATGAGTCGATCCCTTTTGAGAGGTCATCCATGGTGACTTGCCCCTGTCCTCCTTGCATGGCCACGAATTGGATGTGTTTGGATTAGGAAGTAGATGAATCAAGATTATCTAACTATCGGCCCCACGGTGGGCGCCAAATTGTTTTGGACGAAAAATGACCAATCGATCTTTTATCCGTTGATTTGAGGGGTAACGATAGTTAGGGTGATACGATAGTTAGGGTGATAAATCTACTCTGTTTGATGAGAACAAATGATTACAAATGGTAATTTAGTGATATAAGAGAGGAAGAAGAAGGTTATAACATGAATAGTCGAAGAAGACGAGATGGTCGGACCAGAATAACAACGTCGGTCAGACTAAACAACGTTGGACAAGATAGAATATATAAAAATGAGAGTTTTGATGATGAGAGTACAAATGGTTATTGCTGAAATGGAGTGTTGTAGAATGTCCTTTGAGGCTTCTCCAAGAGCCTTATTTATACTTGCTTGATCCCTCCTTAAATGCTCTTGATCTCTCCTTAAATGCTCTTGATCTCTCCTTGATTCTGCATTAATTACGCTTGATCTCCTCTTAATAAGCCTTGATCCTCTCTTGAAGATGGTTGATTCCTTCCTTGATGGCTGAAATAATGCATATAGCCGTTGGAGATCTCGGAGTTGTTATAATAAAGGAGAAAATCTCGCTGGTCCGTTGCGTCCAAGAATCAGGCAACGGTCGCGTCCGACATGTCCGTCAGGTCCGACGTGTCCGTCAGGTCTGACGCGTTTGATGTGATGCCCGTTGGACGAGTAGTCGATTTTCTGACCCCAACACTACCTAAGGAGTGTTGGATTTGAAGCGTGGACAAGGTCGCATATGCCCACAAACAGATTCAACATTATGACTTCCAATAATGCGAATTCCGTTAATAATCGATTAGTGGGGCCGCGTCGAATGCCGTTGATTGGGTTGCTTGATGGTATACTGAATGTCATGACTTAGTGGTTTTATAAGGAGACAAAATGGAGAGCGACATTCTGATCTGCTGACCCCGACAGTTTGTCGTGAGCTAGAAGGTAATTATTTGAAATCGTTGACAATGGTTGTTGTTTTGGGGCAAAAAGATCAATCGACCTAAATCGCCTTAGATGGGGTAACGAGTCGATCGAATAATGCAAAATAAATCCAAACCAAATAGACAATCAACAAAGTAAAGAATAGATGCAAAGAAGTAGTGTATTTTATAGATCAATTGATGACAGAATCAGATCGAAATACAACTTATCCTTGAAGAGTAAGGGATCGAGTCCTGTTCGACAGGCGGAATTAGTGATTCGACCGGCAATGATCGAGTGATATCCCAAGGGGCTTGGGCGAGAGGAAATATGCTTGTAAGCCTTTTGAAAACTTAGTCAGTGAATGCTGTGTGTAGACGTGTCTCATGTCGATTTCTTCTTCGTGATCTATTTATGGTATTTTCCTCTTGTGTCCGATACTTGCCTTTGTAACATCCCCTATTCATTACATGCGTGATCTTCAGGATTTGACATTGAATTATTATCGTAATCTTTGTGCTTTAATTTCGTTACCGTTTGTCATTTGATCAGGCAATTAATGCCCTGGGTGAAATCTTCGGAGCTTGTCGGATTCCATGCGTCTGAGGAGTGTCTGTCGCTTCCTTCTAATATCTTATGGCCTCTGACTTCGCTTGGACCTTGGCCCAATTTGCTTGCTCTGATCCCTCTGGAGTATGTTGGGCCCAACAATAGCCCCAAGTTGTTTTGGGCTTCAAGGCAGTTGTGAGATGGAGTCCAAACAACTTTCACCCGACACGATCTCCGCCCTCCGATTTGGGTGCAATAGGCGAGGGCTATGTGGCAATAATCCCGCTACATGATGGGACGTCTCTACGACCTGCCGATTCCTTCCATAAATCCGAATTAAGTCTTTGACGGTTTGGTTTCATCTTCTTCCTTTGCACTCTAATCTGGTAGGCTCTTCTAAGCTTTTCTCGAGAAAATTGCTCTTCGATTCCCTTCCCTTTCTGTTCTGGAGATGGTTTCCAGCAAATCCTCTGAGTCGACTGCTACTCGCTCGAACTCGAGCATGAATGAGCCCCCCCTTTTCCTTCTGAAGGAGGCATATGCTCTAACGGGGACTCTGACGGAGACGGAGTTGGAGCAGATTCTCCAAGTCGGAGGCTTTTCTCCTAAGATGGTCGCAAGATTGCCGCATTCGGACGAGAGAGCCAATGCTCACTACGAGGGATGGGTTTGTTTCTATGCTTATCCGTTTAGGATTGGTCATATGTTTCCGTTCTCCCCTCTTGTCAGGGATTTCCTGGCGACTTTGGTGCTTGTGCCGTGTCAGGTCATGCCGAAGGCATGGCAGATCTTTAAGGTTTTAGATCTGCTGAATGTTCAATCTGGGGCCGGTTTTAACTTCGATGCCCTGTGGTACAACTACTCTCTGGGGTCGAAGAGTTCTTCTCGTGTCCAATTGCGTATCCGTCCGGGTCGAAAGCCATTGGTGTTCAACCTAGATGTAAACGACCGAGGATGGGGGTTGGAGTTCTTCTTCGTCGAGCGTTCGTCTCTGGAGAAGGGGGGTGATTGTTCATTTTTACTGTCGGAGTTGTGAGTTGAGAGTACGTATTCGACTTCTCTCTACCCACTTTTACGTGTTTTAACTTTTTGCTTAACTCTTATTTTTTGTAGTCCCTGAAGCTAAAGAGTTGGAAGCAGACGTTTAGTCGGAAGGTCTGCAAAGATTATTGATAAGCGTTGTCGTGACACCTAAACAAAGTAATCCTTAAAAACCTAACTTAGTAGAATAGGCAAGCAATGGTCGAATCCCACAGGGAAGAGTTATCTTTCTTAATGCAGATTTGTATGCCAAAGTAACAAAGGGGGGTTTTGGTTGTTTGATTGCAAGTAAACAAAAGCAAAGGTTTGTAATCAATTGGGAAAAAGTACTTAGCCAGACAAATATCCACCATTCATTTGATTGATTGATCTTATATTATCTCTATTCTTTCCTATGATTATTCCTGTCCCTATTTTGAAATAGTTACCAGTCCAACTAGTCCTGGTAACCCTAAGTATCGAACGCACAAGAAACTATCAAGATTTAGAACAATAGCAGCATGACACATATGAATTAACCAGGATACATGCAACACCACAACTCGCAAAATTTTACACATAATCAATTCTCTTTCATAATAAACTAGTCCAACTAGTCCTAGAATATTATGGTTGCTACACAAGATAAGGGATTTCAACTCGAAATATCCAAACCCTAGCAATAGACAATTACTAATATCAACTAGTTGACCAGGCCAGTCAAATCAACAAGAATCAATAAGAATAAGCTCAAGAGAAAAGATATAATCAATAGGAATAGGATTATAACCTCACAATCATATATCAAATGAAGGCTTCAATTTTCGGACTAAGCAAAGGGTGCTTAGTTCTTCATAGTCTTGCAAAAAAAACTCAAAAGGGAAAAAACTGATGCTGAATAATAGTCTGAATGAAAAACGATCATCAAAGTGGTTGATAGGAAAACTAAAGATATAGAAAACCTAGTTTCCATAAGATAGGAAACACAATCTAAAAGGAAAATAAAATAAAATAAACGGAATAAAAGAAATAAAAGAAAAAGGAAATAAATAAAATAAAGCAGATCTTCGGAGAACTCCTCGCGCTTGTCTGATGTAGATTTCTGCGACCGTGGCAATAGATTCCGCGGAAAATTCAATTCTGATCTCGCTGCTCTCGACTTTTCCGCGACCGTGGCTATTCTTCCGCGACCGCGGATCTTCGGTTTTGCACTTCCTCGATCCGTCTTCGTTCCGCAACTGCGGCGGTGAATTCCGCGATCGTGGAAAACTTCCTGTAAAGGTCTTCCAGCTCCTTCTTCATCTCTTCCTTCTTATCTTCTCTAGTCTTCTCAGGTGGCTTTCTCCTCCATCTTCTAAATCTTCATTTTAGCTTCTCTAAACCACGATAATCATACTTCTTCTCCTCAACTCCAATCTCTACAATTGTGTTCTAAACATCTCCAAATGGTACCCAAAACAGTAGTAACAACTCCTAGATAAACCCTATAATATAGCGCTGATCAATTATTCTTAGCATCCCCGCATCTAAAAGCAAAAATTCACAAACGTCAACCTGTTGTCGGTTTCCCCCACTACTCAGGACGTTATGTCGACTATTTCAATATCTCGGGTCAAGTGTGAGCTTCTTGTTCGACTTATGTATTTTTTCAATCGTCTATTTGTGACTTATGTTTCGTCTGTCGTGTTAGCGTCTCCGGCTGGTCGGTCGAGTCCCCGTTTGAAGGGAGTGTTTGGAAAAGGTCTGATAGAGCAAAGGCTGGCGGCGGCCAGGGCCTCGTCGAGCAAATCGACACCGGCGAAGTCGTCACCCCCATCCAAAGTTGGCTTGAAGAGGAAGGCGGGTGTTTCTTCTGGAGATGTGAAGGTTGTGGATACTTCAAAGGAGAAGGCGACGGTTGCTCAAGGAGTCGGGAAGATCGATGCGGTTGGTCAATCGATTGCCGATCTCTTTCATGCTCAGGACCGACTCTGAAGTCTGAAGTTGATGGAGTCTCTCCCTTGGACTATATTGGCGAAGTCGGGTGCTCTGCGTGGAAGGTAATTCGTCCAGCCTCATATGTTTTCTTTCCACGCGATCTGGTTGGTCTTTGATTGTTTTGGTCTTGCCTTTTCTTTAGACTTTCCAGTTTCTCTTGGGTGCATATTCTAGAGTCAAAGAGATGGTTGCTAAGGCTTAGGACAGGGCTGCTAGGCCAGAGTCCGATCTGACATCTTTGAAGACCAAGGTGGAAGAAGCCGAGAGCCGCTTTAGGGACACTGAGCGCCGCTTCGCTAGGGAGCCGAAGAGCTGCCAAGATGACTTAGATGTTTGTCGGAGGGAGCTCAGTGAGAGCTAGTCAAGTGTTGAAGAGAAGGTGAAGTAGGCTAGGTTTGAGGTTGTTCGGGTCGCATGCGACGTAGGCGCTTTCTACGCATTGAAGTCGCGTGTGGAGATGATCGAGGAGTTTGAAGAGGGCAAGCAGGAGACCTGGGATTTGAAGGCGGAGAAGGAGACCATAGAGACCCTGTTTCCGAAGGGGAATCCTGGCTCAAAGCTTTTCCAGTTGGCCGGCGTCGGAGAGGAATCTCTAGACGAAAGTGTCGGCGAAGACGAGGTCCATTCTGGCGACACTGTGCCGATCGAGCCCCAACCTTCTTGCGATCCGGCCCCTACTGAAGGTAACATTGCAAATCCAGACTCTTGATTGTTTGTGAGCGACTTGTGGTCCCACCTATGTGTGGGTAGAATGTTTTCTGGTTTGGCGACCCGTCCACCATCGCGGGTCGCATAATGTGTTTGTGGATAATTTGAAGTCCTACGTGTGTGTAGG
Source organism: Rheum nobile (assembly GCA_027886185.1). Lineage (NCBI taxonomy): Eukaryota > Viridiplantae > Streptophyta > Magnoliopsida > Caryophyllales > Polygonaceae > Rheum > Rheum nobile. Next base: position 10,915,908 of record WOAB01000027.1, read on the forward strand.
TAGACAATATGTTTTGGTGACCCGTCCACCATCGCGGGTCGCATGCATGTAAAAAATGCTTAGACTTTTATTGACGTAATCTATTTTACAAAGGGTCAAACTTGTTTTTGTGTTTGTATGTTTCGTCAGATTCTTCTAGAGAAGATTGCCGTTGACGCCTTTGATTTGTGTGTCGGGTTTGCCCGTGTGCTCCGTCGAGTAGGGCTTGCCGCATTGTATAAAGAAGGAGGCCTACAGATGTAAATGTTTATGTTTAGTCATGACTTAGTATTATGCCGAGGAGGAGAGCAATATGTCTTTATTGCGTAGATGTAATAAGGTGTTTTAACCTTATGTATTGTATAAGGTAGGCAGTGTGCCGACGTGCCTTTGGTATCCATCTCCCCGTGTTTCGATCGATCGTGTAGATGTAGTGTAAGCGCTTTTGTTTGTGACTTGATCCAGTGTGTATGTTGATGTCGTCCTGTACTTAGGTTTTGCAAGGAAAAATGTCCTTACTAGATGTGAGTGCTCAGTTTCAAGAAATAGAATTGAGTTCGTAGCAACGAATAGCACATGACAAGCGAAAGAGTGTTAGTGTTGGGTTCAAAGGATCGTGAGGCCGCGGTGCAATTTTTGCTCGTCGCCGGAGTGGAAACGCCAATTAGGGTTTCTTGGATGGACGGTGGCGTGGAGGAGGCGCAAGGATGGTTTGACGGCGGAGTTATGGGGGATAGATGGCACTCAATGTCTTCTTATAGAGGGAAGAAGAATTGCTTGCAGAAGTGAAAGGGAAGAGGAAGTGTGAGAGATGTACTCACTCGACACACTTAGACTATTTTGACGAAAGAGAGACTAGGGAAGCAAGAGAGATTTTGGCAAAGCAAAGTTGATAATTCTTTCGTGAGCTTTTCAGGCTTCAAAGTACCAATATAAAGGCTTACAAAAATGGCAAGAATGCCTAAGGAAACGTCAAGAGTCTTGCACAAAATTAAACCATACTTTTAATACCGAAAATGTCCAAATACGGTAACTTAATAACTTCAAAAGCAAATGTCTTCAGGCACGTTTAAGATTTTCTCAGCCAAGGCTTAGGCCTATGATGGTGGGGTAGGTGGGCCAGCCCATGGTGGTTTGAGTGCCGAACAAAGTGGCCCAAGTGGCTCGGCGCCCCTCTTGAAAGTTCACTTGCCGCTAGCGCCGTGCTCGCCGGCGCCTTGATGAATGCAAAGGACCAAGCCAGGCTCGGCGTGGCTTAGGGAGGCTTGGCATGTCAACCCCTTGTGGAGGTCTTGGAGGAGCTTCCTAGCCTTAGACCTCGTGATGGTGCCGGGAATTGCCTTGTCATCTTGAGTGTTGGCCTTGGAGTTGCTTGCGCCCGGCGCGACCGATGTCTTGGCCTTGTCTTGGTCAATATCTTCCTTTGGTTTGGCTTTGGCCCTCCCATGCATGTCTTGGTCATCTCCAGCTCCAAGTGTTGCATCCATAAGCTCCGTGCCTTGATCCAGCTCTTGGTCCTCCAAAGTGCCCACGGAGTGCTCTTCGGCGTCCATGTCCTCGGCGGCGCCTAGGTTGTCCGCGGTGCCTTGACCTTGCTGTGGCATGGTCACATCATCCTCCCCCTCTTGAAACGGATTCGACCACGAATCCAGCTCGTCAAGGTCTTCATCTCCTTCCACGCAATAGCTATTCTCATGTGGGGCGCTTTCCTCCCCTGGCTCAAAAGGGACCATCCCGGACTCTAGCTTTGAGCCTTTGATGTCCTTGCCTTCTTGACCTGCAATAAAACCACTAGAAACTCTATGCAACACCACAACCTTTTCATTAATAAGGTTAGTCTCATAAAACGCAATGGAAGGTTTAAGGTATGGAATGAATGAAGGAATAAGAGGCTTGGCCAAGAGCATATGATTAGAAGCACCACCTTTGCTTCCAATTGCCATCTTCTTACCTTGCTTTGGCTCGGCCTTTTGTTGGGCTTTCCTTTGCTCTCAGGCCACATGATCGGCCATGATTTCATGGGGTAACAAAGGGTGGAGAGTGACCCTCTTACCATTCATGATAAAAGAATACTCATTTGTCACTCCATGATGAGCCACGCCCCTATCAAATTTCCAGGGCCTTCCTAGGAGGAGATGACATGTGGTCATGGGAAGTACATCACACACAACCTCATCTTCATATCCACCAATGGTGAACTTGATCATGGCTTGCTCCTTAACCTTTAGAGGGGTGTCGGAATTCAACCAACAAAGGGTGTAGGGTTGTGGGTGAGGAGTAGTGCTTAGGTTGAACCTAGACACTACTTCTTGGTCAATGATATTGCAACAGTCCCCTTGGGCTGCAACTACATGCATCTCTTCCTCGGCCTCCTCATTCTCAACAACCTCTTCTTCATACTCATCCTCGGATTCATATTCTCCTAGAGTATTAAGTAGAACTTGTCTTTTTGAGGTGCAATCCCGGGCATAGTGCCCTCTTCCTAGACACTTGTAACATTTGATATCCCTTGCTCGGTCCTCGCCCTCCTTTCGTTGGGGTTGGACTCTACTAGGGAACTCTCGTCTAGGGTGACTAGGATTATCACCCCTAGTCGGTTCCAAGCGTCCAGGTGGAGGTGGTGCCGCTTTGGAACTTTGCCAAGGGCGTGAGCTATTCCCTTGGGGGTGTCTAGAAGATAATGCTTTATACATACGATTAGTATAATGAAGCACTTCCTCTATAGGCGTCCCACGAGGAAAATGTTGCTTACTCACGACCGCTTTGAGTTCATTGTTGAGATGGTTAATGAACTTGGAAATAAGATACCCTTCGGGAACTCTAAGCCCGAACCTAAAGACCAAGGTCCTTAGCTCCGTATAGAACTCATCCGGGGTTTTATTCCCTTGCTCAAGTTGTTCCAATCTCTCATGAACTCGCTCGGCATAGTCATCCGGAACAAACCTATCTCTAAGAGCCCGTTTGAGTTCTTGCCATGTGGTCACTTGAGGGTGTCCATGGAACTCTCGTTCCTCTTTGTCCCCAAGCCACCATTGATAGGCGAATCCCTCAAACTTGATCGTAGCTATAGCTACTCGTTGAGCTTCCGAGTAGTTATAGTATTGGAATATTTGATCGGTTTTTTGTTCCCAATCAATATATACCTCGGGCTCACAATTTAAACCAAAACTTTGTACCTCCAATTTAACTCCATGCAAGGTTAGTAGCCAAAGCTACCACGTGTTGTGCTTCAAGGATCTTGCTTCTCTTTGGGATTCACCATCTCTAACCTTCACAAAACAAGCACACGACAACCACAAAATCCAAGAAAAGTCCAACAAGGTACGTAACAAGTAAGATTGCCAAATTTACCTAATTTAAATTAGGACTCGGAATCCAACAAGTTCTTGGGTTAGGGTGGCTCCTATATGCAAAAGACTCACAAAAATAGAAAATAAAGTGCACCACAATCCTTGTCAAAAGCTTAAGTTAATTCACAACTCAAACAATTCTTGTAAGTACTTGTTTCCTATTACCACTTACTAAGGTTAGCTCGAGCAAAAGGAATTACAACTTCACTTACAAACACCAAGATAGTGCACGACTTCTTCTCTTTTTTTTTCTTTTTTTTTTTGATTTTGATTTGGCTTGCTCTTTTGTACAATATCAAGCCGAGTTTTTCTAAAAAGCTTTTTTTTTTGACGTATGGAATGCAGAAACGAAAACAAAAACTTGCGATGCAACTCGAGTAACAAAAGCGTATGCATTTCGGATTTGTTCCTCCACAAGAAGGCTCGGTTTGCAAATTACGTAAACAATTAAACTCGGATTGTATATGTGCCAAATAAAGAAAGCAAAGACTCAAAAGATCCTATACTAAATGCACAACTAAATGGGCTTTAAGAGGGTTGAAGGTTACTCTTTCCAAATTCAAACTAGTATTAAATGCAATTAAATCACACAATAAAGCCAAATTTGAAGGTTACAATTCTTCCACTCTAAAAACGTCACTTCCTATAGGGAATTCAGATTTTCTAGATCTATCCTAGATGCAAGAAACACGACACAATCAAGAAAAAATTCAAGAACAAAGCAAGAACAAGATTCGGACACAAAATTCCAACTACACATGCAAAGGCACGAAAACAAAGAACTTGTAGGACTTCGAACCTTGAATTTAAATGAGGGATTTGAGCAAAACTTACGTGCTCTGATACCAAATGTTGGGTTCAAAGGATCGTGAGGCCGCGGTCCAAGTTTTGCTCGTCGTTGGAGTGGAAACGCCAATTAGGGTTTCTCGGATGGACGGTGGCGTGGCGGAGGCGCAAGGATGGTTTGACGGCGGAGTTATGGGGGATAGATGGCACTCAATGTCTTCTTATAGAGGGAAGAAGAATTGCTTGCAGAAGTGAAAGGGAAGAGGAAGTGTGAGAGATGTACTCACTCGACACACTTAGACTATTTTGACGAAAGAGAGACTAGGGAAGCAAGAGAGATTTTGGCAAAGCAAAGTTGGTAATTCTTTCGTGAGCTTTTCAGCCTTCAAAGTACCAATATAAAGGCTTACAAAAAAGGCAAGAATGCCTAAGGAAACGTCAAGAGTTTTGCACAAAATTAAACCCTACTTTTAATACCGAAAATGTCCAAATACGGTAACTTAATAACTTCAAAAGCAAATGTCTTCAGGCACGTTTAAGATTCTCTCGGCCAAGGCTTGGGCCTATGATGGTGGGGTAGGTGGGCCAGCCCATGGTGGTTTGAGTGCCGAACAAAGTGGCCCAAGTGGCTCGGCGCCCCTCTTGAAAGTTCACTTGCCGCTAGCGCCGTGCACGCCGGCGCTTTGATGAATACAAAGGACCAAGCCAGGCTCGGCGTGGCTTAGGGCGGCTTGGCATGTCAACCCCTTGTGGAGGTCTTGGAGGAGCTTCCTAGCCTTAGACCTCGTGATGGTGTCGGGAATTGCCTTGTGATCTTGAGTGTTGGCCTTGGAGTTGCTTGCGCCCGGCGCGACCGATGTCTTGGCCTTGTCTTGGTCAATGTCTTACTTTGGTTTGGATTTGGCCCTCCCATGCGTGTCTTGGTCATCTCCAGCTCCAAGTGTTGCATCCATAAGCTCCGTGCCTTGATCCAGCTCTTGGTCCTCCAAAGTGCCCACGGAGTGCTCCTCGGCGTCCATGTCCTCGGCGGCGCCTAGGTTGTCCTCGGTGCCTTGACCTTGATGTGGCATGGTCACATCATCCTCCCCCTCTTGAAACGGATTCGACCATGAATCCATCTCGTCAAGGTCTTCATCTCCTTCCACGCAATAGCTATTCTCATGTGGGGCGCTTTCCTCCCCAGGCTCAAACGGGACCATCCCGGACTCTAGCTTTGAGCCTTTGATGTGCTTGCCTTCTTGACCTGCAATAAAACCACTAGAAACTCTATGCAACACCACAACCTTTTCATTAATAAGGTTAGTCTCATAAAACGCAATGGAATGTTTAAGGTATGGAATGAATGAAGGCATAAGAGGCTTGGCCAAGAGCATATGATTAGAAGCACCACCTTTGCTTCCAATTGCCATCTTCTTACCTTGCTTTGGCTCGGCCTTTTGTTGGGCTTTCCTTTGTTCTCGGGCCACATGATCGGCCATGATTTCATGGGGTAACAAAGGGTGAAGAGTGATCCTCTGACCATTCATGATAAAAGAATACTCATTTGTCACTCCATGATGAGCCACGCCCCTATCAAATTGCCAAGGCCTTCCTAGGAGGAGATGACATGCGGTCATGGGAAGTACATCACACACAACCTCATCTTCATATCCACCAATGGTGAACTTGATCATGGCTTGCTCCTTAACCTTTAGAGGGGTGTCGGAATTCAACCAACAAAGGGTGTAGGGTTGTGGGTGAGGAGTAGTTCTTAGGTTGAACCTAGACACTACTTCTTGGTCAATGATATTGTAACATGACCCCCCATCAATTATCATACTATACACCTTTCCATTGATAGTGCACCTAGTATGGAAGATGGTCTCCCTTTGGCTAGGTACACTAGGTCCCTCCAAGGCTATGAGCACTTTCTTAACCACAAAACAGTCCCCTTGGGCTGCAACAACATGTATCTCTTCCTCGGCCTCCTCATTCTCAACAACCTCTTCTTCATACTCATCCTCGGATTCATATTCTCTTAGAGTATTAAGTAGAACTTGTCTTTTTGAGGTGCAATCCCGGGCATAGTGCCCTCTTCCTAGACACTTGTAACATTTGATATCCCTTGCTCGGTCCTCGCCCTCCTTTCGTTGGGGTTGGACTCTACTAGGGAACTCTCGTCTAGGGTGACTAGGATTATCACCCCTAGTCGGTTCCAAGCGTCCAGGTGGAGGTGGTGCCCCTTTGGAACTTTGCCAAGGGCGTGAGCTATTCCCTTGGGGGCGTCTAGAAGATAATGCTTTATACATACGATTAGTATAATGAAGCACTTCCTCCATAGGCGTCCCACGAGGAAAATGTTGCTTACTCACGACCGCTTTGAGTTCATTGTTGAGATGGTTAATGAACTTGGAAATAAGATACCCTTTGGGAACTCTAAGCCCGGACTTAAAGACCAAGGTCCTTAGCTCCGTATAGAACTCATCCGAGGTTTTATTCCCTTGCTCAAGTTGTTCCAATCTCTCATGAACTCGCTCGGCATAGTCATCCGGAACAAACCTATCTCTAAGAGCCCGTTTGAGTTCTTGCCATGTGGTCACTTGGGGGTGTCCATGGAACTCTCGTTCCTCTTTGTCCCCAAGCCACCATTGATAGGCGGATCCCTCAAACTTGATCGTAGCTATAGCTACTCGTTGAGCTTCCGAGTAGTTATAATATTGGAATATTTGATCGATTTTTTGTTCCCAATCAATATATACCTCGGGCTCACAATTTAAACCAAAACTTTATACCTCCAATTTAACTCCATGCAAGGTTAGTAGCCAAAGCTACCATGTGTTGTGCTTCAAGGATCTTGCTTCTCTTTGGGATTCACCATCTCTAACCTTCACAAAACAAGCACACGACAGCCACAAAATCCAAGAAAAGTCCAACAAGGTACATAACAAGTAAGATTGCCAAATTTGCCTAATTTAAATTAGGACTCGGAATCCAACAAGTTCTTGGGTTAGGGTGGCTCCTATATGCAAAAGACTCACAAAAATCGAAAATAAAGTGCACCACAATCCTTGTCAAAAGCTTAAGTTAATTCACAACTCAAACAATTCTTGTAAGTACTTGTTTCCTATTACCACTTACTAAGGTTAGCTCGAGCAAAAGGAATTACAACTTCACTTACAAACACAAAGATAGTGCACGACTTCTTCTCTTTTTTTTTATTTTTTTTTTTATTTTGATTTGGCTTGCTCTTTTGTACAATATCAAGCCGAGTTTTTCTAAAAATTTGACGTATGGAATGCAGAAACGAAAACAAGAAACTTGTGATGCAACTCGAGTAACAAAAGCGTACGCACTTCGGATTTGTTCCTCCAAAAGAAGGCTCGGTTTGCAAATTACATAAACAATTAAACTCGGATTGTATATGTGCCAAATAAAGAAAGCAAAGACTCAAAAGATCCTATACTAAATGCACAACTAAATGGGCTTTAAGAGGGTTGAAGGTTACTCTTTCCAAATTCAAACTAGTATTAAATGCAATTAAAGCACATAATAAAGCCAAATTTGAAGTTTACAATTCTTCCACTCTAAAAACGTCACTTCCTATAGGGCATTCAGATTTTCTAGATCTATCCTAGATGCAAGAAACACGACACAATCAAGAAAAAATTCAAGAACAAAGCAAGAACAAGATTCGGACACAAAATTCCAACTACACATGCAAAGGCACGAAAACAAAGAACTTGTAGGACTTCGAACCTTGAATTTAAATGAGGGATTTGAGCAAAACTTACGTGCTCTGATACCAAATGTTGGGTTCAAAGGATCGTGAGGCCGCGGTGCAAGTTTTGCTCGTCGCTGGAGTGGAAACGCCAATTAGGGTTTCTCGGATGGACGGTGGCGTGGCGGAGGCGCAAGGATGGTTTGACGGCGGAGTTATGGGGGATAGATGACACTCAATGTCTTCTTATAGAGGGAAGAAGAATTGCTTGCAGAAGTGAAAGGGAAGAGGAAGTGTGAGAGATGTACTCACTCGACACACTTAGACTATTTTGACGAAAGAGAGACTAGGGAAGCAAGAGAGATTTTGGCAAAGCAAAGTTGATAATTCTTTCGTGAGCTTTTCAGCCTTCAAAGTACCAATATAAAGGCTTACAAAAAAGGCAGAATGCCTAAGGAAACTTCAAGAGTCTTGCACAAAATTAAACCCTACTTTTAATACCGAAAATGTCCAAATACGGTAACTTAATAACTTCAAAAGCAAATGTCTTCAGGCACGTTTAAGATTCTCTCGGCCAAGGCTTGGGCCTATGATGGTGGGGTAGGTGGGCCAGCCCATGGTGGTTTGAGTGCCGAACAAAGTGGCCCAAGTGGCTCGGCGCCCCTCTTGAAAGTTCACTTGCCGCTAGCGTCGTGCTCGCCGGCGCCTTGATGAATTCAAAGGACCAAGCCAGGCTCGGCATGGCTTAGGGCGGCTTGGCATGTCAACCTGTTGTGGAGGTCTTGGAGGAGCTTCCTAGCCTTAGACCTCGTGATGGTGTCGGGAATTGCCTTGTCATCTTGAGTGTTGGCCTTGGAGTTGCTTGCGCCCGGCGCAACCAATGTCTTAGCCTTGTCTTGGTCAATGTCTTCCTTTGGTTTGGCTTTGGCCCTCCCATGCATGTCTTGGTCATCTCCAGCTCCAAGTGTTGCATCCATAAGCTCCGTGCCTTGATCCAGCTCTTGGTCCTCCAAAGTGCCCACGGAGTGCTCCTCGGCGGCGCCTAGGTTGTCCTCGGTGCCTTGACCTTGATGTGGCATGGTCACATCATCCTCCCCCTCTTGAAACGGATTCGACCATGAATCCAGCTCGTCAAGGTCTTCATCTCCTTCCATGCAATAGCTATTCTCATATGGGGCGCTTTCCTCCCCTGGCTCAAATGGGACCATCCCGGACACCACAACCTTTTCATTAATAAGGTTAGTCTCATAAAACGCAATGGAAGGTTTAAGGTATGGAATGAATGAAGGCATAAGTGCTTGGCCAAGAGCATATGATTAGAAGCACCACCTTTGCTTCCAATTGCCATCTTCTTACCCTGCTTTGGCTCGGCCTTTTATTGGGCTTTCCTTTGCTCTCGGGCCACATGATCGGCCATGATTTCATGGGGTAACAAAGGGTGGAGAGTGATCCTCTTACCATTCATGATAAAAGAATACTCATTTGTCACTCCATGATGAGCCACGCCCCTATCAAATTTCCAGGGCCTTCCTAGGAGGAGATGACATGCGGTCATGGGAAGTACATCACACACAACCTCATCTTCATATCCACCAATGGTGAACTTGATCATGGCTTGCTCCTTAACCTTCAGAGGGGTGTCGGAATTCAACCAACAAAGGGTGTAGGGTTGTGGGTGAGGAGTAGTTCTTAGGTTGAACCTAGACACTACTTCTTGGTCAATGATATTGCAACATGACCCCACATCAATTATCATACTACACACCTTCCCATTGATAGTGTACCTAGTATGGAAGATGGTCTCCCTTTGGCTAGGTACACTAGGTCCCTCCGAGGCTATGAGCACTTTCTTAACCACAAAACAGTCCCCTTGGGCTGCAACAACATGCATCTCTTCCTCGGCCTCCTCATTCTCAACAACCTCTTCTTCATACTCATCCTTGGATTCATATTCTCCTAGAGTATTAAGTAGAACTTGTCTTTTTGAGGTGCAATCCCGGGCATAGTGCCCTCTTCCTAGACACTTGTAACATTTGATATCCCTTGCTCGGTCCTCGCCCTCCTTTCGTTGGGGTTGGACTCTACTAGGGAACTCTCATCTAGGGTGACTAGGATTATCACCCCTAGTCGGTTCCAAGCGTCCAGGTGGAGGTGGTGCCCCTTTGGAACTTTGCCAAGGGCGTGAGCTATTCCCTTGGGGGCGTCTAGAAGATAATGCTTTATACATACGATTAGTATAATGAAGCACTTCCTCCATAGGCGTCCCACGAGGAAAATGTTGCTTACTCACGACCGCTTTGAGTTCATTGTTGAGATGGTTAATGAACTTGGAAATAAGATACCCTTTGGGAACTCTAACCCCGGACCTAAAGACCAAGGTCCTTAGCTCCGTATAGAACTCATCCGAGGTTTTATTCCCTTGCTCAAGTTGTTCCAATCTCTCATGAACTCGCTCGGCATAGTCATCCGGAACAAACCTATCTCTAAGAGCCCGTTTGAGTTCTTGCCATGTGGTCACTTGGGGGTGTCCATGGAACTCTCGTTCCTCTTTGTCCCCAAGCCACCATTGATAGGCGAATCCCTCAAACTTGATCGTAGCTATAGCTACTCGTTGAGCTTCCGAGTAGTTATAGTATTGGAATATTTGATCGATTTTTTGTTCCCAATCAATATATACCTCGGGCTCACAATTTAAACCAAAACTTTATACCTCCAATTTAACTCCATGCAAGGTTAGTAGCCAAAGCTACCATGTGTTGTGCTTCAAGGATCTTGCTTCTCTTTGGGATTCACCATCTCTAACCTTCACAAAACAAGCACACGACAGCCACAAAATCCAAGAAAAGTCCAACAAGGTACGTAACAAGTAAGATTGCCAAATTTGCCTAATTTAAATTAGGACTCGGAATCCAACAAGTTCTTGGATTAGGGTGGCTCCTATATGCAAAATACTCACAAAAATCGAAAATAAAGTGCACCACAATCCTTGTCAAAAGCTTAAGTTAATTCACAACTCAAACAATTCTTGTAAGTACTTGTTTCCTATTACCACTTACTAAGGTTAGCTCGAGCAAAAGGAATTACAACTTTACTTACAAACACAAAGATAGTGCACGACTTCTTCTCTTTTTTTTTCTTTTTTTTTTGATTTTGATTTGGCTTGCTCTTTTGTACAATATCAAGCCGAGTTTTTCTAAAAAGCTTTTTTTTTTGACGTATGGAATGCAGAAACGAAAACAAGAAACTTGTGATGCAACTCGAGTAACAAAAGCGTACGCACTTCGGATTTGTTCCTCCAAAAGAAGGCTCGGTTTACAAATTACATAAACAATTAAACTCGGATTGTATATGTGCCAAATAAAGAAAGCAAAGACTCAAAAGATCCTATACTAAATGCACAACTAAATGGGCTTTAAGAGGGTTGAAGGTTACTCTTTCCAAATTCAAACTAGTATTAAATGCAATTAAAGCACATAATAAAGCCAAATTTGAAGTTTACAATTCTTCCACTCTAAAAACGTCACTTCCTATAGGGAATTCAGATTTTCTAGATCTATCCTAGATGCAAGAAACACGACACAATCAAGAAAAAATTCAAGAACAAAGCAAGAACAAGATTCGGACACAAAATTCCAACTACACATGCAAAGGCACGAAAACAAAGAACTTGTAGGACTTCGAACCTTGAATTTAAATGAGGCATTTGAGCAAAACTTACATGCTCTGATACCAAATGTTGGGTTCAAAGGATCGTGAGGCCGCGGTGCAAGTTTTGCTCGTCGCTGGAGTGGAAACGCCAATTAGGGTTTCTCGGATGGACGGTGGCGTGGCGGAGGCGCAAGGATGGTTTGACGGCGGAGTTATGGGGGATAGATGACACTCAATGTCTTCTTATAGAGGGAAGAAGAATTGCTTGCAGAAGTGAAAGGGAAGAGGAAGTGTGAGAGATGTACTCACTCGACACACTTAGACTATTTTGATGAAAGAGAGACTAGGGAAGCAAGAGAGATTTTGGCAAAGCAAAGTTGATAATTCTTTCGTGAGCTTTTCAGCCTTCAAAGTACCAATATAAAGGCTTACAAAAAAGGCAGAATGCCTAAGGAAACTTCAAGAGTCTTGCACAAAATTAAACCCTACTTTTAATACCGAAAATGTCCAAATACGGTAACTTAATAACTTCAAAAGCAAATGTCTTCAGGCATGTTTAAGATTCTCTCGGCCAAGGCTTGGGCCTATGATGGTGGGGTAGGTGGGCCAGCCCATGGTGGTTTGAGTGCCGAACAAAGTGGACCAAGTGGCTCGGCGCCCCTCTTAAAAGTTCACTTGCCGCTAGCGTCGTGCTCGCCGGCGCCTTGATGAATTCAAAGGACCAAGCCAGGCTCGGCATGGCTTAGGGCGGCTTGGCATGTCAACCCGTTGTGGAGGTCTTGGAGGAGCTTCCTAGCCTTAGACCTCGTGATGGTGTCGGGAATTGCCTTGTCATCTTGAGTGTTGGCCTTGGAGTTGCTTGCGCCCGGCGCGACCAATGTCTTAGCCTTGTCTTGGTCAATGTCTTCCTTTGGTTTGGCTTTGGCCCTCCCATGCATGTCTTGGTCATCTCCAGCTCCAAGTGTTGCATCCATAAGCTCCGTGCCTTGATCCAGCTCTTGGTCCTCCAAAGTGCCCACGGAGTGCTCCTCGGCGGCGCCTAGGTTGTCCTCGGTGCCTTGACCTTGATGTGGCATGGTCACATCATCCTCCCCCTCTTGAAACGGATTCGACCATGAATCCAGCTTGTCAAGGTCTTCATCTCCTTCCATGCAATAGCTATTCTCATGTGGGGCGCTTTCCTCCCTTGGCTCAAATGGGACCATCCCGGACACCACAACCTTTTCATTAATAAGGTTAGTCTCATAAAACGCAATGGAAGGTTTAAGGTATGGAATGAATGAAGGCATAAGTGCTTGGCCAAGAGCATATGATTAGAAGCACCACCTTTGCTTCCAATTGCCATCTTCTTACCTTGCTTTGGCTCGGCCTTTTGTTGGGCTTTCCTTTGCTCTCGGGCCACATGATCGGCCATGATTTCATGGGGTAACAAAGGGTGGAGAGTGATCCTCTTACCATTCATGATAAAAGAATACTCATTTGTCACTCCATGATGAGCCACGCCCCTATCAAATTTCCAGGGCCTTCCTAGGAGGAGATGACATGCGGTCATGGGAAGTACATCACACACAACCTCATCTTCATATCCACCAATGGTGAACTTGATCATGGCTTGCTCCTTAACCTTCAGAGGGGTGTCGGAATTCAACCAACAAAGGGTGTAGGGTTGTGGGTGAGGAGTAGTGCTTAGGTTGAACCTAGACACTACTTCTTGGTCAATGATATTGCAACATGACCCCACATCAATTATCATACTACACACCTTCCCATTGATAGTGCACCTAGTATGGAAGATGGTCTCCCTTTGGCTAGGTACACTAGGTCCCTCCGAGGCTATGAGCACTTTCTTAACCACAAAACAGTCCCCTTGGGCTGCAACAACATGCATCTCTTCCTCGGCCTCCTCATTCTCAACAACCTCTTCTTCATACTCATCCTCGGATTCATATTCTCCTAGAGTATTAAGTAGAACTTGTCTTTTTCAGGTGCAATCCCGGGCATAGTGCCCTCTTCCTAGACACTTGTAACATTTGATATCCCTTGCTCGGTCCTCGCCCTCCTTTTGTTGGGGTTGGACTCTACTAGGGAACTCTCATCTAGGGTGACTAGGATTATCACCCCTAGTCGGTTCCAAGCATCCAGGTGGAGGTGGTGCCCCTTTGGAACTTTGCCAAGGGCGTGAGCTATTCCCTTGGGGGCGTCTAGAAGATAATGCTTTATACATACGATTAGTATAATGAAGCACTTCGTCCATAGGCGTCCCACGAGGAAAATGTTGCTTACTCACGACCGCTTTGAGTTCATTGTTGAGATGGTTAATGAACTTGGAAATAAGATACCCTTCGGGAACTCTAAGCCCGAACCTAAAGACCAAGGTCCTTAGCTCCGTATAGAACTCATCCGGGGTTTTATTCCCTTGCTCAAGTTGTTCCAATCTCTCATGAACTCGCTCGGCATAGTCATCCGGAACAAACCTATCTCTAAGAGCCCGTTTGAGTTCTTGCCATGTGGTCACTTGGGGGTGTCCATGGAACTCTCGTTCCTCTTTGTCCCCAAGCCACCATGGATAGGCGAATCCCTCAAACTTGATCGTAGCTATAGCTACTCGTTGAGCTTCCGAGTAGTTATAGTATTGGAATATTTGATCGGTTTTTTGTTCCCAATCCATATCTACCTCGGGCTCACAATTTAAACCAAAACTTTGTACCTCCAATTTAACTCCATGCAAGGTTAGTAGCCAAAGCTACCATGTGTTGTGCTTCAAGGATCTTGCTTCTCTTTGGGATTCACCATTTCTAACCTTCACAAAACAAGCACACGACAGTCACAAAATCCAAGAAAAGTCCAACAATGTACGTAACAAGTAAGATTGCCAAATTTGCCAAATTTAAATTAGGACTCAAAATCCAACAAGTTCTTGGGTTAGGGTGGCTCCTATATGCAAAAGACTCACAAAAATCGAAAATAAAGTGCACCACAATCCTTGTCAAAAGCTTAAGTTAATTCACAACTCAAACAATTCTTGTAAGTACTTGTTTCCTATTACCACTTACTAAGGTTAGCTCGAGCAAAAGGAATTACAACTTCACTTATAAACACAAAGATAGTGCATGACTTCTTCTCTTTTTTTTTCTTTTTTTTTTTGATTTGGCTTGCTCTTTTGTACAATATCAAGCCGAGTTTTTCTAAAAAGTTTTTTTTTTTCGACGTATGGAATGCAGAAACGAAAACAAGAAACTTGCGATGCAACTCGAGTAACAAAAGCGTACGCACTTCGGATTTGTTCCTCCACAAGAAGGCTCGGTTTGCAAATAACGTAAACTATTAAACTCGGATTGTATATGTGCCAAATAAGGAAAGCAAAGACTCAAAAGATCCTATACTAAAGGCACAACTAAATGGGCTTTAAGAGGGTTGAAGGTTACTCTTTCCAAATTCAAACTAGTATTAAATGCAATTAAAGCACACAATAAAGCCAAATTTGAAGGTTACAATTCTTCCACTCTAAAAACGTCACTTCCTATAGGGCATTCAGATTTTCTAGATCTATCCTAGATGCAAGAAACACAACAGAATCAAGAAAAAATTCAAGAACAAAGCAAGAACAAGATTCGGACACAAAATTCCAGCTACATATGCAAAGGCACGAAAACCAAGAACTTGTAGGACTTCGAACCTTGAATTTAAATGAGGGATTTGAGCAAAACTTACGTGCTCTGATACCAAATGTTGGGTTCAAAGGATCGTGAGGCCGCGGTGCAAGTTTTGCTCGTCGCTGGAGTGGAAACGCCAATTAGGGTTTCTCGGATGGACGGTGGCGTGGCAGACGTGCAAGGATGGTTTGAAGGCGGAGTTATGGGGGATAGATGGCACTCAATGTCTTCTTATAGAGGGAAGAATAATTGCTTGCAGAAGTGAAAGGGAAGAGGAAGTGTGAGAGATGTACTCACTCGACACACTTAGACTATTTTGACGAAAGAGAGACTAGGGAAGCAAGAGAGATTTTGGCAAAGCAAAGTTGATAATTCTTTCGTGAGATTTTCAGCCTTCAAAGTACCAATATAAAGGCTTACAAAAAAGGCAAGAATGCCTAAGGAAACGTCAAGAGTCTTGCACAAAATTAAACCCTACTTTTAATACCGAAAATGTCCAAATACGGTAACTTAATAACTTCAAAAGCAAATGTCTTCAGGCACGTTTAAGATTCTCTCGGCCAAGGCTTGGGCCTGTGATGGTGGGGTAGGTGGGCCAGCCCATGGTGGATTGAGTGCCGAACAAAGTGGCCCAAGTGGCTCGGCGCCCCTCTTGAAAGTTCACTTGCCGCTAGCGCTGTGCTCGCCGGCGCCTTGATGAATGCAAAGGACCAAGCCAGGCTCGGCGTGGCCTAGGGCAGCTTGGCATGTCAACCCCTTGGGGAGGTCTTGGAGGAGCTTCCTAGCCTTAGACCTCATGATGGTGTCGGGAATTGCCTTGTCATCTTGAGTGTTGGCCTTGGAGTTGCTTGTGCCCGGCGCGACCGATGTCTTGGCCTTGTCTTGGTCAATGTCTTCCTTTGGTTTGGCTTTGGCCCTCCCATGCATGTCTTGGTCATCTCCAGCTCCAAGTGTTGCATCCATAAGCTCCGTGCCTTGATCCAGCTCTTGGTCCTCCAAAGTGCCCACGGAGTGCTCCTCGGCGTCCATGTCCTCGGCGGCGCCTAGGTTGTCCTCGGTGCCTTGACCTTGATGTGGAATGGTCACATCATCCTCCCCCTCTTGAAACGGATTCGACCACGAATCCAGCTCGTCAAGGTCTTCATCTCCTTCTCATGTGGGGCGCTTTCCTCCCCTGGCTCAAATGGGACCATCCCGGACTCTAGCTTTGAGCCTTTGATGTGCTTGCCTTCTTGACCTGCAATAAAACCACTAGAAATTCTATGCAACACCACAACCTTTTCATTAATAAGGTTAGTCTCATAAAACGCAATGGAAGGTTTAAGGTATGGAATGAATGAAGGCATAAGAGGCTTGGCCAATAGCATATGATTAGAAGCACCACCTATGCTTCCAATTGCCATCTTCTTACCTTGCTTTGGCTCGGCCTTTTGTGGGGCTTTCCTTTGCTCTCGGGCCACATGATCGGCCATGATTTCATGGGGTAACAAAGGGTGGAGAGTGATCCTCTTACCATTCATGATAAAAGAATACTCATTTGTCACTCCATGATGAGCCATGCCCCTATCAAATTGCCAGGGCCTTCCTAGGAGGAGATGACATACGGTCATGGGAAGTACATCACACACAACCTCATCTTCATATCCACCAATGGTGAACTTGATCATGGCTTGCTCCTTAACCTTTAGAGGGGTGTCGGAATTCAACCAACAAAGGGTGTAGGGTTGTGGGTGAGGAGTAGTGCTTAGGTTGAACCTAGACACTACTTCTTGGTCAATGATATTGCAACATGACCCCCCATCAATTATCATACTACACACCTTCCCATTGATAGTGCACCTAGTATGGAAGATGGTCTCCCTTTGGCTAGGTACACTAGGTCCCTCCGAGGCTATGAGCACTTTCTTAACCACAAAACAGTCCCCTTGGGCTGCAACAACATGCATCTCTTCCTCGGCCTCCTCATTCTCAACAACCTCTTCTTCATACTCATCCTCGGATTCATATTCTCCTAGAGTATTAAGTAGAACTTGTCTTTTTGAGGTGCAATCCCGGGCATAGTGCCCTCTTCCTAGACACTTGTAACATTTGATATCCCTTGCTCGGTCCTCGCCCTCCTATCGTTGGGGTTGGACTCTACTAGGAAACTCTCGTCTAGGGTGACTAGGATTATCACCCCTAGTCGGTTCCAAGCGTCCAGGTGGAGGTGGTGCCCCTTTGGAACTTTGCCAAGGGCGTGAGCTATTCCCTTAGGGGCGTCTAGAAGATAATGCTTTATACATACAATTAGTATAATGAAGCACTTCCTCCATAGGCGTCCCACGAGGAAAATGTTGCTTACTCACGACCGCTTTGAGTTCATTGTTGAGATGGTTAATGAACTTGGAAATAAGATACCCATTCGGGAACTCTAAGCCCGGACCTAAATACCAAGGTCCTTAGCTCCGTATAGAACTCATCCGAGGTTTTATTCTCTTGCTCAAGTTGTTCCAATCTCTCATGAACTCGCTCGGCATAGCCATCCGGAACAAACCTATCTCTAAGAGCCCGTTTGAGTTCTTGCCATGTGGTCACTTGGGGGTGTCCATGGAACTCTCGTTCCTCTTTGTCCCCAAGCCACCATGGATAGGCGAACAAAGTCGCCCAAGTGGCTCGGCGCCCCTCTTGAAAGTTCACTTGCCGCTAGCGCCGTGCTCGTCGGCGCCTTGATGAATGCAAAGGACCAAGCCAGGCTCGGCGTGGCTTAGGGCGGCTTGGCATGTCAACCCCTTGTGGAGGTCTTGGAGGAGCTTCCTAGCCTTAGACCTCGTGATGGTGTCGGGAATTGCCTTGTCATCTTGAGTGTTGGCCTTGGAGTTGCTTGCGCCCGGCGCGACCGATGTCTTGGCCTTGTCTTGGTCAATGTCTTCCTTTGGTTTGGCTTTGGCCCTCCCATGCATGTCTTGGTCATCTCCAGCTCCAAGTGTTGCATCCATAAGCTCCATGCCTTGATCCAGCTCTTGGTCCTCCAAAATGCCCACGGAGTGCTCCTCGGCGTCCATGTCCTCGGCGGCGCCTAGGTTGTCCTCGGTGCCTTGACCTTGATGTGGCATGGAAGGTTTAAGGTATGGAATGAATGAAGGCATAAGAGGCTTGGCCAAGAGCATATGATTAGAAGCACCACCTTTGCTTCCAATTGCCATCTTCTTACCTTGCTTTGGCTTGGCCTTTTGTTGGGCTTTCCTTTGCTCTCGGGCCACATGATCGGCCATGATTTCATGGGGTAACAAAGGGTGGAGAGTGATCCTCTTACCATTCATGATAAAAGAATACTCATTTGTCACTCCATGATGAGCCACGCCCCTATCAAATTTCCAGGGCCTTCCTAGGAGGAGATGACATGCGGTCATGGGAAGTACATCACACACAACCTCATCTTCATATCCACCAATGGTGAACTTGATCATGGCTTGCTCCTTAACCTTTAGAGGGGTGTCGGAATTCAACCAAAAAAGGGTGTAGGGTTGTGGGTGAGGAGTAGTGCTTAGGTTGAACCTAGACACTACTTCTTGGTCAATGATATTGCAACATGACCCCCCATCAGTTATCATACTACACACCTTCCCATTGATAGTGCACCTAGTATGGAAGATGGTCTCCCTTTGGCTAGGTACACTAGGTCCCTCCGAGGCTATGAGCACTTTCTTAACCACAAAACAGTCCCCTTGGGCTGCAACAACATGCATCTCTTCCTCGGCCTCCTCATTCTCAACAACCTCTTCTTCATACTCATCCTCGGATTCATATTCTCCTAGACTATTAAGTAGAACTTGTCTTTTTGAGGTGCAATCCCGGGCATAGTGCCCTCTTCCTAGACACTTGTAACATTTGATATCCCTTGCTCGGTCCTCGCCCTCCTTTCGTTGGGGTTGGACTCTACTAGGGAACTCTCGTCTAGGGTGACTAGGATTATCACCCCTAGTCGGTTCCAAGCGTCCAGGTGGAGGTGGTGCCCCTTTGGAACTTTGCCAAGGGCGTGAGCTATTCCCTTGGGGGCGTCTAGAAGATAATGCTTTATACATACGATTAGTATAATGAAGCACTTCCTCCATAGGCGTCCCACGAGGAAAATGTTTCTTACTCACGACCGCTTTGAGTTCATTGTTGAGATGGTTAATGAACTTGGAAATAAGATACCCTTCGGGAACTCTAAGCCCGAACCTAAAGACCAAGGTCCTTAGCTCCGTATAGAACTCATCCGGGGTTTTATTCCCTTGCTCAAGTTGTTCCAATCTCTCATGAACTCGCTCGGTATAGTCATCCGGAACAAACCTATCTCTAAGAGCCCATTTGAGTTCTTGCCATGTGGTCACTTGGGGGTGTCCATGGAACTCTCGTTCCTCTTTGTCCCCAAGCCACCATGGATAGGCGAATCCCTCAAACTTGATCGTAGCTATAGCTACTCGTTGAGCTTCCGAGTAGTTATAGTATTGTAATATTTGATCGGTTTTTTGTTCCCAATCAATATATACCACGGGCTCACAATTTAAACCAAAACTTTGTACCTCCAATTTAACTCCATGCAAGGTTAGTAGCCAAAGCTACCACGTGTTGTGCTTCAAGGATCTTGCTTCTCTTTGGGATTCACCATCTCTAACCTTCACAAAACAAGAACACGACAGCCACACAATCCAAGAAAAGTCCAACAAGGTACGTAACAAGTAAGATTGCCAAATGTGCCTAATTTAAATTAGGACTCGGAATCCAACAAGTTCTTGGGTTATGGTGGCTCCTATATGCAAAAGACTCACAAAAATCGAAAATAAAGTGCACCACAATCCTTGTCAAAAGCTTAAGTTAATTCACAACTCAAACAATTCTTGTAAGTACTTGTTTCCTATTACCACTTACTAAGGTTAGCTCGAGCAAAAGGAATTACAACTTCACTTACAAACACAAAGATAGTGCACGACTTCTTCTCTTTTTTTTTCTTTTTTTTTGATTTTGATTTGGCTTGCTCTTTTGTACAATATCAAGCCGAGTTTTTCTAAAAAGCTTTTTTTTTTGACGTATGGAATGCAGAAACGAAAACAAGAAACTTGCGATGCAACTCGAGTAACAAAAGCGTACGCACTTCGGATTTGTTCCTCCACAAGAAGGCTCGGTTTGCAAATTACGTAAACAATTAAACTCGGATTGTATATGTGCCAAATAAGGAAAGCAAAGACTCAAAAGATCCTATACTAAATGCACAACTAAATGGGCTTTAATAGGGTTGAAGGTTACTCTTTCCAAATTCAAACTAGTATTAAATGCAATTAAAGCACACAATAAAGCCAAATTTGAAGGTTACAATTCTTCCACTCTAAAAACATCACTTCCTATAGGGCATTCAGATTTTCTAGATCTATCCTAGATGCAAGAAACACGACAGAATCAAGAAAAAATTCACTTGCCGCTAGCGCCGTGGCTCGGCGCTAGCGGCAAGTGATAGTGCACGACTTCTTCTCTTTGGCTTTATTGTGTGCTTTAATTGCATTTAATACTAGTTTGAATTTGGAAAGAGTAACCTTCAACCCTATTAAAGCCCATTTAGTTGTGCATTTAGTATAGGATCTTTTGAGTCTTTGCTTTCCTTATTTGGCACATATACCATCCTTATTTGGCATTTAGTATAGGATCTTTTGAGTCTTTGCTTTCTTTATTGTGTGCTTTAATTGCATTTAATACTAGTTTGAATATTTGGCACATATTCAAACTAGTATTAAATGCAATTAAAGCACACAATAAAGCCAAATTTGAAGGTTACAATTCTTCCACTCTAAAAATGTCACTTCCTATAGGGCATTCAGATTTTCTAGATCTATCCTAGATGCAAGAAACACGACACAATCAAGAAAAAATTCAAGAACAAACCAAGAACAAGATTCGGACACAAAATTCCAACTACACATGCAAAGGCACGAAAACAAAGAACTTGTAGGACTTCGAACCATGAATTTAAATGAGGGATTTGAGCAAAACTTACGTGCTCTGATACCAAATGTTGGGTTCAAAGGATCGTGAGGCCGCGGTGCAAGTTTTGCTCGTCGCTGGAGTGGAAACGCCAATTAGGGTTTCTCGGATGGACGGTGGCGTGGCGGAGGCGCAAGGATGGTTTGACGGCGGAGTTATGGGGGATAGATGGCACTCAATGTCTTCTTATAGAGGGAAGAAGAATTGCTTGCCGAAGTGAAAGGGAAGAGGAAGTGTGAGAGATGTACTCACTCGATACACTTAGACTATTTTGACGAAAGAGAGACTAGGGAAGCAAGAGAGATTTTGGCAAAGCAAAGTTGATAATTCTTTCGTGAGCTTTTCAGGCTTCAAAGTACCAATATAAAGGCTTACAAAAAAGGCAGAATGCCTAAGGAAACTTCAAGAGTCTTGCACAAAAATAAACCCTACTTTTAATACCGAATATGTCCAAATACGGTAACTTAATAACTTCAAAAGCAAATGTCTTCAGGCACGTTTAAGATTCTCTCGGACAAGGCTTGGGCCTATGATGGTGGGGTAGGTGGGCCAGCCCATGGTGGTTTGAGTGCCGAACAAAGTGGCCCAAGTGGCTCGGCGCCCCTCTTGAAAGTTCACTTGCCGCTAGCGCCGTGCTCGCCGACGCCTTGATGAATGCAAAGGACCAAGCCAGGCTCGGCGTGGCTTAGGGCGGCTTGGCATGTCAACCCCTTGTGGAGGTCTTGGAGGAGCTTCCTAGCCTTAGACCTCGTGATGGTGTCGGGAATTGCCTTGTCATCTTGAGTGTTGGCCTTGGAGTTGCTTGCGCCCGGCGCGACCGATGTCTTGGCCTTGTCTTGGTCAATGTCTTCCTTTGGTTTGGCTTTGGCCCTCCCATGCATGTCTTGGTCATCTCCAGCTCCAAGTGTTACATCCATAAGCTCCATGCCTTGATCCAGCTCTTGGTCCTCCAAAGTGCCCACGGAGTGCTCCTCGGCGTCCATGTCCTCGGCGGCGCCTAGGTTGTCCTCGGTGCCTTGACATTGATGTGGCATGGTCACATCATCCTTCCCCTCTTGAAACGGATTCGACCACGAATCCAGCTCGTCAAGGTCTTTATCTCCTTCCATACAATAGCTATTCTCATGTGGGGCGCTTTCCTCCCCTGGCTCAAATGGGACCATCCCGGACTCTAGCTTTGAGCCTTTGATGTGCTTGCCTTCTTGACCTACAATAAAACCACTAGAAACTCTATGCAACACCACAACCTTTTCATTAATAAGGTTAGTCTCATAAAACGCAATGGAAGGTTTAAGGTATGGAATGAATGAAGGCATAAGAGGCTTGGCCAAGAGCATATGATTAGAAGCACCACCTTTGCTTCCAATTGCCATCTTCTTACCTTGCTTTGGCTCGGCCTTTTGTTGGGCTTTCCTTTGCTCTCGGGCCACATGATCGGCCATGATTTCATGGGGTAACAAAGGGTGGAGAGTGATCCTCTTACCATTCATGATAAAAGAATACTCATTTGTCACTCCATGATGAGCCACGCCCCTATCAAATTTCCAGGGCCTTCCTAGGAGGAGATGACATGCGGTCATGGGAAGTACATCACACACAACCTCATCTTCATATCCACCAATGGTGAACTTGATCATGGCTTGCTCCTTAACCTTTAGAGAGGTGTCGGAATTCAACCAACAAAGGGTGTAGGGTTGTGGGTGAGGAGTAGTGCTTAGGTTGAACCTAGACACTACTTCTTGGTCAATGATATTGCAACATGACCCCCCATCAATTATCATACTACACACCTTCCCATTGATAGTGCACCTAGTATGAAAGATGGTCTCCCTTTGGCTAGGTACACTAGGTCCCTCCGAGGCTATGAGCACTTTCTTAACCACAAAACAGTCCCCTTGGGCTGCAACAACATGCATCTCTTCCTAGACACTTGTAACATTTGATATCCCTTGCTCGGTCCTCGCCCTCCTTTCGTTGGGGTTGGACT
This sequence comes from Rheum nobile, assembly GCA_027886185.1. Lineage (NCBI taxonomy): Eukaryota > Viridiplantae > Streptophyta > Magnoliopsida > Caryophyllales > Polygonaceae > Rheum > Rheum nobile. The sequence continues at coordinate 10,939,002 of WOAB01000027.1, forward strand.
CTACTAGGGAACTCTCATCTAGGGTGACTAGGATTATCACCTAGTCGGTTCCAAGCGTCCAGGTGGAGGTGGTGCCCCTTTGGAACTTTGCCAAGGGCGTGAGCTATTCCCTTGGGGGCATCTAGAAGATAATGCTTTATACATACAATTAGTATAATGAAGCACTTCCTCCATAGGCGTCCCACGAGGAAAATGTTGCTTACTCACGACCACTTTGAGTTCATTGTTGAGATGGTTAATGAACTTGGAAATAAGATACCCTTCGGGAACTCTAAGCCCGGACCTAAAGACCAAGGTCCTTAGCTCCGTATATAACTCATTCGGGGTTTTATTCCCTTGCTCACGTTGTTCCAATCTCTCATGAACTCGCTCGGCATAGTCATCCGGAACAAACCTATCTCTAAGAGCCCGTTTGAGTTCTTGCCATGTGGTCACTTGGGGGTTTCCATGGAACTCTCGTTCCACTTTGTCCCCAAGCCACCATTGATAGGCGAATCCCGCAAACTTGATCGTAGCTATAGCTACTCGTTGAGCTTCCGAGTAGTTATAGTATTGGAATATTTGATCGGTTTTTTGTTCCCAATCAATATATACCTCGGGCTCACAATTTAAACCAAAACTTTGTAACTCTAATTTAACTCCATGCAAGGTTAGTAGCCAAAGCTACCACGTGTTGTGCTTCAAGGATCTTGCTTCTCTTTGGGATTCACCATCTCTAACCTTCACAAAACAAGCACACGACAGCCACAAAATCCAAGAAAAGTCCAACAAGGTACGTAACAAGTAAGATTGCCAAATTTGCCTAATTTAAATTAGGACTCGGAATCCAACAAGTTCTTGGGTTAGGGTGGCTCCTATATGAAAAAGACTCACAAAAATCGAAAATAAAGTGCACCACAATCCTTGTCAAAAGCTTAAGTTAATTCACAACTCAAACAATTCTTGTAAGTACTTGTTTCCTATTACCACTTACTAAGGTTAGCTCGAGCAAAAGGAATTACAACTTCACTTACAAACACAAAGATAGTGCACGACTTCTTCACATTTTTTTTCTTTTTTTTTTATTTTGATTTGGCTTGCTCTTTTGTACAATATCAAGCCGAGTTTTTCTAAAAAGCTTTTTTTTTTTGACGTATGGAATGCAGAAACGAAAACAAGAAACTTGCGATGCAACTCGAGTAACAAAAGCGTACGCACTTCGGATTTGTTCCTCCACAAGAAGGCTCGGTTTGCAAATTACGTAAACAATTAAACTCGGATTGTATATGTGCCAAATAAGGAAAGCAAAGACTCAAAAGATCCTATACTAAATGCACAACTAAATGGGCTTTAAGAGGGTTGAAGGTTACTCTTTCCAAATTCAAACTAGTATTAAATGCAATTAAAGCACACAATAAAGCCAAATTTGAAGGTTATAATTCTTCCACTCTAAAAACGTCACTTCCTATAGGGCATTCAGATTTTCTAGATCTATCCTAGATGCAAGAAACACGAGACGATCAAGAAAAAATTCAAGAACAAACCAAGAACAAGATTCGGACACAAAATTCCAACTACACATGCAAAGGCACGAAAACAAAGAACTTGTAGGACTTCGAACCATGAATTTAAATGAGGGATTTGAGCAAAACTTACGTGCTCTGATACCAAATGTTGGGTTCAAAGGATCGTGAGGCCGCGGTGCAAGTTTTGCTCGTCGCTGGAGTGGAAACGCCAATTAGGGTTTCTCGGATGGACGATGGCGTGGCGGAGGCGCAAGGATGGTTTGACGGCGGAGTTATGGGGGATAGATGGCACTCAATGTCTTCTTATAGAGGGAAGAAGAATTGCTTGCAGAAGTGAAAGGGAAGAGGAAGTGTGAGAGATGTACTCACTCGACACACTTAGACTATTTTGACGAAAGAGAGACTAGGGAAGCAAGAGAGATTTTGGCAAAGAAAAGTTGATAATTCTTTCGTGAGCTTTTCAGGCTTCAAAGTACCAATATAAAGGCTTAACAAAAAGGCAGAATGCCTAAGGAAACTTCAAGAGTCTTGCACAAAATTAAACCCTACTTTTAATACCGAATATGTCCAAATACGGTAACTTAATAACTTCAAAAGCAAATGTCTTCAGGCACGTTTAAGATTCTCTCGGCCAAGGCTTGGGCCTATGATGGTGGGGTAGGTGGGCCAGCCCATGGTGGTTTGAGTGCCGAACAAAGTGGCCCAAGTGGCTCGGCGCCCCTCTTGAAAGTTCACTTGCCGCTAGCGCCGTGCTCGCCGGCGCCTTGTTGAATGCAAAGGACCAAGCCAGGCTCGGCGTGGCTTAGGGCGGCTTGGCATGTCAACCCCTTGTGGAGGTCTTGGAGGAGCTTCCTAGCCTTAGACCTCGTGATGGTGTCGGGAATTGCCTTGTCATCTTGAGTGTTGGCCTTGGAGTTGCTTGCGCCCGGCGCGACCGATGTCTTGGCCTTGTCTTGGTCAATGTCTTCCTTTGGTTTGGCTTTGGCCCTCCCATGCATGTCTTGGTCATCTCCAGCTCCAAGTGTTGCATCCATAAGCTCCATGCCTTGATCCAGCTCTTGGTCCTCCAAAATGCCCACGGAGTGCTCCTCGGCGTCCATGTCCTCGGCGGCGCCTAGGTTGTCCTCGGTGCCTTGACCTTGATGTGGCATGGTCACATCATCCTCCCCCTCTTGAAATGGATTCGACCACGAATCCAGCTCGTCAAGGTCTTCATCTCCTTCCATGCAATAGCTATTCTCATGTGGGGCGCTTTCCTCCCCTGGCTCAAATGGGACCATCCCGGACTCTAGCTTTGAGCCTTTGATGTGCTTGCCTTCTTGACCTACAATAAAACCACTAGAAACTCTATGCAACACCACAACCTTTTCATTAATAAGGTTAGTCTCATAAAACGCAATGGAAGGTTTAAGGTATGGAATGAATGAAGGCATAAGAGGCTTGGCCAAGAGCATATGATTAGAAGCACCACCTTTGCTTCCAATTGTCATCTTCTTACCTTGCTTTGGCTCGGCCTTTTGTTGGGCTTTCCTTTGCTCTCGGGCCACATGATCGGCCATGATTTCATGGGGTAACAAAGGGTGGAGAGTGATCCTCGACACAATCAAGAAAAAATTCAAGAACAAAGCAAGAACAAGATTCGGACACAAAATTCCAACTACACATGCAAAGGCACGAAAACAAAGAACTTGTAGGACTTCGAACCTTGAATTTAAATGAGGGATTTGAGCAAAACTTACGTGCTCTGATACCAAATGTTGGGTTCAAAGGATCGTGAGGCCGCGGTGCAAGTTTTGCTCGTCGTTGGAGTGGAAACGCCAATTAGGGTTTCTCGGATGGACGATGGCGTGGCAGAGGCGCAAGGATGGTTTGACGGCGGAGTTATGGGGGATAGATGGCACTCAATGTCTTCTTATAGAGGGAAGAAGAATTGCTTGCAGAAGTGAAAGGGAAGAGGAAGTGTGAGAGATGTACTCACTCGACACACTTAGACTATTTTGACGAAAGAGAGACTAGGGAAGCAAGAGAGATTTTGGCAAAGCAAAGTTGATAATTCTTTCGTGAGCTTTTCAGCCTTCAAAGTAACAATATAAAGGCTTACAAAAAAGGCAAGAATGCCTAAGGAAACATCAAGAGTCTTGCACAAAATTAAACCCTACTTTTAATACCGAAAATGTCCAAATACTGTAACTTAGTAACTTCAAAAGCAAATGTCTTCAGGCACGTTTAAGATTCTCTCGGCCAAGGCTTGGGCCTATGATGGTGGGGTAGGTGGGCCAGCCCATGGTGGTTTGAGTGCCGAACAAAGTGGCCCAAGTGGCTCGGCGCCTCTCTTATAAGTTCACTTGCCTCTAGCGCCGTGCTCACCGGCGCCTTGATGAATGCAAAGGACCAAGCCAGGCTCGGCGTGGCTTAGGGAGGCTTGGCATGTCAACCCCTTGTGGAGGTCTTGGAGGAGCTTCCTAGCCTTAGACCTCGTGATGGTGCCGGGAATTGCCTTGTCATCTTGAGTGTTAGCCTTGGAGTTGCTTGCGCCCGGCGCGGCCGATGTCTTGGCCTTGTCTTGGTCAATGTCTTCCTTTGGTTTGGCTTTGGCTCTCCCATGCATGTCTTGGTCATCTCCAGCTCCAAGTGTTGCATCCATAAGCTCCGTGCCTTGATCCAGCTCTTGGTCCTCCAAAGTGCCCACGGAGTGCTCCTCGGCGTCCATGTCCTCGGCGGTGCCTAGGTTGTCCTCGGTGCCTTGACCTTGATGTGGCATGGTCACATCAGTTAGTGTCTTACTTTGCTGGTCTAGAAGTGGTATAGCTTCAGGTGTGTCGCATTTTAACTTCTTGGGATCGGTTGTCCGTCTTTGTCTTCCGGTTGGTATGATCCTTGTCCGACTACTTCCTTGATTAGATAGGGTCCTTCCCACTGAGGCGTGATCTTTCCGTCGGTCAGATTCTTAGTGTTCTGGAACGTCTTTCTAAGGACCCAATCGCCGACTTTGAAGACTTTGGCTCAAACATTTTTGTTGTAACTTCTTGCGACCTGTTGTTGGAACCTAACCATTCTAATTTTGGCTCTTTCTCTAGTCTCATCCACTGTGTCCAAGTTGTACACTAGTTCGACATCGTTTTGTTCATTCGTCTGAAGACTATAACGGGCCATCGAAACCAGTAGCTCGGTAGGAATGACCGCTTCACTTCCGTAGACGAGTGAGAATGGTGATTGTCTAGTCGCATTCTTTGGGGTGGTCCTGTCAGACCAGAGGATGAAAGGGAGTTCGTTTGCCCATTTTCCTTTAGCCCCTGTGAGGCGTTTCTTGAGGTTGTTGATGATGATTTTGTTGTAAGACTCGGCTTGTTCGTTAGATTGCGGATATCGAGGTGTGGATATGACCAGTCTGATGTTCCACTGGTCGCAAAAGGCTCGAGTCTTATGACTGATGAATTGGGAGCCATTGTCGCACACAATTTCTGATGGAACGCCAAATCTGCACAAGATATTGTGTTTTATAAATGAAATGACGTATTGATCTTTTACCTCTCGGTAGGCTTCAGCGTCGATCCATTTGGAAAAATAGTCTGTCATGGCAAGGAAGAAGACTCGTTGACCCGACACAGGTGAGAGTTTTCCGACGATGTCCATCCCCCATCTCATGAAGGGCCATGGTGCCAGAGTCGGATGAAGGAGTTCCGAGGGTTGATGAGGAACGGGTACGTGTCACTGGCAGGCATCGCACTTCTTGGTGTACTCCATTGTGTCTCTATTCATTGTGGGCCAGTAGTATCCGGTTCGCAAGGCTTTCCCTGAGAGGCTTCACCCTCCGGTGTGGTTTCCACGTTCTCCTTCATGTAATGACTGTAAGATGCGTCTGACTTCTGGAGTCTTGAGGCATCGTAGGAGTATCCCTGTGACAGATCTTTTGAACAAGACGTCACTTATAATATCGAAGGAAAGAGCTTGTACCTTTAGGCTTTTTGCTTCCGTTTTGTCGTTGGGTAGGATGCCGTCCTTTAGCCATTTGACGTAAGGTAACGCCCAATCGTCATGATCGTTGACGATGTCTTCTTCTGGTCGGTCACCTATCTCCATCGTGACAAGTTCTTCCAATGGTGTATTCGACTCCTTGGATGGTTTTGGAACAGCTGGTGTCGTGATGTGTGCCAGTGGGATGTTTAAGAAATCCTTTGGGTCCAAGATGGACCCCAAGTTGGCTAGTGCGTAAGCCTGAGATTTGAGTTCTCTGGTCACTTGCTTGATGTCGAATGTTTGGAATTGGTCGATTAGCTTCTTGGCTACGTCCAGATAAACTATCATTCTATCGTCCTTGGCGTTGTACGACCCTTGTATTTGATTTACGACTAAGAGGGAGTCGTAGATGACTTTGATTTCTCAGACTCCTAGGTCGCGTGCTAAGATGAGCCCAAATATGAGTGCTTCGTATTCAGCTTCGTTTTTGGTCTTGTCCCATTCGCATGTTACGGCATGGGCTATCTTGTCCCCTTGTGGCGATTTCAGCACGACCCCTATCCCTGATCCTCTAGCGTTTGACGTACCATCTGTGTGGAGCTCCCATTTACCTGTTTCCTCTATTACGAGTAACTGTGTTTCTTCTTTGGCGGCTTCTTGTGTAATAACCCTAAAAGTCCTGACCTATCATTTTATACGAAAGACGTGTTGGGTAATTCTGTAACCTCTGTAATGATCTTTTTGAACGTAATAATACACGTTGGTATGCTTTGGGTCTTAGAATATTTTCAAAGTATTTAAAAAATAAGATTCTAGCAAGAACCGCGAGAGGACAACCGCGACTAGAGACCTAGAGGCACGACCGTGGATATGCCGCGACCACGGTTTTGTAACCGTGGACGTGATTTTGCCTATTGGAAACCGTGATTGCGGGCCTATGTGAATCGTCGTCTTCGTCGATCTTGTCTGAGAATGACGGTCGGAATTTCCCATGTTTCACAACGTCGCCGTTGGAGGGAGGCCGAGCGATCTGTCCCTTATAAATAGGAGGTCGGAGCAGCCTGGAATCTCATCCACAACTCTCTCGATCTCTCTTTCTCTCGTTTTTTTCTCTCGCCGGTGTCGTGTGTTCGTTGGAGTATATTGCTGGAGTTTTTGGTGATCGTTGTGGTGTCTTTGGAAATCTATAGAGGTAGCATTACGAGGAGGAGGAGTTGCACCGTCGTCTCGTCGTCGATGAGCCTCGATTCGTATTTTAGAGTCGCGTCGAGAGGGAGGACCACGACCGCGGCTATGAACATCGCGAACGCGGCGATGAACATCGCAACCGCGGTTGTGCCCGAAAAACCGCGACCGCGGGTTTGTAAACCGCGACCGCGGCTTTGCCGAGCAAAGACACAATCGCGTCCATACACGTCGTGGCCACGGCTTAGCCCATTCTTCTTTGTTTTGTTAGTTAGAACGAGTATTCATAGGAATGCTATGTACCTCGCGAGGTCTAGTCATTTCTTTATAACTGGTATTAGGAGGATTTTGCCCTAGTACTTTCCTTGGTCATGACTGTACCCTTACTCAGGGTAGGTGCACACAGCTGGTGCCGACAATCGGGATTTATTCCCCAAGATATCTCTCGTGATGAGATGATATTCCTTAAAAGCTTCAATGTAAATATGCGTTTTGGAATTAACTAAGATAAATGCGATTATGCACATAATTAATGAACCTTCGAGCGAGAAGTATAACTTGGAAACCGCCCGGAATTTGGTTAGAGTAAGTCCTCTTTCCAATCTGAATTCGCATTGTGCGGTGAGGTTGGTCATGGACCCAAATGATCAAGTCATTTTTAAACGCTTGTGTGAAAACTATAACGTTCCCAAACACTTGTCATATTTTCCCATAAGACTCAATCTTTTGGAGTCTTCTCTTGATCATACTATTTTTTGTACCTTTTCGTAGAAGTATGAAGGTTACTATCGTCATCGGATTTTATTCGAGAAGCGATGGGTTAAACCTAATACGACTACTTAGAACCTTTTCTGTTTAACCCTTGCATAGTCTTTCGTTAGACTAACCAACCGATTATTTTCCTTTGCATGGTTGGGCTGGTGTCATCCATCTCATACGGCACATTAGGTAAACATCCCTTTCCATGAAGGCCAGATTACGATGTTGAGGGCAGATGGCGTTTTAAAGAGTTTTCCAAGATTGAAGATCCTAGGCGTAAGATCGCTCAGATCAAGACCCGTTATGATATCTATTTACTTTAAAGACTTCTGCTGTATTGAAATAATTCTGTATTTGGACGTATTTGGTATTCACAGATGTAATCCGTGACTTTGGTTTAAATAATATATGTGTATTTAATAACGTTTTGTGTTGGTATATGATTGTTATAAAATGGTTAAGCCTTAGGTGGCCCCAAATATGTAATCTGAGGTCACTGGCGGTAATACTTTCAAGGAAATATTTGGGGGTGTTACAGATTTGGTATCAGAGCTAAAGTTTTAAAACGGGTTGGTTTCAAATCGTTTTACCGAAAACAAAATTTTTATAAACGATGTACCGTTCGCGTTGAGAAAGTTGTTGGTCGAATCCAAAAGTTGAAAATTTTACATAAAATCATTTGAGCAAAAAAGTGTATTTTGAAATCTCTGCCATTCAAATTGTGCCTTCTTTCCATTCTGATATAGTAAGTTCGCTTCTATATTTAGAAAGACTAATTCTTTTCTCATCGCCTTGCAGGATATGGGCGCTTTCGTATCTCAACTTAGGAACAAAAAAGAAGTAGAGGTGGTTCCATCATCTCCAGTGAGGCTTGATGTTCCGGTCCCCCCTCGTTGCATTGAAGTCGGGGAGCCAAGTTGTCCACCCGAGGAGGTGAAAACCGTACTCCCAGAGTCGGTAGTACTGGTGTCCGACGGGGCAAGGGTTCCCGAGGTAGAGCCCGAGGAAGACCCGAGAGAGGACACAGAAGTAGAGGAGGAGCCGACGGAGTACCATGGAGGGTACTACGACGACGACTTCGAGGTAGAGGAGGATCCTGAGGAAGATCCCGAGGAGGATCCGGAAGAGGAGGATCCGGAGGATGAGGACCCTGAGGAGGACCTCGAGGAGTATGGCTACGACTTGGAACACTTGCTAGAGGACATCGAGGACCCGGGGATGCAGTTCATTTTCTCGAGTCCAGTAATACCGACTAATGAGGAGTATATGCCATTGTCCCCTGCCGCTTGGGAGGCGCTTGGGATTTCAGGTACCATCAGGACGAGGTTTAGGCCGCTGGATGCGCCAGAGGACCCGCAGTTTATCCCTACTCCGAGAAGGCCGATGGTGAGCCCAGCTTCTCGGCAAGTATTTCATCAGGACGGGATGGTTTCCTTCAAGGATCGTTGCCAGGTGGAGGAGATGACGGAGCATGCTCGCATGAGGGCAATGCCTTGGGAGTCATTGGGTGCCCCGAGGGTGGTCCCGACCCAACAGGCTAGGCCGAGGCCCCGAGTGCTTGAGGAGCGAATGGATGAGTGGACGAACGCCTTGTATGATATATAGGTGAGGACTTATGAGACTGAACTAGGTCTCTCCCGTATGCTTGAGGATGTCCGCGAGCTCCAGGAGAACATCCGTCAGGCGAAGTTGCTACTCAACCCTCAGTACGAGGTGAACAGGGAAGATTTCCAACTAGGGTTTCTTTAGGAGTTTTGCTACCCACTGGTACCTGAGGTAGGGCCAAGGGTTCCCATGTCTAGAGAAGGACCGAGAGGACCGAGGCCTAGGAATGAGCCGTGTGCTTCAGGCCAAGTAGGTCAAGGAGTCCGACACCGGAACCCGAGGATAGTCCCCTTACGAAGAGGAGATGTCAGAGGTCCACTCGGTATAGGGAACGCTTCAGGGCACCATGATGGAGGGCAGTGATGGATCTTAGTGTTTTCTTTTTCTAGTTGTCTTGTTTCATTTAGAGTTGTAGCCTCCTGGCAATTTTGTCTTTCGCTTAGGAGGGTTTTTCTTTGTATAACTTATCAGACTCAGTTTCAGTTCACTCTTCATTGGAAGTTTGTCAGTTTGATCTATTCTGAGTCAGTTTTATACGTTGTGCATGTTAATATGATATTAATGTTGTGAAATACTTGGAAAATTGATCGGTAAACAGATGGTTAACACAAGAAACACCATTCGTGCTAGTGTTGGGCCAAGCAACAACCCCAGGCTGAATCTGGGTAATGCCGCAAATCAAGGGGAGGAGAGCGAGTCAGTCTCTCACAACAACCATGTGGGTAGTGGCCAAACTCTGGCCAACCCTCAAGTGGTGTTCGACGCGGCTGCTATAGAAGCGATTTGGGGGATTGTGCTACAAGCGGTCACCGATAGTATGCGGCCAATCGAACCACATGCACAAGGTGTACCGGTTCCCCAGGTTGTCCCTAGATTCGAGGAGCCAGTTATTCATGTGCCTTAGGAAGATGCCGTCAGGAACAGAGGAAACTGTGGTCGAGCATTGAAGGCCATTAGCTCTATGAGGCCTGACAACTATAATGGAAAGGGAGAACCAGTCAAAGTGGCGTATTGGTTCTCACACATGGAAAGGTTATTTAGAAATGTCGAGTGCACGGAGGCTGAAAAAGTGCATATTGCTTCCCTTCAACTGAAGGAGGTGGCTAGCGAATGGTGGGAAAGCACGTCTAGCTGACCATCCTGATTTGAACTGGGAATATTTAGGACAAAGATGACCGATCATTTCTTTTCCCGTGCTATGAGGGAAGAGAAGCATAAGGAGTTTCTCTATCCGAAGATGGATGAATTGAAAGTGACTGAGCTTGCGGCCAAGTTCAATCACCTGTTGTAGTATGCTGGGCCGAAAGTGTCCAGTGAAGAGCAGAAGATCTGGCATTTCCACGAGTGGATGAATCCAGACATCAAGCCACTGATGGTGCGCCACGGATGCTCTACTCTAGAGTAGTACATGGATGCCGCCTATAAGTTGGAGGTGATCTAGAGGAGTCGGCGAAGAATCGCAATCTCTATAGACCGGCGTAGAGCAAGCCTCAGGCAAGTGGGTTCAAGCGACCCGCGCCACCGTCAAATTTTGCCAAGTCTGGCCGGGCTAGAACGAAGGGAACTCAGGAAGGGTCTACTTAGCACTCAGGTCAGGGAAAGAATCCGATCCAGTTTTACATTTGTGGCACGCTGGGGCACAAGAGAAATGAGTGCCCGAAGGATAGGAAGACGTGTTTTGCCTGCGGAAAGGAGGGGCACTTGCAAACGTTTTGTCCGCAAAGGAGACATAAGGGAGCTGAGTCACAGCAAGGGTCTGTTAGTCATAACAATCGACCCCGATTCAAACCAGTGGAGGCTCCTAGCCCTTCGATGCAGACAACGGCCCAAAACAAGGGGAAAGCCCCAGCTGCTTCAGTAGGTCAAGGTCAGCGACTCTACGAGATGCCTGAGGCTGACAGACCTAATGCTCTAATTGCTCAAGGTACTCTATACCTCCATTCTACCTTTGTGTGTATACTATTTGATTCGGGTGCTACACATTCTTTCATTTCGGAGAAGTGTGTGAGTAAGCAAGGCTTAGTGTGCAATAAGGCTTGTGAGCCTTTTGTAGTAAATCTTCCTAATGTTGAACAATTGGTAGGAACCAAGCGTCTGTCAGAATTTCCGATTACCTTTCAAGGTAGGAAGTTCAAAGCAGATTTGATCTGTATAGCCATTGCTCCATACGACATTATTCTCGGGATGGATTGGCAGACATGTCATGGGGCGGTAATCGATTTTACCTCAAGGACTATGACAGTTTCATCTGGGGGCCAGTTTGTATGCAAATTTAAGGTTCATAATGACGCTGATAACGAGAAGCTCATCAATGCGATGGCTGCGTGTAAGCTATTTCGACAAGGTTGTGTCGGGTACCTGTGCTATCTGGATAAGCCTAAGAGAGATGAGATTTTAGTTCCTGATATTCCTATAATTTGCGAGTATCCGGACGTTTTTCCGGAGGAGATTCCCGATTTACCCCCAAATCGTGACGTGGAGTTCACCATTGATCTCGAGCTTGGTACCGCACCGATTTCTAAGGCACCGTACCGGATGGCTCCCCCGGAGATGCAAGAGTTGAAGAAGCAACTCGAGGACCTTCTTAAGAAAGGATATATAATGTCGAGTGCATCACCTTGGGGCACTCCGGTCTTGTTTGTCAAGAAGAAGGATGGTTCGTTTCGACTTTGTATCGACTATCGAGAGTTGAACAAGGTCACGATGAAGAATAAGTATCCATTGCCTAGGATTGATGATCTGTTGGATCAACTGCACGGAGCAAAAGTCTTCTCCAAGATCGATCTGAGATATGGTTACTGATAACCGAAATTTGCCGTTCTAATTCCTACGATGCAAAGTATCCAAACAAACCCTAAAATGTAGTCCTAGGTAAGTAAGGGTCGAATCCGCAGGGAAACAAAGTCTATCGCAGTATGCAATATGTATGTCAATTTAAAGCAACCAAAGAGGGGTTTTGTTGGTTTGTTTTAGTAGCCAAGCATGCAAATGCTAAATAAGCAATTAAAGGTGATGAAATCAATTATTGGGAAAACACTCAGTCAAACAATATCCACTATTCGAATGACAAGTTGATCATAGATACTACTCAAAATCGCATGCAATGGTAATTCCGATTCCTTTTCAGATGTAACTAATAGCACAACCAGATACTATTAGAACTAACTAATTAAACAACCCTGAAACTATCAAGATTCAGTTTAACAGCAGCCTTACGGATAGGAATATAGTTGGATACAACCCTAGAATAAAACAACCAGTTTTTACCCTAGAATGTAAATCAATTATCTTCTGCATAAGATTAGCACAACCAGTTACTAACACGATGCAGTTGCTACTATGGAATAGATATGCTCAACTAGTAACAATCTAACCCTAGCAATAGATAAATAACGACAAAACCTAGTTGATCAGACTAGAAATTATCAATATCAATCTTAAGAAATCAAACAAGAGAAGAGATAAAAACCACGCAATAGATTAGGAATAAGAATCTCACAACTGAATCACACGAAAAGCTTCAATGTCTGACTAAGCAAGAGAGACTTAGTTCTTCATAGCAAGAGAATACGTAGAATAAGAAATTAGGGTTCCGAGATAGAAGAAACAAGTTTTCTCAACCCTTAAATACCAAAGGAAAAATAATCTGAAATTGTCCTAAAAAGAAATAATAAAAATGTAATAAAGTAATATAAAATAGATCCGAAGAGGAAATCGGCTCGGCGATGCTTCCGTCAGCGGCGGCGGCCGCTGCTTCTCCCACGGCGATCGCCATAAATGCGGCGGGTGCCGCAATTAAACGGCGGTCTCCGTTTCCAGGTCATAGCCTTCGTCTCTCAGAGGGAATTAACGGCGGTCGCCGTAATTACGCGGCGGTCGCCGCGACTCTGTTTCTTCATCCTTCGTTCCTCAGCTCCTAAGGCTCCAAAAACGCAACTTCCGCACCTCCTCCCCAAGTCTCCAAATCACCTCCAAAGCATCCTAAAACACCACTAAAATCATGCCAAAACTCCGTCAATACAAACAACATAATCGTGTGTATCAAACTCCCCCATACTTGAATCTCTACTCGTCTCGAGTGGATAGAGAACTACCACCCATTACCAATGAAGCACCTAGATCATCAACATGTAAAGAGGCTTGCAACTAAGAGTAAAAGCATCTACATGAAAGCTCAACATCCCTCAACCAACCGACCACAACACAATTACACCCTCAACTCCAGCATCGTAATCAGCACAACATCAACACAAGCACATAACAATAACAATATACTCCTCAGCAGCAAACACGACACACATCCAAGCTTAAGGGCAAGCAGAATACTTCCCCCAAGCTTATCCCGGACATCCAAAAATGTACGTAGCCACTAGTCCTAACCTCCATCTATGAATCCTTATGTCTCCCAAAGTGACTTACCCAACAATCCTTCTTTGTCTCCTCTACTTATGTCACCCCGCCGGTAAAATGAGATCCTAGAAAACACTCCTCTTCTTTTCACTCATTTTGCCTAGGAGCCCTTTCGGGTTTTCATCCTAGCCACTCATTTCATTTTATCATAGATGGACTCACCGCCTCACATCACTCTGAATCCACTTTTGCCCAGGCCTAATGCCTGTCGAATTATCTGCTTTTTACCTGGACTGCCCTTTCAGGTTTTCAGTCTATCCCAGGATTTTAATTTGCCTTTTTTTTTTCATTTTGTGGCTCTTTTCTCTTTTTTTTCTCTTTTTTTTAAGATAAAAGCAATACATAAGTACATAATCACCTCCCCCACACTTAAAATAATCATTGTCCTCAATGAAATCAGACATAATAAAAGAGGGGAAGGAAAGAATGTACCACTACTGCTACGGCGGTGGAAAATTTGGATACTTGGAACCCATGAAAAGGTTCCACTGCCTCAACTGCTCCTCCAGTGCATGGATGTCTTGGGCCTGCTTCGCGTAATGATCTCTTGACTCCTGGCGGAAGTCAATAAACTCCTGGTGAATGCCCTGGACCATCTCCCACGTCTGTCTCTCGTAATCATGAGACGGCCCAGCAGTAGCGGCAACCTGTACCTCAGGCATAGCGGTATCCTCATCATCATCCTCATCATCACTGTCATCATTACCCTCATCAGGCTGTGCCACAGGGACAGCAGAAGAACCAGTGGCTGAACGGCCTGCAGCTGAACCACCACCAGCTCCCACACGGTGTCGGCGCACATCAAAATCCCTATAGCGTGGGCCACAGGTCACCTCAAAGGGAAAAGGGATGGCGATCCGGTAACAGCCCCGCAAGCCATACAGCCAGAACTTTGGGTTCGACCCGGTCCCAGACACAACAGTGGACGTCTTGAGCTGCCTCCAATCATATCTAAAGGCAGCAGAGAGCTGTTGGGAAGGGTCGGGTTGCTTGAGGCCCAGGTGACGGCCGATCAGAGTAATCAGTCCCCCAATGACAATCTTGTGCTTCTTGTTCTCCTGAAATTTCCTGCAGGAAGCAATAAAGTGGGAGCGCCAACTCCACACCAAAGGGCACTCAGGGGTCATACTCCACACCGCATACAAGTCGTCGTATGGGACCTTGTTTAACTCGGACTGGCCATGGAAGGCCATCCGTACCACCTTATGTGCTTGGCGCAGGCCCGAATGTGACCACTTGTAATTGTATTCTCCTCCCTGCGGATCATATAGACGAGTCCCTGTAGAGTGATACCAGAATGTAAAGAACTCATTGGCGTCCGCCCACGCCCTCTCAGAAGATGGTGGCCTGGTAATCCCAAGCGCTGTGTCAAGGTCCGCATAGGACATCGAATGCCTGCTGCCATCTAGACTGAATGTAATACTTTTCGTATCACAATGATTCTCAAAACTAGCCAGGAATTCCACAGTCCAGACAGGGAAGGTGGGCGCCGCTAAGTGGTAGAAACCACCCAACCCGCCTTTAACAAAGAGCTGCTGCGTGCATTCATAAATCTTCAATTAACGCATGGTCTCTGGGTCGAAGAATAATGTAGACTGGAACTCCTTATCCAGTATAAACTTCCGACGTGACTCCTCAACCCCCGATGATTTCTTACGAGAAGCCTCACCCCCCGATGATTTCTTATGAGACGAGAATGTGCGTTTCAACAGTCCAGACATCACAGATATAGACAGCAACACAATCAAAATCAGAAGCAGGGCAGAGAAATCACCAGAACGCGAGGAAACGACGGTCGCTGCGCGGAATACGGCGGTCGCTGCTAGGAGCGGCGGTCACGGCGTTGAATACGGCGGTCGCCGTGAGCAAAATTCCGCAGCCATATCAGATCTGGGCAGCGGCGGTCGCCGGGTGGGTTGTGGCTTGCAGCGGGCTGGCGGCGGGGGGGGGGCTCCTGGTGCGGCGGTCGCTGGAATTTGGGGGGGGGGGGCTAGGGTTTGAGAGGTTCAGTAAGGAGGAGAGAGAGTGGGTAGGGGTAGAATGATAGGTAGGGGGTGGGGTTGGGTTAATTTACAGATCGGGGGGTTGGGTTTTTTTGTCGTTCTAATTTGATAACAGGAATTTGCCGTTCTAATTCCTACTATGCAAAGTATCCAAACAAACCCTAAAACGTAGTCCTAGGTAAGTAAGGGTCGAATCCGCAGGGAAACAAAGTCTATCGTAGTATGCAATATGTATGTCAATTTAAAGCAACCAAAGAGGGGTTTTGTTGGTTTGTTTTAGTAGCCAAGCATGCAAATGCTAAATAAGCAATTAAAGGTGATGAAATCAGTTATTGGGAAAACACTCAGTCAAACAATATCCACTATTCGAATGACAAGTTGATCATAGATACTACTCAAAATCGCATGCAATGGTAATTCCGATTCCTTTTCAGATGTAACTAATAGCACAACCAGATACTATTAGAACTAACTAATTAAACAACCCTGAAACTATCAAGATTCAGTTTAACAGCAGCCTTATGGATAGGAATATAGTTGGATACAACCCTAGAATAAAACAACCAGTTTTTACCCTAGAATGTAAATCAATTCTCTTCTGTATAAGATTAGCACAACCAATTACTAACACGATGCAGTTGCTACTATGGAATAGATATGCTCAACCAGTAACAATCTAACCCTAGCAATAGATAAATAACGACAAAACCTAGTTGATCAGACTAGAAATTATCAATATCAATCTTAAGAAATCAAACAAGAGAAGAGATAAAAACCACGCAATAGATTAGGAATAAGAATCTCACAACTGAATCACACAAAAAGCTTCAATGTCTGACTAAGAAGAGAGGCTTAGTTCTTCATAGCAAGAGAATACGTAGAATAAGAAATTAGGGTTCCGAGATAGAAGAAACAAGTTTTCTCAACCCTTAAATACCAAAGGAAAAATAATCTGAAATTGTCCTAAAAAGAAATAATAAAAATGTAATAAAGTAATATAAAATAGATCCGAAGAGGAAATCGGCTCGGCGATGCTTCCGTCAGCGGCGGCGGCTGCTGCTTCTCCCACGGCGATCGCCGTAAATGCGGCGGGCGCCGCAATTAAACGGCAGTCGCCGTTTCCAGGTCGTAGCCTTCGTCTCTCAGAGGGAATTAACGGCGGTCACCGTAATTACGCGGCGGTCGCCGCGACTCTGTTTCTTCATCCTTCGTTCCTCAGCTCCTAAGGCTCCAAAAATGCAACTTCTGCACCTCCTCGCCAAGTCTCCAAATCACCTCCAAAGCATCCTAAAACACCACTAAAATCATGCCAAAACTCCATCAATACACACAACATAATCGTGTGTATTAGTTACCACCAGCTCAGGATTCGTGAGGAAGATATTCCGAGGACTGCATTCCGGATAAGGTATGGGCACTACGAGTTCGTAGTCATGCCATTTGGGCTTACTAATGCTCTGACAGTCTTCATGGATCTGATGCATAGATGTTTCCACCAGTACCTGGATAAGTTCGTGGTGGTCTTCATCGACGATATTCTGATCTATTCCCCGAGTGAGGAGGCTCACGAAGAACATCTTCGTATCACCTTGTCTATCCTTAGACAAAATCAGCTTTACGCGAAGTTGTCTAAGTGTGACTTTTGGATCAAGGAAGTGGCTTTCTTAGGCCATGTGATCAATGAGGATGGGGTGATGGTCGACCCTCAGAAGATTGAAGGGATAGCCAACTGGAAGCGGCCTCATAATGTGAAGGAGGTGTGCAGTTTCTTGGGACTTGCAGGCTATTACAGACGGTTCGTGGAGAGATTTTCGAAGATCGCTTTACCAATGACCGGTTTGCTCCACAAGGTCCATAATAAGTTTATCTAGGATGACAGGTATGAGGCCAATTTTCAAAAGTTGAAGAATTTACTGACCTCCGCACCAGTCCTAGCGCTACCGGAAGGAACTGATGGTTATGTGGTCTATAGTGACGCTTCAAAGCATGGGTTATGATGTGTACTGATGCAAAAGAGGAAGGTTATTGCATATGCATCCCGACAGTTAAAGACCTATAAAGCAAACTATCTGACGCATGATCTAGAGTTAGCGGCTGTGGTTTTTGCGTTGAAGATTTGGAGGCACTATCTCTATGGTGTTAGGTGCCAAGTCTTCACCGATCATAAGAGTCTCAAGTATATGTTCACTCAGAAGGAGTTGAATATGAGACAACGTCGCTGGTTAGAGCTACTCAAGGACTACGACATCGAGTTGCTGTATCATCCAGCCAAGGCTAACGTGGCAGCCGATGCAATGAGCCGGAAGATGCCGTACGAGACTGTAGTAGCTCTACTCACTGCTCAAACCAAACTAAGCCAAGGATTGTGCGAGATTGACGTCTTGTACGATTAGCATCGAGGATGCCTGAGTATGTTGGAGATTCAGGCTACGCTACTTGATTAGATCAAGGAGAGGCAGGTTGATGATGTGGTCTTGGTGAAGTTAAGCAGTAAAGTGATATACGGGAAAGCTCCAAGATTCGTGGTTCAGGAGGATGGATCACTCTGGTTTCAGGACCGGATTTGTGTGCTTGACGTGGATGGCCTTTGCCAGTTGGTGATGAAGGAAGCCCATTCGTCAGCTTATTCTGTACATTTAGGATCTAGTAAGATGTACAAGGACTTCAGAAAGAAATTCCGGTGGTCCAATATGAAGTGAGACGTAGCAGAATTTGTGGCGAAATGCTTGACTTGTCAAAAGGTCAAGATAGAACACCGTAGACCAGGTGGTGAATTGCTACCTCTCCCAGTACCAGAATGGAAGTGGGAGGACATTGCTATGGACTTCGTCATGGGGTTGTCGAAGACTCAGAATCAGAAGGATGCTATATGGATGATCATTGATAGGCTCATGAAGAGTGCTCATTTCATGCCTATCTGGTCAACATAGGGAACCCAGAAGCTATCAAAAGTGTTCCTACACAAGATTGTCCGTTTGCATGGTACACCAAAGCCCATTGTATCGGATCGTGACGACAGATTCATGTCGAGATTTTGGAAAGAACTCCACAAGGCCATGGGGATTGAGTTGAGGTTTAGTATTGCGTTTCATCCTCAGACGGATGGACAGTCTGAGAGGACCATCCAGACATTGGAAGATATGCTGAGAGCTTGCGTACTTGATCGTCCGACCAGCTGGGAGAACAGCTTAAGTCTGATTGAGTTCACATACAACAATAGCGGGCATTCTACCATTAAGATGGCTCCATTCGAGGCTTTGTACAGTCAGAAGTACAGATCTCCAATTTGTTGGGATGAGAATGTCGAAAAGATTCTGCTCGGACCAGAGTTAGTCGAAAGGACTGCCTCAGACATCGCTTTGATCAGACAGAGGATGTTGACAGCTCAGAGTCGACAGAAGTCCTACGCGGATCGGAAGAGCAGGAATGTCGAGTTTGAAGTTGGTGACAAGGTGTTTGTCAGGGTGTCGCCATCCAAGGGTGTGTTCAAGTTCGGCAAGCATGGGAAGCTTAACCCTCGCTACGTGGGACCATTTGAGATCCTTGACAGAGTGGGGTCTCTAGCATATCGTTTAGCATTGCCTCCGTCGGCGCATCCAGTGCATAACGTGTTCCACGTGTCTATGCTAAGGAAGTATGTGCCACATGCGTCTCATGTATTGAATTATGAAGACATCGAGATTCAGGCAAATGGTACCTATGAGGAGATACCTGTGCGTATTCTCGAATGCCGTGAGAAGCACTTGAGGAACAAAGTGGTACCATTAGTGTAGATTCTTTGGTCCAAGTAGGGATCTGAAGAGGTTACTTGGAAAACCTGGGAGACTGAGGCTGATATGCTTAGTCGTTTTCCCGATCTATTTTCGGCCTTGTTTCGGGGTCGAAACTTTTTTTAAGGGAAAGTAATGTAATAATCCTAAAAGTCTCGACCTATCGTTTTTTACGAAAGACGTGTTGGGCAATTTTGTAACCTCTGTAATGATCTTTTTGAACATAATAATACACATTGGTATGCTTTGGGTCTTAGAATATTTTTAAAGTATTTAAAAATAAGATTCTAGCAAGAACCGCGAGAGGACAACCGTGACCAGAGACCTAGAGGCGTGACCGCGGATATGCCACGGGCGCGGTTTTGTAACCACGGGTGTGGTTTTGCCTGCTGGAAACTGCAATCACGGTTTTGAACCCGCGATCACGGGCCTCTGTGAATCGTCGTCTTCGTTGATCTTATCCGAGAACGACGGTCAAAATTTCCCATGTTTCATAACGTCGCCGTTGAAGGGAGGCCGAGCGACCTGTCTTCTCGACGTTGAGCCCCTCCTGGCCCTATAAATAGGAGGTCGGAGCAGCCTGGAATCTCACCCACAACTCTCTCGATCTCTGTTTCTCTCGTTTTTGCTCTCGCCGGTGTCGTGTATTCATCGGAGTATCTCGCCGGAGTTTTTGGTGGTCGTTGTGGTGTCTTTGGAAAACAGTGGAGGTAGCATTGCGAGGAGGAGGAGTTGCACCGTCGTCTCATTGTCGATGAGTCTCGATTCGTATTTTAGAGTCACGTCGAGAGGGAGGACCGCGACCGCGGCTATGAACACTGCGACCCTGCCCAGAAAACCGCAATCGTGGGTTTGTAAACCGCAACCGCGACTTTGCCAAGCAAAGCCACGATCGCAGCCATACCCGTTATGGCCGTGGCTTAGCCCATTCTTCTTTGTTTTGTTTAGTTTCATGCCATATCTAAATTAGATATTTGTGTTTCGTTTTGCGTACGTCGTCGGAATGGACCTTGGAACGTTAGTGGGCTTCGACGTGATTTCTAGTAAGCTATTGAGTTCGTGTCCGGTATTCCCGACTCGTAAATCTTCATTCGTCTAATCAAGGCAAGTGGTAGTTCGCTCTCGCTATCATTCCATGTTTTCCTTAATTATCATTTATTTTAATTGATAGTTAAATTGGGATGAAATGTTGTTTTGGTTTGGGAACAGATTTTAGAAATGTGTGATTAAAATTTGATATTATAATAGGTTGTATATATTGCTAGATACAATGCTATTACATCTGTTATTACCATGATGGTATTGGTGTGGATTATTGTGTGGTTTTAACTGTGTAGTTAGAACGAGTATTCGTAGGAACGCTATGCACCTCGCGAGGTCTAGTCATTTCTTTATAACTAGTATTAGGAGGATTTTTCCCTAGTACTTTCTGTTGTGCCCAACATTCTTCAAGGGGATCAAAACAAGTAAGTTGGGCCGAGATCCAAGTAGAGTCGAAAGCTAAGAGAAACCAGGAGGAGGCGTCAAACATCCCTCAGATGCGTAGGATTCAACCAGTTCCGAAGATCTCGCCCAGGGCATTAAATGCTTGATCAATGGCAATGGCTATGGCATTAAACGCAGAAATAAAGATGGCAATCAAGAGCATATCGCTAAGATCTCGCCCGGATTTAATAAAGAAATATTGCAAGAAAAGAGCAACGGATGAAAGAGAACAATTGCCATATATAGAACACGACGAAGCAAGGAACAAGACACACGTTGGCATCCAATACTCACTCGCTCATCCAGAAAAGAATTCACGAGTACACTCGCCCTAGCTCACTCTCCTCGGAATCTTGCTTAATCGCTACCGATCGTATCACGGAAACACCTGTCGAACAAGACCCGACCCTTTGTCCTTTAAGGATAAGTTGTACTTAGATCTGATTCAATCATCAATAGATCAATGAAATTACCTTGTTATTTTGCATCTATTCTTTATTTGTTGATTGTCTGTTTGGTTTGGATTGATTTTCATTACCCGATCGACTCGTTACCATGATTAAAGCAATTTAGGTCGTCCATTTTTTTCGCCCCAAAACAATTTGGCGCCCACCGTAGGGCCACTTGCCGATCACCATCTCGAAACCTTCCAACCATGACTATCAACCCGCCTACCGATACCGAGGAGCCACGCCTTGAAGACGACACCCAAGCTCAAGGAAACACAAACGAAAATCCTACCCCAACCCAATTCCAAGAGCTTGCCCAAAAAATGACTGCCCTACAAGAGGAGCTTGCCCAGCAACGCCAAAAGACCGAAGCCTTGGCTACCTTATCCACCCAATCCGAGGCCGAGATTGCACAAGTAACCCGTGAAAATGAGTCTCTTAAGTCGCAAGTACAATCAATGGCTTCTAGATCTAGGCGGATGCCCGTCCATAGCAACATCCAGATGTGTCTTGACATGGATGGCGTCGAACTGACCCCTCCGAGCATACGGCATCCCGGACATACTGAGGGTACATCTCGAACTCCTTTGGTTAATCCATTTTCGACTAACAATGTTACTTTCTCCACATCGATCGGGTCAGCAGGGACCCGAATCGACGAACCACAAGTTAGCAATCCTCCCGACATCCTAGCTCTCGTCCAACAGACGCTCAATCAACATATGAAGATGCTTGATGATCGCATTACTAGGATTCCCGGAGTTCCATAGCCGATCGAGAAGGAGGCGTTAAGCTGATTCGAAGAATCTTCGTTCGTCGAAGAGATCGTTAGGGTCGAAATCCCAAAGAAGTTCCACCTTCCTATCATGGCGACATTCGACGGCACCAATGACCTAGATGATCACATTTCTCTCTATAAACAAAAATTAATGACTTCGTCCGTTCCAAGGGAGAGTCGTGAGGCTGTCATGTGCAAAATATTTGGCACGACTCTCGCGGGTCCCGCACTGACCTGGTTTATGCGTCTGCCTCAGGGAGTGATCGACTCGTTCGCGGATTTGGTCAATTCCTTCAAAATCCAATTCGCTAGCAGTCGGAGGCTCGAAAGACAGTCGAGTGATCTCTATCAAATCACCCAAAGGTATAACAAACCTCTCCGAAGCTATCTTAACTGGTACAATAAGGAAAAAGTCACAATTCCCCATTGTGACGTCACCACCTCCATCGAAGCCTTCCGCCAAGGTTTGATCAAGGACATCAACCTCTATAACGAGATCACCAAGTACCCATGCAGAAGCTTCAAAGATGTCCAGGCCAAAACCATGGCCGAGGTACGTTTGGAAGAAGATCGTGAGTCACGAAAAGCCTCCCATGGACCTGACCAATCCGATCTCAAATCCTCCTCCGATAACCGTCGGGACAGACGCCATCACCCTTATCCTCGTAATCGAAACGAGCAAAATCAGGTAAACTCTTTCCAAGACAGGTCTCAAGACTGAAGAGATGGTCCGACGTTGCCTCCCAGGGTTCAATCTTACAACTTCAATGTTTCCGTGTCGGAGCTCGTCAAGAGTTTCGACAAATATGGAAAAGAGGTAAGATGGCCGCGAAAGAGCGACCGACCAGACGTCAAAAAGGACATGAGCCGATGGTACGAATTCCACGGTGACCACGGTCACTCGACGAACGAGTGCATCGCCTTGCATAAGGAGGTCGCTAGGTTGCTCGCGCAGGGGCTCCTGCGTGACTTAATCTCGAAACGAGCCAAAGCTACCATGGAGCGACGAGATCAGGTAAAACAAGACAAACCTCCTCTCCTGTCCATACAAAAATTGTCAATACCATTTTAGGAGGATCAGACGTGTGTGGGAACACATACTCCGTGGCCAAACGACACGCAAAAGAAAACATAGGCAGTAAGCCTGAGACGCCGGAATTCAGACCAAGCAAGGTCTCCGATCTCCCGACGGTCACGTTCGACGAGTCCGATGCCGACGGGTCGGAAAGCCATCACGATGGTCTGGTAATCTCTTTATCTATCGAAAACTATTTGATACGTAGAGTACTAATCGATAAAGGAAGTTCGACCAATCTCTTGACCTTCGACGCCCTCAAGGGGATGGGTCTGGACGAAGATGACCTGATCAAGAAATCGACTCCACTAGTCGGATTCAGTGGCGAAGTTAAACACACTATCGGCGAAATCGTTCTCACAACGTACGCCGGAGGAGTCAACCAACAGGTAAAATTTCTAGTCCTAGAATGCCCATCTCCCTATATTTGCATTCTTGGAAGGCCATGGATACACGCTATGAAGGCGGTACCTTCGACATACCATCAAATCATCAAGTTTCCTACCAAGTGGGGAGTCCAAGAAATCAAGGAAGACCAGAGGGCGGCCAAGGAATGCTACGTCACCTCCATGAAAAGCGCCGTCGAGCATAAGGTCGCATATCAATCAAAGAGCAGAGAAGGACCTAATCGATACGTCGAACCAGAAATGGAAAACCTCAATGAGATCGTGCTAGATCCTTCAAAGCCAAATCAAACGGTAAGGGTTGGGTCGGACCTGGACGACTCAACCAGACAACAAATTCTTTATTTTCTCAGATCCAATACTGATTGTTTTGCATGGTCACATGAAGACATGGTTGGTATATCTCCAAACATTATTACTCATAAATTGAACGTAGATCCATCTCAACCCCTGTAAAGAAAAAGCGCAGGAAATTTGCCCCAGAGCAAAACAAGATCGTCGACGACGAAGTCAAGAGCTTGTTGGAAACAGGAAAAATAAGGGAAGTCAACTACCCTGAGTGGCTAGCCAACGTGGTCGTAGTCCAAAGAAGAATGGAAAATGGAGAGTCTGCATCGACTTCACCGACCTCAACAAGGCCTGCCCTAAAGATTCATTCCCACTTCCTCACATCGACGCCATGGTCGACGCGAGGGTAGGACAAAAAATGTTAACCTTCATGGACGTGTTCAGTGGCTACAATCAAATCCTCATGGAACCCGAGGACCAAGAGAAAATGACATTTATCACAAGCCAAGGTATCTATTGTTACAAAGTAATGCCCTTCAGACTGAAAAATGTAGGGGCTACTTATCAACGACTGGTCAACAAGATGTTTAAAGACCAGATCGGGGACACGGTGGAAGTCTACATAGATGACATGCTGGTCAACTCGAAAAAGAAAGAAGATCATATCGACTACCTCTGCGACAGCTTCGAGATACTAAAAAGATATAACATGAAATTAAATCCTATGAAATGCTCTTTCGGGGTGTCGTCAGGAAAATTCTTAGGGTACATGGTGACGCAAAGAGGAATAGAAGCCAGCCCAGAACAGGTCAAGGCCCTCATCAACCTCTGATCCCCCCGATGCATCAAGGACGTGCAAAAATTGACAAGTCGGATAGCGGCTCTGAACAGATTCATTTCGAAGTCATCTGACAAGTGCAAACCCTTTCACGATGCTCTAAAGAAGAACAAATCCTTTCAATGGACGGAATCATGAAGTTGCGTTTCAAGACCTAAAGAAGTACCTTGCCAGTCCCATGTTGCTGACCAAACCCAAGGACGACGAGCCACTATTGCTATACCTAGCAGTGTCAGAGTCTGCCGTGAGCACAGTACTGGTCAGAGATGAGGACGGCAAATAATCACTGATATACTATGTCAGTCGAACGTTACTACCAGCAAAAATGAGGTCAAACAAACTAATCATCCCATGAGAGCAATCATGAGAAAACCCAGAACAACAATCAAGTTGCAAGCCTTTGCTGACTTTGTGGCGGACTTCAGCCCGACCCTAGAGCAAGAATCCACCAAAGAAGCAACACGGTTACTCGCGATGGAGGAAATAGGTAAATGGGAGCTCCACACTCATGGTGCGTCGAACGCTAGAGGATTAGGGCTAGGGGTCATACTGAAATCGCCACAAGGGGACAAGATAGCCCAGGCCGTGAGATGCGAATGGGACGCGACCAACAACGAAGCTGAATACAAAACACTTATATTTGGGCTCATCCTGGCCCGTGACCTAGGAGTCTAGGAAATCGAAGTCACTTGCGACTCCCTCTTAGTCGTAAATCAAATACGAGGGTCGTACAACGCCAAGGACGCTAGGATGATGGCTTACCTGGAAGTGGCCAAGAAGCTGATCGACCAATTCCAAACGTTCGACATCAGACAGGTACCCAGAGATCTTAACTCTCAAGCTGATGTACTAGCCAATTTAGGGTCCGTCCTGGATCCAAAAGAATTTCCTAATATCCCATTGGCCCACGTCATGACGCCAGCTATCCCAGAAACATCCAAGGAGTCGATCACACCATTGGAGGAACTTGTCACGATGGAGATAGGCGACCGACTGGAAGAAGACATCGTCAGCGATCATGACGATTGGACATTACCTTACATCAAATGGCCAAAAGACGGCATCCTACCCAATGACAAAACAGAGGCAAAAAGGCTAAAGGTGCAAGCACTTTCTTTTGATATTATAACTAACATCTTGTACAAAAGATCTGTCACATGGATACTCCTACGGTGCCTCAAGACTCCAGAAGTCGGACGTATCCTACAATCATTACATGAAGGAGAATGTGGGAACCATACAGGCGGGCGAAGCCTCTCAGGAAAAGCCTTGCAAAATGGATACTACTGGCCCACAATGAATAGAGATGCGATGGAGTATACCAAGAAGTGCGATGCCTATCAACGACACGCACCCGTTCCTCATCAACCCTCGGAACTTCTCCATCCGACTCTGGCTCCGTGGCCTTTCATGAGATGGGGGATGGACATCGTCGGAAAACTCCCACCTGCGTCGGGTCAACGAGTCTTCTTCCTTGCCATGACTGACTACTTCTCTAAGTGGATCGAAGCTAAAGCCTACCGAGAGGTAAAAGATCAACACGTCATATCATTTATAAAACGCAATATCTTGTGCAGATTTGGCATCCCGTCAAAAATCGTATGCGACAATGGCTCCCAATTCATCAGCCATAAGACTCGAGCCTTCTGCGACCAATGGAACATACAATTGGTCACCTCCACCCCTCGGTATCCGCAATCCAATGGACAAGCCGAGTCTAGCAACAAAATCATCATCAACAACCTCAAGAAATGCCTCATAGGGGCTAAAGGTAAATGGGCAGACGAGCTCCCATTCATTCTTTGGTCCGACAAGACCACTCCAAATAACGCAACCAGACAGTCACCATTCTCACTCGTCTACGGAAGTGAAGCAGTCATCCCTGCCGAATTTTTTTTCCAACAACTCGTTACAATCTTCAGACGAACGAACAGAACGACGTCAAACTAGCACACAACTTGGACACGGTGGATGAGACTAGAGAAAAAGCCAGAATTAGAATGGTCAAGTTCCAGCAATAGGTCGCCAGAAGCTATAACAAGAATGTTCGAGCCAAAGTCTTTAAAGTTGGAGATTGGGTCCTCAGAAAAACATTCCAGAATACCAGGAATCCGACTGACGGAAAGCTCGCACCTCAATGGGAAGGACCCTACCTAATCAAAGAAGTAGTCGGACAAGGAGCATACCAATTAGAGGACAAAGACGGATGAATAATCCCGAGAAGTTGGAATGCGACACACCTAAAGTTATACCACTTCTAAACTAGTAAGGTAAGGTACTAATGCCCTTTCACCTATCATACATTACTTGTTGTCGCAAGCATAACTCTATTTCTTGAAACTGAGCATTTACATCAAGTGAGGACATTTTCCTTGCAAACCCAAGTACAGGACGACATCAACATACACACTGGATCCAGTCGCAAACAGAAGCGCTTACACTATATCTACATGATCGATCGGAACACGGGGAGATGAAAAACACAGGCACGTCGGCACACCACCTACCTTACACAATACATAAGGTTAAGACACCTTATTACATTTACGCAAAAAAAATATATTGCTTTTTCCTCCTCGGCTTAAAAGTCATGACTAAACATAAACACATACATTTGCAGGCCTCCTTCTTCACATACATACAGCAAGCCCTACTCGACGGAGCATACGGGCAAACCCGACATACAAAACAAAGGCGTCAGCGAAAAACTTCTCTAGAAAGTCTGACAAAGCGTACGAACACACAAATGTACGATCCTTTGTAAAAAACAGATCGCATCAAATAAAAATCTAAGCATTTTTTACAAATATGCGACCCGCGATGGTGGACGGGTTGCCAAAACACATTGTTCGCCTACACACATGTAGGACTTCAAGTCATCCACTAAACACATTCTGTGACCCACGATGGTGGACGGGTCGCCAAAACAGAGAATATCCTACCCACACACAGGTGGGGTCACAAGTCAGATTATGAAAAAACAAATCAAGGATTGGGATCTGTAACATTACCTTTAGCAGGGGCCGGGTCAGGAGAAGGATGGGACTCAATCGGCTCGGTGTCGCCAGAGTGGGCCTCGTCCTCGCCGGCGCTTTCGTCTAGAGATTCCTCTCCGACACCGGCCAAGTGGAAAAGCTTTGAGCCCGGATTTGTAACACCCCCAAATACTTAACCTTGGAAAGGTATTACCGCCAGTGACCTCAGACTTCCATCCGAAGTCACCCCAGGCTTTACCGGTTTATATACATCACAAACACAACAATTATGATACAAATATCATAACCTTTATTTAAACCATTGTTTCGGAATTTCAACATAATTCCAAATACATCAGAAATACAGCGGAAGTCTTTTAAATAATTAACAAAGGGTCTTGATCGCAATGATCACCCGCCAAGGATCTCAACCTTGATAAATCCATCAAAAACACCATTCGCCTTCATAGTCGTTCTAGCCTTCCCAAAAATACAACTTATCTGATGTGCCGAATCAAACGGATAACACCAGCTAACCATGCATTGGAATAAATCGGTTGGTTAGTCTAATGAAAGACTAAGCAAGGGTACAAAGCAGAGTGGTTCAAGTAGTCGTATTAGGTTAGACTCATCGCTTCTCGAATCAAAACCGATGACGATAGTCAACCACCATACTCCTACTAAAATATATCAAGTAGCATGATCAAGAGAAGATTCTGAAAGACCAAGTCTCACAGCAATCAACCCAAAAGAAGACTCCAACGAATTGAGTCTTATCGAAAGCATGACAAATGTCTGGAACATTATAATTTCACACAAGCGTTTAAAATGACTTGATGTTTCAGTTCACGACCAACCTCACCGCACAATGCGAATCCAGATTGGAAAGAGAACTTTACTCTGATCAAAGTCAAGACGAGCTTCCCTAGCTGTACTATCTCTAGCTGCACTACTCGTCTGAGGGTATATTAATCATGTGCACTAAAGCACTTATCTTATTAAATTCCAACACGCACATATATGTTATAAGCTTTTAGATCATCCCTCAGGATCTTGAGATAAAGTCGGGAACTAATTCCCTTAAGCGAAGTTGAGAACTAAATCCCAAAACGCAAGATCGCGAACTAAATCCCTAAAAGCAAAGTCGGGAACTAAATCCCTAAATGCAAGATCGGGAACTAAATCCCTAAAAGCGAAGTCGGGAACTAAATCCCTAAATGCAAGATCGGGAACTAAATCCCGAAAAGCGAAGTCGGGAACTAAATCCCTAAACGCGGGGTCGGGAACTAAATCCCTAAAAGCGGCACCAGTTGTGTGCACCAACCCTGAGTAAGGGCATCGTCATGACCAGAGAAGGATGGTAGGAACTAAATCCAATCCACCAGGTTATAAAGAAACGACTAGCACTCGCAATGAGATACTCAGTAGCGTTCCTATGAATACTCGTGCTAACTAAACAGTTCAACACAGAAATAATCCACATCAATGCCATCTAGGCAATCATCATCAATATATATATATATAATCATCAATATATATATATATAATTACCAACATATATATAATAGCGTTGTTCTAGCAGATATACAACCTATTATAATATCATCTTCTTTATATCCGCATACAGTTATCAAAACTATCCCCAGACGAAAACAACAATCATTCCAAATCAATTAACATTTAAACAATTGAAAATCAATGGAAATATGGAATGATAAGAAAGAGAGAACCGCCACTTGCCTTAGATCAGACGAAAGCTTGAACAAGCTTAGAGATAACGGATTCCTGGGTCCGAAACAGGGACAGATCCTGGATAATAAATCCCTATGGAACGACCCATAACAAGACCCTAAATTAGATTCGATAATAACATATACCAATCTAAGGAAAAATGAAAGGCATCGAAAGACATCGAGGTTCCAATCGAAGCTCCAAAGCAAAAGACCAAAATCGGCCAAGAGCTGGGCGGCCGCGGGCGCGGTTTCATGGCCGTGGGCATGGTTTGCCAAGGCAAAGCCAGCTCGACTAGAATCATGGCCGTGGGCACGGTTCTCAGGCCGCGGAAGCGGCCGATGCTCAGATCGAAAAACGTGAAGGAGAGAACTCACCGACGACGACGAGTTCGATTGCCTTCTCGAAAGCTTTGGTTTCTAGGCTTCCTTAGACCACCAAGGATTTACTTTGCAACCTCTAACACCACCAAAGGAGCTCCGGCGAAAACTTCAAATTTTCCGGCGAGATTCTTGAGTTTTCCGGCGAGCTTTTGGGAGAGAGATGGAGAGCTCAGATGTGCTCCAATCTCTTCCTCCTCTTTAGTATATAAAGGCCAAGAAAGGAGCTTACACCCCCGACCAGACGGGATGCCTCCCAAGGCGGCAAACGGCGCGAATTCCAAGCTCTGGAGAACAGAGCAAGTTGGGGTCGAACTGTTCAATGGCCGCGGTCGCGGTTTTGGCTTTTTGCCTAAACCGTGGTCGCGGTTTTTTGGCCGCGGTCGCGGCCTTAGCTGCTTGTCAGATCTGTCGGTCCCTTAACTTCCGCCTTTTACCGCGGTCGTGGTTTAGGCCAATTTTCAACTTTTTTTGTCCAAAAAAGACAAAACTTTAAGGGTTAAATTCCCGGGTTAAATATATTCGTACCCGAATGAATAATTAAGCCTGAAAATACATCAACTATATTTTATACTACTCAGAAAAATATTACAGAGATCAAACATTTTACAAAATGTCCGAACTTCTATGAATTTAATCCGACTTGTAGTACGGGAGTTAGAAAATTTCAAAAATATCCTTATAAAATGAGGGATATTACAGGATTCCCCTTTCGGAAACAAGGTCTCCATGGTCTCCTTCTCCGCCTTCAAATCACAGGTCCCCTGCTTGCCCTCTTCAAACTCCTCCATCATCTCGACATGCGACGTCAACACGTAAAAAGCGCCTACGTCGCCTGCGACCCGACCAGCCTCGATCCTAGCTTGCTTCACCTTCTCTTTGACACCTGATTGGCTCTTGCTAAGCTCCCTCCGACACGCGTCCAAGTCATCTTGGCAATTCTTCGGCTCCCTGACAAAGCGACGCTCAACCTCCCTACAACGGCTCTCAGCTCCCTCCAACTTGGTCTTCAAAGACGCGAGGTCGGACTCTGACCTAGCAGCCCTATCCTCGGCCTTAGCGACCATTACTTTGACACCAGAATATGCCCCCAAGAGGTACTGAAATTATGGAAGAAAACAAAGCCAATCAAAGTTTCATCCGACTATGTGAAAGAAAAACAAAAATTAAGATACATCAAGATGACTTACCTTCCACACAGAGCATCCCGCTTCACCAATACAGTCCAAGGGAGAGACGTCATCGACTTCAGACTTCAAAGTCGGGTCCTGGGCATGAAAGAGATCGGCAATCGAATGACCGACCGCGTCGATCTTCTCGACTCCACGAGCAGCCGTCCCCTTGTTCTTTGGAGTCTCCACCACCTTCACAACGCCGGAAGAAGCATATGCCTTCCTTTTCGAGCCAACTTTGGCCGGGAGCGACAATTCCGCCGGCATCGATTTACTCAACGAGGCCCTGGCCGCCGCCATCCTCTGCTCAATCAGGCCCTTCCCGGACACTCCCTTCAAACGGGCACTCGACCGACCAGCCGGAGACGCTAACACAACAGACAATACATGAATCGCAAGCAGACGATACAATAAAAAGGATAAACAAGCGACAAACACAAAACTCACACTTAACCCGAGATGACGAAACAGTCGACATGACGTCCTGAGTAGTGGGGGAAGTCGACAGCAAGTTGACATTCATAAACTTCCGTTCTGACGCAAGGATGCTAAGGATGATCTTTGTCAGGCCTTTTGACTGAGTATCCACCTCCAACTCTTGAGCCTCAGGAACTAAAAAAAAGAAGAGTTAAGCAAGGGGTTAAAACACATAAATAGGCAAAGAGAGGTTGAAAACATACTCTCGACTCGCCACTCCGACAGCAAAAATGAACAGAGGCTTCCGACCCGAACGAATACGCAGCTGGACGAGAGAAGAACTCTTTGACCCTAGGGAGTAGTTATACCACAAGGCATCGAAATTAAAGCCGGCCCTAGACTGGACATTTAACAAGTCCAGAACCCTAAGAATTCGCCACGCCTGCGGCATGACTTGACACGGCACAAGCGCCAGAGTCGATAAGAAGTCCCTAACAAGGGGGAAAAAGGAAACTTATGGCCAACCCTAAATGGGTAAGCATAAAAACAAACCCATCCCTCAAGCGTCGGCCCTCTCGTCCGGATGCTACAGCCTCGCGACCGTCTCAGGAGGAAAGCCTCCGACTTGGAGGATCTGCTCTAACTCCTCCACCGACAAAGTCCCCGTCAGAGCGTCTGCCTCTTTCAAAATGAAAAAGGGGGGGGGGGGGGACCTCGTTCTTGCTCGAGTTCGAGCGAGTAGCAGACGATTCAGAAGACTCGCTGGAGACCATTTCCAAAACAGAAAGAGGAGGAAATCGAAGAACAATTTTTTGAGACCTAAAGAAACCTACCAGATAAAGAAACGAAGGATTACTGCCATTGTGCTGCAGAAACGTCCCATTATGCCGCATGATTACTGCCACGTAGCCCTCATCTGACGCGCTAAAATCGGAAGGTGGAAATCGTATGGAAGGGAAGTTGTTTGGACTCCATCCTATAGCAGCCTTGAGCCCAAAACAACTTGGGGCTATTGTTGGGGCCAACATTCTTCAAGGGGATCAAAACAAGTAAGTTGGGCCGAGATCCAAGAAGAGTTAGAAGCTAAGAGAAACCAAGAGGAGGCGTCGAACATCCCTCAGACGCGTAGGATTCGACCAGTTCCGAAGATCTCGCCCAGGGCATTAAATGCTTGATCAATGGCAATGGCTATGGCATTAAACGAAAAAATAAAGCTGGCAATCAAGAGCATATCCCTAAGATATCACCCGGATTTAATAAAGAGATATTGCAAGAAAAGAGAAATGGACGAAAGAGAACAATTGCCATATATAGAACACGACGAAGCAAGGAACAAGACACACGTTGGCATCCAATACTCACTCGCTTATCCAGAAAAGAATTCACGAGTACACCCGCTCTAGCTCACTCTCCTCGGAATTTTGCTCAATCGATACCGGTCGTATCACGGAAACACCTGTCGAACAGGACCCGACCCTTTCTCGAACAGGACACCTGTCGAACAGGACCCGACCCGAAAAAATAAAGCTGGCAATCAAGAGCATATCCCTAAGACTAATTCCTTCCCCGTTGCCCCATAAGTTATGGGTGCATTCTGTTCTCTTCAGAGGAACTCGGGAGAAGCCAAGGTGGTTTCGCCATACCCAATAAGGCTTGAATCCCCAGTTCCCTCGCTATGATTTGAGGTTGTAGAACCTAGTTACTCGATTTGAGTTCATCAATAGAAATTACCTAGTTGATCTATTCTACGTTGATTTTATTACGATAAGTATATCAGAATGATATTAATGTGATAAGATCCTTGGAATTTGATCGATAAACAGATGGTGAACACGAGGAACGTTATCCGTGCTGGTACTGGGCCGGGCAATGACCCCAGACCAAATGCGAGGAGTGTTGCAGACCCAATAAAAGAACATGAGTCTATTTTCAATAATAATCCTGGAGGCAATCACCCAGCTCGGGACGGCGCTCCAAGGATATTTGATGAAGCGGCTGTTGCAGAAATTCGAGGAATTGTCATGCAAGCAATCGCCGACGCACTACGCCCGAATGTGCCTCAGGCACCAGGTGTACCAGTACCTCCAGAAGTTCCGAGGTTTGAGGAACAAGAGAACCATGTACTACAAGAAGGTGTGATCAGGAATAGAGGGGAGTATGGCCGAGCACTGAAGGCCGTTAACTCTATGAGGCCTGACAGCTTCGATGGAAAAGGAGAGCCAGTCAAGGTGGCTCATTGGTTTTCCCACATGGTGCGTTTATTCCGCAATGTTGAATGCACTGAAGCTGAGAAAGTGCATATAGCTTCCCTTCAGTTAAAGGATGAAGCCAGCGAATGGTGGGAGAATACCGGCTTAGTTGAAAGCCCTGTGTTGAACTGGTCTATGTTCAAGACAAAGATGACTGACCATTTCTTCTCTCGTGCAATGAGGGAGGAGAAACACAAGGAGTTTCTGTATCCTAAGACTGATGGATTGAAGGTAACCGAGCTGGCAACCAAATTCAATCACCTATTGCAGTATGCTGGGTCGGATGTGACCAGCGAGGAGTAGAAGATCTGGTATTTCCATGAGTGGATGAGTCCAGATATCAAGCCGATGATGGTGCACCACACATGCTCTACTCTGGAGCAGTATGTGGATACAGCCTACAAGCTGGAGGTGACTCTAGAGGAGTCGACCAAGAAGCGTAACAACCAGAGGCAAGTGCAGAACCAGCCTCAGGCGAGTGGGTTTAAACGTCCTGCGCCACCATCTGATTTTGCCAAATTTGGCCGAGCAAGAACGGATAAGACTCATGATGGGTCTACGCAACGTTCGGGTAAGGGCAATAATCCGATCCAGTGCTACAACTGTGGTATGCACGGGCACAAGAGCAATGAATGTCTGAAGGACAAAAAGACGTGCTATGGTTGCGGAAAAAAGGGTCATATGCAGGCATTCTGTCAGCGGAAGAATGGGAAAGGAGCTGAGTCACGACAAGGGCCTGTTAATCAGAACAATCGACCCAAGTTCAGTCCGGTGGAAGCTCCTAGCCCTTCAATGCAGACAACTACACAGAATAAGGGGAAAGCCCCAGTGGCTTCTGGAAGTCAGAGTCAACGCCTTTACGAGATGCGTGAGGCAGATGGACCCTATGCTCCAAATGCTTAGAGTACTTTGTATCTGCATTCTACTTTTGTTGGTGTGTTGTTGATGTGGGTGCTACCCAGTCTTTCATTTTGAGTAGTCGTGTTGGTAAGTTAAGTTTTGTTTGCGACAAGGTTTGTGAACCTTTTGTTGTAAATATTCTTAATAATAAATATTTGGTTAGAACAAATCGTCTGTCGGAATTGTCAATTACCATCAAGATAAGAAATTCAAAGCGATTTGACCTAAATAATCGTGGTTCCATACGATAATTATTCTCGGTATGGATTGACGAATGCGTCATGAGGCGGTGATCGACTCCGGTTCTTGATATTCATGTGGTTAGAGAATTTTTGGATGTCTTTCCAGAAGATATTCCGGGTTACCCCCGAATCGTGACGTGGAGTTTACAATTGATCTCGAGTCGGGTACCGCGCCGATCTCGGAGGCACCGTACCGGATGACTCTTGTGGAGGTGCAAGAGTTGAAGAAGCAACTCAAGAATCTTCTTGACAAGAGTTATTTAAAGCTGAGTACATCGTTTTAGGATGTACCCTGGTTTTATTTGTCAAAAATAAAGATGGACCGTTTCGACTTTGTTTTGACTATCGAGAGTTGAATAAAGTCACTATCAAGATCAGGTATCCGTTACCTGGGATTGATGATCTGTTGGATCAACTACAGGGAGCAAAAGTTTTCTCCAAGTTCGACCTGAGATCTGGATATCATCAGCTCATGAATCGTGAGGAAGATATTCCAAGGATTGCGTTTCGGACGAGAGATGGTCACTACGAGTTTGTAGTCATACCATCTAGACCTACTAATGCTCCAGCAGTCTTTATGGATCTAGTGCATCGATGTTTTCACCAGTACATAGATAAGTTCGTGGTGATCTTCATAGATGGCATTTTGATCTATTCCCCGAGCAGAGAAGCTCACGGGGAACATCTTCGGATTATTTTGTCAGTCCTTAGACAACATCAGCTTTACGCGAAATTGTCTAAGTGTGACTTTTGGATCAAGAAGTGGCCTTCTTAGGCCATGTGATCAATGAGAATGGGGTTATGGTTGATCCCTAGAAGATTGAATCAGTAATTAATAGGAAGCGGCCTCAGAGTGCGAGCGAGGTGCGCAATTTTCGAGGCCTTGCTGGATATTACAGACGGTTCATGGAAGGATTTTTCTAAGATCACTCCATCTATGACCGGTCTATTCTGCAAGGTCCACAAGGAGTTTGTCTGGGTGGACAAGTATGAGGCCAGTTTTCAGAAACTGAAATAGTGTCTGACCTCTACAACAGCTGTGACACTGAGGTTAGTTAAGAAACCCAGAAGTCAACATAAGTCTACCACCAAGAGATTGTCTGTTTTTATGGTGTCCCCAAGACCATTGTATCGGATCGATATGGCCGATTCATGTCAAGATTTTGGCAAGAACTTCACAAGGCCATGGGAACCGAATTGAGATTCAGTACAGCGTTTCATCCTCAGACGGACGGACAGTCTGAAAGGACCATCCAGACCCTGGAGGATATGCTAAGAGCTTGCGTACTCGATCGTTCGACTAGCTGGGAAGACAACCTGAGTCTGATTGAGTTCACGTACAATAATAGCTGGCATGCTACGATCAAGATGGCTCCATTCAAAGCTTTGTATGGTCACAGATGCAGATCTCCGACTTGTTGGGATAAGGATGCCGACAAGATTTTGCTTGGACCAGAGTTGGTCAAAAGGACAACTTCAGACATTGCTTTGATTAGACAGAGAATGTTGACCTCCCAGAGTCGACAGAAGTCGTACGCAGACCGAAAGCGTAGGACTGTCGAGTTTGAAGTCGGTGACAAGGTTTTTGTCAAGGTATCGCCATCTAAGGGAGTTTTCAGGTTTGGTAAGCGTGGGAATCTTAACCCTCACTACGTGGGACCATTCGAGATTCTGGATAGAGTGGGATCTCTAGCGTACCGCTTGGAATTGCCGCCATCGGCGCACCCAGTGCATAATGTGTTCCACGTATCTTTTCTTAGGAAATACGTACCAAACAAGTCTCATGTGCTGAGCTATGAGGACATCGAGATTCAAGCAAATGGTACTCATGAGGAGATGCCAGTGCACATTCTGGAGCGCCGTGAGAAGCAACTGTGCAACAAGATCGTACCGCTGGTGCGAATTTTGTGGTCCAAGTCAGAGACAGAAGAAGTTACTTGGGAAACATGGGAAACCGAGTCAAATATGCTTAGGCATTTTCCCGAGCTATTCTCGACCTAAGTTTCGGGGTCGAAACCTCTTTTAAGGGGAAGGTGATGTGATACCCCGTAATTCTGTAAGGATTATTTTGGAGTTTTGGGATTTTCCCCGAACGCCTGTTTTGTACGTCGGATTTATTTCAGAGAGTTTAAGACATTCTGTAATGTGTTCAATCTCTGTAATATTTTTCTTAGTGAAATAAAATACAGACGACGTACTTTGGATCTTAATACTCGTTCGTGTACGATTATTTTTATCCCGGGTTAAGCCAACGTCGTCCAAAATCCAATCGGAAGAGGGTGACCTGGCGGCGCCCGCCGTGGGTACGGCAGCACCTGCCGTTAGTGGCTCGAGGAAGCCATCTCCTCATCGTCTAGCTGGGCACCAGGGCTAGGAAACGGCGACCGCCGCCATTAGCCCGCCGCCGTTGTATTTGCAAAGCGGCGACCTGTGGAGGCGCGCGCCCGCCGTGAGCTAGCTGGGGGCGTAGGCCTGTAGTCGCCGGCGAGCGTCTGACGATGCCGAATTAGCCTCTCCATGTCTCCCCTATAGCCATCATTGTGTTCCCTGATCTTTGGCTATAAATTGGATCCATTGGGGAGCGGATTTGGCACAAAAACAGAAGCTCTATCCTCAAACTTTCTTCTCGCTGGAGTTTTGGAGCTCTCGCCGGATTTCTTGGTGTGGTCGCCAGAGCTTTGTTTGGAGTTGTTCCCAATGGCATTGTGAAGCATTTGGAGGCCTTTGAAGCCTAGGATCCAAAGCAAGGCCAAAGGGGGGCAATTCGCTGGTGTTTTGGTGTGTTTTCCTCCCGCCGTTCTATTTCTGGTGTTCTTCACGGCGCCCGCCGTGATGAGCAGCGGCGCCCGCCGTGAAGAATGGCGGGGACCGCTGCCAGAGGGTTGTGGCCTCTTTTGGCCTCGGCCCTGGGTGGTCGTCTTTCGGGCGTCGTTCCTTTCGATTTCTTTCGTTATTCTACTCATTTTTATCGAATCTAACTTAGGGTTTCTTTATGGGTCGATCCGAAGGAATCTGTGTTTCCAGAACTGTTCCTGTGTCGAGCCCGAAATCCCGTCGTTAGGCTTCGTTCAAACTCTGTGGATTAAGGCAAGTGGCGCACTTCGCTAGTGCCAAATCTTTCAGGGTTCATCCCTTCTATATTTCTTGTGAGGAGATCTGATATCTCTTGTGAGGAGATCTGATACCTCTCGTGAGGAGATTTAAAAGCTTATAACATAATGCTCGTTTTGGAATTAAATAAGATAAGTGCTCGAGTGCACATGATTAATATACCTTTGGCGAGTAGTGCAGTTAGGCAATAGTGCAGCTAGGAACACTCGCCCTGACTTTGATCAGAGTACGTTCTCTTTCCAATCTGGATTCGCTTTATGCGATGAGGTTGGTCGTGAACCGAAACATCTAGTCAGTTTTTCAATCGCTAAAGTGTGATTCTTTAAATGTTCCAGATCTTGTCATATTTCCTTAAGACTCACTTCCGTTGGAGTCTTCTTTCGGGTTGATTTCTGTGAAGATTCAGTCTTACAGAATCTTCTCTTGTGCATACCTCTTGTTATATTCAGTAGAAGTATGAAGGTTGATTATCGTACTCGGTTATTATTCGAGGGACGATGAGTCTAACCTAATACAACTACCCGAACCTTCTGCTTTGTACCCTTGCATAGTCTTTTATTAGACTAACCCACGAAAATTGTTCTCTGCATGTGGGTTGGTGTCATCCGTTCGTTTCGGCACATCAGATATAGTGCAGATTTGAAGAGATTAGAATGACTATAAAGACGACGGTGGTTTTTAGATGTTTTTAATAAATTCTTTTAAACAGGTTGAGATCTTTGGGCAATGACCTGTGTGGTCAAGACTTTTGTTTGTAATATATTTTATAAGACTTCCGCTGTACTTTGTTTAAGACTTCCGCTGTACTTTGTTTAAACTCTGTGTTTGTCCAAATTGGGATTGGGATGTAATCCCGGGACTCATGTTTTATATGAATAAAGTTATCATTTTGTATCATTGTATTTCATGATTCGTATTCAAACGGTAAAGCCTTGGGTGACTTTGGTGAGGAATATCGGAGTCACTGGCGGTAATACCTTTCCAAGTGGGTTAAGATTTGGGGTGTTACAGAGATGATATTCATTAAAAGCTTCAACGTAAATATGCATTTTGGAATTAAATAACATAAGTGCCATTATGCACATAATTAATGAACCTTCGGGCGAGATGGACAACTTGGAAACCGCCCGGACTTCGGTTAGAGTAAGTCCTCTTTCCAATCTGAATTCGCAT
This sequence comes from Rheum nobile, assembly GCA_027886185.1. Taxonomy (NCBI): domain Eukaryota; kingdom Viridiplantae; phylum Streptophyta; class Magnoliopsida; order Caryophyllales; family Polygonaceae; genus Rheum; species Rheum nobile. The sequence goes on from WOAB01000027.1 coordinate 10,977,863, forward strand.
TATGCGGTGAGGTTGGTCGTGGACCCAAATGATCAAGTCATTTTTAAACACTTGTGTGAAAACTATAACGTTCCCAAACACTTGTCATATTTTCCCATAAGACTCAATCTTTTGGAGTCTTCTCTTGATCATACTGTTTTCGTACCTTTCCGTAGAAGTATAGAGGTTACTATCATCATCGGCTTTTATTCGAGAAGCGATGGTTAAACCTAATACGACTACTTAGAACCTTTTCTGTTTAACCCTTGCATAGTCTTTCATTAGACTAACCAACCGATTATTTTCCTTTGCATGGTTGGCTGGTGTCATCCGTCTCATATGGCACATCAGGTAAACATCCATTTCCATGAAGGCCAGATTACGATGTTGAGGGAAGATGGTGTTTTAAAGAGTTTTCCATGGTTGAAGATCCTAGGAGTGAGATCGCTCAAATCAAAACCCATTATGATATCTATTTACTTTAAAGACTTCCGCTGTATTAAAATAGTTCTGTATTTGGACGTATTTGGTATTCACAGATGTAATCTGTGACTTTGGTTTAAATAATATATATGTATTTAATAAAGTTTTGTGTTGGTATATGATTGTTATAAAATGGTTAAGCCTTGGGTGACCCCAGATGTGTAATCTGAGGTCACTGGCGGTAATACTTTCAAGGAAATATTTAGGGTTATTACATCTTGCTCTAGGGTCGGGTTGAAGTCTGCCACAAAGTCGGCCAAGGCTTGCGACTTGATCGCTGTTCTGGGCTTGTATTCGATGTCGTAGCCGCTGAGGTGTATGGCCCATTTGGCCACTCATCCTGTAAACTCGGGCTTCCTCATGATTGCTCTCATGGGATAGTTAGTGCGGACAGTTATAGTATGAGATTAGAAATATGGTTTGAGTTCATTCGATGCCATTACTAGTGATTTGACAAGTTTTTCTAACGACGAGTACCTTGTCTCTGCTGGAAGTAGCGTTCGACTGACGTAGTATATTGGCGATTGCTTGCCATATTCTTCTCTGACTAGTATTGCGCTTACGGCAGACTCTGATACTGCCAGGTATAGTAATAATGGTTCATCGTCTTTGGGTTTGGTTAATAACAAGAGACTGGCCATGTATTTATTCAAATCCTGGAATATGACTTCATTTTCCTCCGTCCATTGAAAAGACTTTCTCTTCTTGAGAGCATCGTGGAAGGGTTTGCACTTGTCGGACGACTTCGAGATAAATCTATTCAGAGCTGCTATCCGTCCTGTCAGCTTTTGTACATCTTTGACACATCGAGGGGATCGGAGGTTGATGATGGCTTTGACCTGTTTTGGGATGGCTTCTATTCCTCTTTGTGTCACCATGTACCCCAAGAATTTTCCTGACGAAACTCCAAAAGAGAATTTCATAGGATTTAATTTCATGTTATATCTCTTTAGTACCTCGAAGCTGTCGCGGAGGTGATCGATGTGGCCCTTTTTCTTTTTCGATTTGTTTAGTATGTCGTCTATGTAGACTTCCATTGTGTCCCCAATCTGATCTTTGAACATCTTGTTGACCAGTCGCTGATAAGTAGCCCCTCATTTTTTAGTCCGAAGGGCATTACTTTGTAACAATAGATACCTTGGCTCGTGACGAATGCCGTTTTCTCTTAATCTTCTGGTTCCATGAGGATTTGATTGTAGCCACTGAATGCGTCCATGAACGATAGCATTTTGTGCCCCGCCGTTGCATCGACCATCGCATCAATATGAGGGAGCGGAAAGGAATCTTTGGGACAGGCCTTGTTAAGGTCGGTGAAGTTGATGCAGACTCTCCATTTGCCATTTTTCTTTTGGACTACAACCACATTGGCCAGACACTCGGGGTAGTTGACTTCCCTTATTTTTCCTATTTCCAGTACGCTCCTGACATCATCGTCGACAATCTTGTTTCGCTCTGGGGCGAATTTCCTGCGCTTTTGCTTCACATGGGGGTGAGATGGATCTACGTTCAATTTATGAGTAATAATGTTTGGAGATATACTGACCATATCTTCATGCGACCACGCAAAACAATCAGCATTAGATCTGAGAAAATCCAGAATTTGTTGTCTGGTCGAGTCATCGAAGTCTGACCCGACCCTTACCGTTTGGTTTGGCTTTAAAGGATCTAGTGCGATCTCGTCAAGTTTTTCCATTTTTGGCTCGACGTACCGACTAGATCCTTCGCCGAGTTGTGATTGCTATGCAATCTTATGATCGATAATGCTTTTCATGTAGGCGATATAGCATTCCTTGGCCATCCTTTGGTCTCCCTTGATTTCTTGGACTCCCCACTTAGTAGGGAACTTGATGATTTGATGGTACGTAGAGGGTACCGCCTTCATTGCATGTATCCATGTCCTGCCAAGAATGCAATTATAGGGGGATGGATAGTCTAGGACTAGAAATTTCACCTGTTGGTTTAATCCTCTGGCCTATGTCATGAGAATGATTTCACCAATAGTATGTTTAACTTCGCCGCTGAATCCGACCATTGGAGTCGATTTCTTGATAAGATCATCTTCGCCCAGACCCATCCCTTTGAGGGCGTCGAAGGTCAAAAGATTGGTTGAACTCCCTGTATCGTTTAGTACTCTACGTATCAAATAGTTCCCAATAGACAAAGAGATTACCATACCATCATGATGGTTTTCCGACCCATCGGCATCAGATTCATCGAACGTGACCGTTGGGAGTTCGGTGACCTTGGTTTGTCTGAATTCTGGCATCTCGGGTTTACTGCCTTTGCTTTCTTTCACATGTCTTTTGGCTGCGGAGTACATGTTCCCACATCCGTTCGAGCCCCTTGAAATGGCATTGATAATCTTTGTATGGACAGGAGATGGAGGTTTATCATGTTTTACCTGATCTCGTCGTTCCATGATAGCTTTGGCTCATTCCGAGATTACATCACGCAAGAGACCTTGCGCAAGTAACCCGACGACCTCTTTACATAAGGTGATGCATTCGTCCGTCGAGTGACCATGTTCACCGTGGAATTCGCACCATCTGCTCATGTCTTTTTTGACGTCCGGTCGGTCGCTCTTTCGGGGCCATCTTACTTCTTTCCCATTTTTGTCGAAACTCTTGACGAGCTCTGACACGGAGACATTGAAGTTGTAAGATTGAATCCTAGGAGGCAACTGATGTGCTCAAGGCCCATCAAAGTGCCACCAAGGAAGCCAAGGCCAACACTACCCAAGACAAGCAAGTCACCACCTCGCTAACGCCGCCGCACACCACCAAGCCATCTTCAAATGGCTCGGGCTGTCTTCCATTTTGCTCGGCCACCAAGCTTTCACAATATCATCTTGACATTTCTAAGGCCAAGCAAGACAAAAATGCCGACCCAAGTGATCAAATGGCCGATACACCAGCTAGCCCTAGCTCCTTGCCGCAAGCATCGCCGAGCGCCAAGGAAGTGACTTCCAAACCATCAAGCATCCCACCACTTTGCTCGGACACCAAGCCTCACACGGCCTTCTTGGACCCAATCAAGCCCTACAACACAAGGAGTGCCGAGGCAACTCGTAAAAGGACCGACCAAGTCACCACACCACCCCTTGTGCGCGACGCCGAGAAGGATGTCCAAGAAAATCAAGCCCCAAGGGCTATCACTCGGGCCCGAGCTCTTCAACTCCATCAAATGCTCAAGGAAGGTCTTATGGCCCAAGGAGTGCCAAGCCAAAAGGCCATTGACCCGATCATATGCATTCACCAAGCCCACCTTGCCGGCCCATGAAGAATTGTTGCACACTTGGGAGGAAAGGGCTAGAACTTCTTTTGGGCTTAGGGTTGGGCCACGAAATTTTGTGGGTTTTCTGGCATTGAAATGGTCATGTTGGACCCATAAAACTTGCCTTTAATTTTGCTTCTAGAAGGCTATTAAATAAGCCGGTTTTGGGAGAGGAAGTGAAGAGGTCTCTAAGAGTTATTACTTGCCTCTTCACTTGGTTCTCTTGGCCCCTATAAATAGGGACGTCCATGGAGCTCTAGAACACAACAAATCTGATATTAAACAAAAGGAAGAGTTTCTTTCAATCCCTAGTTTTAGTCATCTTCTTACTTGTGTGTTGCATCAAGCATCTTTGTGAGTTGTGTGTGTAATATCACATCTCCAAGCCTTGTCTATCATGAGGTTGGTGTGTCATAACCATCCAAAGGAGGATACCTATCCCTCACTATAATACTCCATCCCAGTCGCCTACAATCGCCGCCCAAAACACCACCCAAATCCATCCATTCTTCTTACTACTTCCACCTATTGGATTTCCTGCGACCGTCCAGGAGAATTGCTGTATCTTTGGCCTAGCAGATCCATTTGCTATCATACTTTGAGGTATAAAACTATATCTCTAGTTTTAACTCCTCGAATTAGAATCATCCAATTTGGAGTCCGAACGAGAGAGTACAAGTCATTTCAATCCAGGCCAGAATCCAGCAGTCCGATTGCCTTCCAAGGAGATTTTCCGGCCTAGTCACGAGAAGATTCTTGCACCGAAGCATCCCACGATCCTTGACCCTATCAGAAATGTTGGACCATCTTTCCAGTCTTAGGACCTGTCTTGGAAGGAGTTTACCTGATTCTGCACGTCTCGACGGTTGTTGGAAGAGGATTTGCGATCGGATTGTTCGGGTCCATGGGATGCTTTTCACGATTCACGATCTTCTTCCAAACGTATCTCGGCCATGGTTTTGGCTTGGACATCTTTGAAGCTTCTGCACGTGTACTTGGTGATCTCGTTGTAGAGGTTGCTCTCCTTGATCAGACCTTGTATGAAGGCTTCGATGGAGGTGGTGACGTCGCAATGGGGGATCGCAACTTTTTCTTTATTATACCTGTTAAGATAGCTTCGGAGAGGTTCATTATACCTTTGGGTGATTCGATAGAGATCACTCGACTGCCTTTCTAGCCTCTAACTGCTGGAAAATTGGATTTTGAAGGAGTTGACCAGAGCCGCGAACGAGGTGATCATTCCCTGAGGCAAACGCATAAACCAAGTCAATGCGGGACCCGCGAGAGTCGTGCCAAAGTTGTTTCACATGACAGCCTTGCGGCTCTCCCTTTAGACAGATGCAGTCATTAGTTTTTGTTTATAGAGAGAAATGTGATCATCTGGATCGTTGGTGCCGTTGAATGTCGCCATGCTAGGAAGGTGGAACTTCTTTGGGATTTCGACTCTGGCGATCTCTTTGATGAATGAAGTTTCCTTGTATCCGCATGACGCTTCCTTCTCGATCGACTGCGGAACTCCGGGAATTCTAGCGATGTGATCCTCAAGTGTCTTCATGTGCTGACTGAGCATCTGCTAGACGAGATCCAAGATATCGGGAGGATTGGTAACTTGTGGTTCGTCGATTCGGGTTCCTGCTGATCCGATCGGTGTGGAGAAAGTAACATTGTTAGTCGAAAATGGATTGACCAAAGGAGTTCGAGATGTACCCTCAGTATGTCTGGGGCGTTGGACGCTCGGGGGAGTCAGCTCGATGCCATCCATGTCAAGACACGTCTGGATGTTGCTATGGATGGGCATCCGCTTGGATCCAGAAGCCATTGATTGTACCTGCGACCTAAGAGACTCATTTTCACGGGTTAGTTGTGCAATCTCGGCCTCAGATTGGGTGGATAAGGTAGCCAAGGCTTCGGCCTTTTAACGTTGCTGGGCAAGCTCTTCTTGTAGGGCAGTCATTTTTTGGGCAAGCTCTTGGAGTTGGTTCGGAATAGGATTTTTGGTTGTATTTCCTTGAGTTTGGGAGTCGTCTCCGAGGCGTGGCTCCTCATCACCGATAGGCAGGTTAATGGTCATGGTTGGAGGATTTTTGAGATGGTGATCGACAAGTTTCCCCATGGTGGGCGCCAAATTGTTTTAGGGCAAAAAGATCAATCGACCTAAATCGCCTTAGATGGGGTAACGAGTCGATCAGATAATGCAAAATAAATCCAAACCAAATAGACAATCAACCAAGTAAAGAATAGATGCAAAGTAGTGCATTTTCTAGATCAATTGATGATAGAATCAGATCGAAATACAACTTATCCTTGAAAAATAAGGGATCGAGTCTTGTTCGATAGGCGGAATCTAGTTTTCGTGCCTTACAAAGTGTTGTCTTGCACTAGAGTCCGTAGGGTTTGTGTGTTGTTTTCTTTTCTTTCTTGCGTCTTGCATCTGGTTGGGAGTGTGTGTGCTTGCAATTGAGTCAATTGTCCTTAGGTTTAGTGGTTTGGGAGCCGACTAAAATGGGGAAAATTGTTGCTTGAATGTGTTTTCAAAACCGCACTAGAGGTTGCCTTACTCCGGCCATCTCACATTTGTTAGACGTCTCATATAGCTAGGGTGTGAGTCTTTTTGCATTCTTCTTTTGCACTTAATCAACCTGAAGTTTACTACTTGAGTTGTGTTATAATCCAAGACTTTGGTGCGTAGGAACATTCCTTGAGTATCTAAGACGTGTTGATCAAAGTGTAACCTCAATTTTCTTACTCTATAGGTGCATAAACTCGTTGTAATTCAGTGAGTAGTTCAAAAAAAAATATCAAGGAAGAGATCTCAGTCTTGAATCCGACCTTCCCATCTAAAATTAAATAAAAAATATCATGAAAAATTGGATGCAACCGAAAGACCCAGCAAGAAAGAAAAGGGAAAGCCATTGAAAGATTGGTGCGTCGATAGGATTAAGTTCATATCTCGCAACTCTTCTCATCTTGTCTTGTATCTTGTCCACGTCCTTGTAAAGATATCTTAAAAGGAACAAGTACTTGCTCCATTTGTGTTGAGTTGTGATTTGACTTAAGGAACTAAATCAAGGTTGTGGTGCACTTTATCTTGTCTTTTAAGAGTCACCTTTTGCATATAGGGAGCTTTTACCCTAGCCTTGTTAGCAAGCTTGTGGAGCTAAGGTTCTTGAAATTTGATTCAGGAATTTTTGGCTTACTTACTAGCTTTAGGGACCATTGATTATTCTTGCTTTCGTGGGTTATTGTGTGTGAAACTTCTCGTGCAGGTTAACCATGGTGAACAACATGGACAAGAGTTTAGTGGAACCATCCCAGGAAAGAGTAGCCTCTACCTTGGAGACAATCCTCCTGGCCATACAAGCCAACAAGTTGGAAGCCGAGGAGCGTCAGCGCGAGACCGAGGAGCGTCAGCGCGAGACCGAGGAGCGTCAGCGCGAGTCCGAGGAGCGAATCCTCTACACATTGCGTGAGGAGATGAGGGCCATGAAGGCCGAGATGATGCAGTCCTCTAGCTTCGTGACTAACCAAGCCCTCAGCCGTGGACCGGGCTTACCTCCTATCATTCCCTTCACCTCATCCACCGGAGGCTTCGTAGGTGCCTTCACTCAAGAGATGGCAAGTGTATCCTTGCATGAGAGTTCGTCTTTAGTTCTGCCTTTAATGGTTACCACAAGGGAGGAACATGGTTCAAGTTCTAACTTTTCCTTTCCTTATGTTAATCCTAGTTCTTCTAGTATGCCTTCTTTGCGTACTAACCTTGCAGATTCGGGAGCTAGAGATGCCGCAAGTGCTCCGATGCAAGAACTCCCTAGGTACCAAGAACCCCGTATGCAGCCTAGGAGATTTATGGGAGGAAGAGGAGGAGCTGACCATGGCCATTACCAAGGAAGAGGGGCGCCCTACCAAGTGCAAGGAGGTGCCGGTGCTGGTGCCTTTGAAGAGAACTACGCCGACGCCTATGAACAACCACGCCCACAGGGTGTCAAACTTGAGGTAGAGCGTTTTGGTTCTAATTGTGATGCTGAAGTCTACCTTGATTGGGAGCAAAAAACTGAACAAGTTTTTTAGTTTTATGGCTACTCGGAAGCTCAACGAGTAGCCATCGCTACAATTAAGTTTGAAGGCTTCGCCTATCATTAGTGGCTTGGGGACAAAGCATAACGAGAGTTCCATGGTATGCCCCAAATCACCACTTGGCAAGGGCTTAAAAATGCCCTTCGAGATAGGTTTGTTCCGGAGGATTATCCGGAAAGATTTCATGGGAGACTCGAGCAATTGGAACAAGGGAATAAGACCCCGGATGAATTCTATATGGAACTAAAGACTTTGGTCTTTAGGTCTGAACTTAGATTTCCCGAAGGTTATCTTATTTCTAAGTTCATCAACAATCTATCCCCTGAACTCAAGGCTATTGTGAGCAGACAACATTTCCCAAGAGGGACGCCTATGGAAGAAGTAATTCATTATACTAACCATATATACAAGTCACTTCCTTCGAGGCGCCCCCAAGCTAGTAGCTCACGACCTTGGCAAAACAATCAAGCTAGCTCCAAGGGAACTACACCCCCACCAAGGCACCTAGAACCTACTAGGGGTGACCACACAAGTAACCCTAGAAGAGAGGCTCCTAGTCAAGTTCAAACCCAAAGGAAAGAGGGGGAGAACCGAGCTAGGGATCTCAAGTGTTTTAAGTGCATAGGTAGAGGTCACTTTGCTAAGGATTGCCCCTCAAAAAGGCAACTTCTTGTTAATACTCTAGGAGACTATGAATCCGAGGATGAGTATGTAGAAGAAGTTGTTGAGAATGAGGAGGAGTTGGAGGAACTCCACGTGGTTGCTGCCCAAGGTGATTGTTTTGTGGCTAAGAAGGTTTTGATAGCCTCGAAAGGTCCAAGTGTGCCTATTCAATGAGAGACTATCTTTCATACTAGGTGAACCATTAAGGGGAAAGTGTGTAGCATGATAATTGATGGAGGGTCATGTTGCAACATCATTGACCAAGAAGTAGTGAGTAGATTCAATCTATCCACTACTCCTCATCCACAACCCTACACACTATGTTGGTTGAACTCCGACACGCATCTTAAGGTCAAGGATCAAGCCATGATTCAGTTTACCATAGGGGGATATGAGGATGAGGTTGTGTGTGATGTACTTCCAATGACCGCATGCCATCTCCTCCTAGGAAGGCCATGTCAATTTGATCGGGGTGTCATTCATCAAGGCGTGTCCAATGAGTATTCTTTTACCATGAATGGTAAGAGAATCACTTTACACCCTTTGGCTCCCCATGAGATCATGGCTGACCACGTGGCTAGGGAGCAAAGAAGGGCTCAACAAAAGGCCGAGCTAGTTAAGGGTAAAAAAATGGCCATTGGGGGCAAAGGAGGCGCCTCCAACCATATGCTTCTAGCTAAGCCTAAGGAAGTTGTTCAAGCAATCAAACGGGGTGAGTAATGTCTTTTGTTCATACCAAAGGATGTCCTACTCACCTTGCCAGATCTTGAGGGACTTCCTAAGCCTATTGCTCACCTCTTGATGGAGTTTGATGATCTCTTTCAAGAGGAAGTTCCTAGTGGATTGCCACCGGTATGGGGTATTGAACATCAAATTGATTTCATACCGGGGGAAACACTTCCTAACCGGGCGGCCTATAGGGCTAATCCGGAGGAGACGAAGGAGCTACAACGTCAAGTGCAAGAATTGCTTGACAAGGGTGCTGTAAGGGAGAGCCTTAGTCCTTGTGCAGTTCCGGTCATCCTAGTCCCCAAAAAGGACGGTACTTGGAGGATGTGTGTTGATTGCCGAGCAATTCACAATATAACCATCAAGTATTTCCATCCTATTCTGAGACTAGATGACATGCTTGACGAGTTACATGGGGCTAGTGTGTTCTCCAAGATAGATCTTAAGAGCGGTTACCACCAGATTCGCATGAAAGAGGGTGATGAATGGAAAACAGCCTTTAAAACAAAATATGGGCTGTATGAATGGTTGGTAATGCCACTTGAGAAGAGGACTTGGCAATACAAGAAGTTGGCGGACAAAGGACGCAAGGAGGTGCTCTTCGAGCCGGGAGATTTGGTTTGGGTGCACCTACGCAAGGAGAGATTTCTTAAGCTTCGCAACTCCAAGGTGAAGCCGAGAGGTGATGGTCCCTTCCAAGTCCTTGAGAAGATAAATGACAATGCCTACAAGCTAGACCTTCCACCCTCCTATGGTGTGCATGATGTGTTCAATGTGGCGGACTTGCTACCTTTCCTAGTGGGCGACGAGGATGACCTCGACGAGATGGATTCAAGGTTGAATTCCTTTCAAGAAGGGGAGGATGATGTGCTCAAGGCCCATCAAAGTGCCACCAAGGAAGCCAAGGCCAACACTACCCAAGACAAGCAAGTCACCATCTCGCCGACGCCGCCGCACACCACCAAGCCATCTTCAAATGGCTCGGGCAGTCTTCCATTTTGCTTGGCCACCAAGCTTCCACAATATCATCTTGACATTTCTAAGGCCAAGCAAGACAAAAATGCCGACCCAAGTGATCAAATGGCCGATGTACCAGCTAGCCCTAGCTCCTTGCCTCAAGCATCGCCGAGCACCAAGGAAGTGACTTCCAAACCATCGAGCATCCCACCACTTTGCTCTGACACCAAGCCTCCCACGGCCTTCTTGGACCCAATCAAGCCCTACAACACAAGGAGTGTCGAGGCAACTCGTAAAAGGGATAGAACTTCTTTTGGGCTTAGGGTTGGGCCACGAAATTTTGTGGGTTTTCTGGCATTGAAATGGTCATGTTGGACCCATAAAACTTGCCTTCAATTTTGCTTCTAAAAGGCTATTAAATAAGCCGGTTTTGGGAGAGGAAGTGAAGAGGTCTCTAGGAGTTATTACTTGCCTCTTCACTTGGTTCTCTTGGCCCCTATAAATAGGGACGTCCATGGAGCTCTAGAACACAACAAATCTGATATTAAACAAATGGAAGAGTTTCTTTCAATCCCTAGTTTTAGTCATCTTCTTGCTTGTGTGTTGCATCAAGCATCTTTGTGAGTTGTGTGTGTAATATCACATCTCCAAGCCTTGTCTATCTTGAGGTTGGTGTGTCATATCCATCCAAAGGAGGATACCTATCCCTCACTATCATACTCCATCCCAGTCGCCTACAATCGCCGCCCAAAACACCACCCAAATCCATCCATTCTTCTTACTACTTCCACCTATTGGATTTCCTGCGACCGTCTAGGAGAATTGCTGTATCTTTGGCCTCGAAGATCCATTTGCTACTATATTTTGAGGGATAAAACTAGATCTCTAGGTTTAACTCCTAGAATTGGAGTCATACAATTTGGAGTCCGGACGAGAGAGAACAAGTCATTTCAATCCAGGCCAGAATCCAGCAGTCCGATTGCCTTCCAAGGGGATTTTCCGGCCTAGTCACGAGCAGATTCTTGCACCGAAGCATCCCACGATCCTTGACCCTATCAGCAACGTTGGACCATCTTTCCAGTCTTGGGACCTATCTTGGAAGGAGTTTACCTAATTTTGCTCGTCTTGACGGTTGTCGGAAGAGGATTTGCGATCGGATTGGTCGGGTCCATGGGATGCTTTTCGTGATCTTCTTCCAAACCTACCTCCGCCATGGTTTTGTCTTGGACATCTTTGAAGCTTCTGCACGTGTACTTGGTGATCTCATTGTAGAGGTTGCTCTCCTTGATCAGACCTTGTCTGAAGGCTTCGATGGAGGTGGTGACATCGCAATGGGGGATCGCAACCTTTTCCTTATTGTACCTATTAATATAGCTTCGGAGATGTTCGTTATACCTTTGGGTTATTTGATAGAGATCACTCGACTGCCTTTCTAGCCTCCAACTGCTGGCGAATTAGATTTTGAAGGAGTTGACCAGAGCCGCGAACGAGGCGATCATTCCCTGAGGCAAACGCATAAACCAAGTCAGTGCGGGACCCGCAAGAGTCATGCCAAAGATGTTGCATATGACAGCCTCGTGGCTCTCCCTTCGGATAGATACAGTCATTAGTTTTTGTTTATAGAGAGAAATGTGATCATCTGGATCGTTGGTGCCATCGAATATCGCCATGCTAGGAAGGTGGAACTTCTTTGGGATTTCGACTCTGGCGATCTCTTTGATGAATGAAGATTCCTCATATCCGCCTGACGCTTCCTTCTCGATTAGCTGCGGAACTCCGGGAATTCTAGCAATGTGATCCTCAAGTGTCTTCATGTGCTGACTGAGCGTCTGCTAGACGAGAGCCAGGATATCGGGAGGATTGGTAACCTGCGGTTCGTCGATTCGGGTTCCTGCTGACCCGATCGGTGTGGAGAAAGTAACATTGTTAGTCAAAAATGGATTGACCAAAGGAGTTTGGAGATGTACCCTCAGTATGTCTGGGGCGTCAGACGCTCAGGGGAGTCAGCTCGATGCCATCCATGTCAAGACGCGTTTGGATGTTGCTATGGATGGGCATCCGCCTGGATCCAGAAGCCATTGATTGTACCTGTGACCTAAGAGACTCATTTTCACGGGTTAGTTGTGCAATCTCGGCCTCAGATTGGGTGGATAAGGTAGCCAAGGCTTCGGTCTTTTGGCATTGTTGGGCAAGCTCTTCTTTTAGGGCAGTCATTTTTTGGGCAAGCTCTTGGAGTTGGTTCGGAATAGGATTTTTTGTTGTATTTCCTTGAGTTTGGGAGTCGTCTCTGAGGTGTGGCTCCTCGTCACCGATAGGAAGGTTAATGGTCATGGTTGGAGGATTTTTGAGATGGTGATCGACAAGTTTCCCCACGGTGGGCGCCAAATTATTTTGGGGCAAAAAGATCAATCGACCTAAATCGCCTTAGATGGGGTAATGAGTCGATCAGATAATGCAAAATAAATCCAAACCAAATAGACAATCAACCAAGTAAAGAATAGATGCAAAGTAGTGTATTTTATAGATCAATTGATGATAGAATCAGATCGAAATACAACTTATCCTTGAAAAGTAAGGGATCGAGTCCTGTTCGACAGGCGGAATCAGTGATTCGACCGAAAATGGTCGAGTGATATCCCAGGGGGCTTGGGCGAGAGGAAATATGCTAGTAAGCCTTTTGAAAACTTAGTCAGTGAATGTTGTGTGTAGCCGTGTCTCATGTCGATTTCTTCTTCGTGATCTATTTATGGTATTTTCCTCTTGTGTCTGATACTTGCCTTCATAACAAATTCTATTCATTACCTGCGTGATCTTCAGGATTTGACCTTGAATGTTTATCGTAATCTTTGTGCTTTAATTTTGTTACCGTTTGTCATTTGATCAGGCAATTAATGCCTTGGGCAAAATCTTCGGAGCTTGTCGGATCCCATGCGTCTAAGGAGTGTCCGTCGCTTCCTTCTAATCTCTTCTGGCCTCTGACTTCGCATGGACCTTGGCCCAATTTGCTTGCTCTGATCCCTCTGGAGTATGTTGGGCACAACAGTTGTGAGTAGGCTGAATCAATATGAGTTTCAAGTGCATGCCAATGGAACTACATTCTTGGTAAATCTGCATGCTCAAACTTGCTATTACAATGTCTTCCAAGTTGACCAAATTCCTTGTGCGCATGCAATAGCGGCTGCGAAGGATTTTGGTGTTAATCCTGTCAATCTTGTTCATCCTCTCTTTACTGCTGAAAAGTGGAAGGAAGTGTACAAGGAAACTTTATATCCGGTTCCTGCATTTGAGCGTTGGGAAGTTCTTGACACGGTCTTGAATAGATCGAGCATGTTTGCCCCTAGATGTTAGGAGGAAATTTGGAAGACCAAGGAAGAAAAGAATCTCGTCACGTGGAGAATACAAGGGCCCGAGGAGAAGGTATGGATGTTGTGGCACTCTCGGCCATAACTCACGAAACTGTCCTAACCCCTCAGTCGGCCCATGATGAGGTTAATTAATTGTGTTAACTCTTGAATTATCTATTTTGTTAATATGTGTATTAAGAGATCCAAACTCTTCTTTTTTTAATACGTGTTGTAAGAGATCTAAACTCTTCTTTTGTTAATATGTGTAGTAAGAGATCCAAACTCTTGAAGGATCTCTTACCACTCATATTACTTTTGGTAGAAATGATATTTTTTCTATGGGTCTGTAACTACATGACATTATATAGTCACTACATGACATTATATATTCACGACACTAACATGCATTACCACAATAGTTGTAGTAAAGATGTTCAACACAACTAATTTAAACCAACAAAACCATCATTCTTCAAATTCAAATTAATATTAAAAACATACATCTAAGTAACATTGTATCTAACATTGCGGCGACTCACTATTTTAAACACACATGCATCGTTGATTTCCAGTTCATTGTATATTACAAATTGCCTCCAGCCTGTGCCAAATCTGTAGCGATTCCCACTTTTTGCGACAGACACATGCCAAGCGGCCATACCACAATCCAGGATGACTTCAGTGGTTCTTGTAGAACTCAAGAATTTGATAGCATGTTTGCTCGGGACACCATGCATATCAGTAAGTGCATTGCAAGTTGATATTATGAAGTAATCCGAATCAAACATTTACATGATAAAGGATGTGGTGCCTACCAGACGATAGTCGCCCTGGACATTGGTTTGTTTCATTAAAACAACAAAACTATTGTTCTTGTCACATGGAAAAGCTTGAGCTCTTTGTATTACTGATGTTGGTTCATCTGCAACATCTCCAACATCTTCATCATCATCAACATCTCCATCATCTTCAATATCCTCATCATCTTCAAGAATAATAGGATGGTTGCCACTGTTGTACTCTCCAGTATTGTAAGTGGTGTAACTGTTGTCTTCGACTAAGTCGGATTCAGAGATGATATAAATCACATTGTTCGTCATCCTATTAATAGTACCACACAGAAGATGACTTTGATTCAATACAGTAAAGCAAATATCATACCCAGTTCCAAAGATAGACTTTCATTGAAACTTAGAATATCACTTTAGCAACTCGATGTGTTCGAATCCAAGATAAACTTATCAAAACCATTTAAAAATAACCATGCTAAATGTATAGTAATACCTGGACTTCTTTTTTGTGAGTCAAATGGTGTTGATTGTGGTTGAACTCTCTCCAAATGGGGTCAATTTGGTTTAGGCTTCTCAATCTCGACAAACGCTAGAAATCTTACCCAAACTAAGATAGATGTAATGAAGTAAAACCCGCTTTGGAACAATATATAATATTCTATTAAACCAGGTTCATAACAAAGTTTTTAATATAATTGTTAAACCGGTCTGAAATTGGGCCTAATATGGCATTGTGTGCTCCAAGAAATCGCTCAGAAATTGGGCCTAATATGGCATTTTTAACATGTCATTCTTTTCTTTTCTTTTCTTGCTCAAGATTTCTGTGAACATTTTTTATATTATATTAGATATTAACCAATAGCCCACCTTATTAACTCATTTGGGAGTTAGTACAGTTAATATCCTGTTACAGTAAGTTATGTATCCCATACCCCTCTTACATTCATCTTGTCATGCTATTTTGTAATATATATATTATAAAGTCAGTCAATGTCTCTATATAATTTTACACAACTGTCATTTTACAAAACTGTCCTTTAACTGCCAAGTAAACAATCCTATCATATTGACTGTATTGGCATGTCGTCTTATTATGGTCTTAAATTACGCGACATTATCATAAAGTACTATATTATATAAAACGGAAATACATAACATGCTTCATAAAACACTACATTTACGTGACATTATATAGTCACTACATGACAGTATACAGTCCCTACATGACATTAAATGGTCATTACACTAACATGCATTCCAAAATACTTGATAGCCTACTAAATACTACGTGACATTACATAGTCACTATACTAAATTACATAATAAAATACTAAACATTACATAAACACTGATGCGGAGGAGACTGATGAGTCTAGGCCATCGCGTTGTGGAAGTTCTTGAACAACATCTCCGGTCACGACATATATGTTAATGAATGCCACGGTTCTACCAAGGATTGCAAGGATGGCTGTGTCTCCACGATTCTGCAAGGACCTCAAGGTACGAGGGCCGCCGTGTGGAGGTACAACTTCGAAGAAGTAGGAAGCGTTGCGTTCGTAATTGTTAAATGATAAAGTTGGTTAATGAGCCACCAAACATCCTTTACCATTTTAGCCAAAGGACACCAGTTTTGGGTCATGCAACTTTCGTAGTAGTGGGTCGAATTTCTGTGTTCGTACGGCTGATCATCCATGAAACGAAGGAATAGTAGGAAATTTGGAGTTATGTAGAAGGTGGAAGATGTTGGGAAGAGTTGTGGATGAGGAAATGTGACTACAGAAGATGGGGTATATAAAGAGGTTTTGGGTTGGTTGGCAGTTACTGATAGATTTATGACGGTGCTCTTCTATCTTCTTAATTTAATAACTAGTGTTAATGTCATGTCACAGTTACCTATATATCCTATCTAATCAGCGTAAATTGGAGTTGGTGGGCAGTTACGGCTAACTTTTTGACGGATTATAGTTTTTTATTGTCTCTTCTCAAAAAGGAGTTAGTAGAGTCAATACCCTATTACAGTTAGTTGTGTATCCCACATCCCTCTTACATTCATCTTGTCATGCTACTTCTTAATATGTATATTATGAAGTCAGTCAATGTCCCTATATTATTTGACGCAACTGTCATTGAAATGCCATTTAAGTGTCATGTAACTGCCATTTAACCTACATGCACATAACTGCCATTTAACTGGCATTCAACTACCACATCTATAAATAAGTTGTCATAACATTGTACGTAATCCAAGCAAATGTCTTCCAAAACATCCAATTGTACGTAATCTAAGCAAATGTCATCCAAACCACAAAAAGAACCTAATGTTTTATCCAAACATCCAATTTAAACGATGGGGTTCCTTAGGCTCGACCTCCACACCCCGTCAAACACGCTGTGAGCCATGTCGCTCCTAAAGTCATCAATAAATTTGTCTGCCACAACGTCAAGATTTTTCCAACCAGCATTGAGCAACTCGATGTGTTTCAGAGTGTATATCCCACAGTCATGACTACGAACACAAAATGCAATAAAGTTACTTAGATAAAGTATATAATAAAATTGGTAAGGAGATTGATATTTCGACTTACCCGCACTTGTTCTGCTTCAGTCCTTGAATTCTTTACAATTTAATCTCTTCAGTACCCCGATGTTCAAATTTCTTGGAAAGAGGCGGGTACTGTGTTATGAAGTGAGGAAGAAACCTTAAAACCCCATGCAACCAGGTCTCTACAAACAAGGTAGTGTTCAAATCCACATTACAATCATATACATTTGCTTGCCATTATTACAGATCGATCTCTACAGCCACCCAATGTATGTTAGCGATGTTAAAGGGGACATAAATAAAGTCCATATCATCCCAACTGGACCCATAAACCTTAGGCCGATCTCCCCTAAAGTATTCATAAATGTACGTTTAGGTATAGGTGGAACAGTGGAGGCATTTTTGACATAGTATCTATATACATCTGTATAATCAGCAGCCCAAAAAACATCCAACAGCAAATAGCACCTTACGGAGGAGGTGCATGATCACGCACATCATCAGGAACAAGTACATCGGCACCTTACAGATATAACAATAAACTTCATCGATTTGCTTCGGAAAAATATAATTCATCCTGTCAGACATTGCAACAATTCCCAACAGCAAACTAATTTGACATCAAAAGTAAATAACTAACAACATCTTCCAACGAAGCTTTTGGTTCCATTATTAGGTCAAACCAGTCCTTGTCCATCATTTGACCACATAGTCCAACTCTTGGCTCAGAGCTGAAAAATAACGAAGGCGTAATTAAATCCATGAAAGATAGTTGAACATTATTAAATCCTTGAGATACTAACCTTTCATCATCCATCCATTGCAGCAAAGCAGTCATCTCCTTCACATGTGAATTCTTGGTTATCTTCTTCATAGTTTTCCCCTTTTCTTCATATGTGTAAGGTGTTAGTTTTTTGGCGGATGGCTTCGCGATACGACTAGGAAGAACCCTCTTCGGTTGGAGATGTTGCTTTTGTTTATTTTTGGGTTTCGCCTTGGTGGATAAATCAACCACAACGGCTAGCACTGAAAAAGGTTCCTCAACCTCTGTTGTGGTTAGCTCCTGCTGGGTAGCCTTTGGTGCTCCTTCAAGATCATTAGTAAAATCCTGCTCCTGGTCCTTTTCACCATCGCCAACCTTTTCATTTAGGTCTTCGACAATGACTATTACAACATCCGCACCCTCAACATCATTGTTACCCTCAATAGAATTATAAAAATGTTGCAATCATAATAACCATGTCAAACTACTGACATACATGAGTAAAAATCCTATCACTATGCCAGACTTTCTCTTGTAAAACATATAAACTCCCATCAAACACTAAAAATCTTGTTACCTCATACAAATAATGATGTCATAGTAGTAATGATAATATGATAATTTTCATATGAGCATATTCATACCTCCTTGCCTTCAGCCTCTACCTTCTCCACCTCAGCCTCTACCTTCTCCACCTCAGCATCCTAAACTTCAGCCTCTTGAACTTCAGCCTCTACCTTCTCCACCTCAGTCTCTACCTTCTCCTTATCATCCTCTTTGTCACCACCCGCACCATCACTCTCATTATCCTCATCAGCATCACCAACTTCATCATCATCATCATGACTTGCAAACTCAGCCTCTACCTTGTCCTCCTCCTTCGCTTTGTCACCACCCTGGCGAAGTTCTTCATTCTCATTACCCTCATCACCATCACCAACATCGTCATCATCACCATCATCATCATCATCATCATTATTATTATCCTCACTCTCAACCTCCTCACTCTCAACCTCCTCACTCTCAAACTCCTCACCCTCAACCTCCTTATCCTCTACCTCCTCATCCTCTGTTTCCTGGTCATCCTTATAAACTTCCTCCTCTTTCTCATCAGACTCATCATAGGATTCAAAATCATTCTCATCTGAATACCTCTTTGGTTTCCCCTTACTCTTGAGCTTAGGCACCTCCTTCTGCTTTGATACCCTCTTTTCCAGCCTTCTCATCCTATCAAGCACTCCTTTTTCCATCATCTTCATCATTCTGAACATCTGACTTATCACCTCTTATGAATGCACAGATGCATTACTCAGGCTCGCTCCATCTTTTCCTTGCTTCTCCTTCCCCCTTCTTTTTCAAACCCTTCATTGCTTCCTTCACAATCTTGTCAAAATGCGGCTCATCATTTTCAACAACATAGTAGAAGTCGGACAACTTATCCACCTCATCCTCATTGGAAATAAGAATGGGCTTAACCACATGTGTAGGATCAGCCAAAGACAACTCCAACACTCCATGTTCAGGGGCTTCATCTGAAAACCAACGAAGACCTCGAGGCAATGCAGATTCACACAACTTTGATGCAAATTGGATACCAAATGTTAGCACAACTTCCCATAACCATATCTACAATAACAAGGGGTTTGAGAATTAGCAAATTAAGATACATTAAATCATTATATTTTGTCACCCTATAATTTAAATCAGGTCACCATAAAACTATTGGAAAACTAGTATATTGTTTCAATCAAACATCAAATAACATCTTGCATATTCATCATGATCCTGTCACCCTTATTCAAACATCCGGTCATAGTATAGCATAAAGTATACTACTATTCTGCAAATAAAACACACTCAGTAATTCATATTTGAACCATTATAAATTTATAATATAACTACCTGAAAAACAACTGGCATGCCTTGAATGGAATATGGAATTCTTGGTGTGTTGGAGAGTAGCTTTGCCTTCTCTACTGTTTGCATCCTTTTGGCCAATGTTGTGGTCAATGACTTGTGAAGCTCTTCATAAACAACCCTTCCCCATGGATGATCCCAAAACTTATCCATATTCTCCAGCAGCCTAACATGCAAAAACTTCACTAGCCTCTTCTTATCCCCTCCCAGCAACAGAACCTCAACTATAAAAAATAGTGCCAACTTCAGTTTGTAGTTGTCCAACTCACGATGTGTAACACCCCTAAATCTTAACCCATTTGGAAAGGTATTACCGTCAGTGACCCCAGCGTTCCTTACCAAGGTCACCCAAGGCTTTACCGTTTAAATACAAATCATAAAATACAATGATACAAAATGATAACCTTATTCATATAAAACATGAGTCCCGGGATTACATCCCAATCCCGAATAGGACAAACACAGAGTTTAAACAAATACAGCGAAAGTCTTGATAAACAAATAGAAGAGTAAATAAGTTACAGCGGAAGTCTTATAAAAGATATTACAAAAACGGTTGTGATCGTAATGATCACCTGCCCAAGGATCTCAACCTGATTAAAAGAAATTATTAAAACATCCAAAACAACCGTCGTCTTCATGGTCAATCTAGTCTCCTTATATCTTCGCTCTATCTGATGTGTCGAATCGAACGGATGACACCAGCCCACATGCGGAGAACAATGTTCGTGGGTTAGTCTACATGAATAGACTAGCAAGGGTACAAAGCAGAATGGTCCGAGTGATCGTAACCGTTTACTATCATTGTCCCTCGAATAATAACCGAAGGAACGATACATAACCCGACACTTTCACGGAATAACAACAAGAGGTATGCACAAGAGAAGATTCTGAAAGACTGAATCTTCACAGAAATCGACTCGAAAGAAGACTCCAAAGGAAATGAGTCTTTAAGGAAATATGACAAATCTGGAATGTTTAAGAATCAAACAACAATGATTTAAAAGCTGATTGAGATGCTTCGGTTCACGACCAACCTCACCGCTTACAGCGAATCCAGATCGGAAAGAGAACGTACTATGATCAAAGTCTAGATCATATAATGATTTAAAAGTTGACTGAGATGCTTCGGCTCACAACCAACCTCACCGCTTACAGCGAATCTAGATTGGAAAGAGAACGTACTACATTCAAGTCTGGATCTTACAGAACCACATAACGATGATTTAAAAACTGACTAAGATGCTTCGGTTCACGACCAACCTCACCGCTTACAACGATTCCAGATTGGAAAGAGAACGTACTATGATCGATGCCGAGACGAGCTTTCCTAGCTGCACTATTTACTTAACTGCACTACTCGCCGAAGGTTTGTTAATTAAGTGCTCTCGGGCACCTTATCTTATTTAATTCCAAAACGATTAACACGTTGTAAGCTTTTAATTATACATGCCCTGTTACACAGAACACATATCTAAGGAATGAACTTCTCAGAGTCCAAACCACCACTATCGCTGGGTCTTGCTCGCCCTTTAAAAGAATGAACCTCACAGAATTCAAACTTCAACTATCGTTGGGTCTTCATCGCCCTTACAGTTATAAAGAAATGCGCATGGAACTCTCAGGATCCAGGCGTTCCTACAAATACTCGTGCTAACTAACAGTTACAACACAACCACAGTACAGGATAAATCCACATAAATGCCCGGAAGGCAATCACAGATAATAGCGTCGTTCTAGCAGATATACAACCTATTATATGATTTTCCAAAACCGTTTATATAACCTTTTCCAGACAAACAGGATAATCGTCCCAAATTAATTACTCAGATGAATAACTGATAACTAATGCAAATATGAAACGAATGAGCAAGAGCGAACCGCCACTTGCCTGAGTCCGCAGAGATTGAACGAAGTCTAACGACGGGATTCCGGGCTCGACACAGAGACGAATCTGCCAACTCTGGTACCTTCGGATCGACCCATACAGAAACCCTAAGTTAGATTCGACAAACAACAATACAAAAACTACGAAAGGACGAAAGGAATCGACGGAAACGAAACCCGAACGAAGGCCTCGGAAGCCAACCATAACAACTCACTGCCACCACCTCTCGCCGGCGGGCGCCGCCCAAATCACGGCGGGCGCCGCCTTAAATGCGACGGGTGTCGCTCATCCACGGCGGGCGCCACCCATCTGCGGTGGGCGCCGCTCCTTGGCCACACATCACGGAGGCTGGGCTACCCCATCACGGCGGGCGCCGTTCTCCACGGCGGGCGCCGTTCCTTGCGGCGGGCGCCGTCTCCCTGGCGGCGGTCGCCGTGGCGAACGAAAACAGAAATACGAGAGGGGAAAACTTACCCTCCACGATCGGTTTGGCTCGTCTTCCGCCTTGCTTGGTTTCTAGGCCTCTAAGGGTCTCCCAAGCTTCCTTTGGCCATCGAGAACGACACCGACCAAGCTCCGACGCTCGACTCAAGCCTTCCGAGAGGGAACGTTTTCCTTGAGAGCATTTTTGAGAGCTTGAGAGCTTGAGAGCATTTTAGGATTTCCACCCCTTCACTCTCTCCCAATGCTCTCTATTTATAGGCAAACCCAAGGGTTAGGAAGGTGCTAGGAAGCTTCCTCTCCAACCTTTGGGTAATAACCTCTTGCACTTTGCCTCTTGGATAATAGCTCTTGGACAATAACCTTCGGTTAAGGAATCTTGTACTTTATGCCCATTAGATAACAACTCTTGGGTAATAATCTTAACCCGTGTTAAATAAAGTCGTACACGAACGAGTATTAACTCCCAAAATACGTTGACTGTATATTATTTCACTGAGAAAAATATTACAGAGACAGAGCACATTACAGAATCTCTTAAGCTCTCAGAATTAAATCCGACGTACAAAACGGGCTTTCCGGAAAAATCCCAAAATTCCAAAATATCCTTATAGAAATACGGGGTATCACATCACCTCCCCCTTAAAAGAAGTTTCGACCCCGAAACTTAGGTCGTAAATAACTCGGGAAAATGTCTGAGCATCTTTGCTTTGGTTTCCCAAGTAACTTCCTCTGTCCCACACTTGGACCATAGAATTCATACCGACAGTACGATCTTGTTGTGCAGTTGCTTCACACGGTGTTTGAGAATGCGCATTGGCATCTCCTCTGAAGTACCATTTGCCTGAATCTCGATGTCCTTATAGCTCAGCACACGAGACTCGTCTGACACATATTTCCTTAGCAAGGATACATGGAACACATTATGCACTGGGTGTGCCGATGGCGACAATGCCAAACGGTACGCTAGAGATCCTACTCTAACCAGAATCTCGAATGGTCCCACGTAGCGAGGGTTAAGCTTCCCACGCTTACCAATCCTGGAAAAAAAAACTCCTTGGATGACGATACTCTGACAAGTACCTTGCCACCAACCTCGAACTTGACAGTTTTACGCTTCTGGTCTGTGTAAGACTTTTGTCGACTCTGAGCGATCAACAACATCTGTCTAATCAAAGCAATGTTCGAAGCTGTCCTTTCGACCAACTCTGGTCCAAGTAGAATCTTGTCGGCGTACTCAACCCAACAAATCGGAGATCTGTATCTGTGACCATATAAAGCTTCGAACTAATTCATCTTGATCGTAGCATGCCAGCTATTATCGTACGTGAACTCAATCAAACTTAGGTTGTCTTCCCAGCTAGTCGGATGATCGAGTACGTATGCTTCTTAGCATATCCTCCAGGGTCTAGATGGTCTTTTTAGACTGACCATCTGTCTGAGGATGAAATGCTACTGAATCTCAATTCAGTTCCCATGGCCTTGTGAAGTTCTTGCTATAAACTTGACATGAATCGGCCATCTCGATCTGATACAATGGTCTTAGGAATGCCATGTAAACGAACAATCTTCTGGAGAAAAACTTATGCTGACCTCTGGGTCACCAAGTAACCTTAGTTTCCAATGCAAACATTATTGCTGCTAGTTCTAGGTCATGTGTTGGTTAGTTTGCTTCATAGGTTTTCAATTGTCTAGATGCGTATGCAATAACCTTGCCCCTCTGAATCAAAGACACATCCCAACCCATTTCTCGAAGCATTACTATAGACCATATAACCATCATTCCTTCCGACAACGCCAAAACTGGTGCATAAGTCAGACACTGTTTCAATTTCTTGAAAACTGGTCTTGCACTTGTCATCCCAGACAACTTCTTGTTGACCTTGCGGAACAAACTGGTCATAGGTGGAGTGATCTTAGAAAAATCCTTCCATGAACCGTCTATAAGGCTCAACAAGCTCTGGAAAACTGCGCACCTCGCTCACACCCTGAGGCCGCTTCCAAACAACTACTGATTCACTCTTCTCGGGAATAACCATAACCTCATTTTTATTGATCACATGGCTTAAGAAAGCCACTTCTAGATCCAACAATCGCACTTAGCCTACTTTGCGTACATCCGACTTGGTCTAAGGACCGATAAAGCAATCCGCAGATGTTCCCTATGAGCTTCCTTGCTCGGGAAAATATCAAAATGCCATTGATGAAGACCA
This sequence comes from Rheum nobile, assembly GCA_027886185.1. Taxonomy (NCBI): domain Eukaryota; kingdom Viridiplantae; phylum Streptophyta; class Magnoliopsida; order Caryophyllales; family Polygonaceae; genus Rheum; species Rheum nobile. The sequence continues at coordinate 11,001,920 of WOAB01000027.1, forward strand.
CTATGAACTTATTCAAGTACTGGTCTAAAACATCGATGCACTAGGTTCAAGAAAACTGATGGAGCACTCGTAGATCTAGATGGCATGACTACAAACTCGTAGTGACCATCTCTTGTCCGAAATGCAATCCTCGGAATATCATCCTTACGAATCCTGAGCTGATAAAAACCAGATCTCCGGTCGATCTTGGAGAAAACTCTTGCTCCCTGTAGTTGATCCAATAGATCATCACTCCTTGGCAACAGATACTTGCTCTTGATCGTGACTTTATTCAACTCTCAAAAGTCAAAACAAAGTCGAAACGGTCCATCTTTTATTTTGACAAATAAAACTAGGGCACTCCTACTTAAGGTGATGCACTCAGCTTTATATAACTTTTGTCAAGAAGATCCTTGAGTTGCTTTTGCAACTCTTGCATCTCAACAGGAGCCATCCGGTACGGTGCCTCAGAGATCGGCGTGGTACTCGGCTCGAGATCAACGGCAAACTCCACGACACGATTCGGGGTATCTAGGAATATCTTCTGGAAAGACACCCGTAAATCCTCTAACCACAGGAATATCAAAAACTGAAGTCGATCACTGCCTTATGACGCTTCCGTAAATCCATACCGAGAATAATTATCGTATGGGACCATGGTTATTTAGGTCAAATCGCTTTGAATTTCTTACCCTTGATGGTAATCGACAATCCCGACAGACGATTTGTTCTAACCAAATATTTCATATTAATAATATTTATAACCAAAGATTCACAAACTTAGCCGCATACAGAACTTAACTTACAACCATCCAAAATGAAAGTCTGGGTAGCACCCACATCAACAACACATTAACAAAAGTAGAACGCAGATACAAAGTACTCTAAGCATTTGGAGCATAGGGTCCATCCGCCTCACGCACCACATAAAGGCGTTGACTCTGATTTCCAGAAGCCATTGGGGCTTTTCCTTTATTCTGCGCATTTGTCTGCATCGAAGGATTGGAAGTCTCTGCTGGTTTAAACCTAGGTATGTTGTTTGGATTAATAGACCCCTGTTGTGACTCCGCTCCTTTCTGTATTCCCTGCCGACAGAACCTCTGCATATGCCCTTCCTTCCCACAACAAAAACATGCCTTCTTCTCATTCCGACATGCAAAACTTGTGTGCCCAGATGCACCACAATTGTGACACTGAATCACTCCGCTGCTCCAACCTGAGCCCCTGGCAGAGTCAGACTGAGTTGTCTCGGTCTTAGCACGACCAGACTTCTCAAACTTGGTAGGCGATGCCGGTCGTTTGAATGAACCAACTTGGCGATCCTGTTGCCCACCCTTTCCCTTAACTTGATTCTCCCGCTTATGAGCGGACTCCTCCAGTGTGACTTCCAACTTGTAGGCCGCATCCACGTACTGCTCCAGAGTAGAGCATGTGTGGTGCACCATCCATGGCTTAATATATGGGTTCATCCATTCATGGAAGTACCAGATCTTCTGAGCCTCACTGGATATCTCTGGTTCAGCATATTGCAGCAAATGATTGAATTTAGTGGCCAGCTCGATCACCTTCAATCCATCCGTCTTAGGATACAAGAACTCCTTGTGTTTCTCCTCTCTCATAGCTCGAGAGAAGAAACGATCCGTCATCTTGGTCTTAAACATTGACCAGTTCAAAACCGGGCTATCAGCTAAGCCGGTACTCTCCCACCATTCACTGGCTTCTTCCTTCAACTGTAGAGAAGCTATGTGCACTTTCTCCGCTTCAGTGCACTCAACATTACGAAACAACCGCTCCATATGTGAGAACCAATGAGCCACTATGACTGGCTCTCCTTTTCCATCATAACTATGAGGTCTCATAGAGTTAATGGCCTTCAGTGCTCGGCCATAATCACCTCTATTCCTGACCGCTCCTTCTTGTTGTTCATAGACAGCTGGCTCCTCATATCTAGGAACCACTGGAGGAATTGGCACACCTTGTGCCTGTGGTGCGGCAGGTTGCCTAGCATCGGCGATTGCTTACATCACAATTCCCCGAATAGCTGCAACAGTTGCTGCATCGAGCACTACTGGAGCGTCGGCCTGAGCTTGGCCATTGCCTCTTGGATTATTATTGAAGACAGACTCACGCTCTCCTGATGGGTCTGCATCAATCCTCGGGTTTGGTCTGGGGTCATTGCTCGGCCCAGCACCAGCACGGATAACGTTCCTTGTGTTCACCATCTGTTTACCGATCAAATTCCAAGGATTTTATCACATTAGTATCATTCTGATATACTTATTGTAATAAAATCAACTTAGAATAGATCAACTTGGTAATTTCTATTGATGAACTCAAACCGAGTAACTAGGTTCTACAACCTCAAATCATAGCGAGGGAACTGGGAATTCTGGCCTTACTGGAGATGGTAAAACCACCTTGGCTTCTCCCGTGTTCCTCTGACGAGAACAGAATGCACCCATATCTAACGGGGCAACGGGGAAGGAATTAGTCTTTCTAGACATAGAAGCAAGCTTACTATATCAGACTGTACAGAAGACATGACTATGAACGGTTGAAAATGAAAACACCGTTTTTATTTTTAAACTCAGAGCCTTTTGAAAATACCTTTCAATCGAAAACGAGTAAATAGTTTTCCAATACCCAACCCGTTTTAAAAACTTTAGCTTTGATACCACAACTGTAACACCCCCAAATCTTAACCCATTTGGAAAGGTATTACCGCCAGTGACCCCAGCGTTCCTTACCAAGGTCACCCAAGGCTTTACCGTTTAAATACAAATCATGAAATACAATGATACAAAATGATAACCTTATTCATATAAAACATGAGTCCCGGGATTACATCCCAATCCCGAATAGGACAAACACAGAGTTTAAACAAATACAGCGGAAGTCTTGATAAACAAATAACAGAGTAAATAAGTTACAGCGGAAGTCTTATAAAAGATATTACAAAAAGGGTTGTGATCGTAATGATCACCTGCCCAAGGATCTCAACCTGATTAAAAGAAATTATTAAAACAACCAAAACAACCGTCGTCTTCATAGTCAATCTAGTCTCCTCATATCTTCGCTCTATCTGATGTGTCGAATCGAACGGATGACACCAGCCCACATGCGGAGAACAATGTTCGTGGGTTAGTCTACATGAATAGACTAGCAAGGGTACAAAGCAGAATGGTTCGAGTGATCGTAACCGTTTACTATCATTGTCCCTCGAATAATAACCGAAGGAACGATACATAACCCGACACTTTCACGGAATAACAACAAGAGGTATGCACAAGAGAGGATTCTGGAAGACTGAATCTTCACAGAAATCGACTCGAAAGAAGACTCCAAAGGAAATGAGTCTTTAAGGAAATATGACAACTCTGGAATGTTTAAGAATCAAACAACAATGATTTAAAAGCTGATTGAGATGCTTCGGTTCACGACCAACCTCACCGCTTACAGCGAATCCAGATCGGAAAGAGAACGTACTATGATCAAAGTCTAGATCATATAATGATTTAAAAGCTGACTGAGATGCTTCGGCTCACAACCAACCTCACCGCTTACAGCGAATCTAGATTGGAAAGAGAACGTACTACATTCAAGTCTGGATCTTACAGAACCACATAACGATGATTTAAAAACTGACTAAAATGCTTCGGTTCACGACCAACCTCACCGCTTACAACGATTCCAGATTGGAAAGAGAACGTACTATGATCGATGCCGAGACGAGCTTTACTAGCTGCACTATTTACTTAACACACTACTCGCCGAAGGTTTGTTAATTAAGTGCTCTCGGGCACCTTATCTTATTTAATTCCAAAACGATTAACACGTTGTAAGCTTTTAATTATACATGCCATGTTACACAGAACACATATCTAAGGAATGAACTTCTCAGAGTCCAAACCACCACTATCACTGGGCTTGCTCGCCCTTTAAAAGAATGAACCTCACAGAATTCAAACTTCAACTATAGTTGGGTCTTCATCGCCCTTACATTTATAAAGAAACACGCATGGAACTCCCAGGATCCAGGCGTTCCTACAAATACTCGTGCTAACTAACAGTTACAACACAACCACAGTACATGATAAATCCACATAAATGCCCGGAAGGCGATCACACATAATAGTGTCACTCTAGCAGATATACAACCTATTATATGATTTTCCAAAACCGTTTATAAAACCGTTTCCAGACAAACAGGATAATCGTCCCAAATTAATTACTCAGATGAATAACTGATAACTAATGCATATTGGAACGAATGAGCAAGAGTGAACCGCCACTTGCCTGAGTCCGCAGAGATTGAACGAAGTCTAACGACGGGATTTCGGGCTCGACACAGAGACGAATCTGCCAACTCCGGTACCTTCGGATCGACCCATACAGAAACCCTAAGTTAGATTCGACAAACAATAATACAGAAACTACAAAAGGACGAAAGGAATCGACGGAAACGAAACCCGAAAGAAGGCCTCGGAAGCCAACCACAACAACTCACGGCCACCACCTCTCGCCGGCGGGCGCCGCCCAAATCACGGCGGGCGCCACCTTAAATGCAGCGGGCGCCGCCTCACACGCGGCATGCGCCGCTCATCCACGGCGGGCGCCGCCCATCTGCGGCGGGCGCCGCCCATCTGCGGCGGGCGCCGCTCCTTGGCCACACATCACGGCGGCTGGGCAACCCCATCACGGCGGGCGCCGTTCTCCACGGCGGGCGCCGTCTCCCTGGCGGCGGTCGCCGTCGCAAACGAAAACAGAAATACGAGAGGGAAAAACTTACCCTCGACGATCGGTTTGGCTCGTCTTCCGTCTTGCTTGGTTTCTAGGCCTCTAAGGGTCTCCCAAGCTTCCTTTGGCCACCGAGAACGACACCGACCGAGATCCGACACTCGACTCAAGCCTTCTGAGAGGGAGCATTTTCCTTGAGAGCATTTTTGAGAGTTTGAGAGCTTGAGAGCGTTTTAGGATTTCCACCCCTTCACTCTCTCCCAATGCTCTCTATTTATAGGCAAACCCAAGGGTTAGGAAGGTGCTAGGAAGCTTCCTCTCCAACCTTTGGGTAATAACCTCTTGCACTTTGCCTCTTGGATAATAGCTCTTGGACAATAATCTTCGGTTAAGGAATCTTGTACTTTATGCCCATTAGATAACAACTCTTGGGTAATAATCTTAACCCGTGTTAAATAAATTCATACACGAACGAGTATTAACTCCCAAAATACGACGACTGTATATTATTTCACTGAGAAAAATATTACAGAGATAGAGCACATTACAGAATCTCTTAAGCTCTCAGAATTAAATCCGACGTACAAAACGGGCTTTCCGGAAAAATACCAAAATTCCAAAATATCCTTATAGAAATACGGGGTATCACATCACCTCCCCCTTAAAAGAAGTTTCGACCCCGAAACTTAGGTCGTAAATAACTCGGGAAAACGTCTGAGCATCTTTGCTTTGGTTTCCCAAGTAACTTCCTCTGTCCCAGACTTGGACCATAGAATTTGTACCGACAGTACGATCTTGTTGCACAGTTGCTTCACACGGTGTTTGAGAATGCGCATTGGCATCTCCTCTGAAGTACCATTTGCTTGAATCTCGATGTCCTTATAGCTCAGCACACGAGACTCGTCTGACACGTATTTCCTTAGCAAGGATACGTGGAACACATTATGCACTGGGTGTGCCGATGGCGACAATGCCAAACGGTACACTAGAGATCCTACTCTAACCAGAATCTCGAATGGTCCCATGTAGCGAGGGTTAAGCTTCCCATGCTTACCAATCCTGGAAAAAAAAACTCCTTGGATGACGATACTCTGACAAGTACCTTGCCACCAACCTCGAACTTGACAGTTCTACGCTTCTGGTCTGCGTAAGACTTTTGTCGACTCTGAGTGGTCAACAACCTCTGTCTAATCAAAGCAATGTTCGAAGTTGTCCTTTCGACCAACTCTGGTCCAAGTAGAATCTTGTCGGCGTACTCAACCCAAAAAATCGGAGATCTGTATCTGTGACCATATAAAGCTTCGAACTGAGTCATCTTGATCGTAGCATGCCAGCTATTATCGTACGTGAACTCAATCAGACTTATGTTGTCTTCCCAGCTAGTCGGATGATCGAGTACGTATGCTTCTTAGCATATCCTCCAGGGTCTAGATGGTCTTTTTAGACTGACCATCTGTCTGAGGATGAAACGCTACTGAATCTCAATTCAGTTCCCATGGCCTTGTGAAGTTCTTGCTATAAACTTGACATGAATCGGCCATCTCGATCCGATACAATGGTCTTAGGAATGCCATGTAAACGAACAATCTTCTGGAGAAAAACTTCTGCTGACCTCTGGGTCACCCAAGTAACCTCAGTTTCCAATGCAAACACTATTGCTGCTAGTTCTAGGTCATGTGTTGGTTAGTTTGCTTCATAGGTTTTCAATTGTCTAGATGCGTATGCAATAACCTTGCCCCTCTGCATCAAAGACACATCCCAACCCATTTCTCGAAGCATTACTATAGACCATATAACCATCATTCCTTCCGACAACGCCAAAACTGGTGCATAATTCAGACACTGTTTCAATTTCTTGAAAACTGGTCTTGCACTTGTCATCCCAGACAACTTCTTGTTGACCTTGCGGAACAGACTGGTCATAGGTGGAGTGATCTTAGAAAAATCCTTCCATGAACCGTCTATAATGCTCAGCAAGCTCTGGGAAACTGCGCACCTCGCTCACACCCTGAGGCCACTTCCAAACAACTACTGATTCACTCTTCTGGGGAATAACCATAACCTCATTCTTATTGATCACATGGCTTAAGAAAGCCACTTCTAGATCCAACAATCACACTTAGCCTACTTTGCGTATAGCCGACTTGGTCTAAGGACCGATAAAGCAATCCGCAGATGTTCCCTATGAGCTTCCTTGCTCGGGAAAACATCAAAATGCCATTGATGAAGACCACTATGAACTTATTCAAGTACTGGTCTAAAACATCGATGCACTAGGTCAAGAAAACTAATGGAGCACTCGTAGATCCAGATGGCATGACTACAAACTCGTAGTGACCATCTCTTGTCCGAAATGCAATCCTCGGAATATCATCCTCACGAATCCTGAGCTGATAAAAACCAGATCTCCGGTCGATCTTGGAGAAAACTCTTGCTCCCTGTAGTTGATCCAACAGATCATCACTCCTTGGCAATAGATACTTGCTCTTGATTGTGACTTTATTCAACTCTCGAAAGTCAAAACAAAGTCGAAACGGTCCATCTTTTATTTTGACAAATAAAACTAGGGCACTCCTACTTAAGGTGATGCACTCAGCTTTATATAACTTTTGTCAAGAAGATCCTTGAGTTGCTTCTTCAACTCTTGCATCTCAACAGGAGCCATCCGGTACGGTGCCTCAGAGATCGGCGTGGTACTCGGCTCGAGATCAATGGCAAACTCCACGACACGATTCGGGGTATCTAGGAATATCTTCTGGAAAGACACCCGTAAATCCTCTAACCACAAGAATATCAAAAACTGAAGTCGATCACTACCTTATGACGCTTCCGTCAATCCATACCGAGAATAATTATCGTATGGGACCATGGTTATTTTGGTCAAATCGCTTTGAATTTCTTACCCTTGATGGTAATCGACAATCCTGACAGATGATTTGTTCTAACCAAATATTTCATATTAATAATATTTATAACCAAAGATTCACAAACTTAGCCGCATACAGAACTTAACTTACAACCATCCAAAATGGAAGTCTGGGTAGCACCCACATCAACAACACATTAACAAAAGTAGAACGCAGATACAAAGTACTCTAAGCATTTGGAGCATAGGGTCCATCCGCCTCACGCACCACATAAAGGCGTTGACTCTGATTTCCAGAAGCCATTGGGGCTTTCCCTTTATTCTGCGCAGTTGTCTGCATCGAAGGATTGGAAGTCTCTGCTGGTTTAAACCTGGGTTTGTTGTTTGGATTAACAGACCCCTGTTGTGACTCCGCTCCTTTCTGCATTCCCTGCCGACAGAACGTCTGCATATGCCCTTCCTTCCCATAACAAAAACATGCCTTCTTCTCATTCCGACATGCAAAACTTGTGTGCCCAGATGCACCACAATTGTGACACTGAATCACTCCGCTGCTCCAACCTGAGCCCCTGGCAGAGTCAGACTGAGTTGTCTCGGTCTTAGCACGACCAGACTTCTCAAACTTGGTAGGCGATGCCGGTCGTTTGAATGAACCAACTTGGCGATCTTGTTGCCCACCCTTTCCCTTAACTTGATTCTCCCGCTTATGAGCGGACTCCTCTAGTGTGACTTCCAACTTGTAGGCCGCATCCACGTACTGCTCCAGAGTAGAGCATGTGTGGTGCACCATCCATGGCTTAATATCTGGGTTCATCCATTCATGGAAGTACCAGATCTTCTGAGCCTCACTGGATATCTCTAGTTCAGCATATTGCAGCAAATGATTGAATTTAGTGGCCAGCTCGGTCACCTTCAATCCATCCGTCTTAGGAAACAAGAACTCCTTGTGTTTCTCCTCTCTCATAGCTCGAGAGAAGAAATGATCCATCATCTTGGTCTTAAACATTGACCAGTTCAAAACCGGGCTATCAGCTAAGCCGGTACTCTCCCACCATTCACTGGTTTCTTCCTTCAACTGTAGAGAAGCTATGTGTACTTTCTCCGCTTCAGTGCACTCAACATTACGAAACAACCGCTCCATATGTGAGAACCAATGAGCCACTCTGACTGGCTCTCCTTTTCCATCATAACTGTCAGGTCTCATAGAGTTAATGGCCTTTAGTGCTCGGCCATAATCACCTCTATTCCTGACCGCTCCTTCTTGTTGTTCATAGACAGTTGGCTCCTCATATCTAGGAACCACTGGAGGAATTGGCACACCTTATGCCTGTGGTGCGGCAGGTTGCCTAGCATCGGCGATTGCTTGCATCACAATTCCCCGAATAGCTGCAACAGTTGCTACATCGAGCACTACTGGAGCGTCGGCCTGAGCTTGGCCATTGCCTCCTGGATTATTATTGAAGACAGACTCACGCTCTCCTGATGGGTCTGCATCAATCCTCGGGTTTGGTCTGGGGTCATTGCTCGGCCCAACACCAGCACGGATAACGTTCCTTGTGTTCACCGTCTGTTTACCGATCAAATTCCAAGGATTTTATCACATTAGTATCATTCTGATATACTTATTGTAATAAAATCAACTTAGAATAGATCAACTTGGTAATTTCTATTGATGAACTCAAACCGAGTAACTAGGTTCTACAACCTCAAATCATAGCGAGGGAACTGGGAATTCTGGCCTTACTGGAGATGGTAAAACCACCTTGGCTTCTCCCGTGTTCCTCTGAAGAGAACAGAATGCACCCATATCTAACGGGGCAACGGGGAAGGAATTAGTCTTTCTAGACATAGAAGCAAGCTTACTATATCAGACTGTACAGAAGACATGACTATGAACGGTTGAAAATGAAAACACCGTTTTTATTTTTAAACTCAGAGCCTTTTGAAAATACCTTTCAATAGAAAACGAGTAAATGGTTTTCAAATACCCAACCCGTTTTAAAAACTTTAGCTTTGATACCACAACTGTAAGACCCCCAAATCTTAACCCATTTGGAAAGGTATTACCGCCAGTGACCCCAGCGTTCCTTACCAAGGTCACCCAAGGCTTTACCGTTTAAATACAAATCATGAAATACAATGATACAAAATGATAACCTTATTCATATAAAACATGAGTCTTGGGATTACATCCCAATCCCGAATAGGACAAACACAGAGTTTAACCAAATACAACGGAAGTCTTGATAAACAAATAGCAGAGTAAATAAGTTATAGCGGAAGTCTTATAAAAGATATTACAAAAAGGGTTGTGATCGTAATGATCACCTGCCCAAGGATCTCAACCTGATTAAAAGAAATTATTAAAACATCCAAAACAACCGTCGTCTTCATAGTCAATCTAGTCTCCTCATATCTTCGCTCTATCTGATGTGCCGAATCGAACGGATGACACCAGCCCACATGCGGAGAACAATGTTCGTGGGTTAGTCTACATAAATAGACTAGCAAGGGTACAAAGCAGAATGGTCCGAGTGATCGTAACCGTTTACTATCATTGTCCCTCGAATAATAACCGAAGGAACGATACATAACCCGGCACTTTCACGGAATAACAACAAGAGGTATGCACAAGAGAAGATTCTGGAAGACTGAATCTTCACAGTGATTAAGAATCAAACAACAATGATTTAAAAGCTGATTGAGATGCTTCGGTTCACGACCAACCTCACCGCTTACAGCGAATCCAGATCAGAAAGAGAACGTACTATGATCAAAGTCTAGATCATATAATGATTTAAAAGCTGACTGAGATGCTTCGGCTCACGACCAACCTCACCGCTTACAACGATTCCAGATTGGAAAGAGAACGTACTATGATCGATGCCGAGACGAGCTTTCCTAGCTGCACTATTTACTTAACTGCACTACTCGCCGAAGGTTTGTTAATTAAGTGCTCTCGGGCACCTTATCTTATTTAATTCCAAAACGATTAACACGTTGTAAGCTTTTAATTATACATGCCTTGTTACACATAACACATATCTAAGGAATGAACTTCTCAGAGTCCAAACCACCACTATCGCTGGGTCTTGCTCACCCTTTAAAAGAATGAACCTCACAGAATTCAAACTTCAACTATCGTTGGGTCTTCATCGCCCTTACAGTTATAAAGAAACGCGCATGGAACTCTCAAGATCCAGGCGTTCCTACAAATACTCGTGCTAACTAACAGTTACAACACACCCACAGTATAGGATAAATCCAGATAAATGCCCGGAAGGCGATCACAGATAATAGCGTCGTTCTAGCAGATATGCAACCTATTATATGATTTTCCAAAACCGTTTATAAAACCGTTTCCAGAAAAACAAGATAATCGTCCCAAATTAATTACTCAGATGAATAACTGATAACTAATGCAAATATGGAACGAATGAGCAAGAGCGAACCGCCACTTGCATGAGTCCGCAGAGATTGAACAAAGTCTAATGACGGGATTTCGGGCTCGACACAGAGATGAATCTGCCAACTCCGGTACCTTCGGATCGACCCATACAGAAACCCTAAGTTAGATTCGACAAACAACAATACATAATCTACAAAAGGACGAAAGGAATCGACGGAAACGAATCACGACGGGCGCCGCCTTAAATGCGGCGGGTGCCGCCTCACACGCGGCGGGCGCCGCTCATCCACGGCGGGCGCCGCCCATCTGCGGCGGGCGCCGCTCCTTGGCCACACATCACGGCGGCTGGGCAACCCCATCACGGCGGGCGCCGTTCTCCACGGCGGGCGCCGTTCCTGGCGGCGGGCGCCGTCTCCCTGGCGGCTCGCCGTCGCAAACGAAAACAGAAATACGAGAGGGAAAAACTTACCCTCGACGATCGGTTTGGCTCATCTTTCGTCTTGCTTGGTTTCTAGGCCTCTAAGGGTCTCCCAAGCTTCCTTTGGCCACCGAGAATGACACCGACTGAGATCCGACACTCGACTCAAGCCTTCTGAGAGGGAGCGTTTTCCTTGAGAGCGTTTTTGAGAGTTTGAGAGCTTGAGAGCGTTTTAGGATTTCTACCCCTTCACTCTCTCCCAATGCTCTCTATTTATAGGCAAACCCAAGGTTTAGGAAGGTGCTAGGAAGCTTCCTCTCCAATCTTTGGGTAATAACCTCTTGCACTTTGCCTTTTGGATAATAGCTCTTGGACAATAACCTTCGGTTAAGGAATCTTGTAATTTATGCCCATTAGATAACAACTCTTGGGTAATAATCTTAACCTGCGTTAAATAAAGTCGTACACAAACGAGTATTAACTCCCAAAATACGTTGACTGTATATTATTTCACTGAGAAAAATATTACAGAGACAGAGCACATTACAGAATGTCTTAAGCTCTCAGAATTAAATCCGACGTACAAAACGGGCTTTCCGGAAAAATCCCAAAATTCCAAAATATCCTTACAGAAATACGGGGTATCACACGATGTTGTTTGAATCTGTTGTAAACATCTTGTACTGTCATATTAGGACCACCAGGACTACCAAAAAATTACTCCATTCCGTCAGCTTTAGTATCCACAAATGGAATTTTACCATAATTCAGTCCAGTTATAAGAGAGAACTCCTTGATCGAAAACTTCAACTCTTTCCCTACCACCTCATACCAAGACTCCCACTTCTTGTTTGTTTCAAGTTTCTTAAATAGAACTGCATGCAATGTATGTGAAGAAAATGATACCTGCTGCAACATTTTCAGAACTTTTCCAAACGGGCCATCCAAAACCCGTTGCCAATCCGCATGTGTCAACTTGTTTTCAATCTCACAAACAAAGTGCACCCTACAATTGACGTTAATTCTTCCATAGAAAGGTTCCCCTCTGAAATAACTGTACCTAATCTGCAAACCAAATGAAAAAACCAATAAACAAGCGAAATCGAACCATTTGAGAAGCCTGAGAGGATAGATGAAACAAAAAACCCTAAACAAATACTCCCGATACAAATTAAACCATTTCAGAAGCGTGACAAGACAATTGAAAAAATACCCTAAACAAATTGAACCATTTCAGAAGCCTGATAGGACAATTGAAAAATAACCTAAGCCCTAAACATAAAATGTAGAGAACTTACATCCTCTTTAAAGATTAAGGGTTTTTTCTCCTTTACTGTTTTTGCTTTTGGCCTCGACCTGCCCTTCCCGTATTTTTTTGCTATGGTATTGTCACAAGTTTTTCCCCCTTTCACATGCACTTCGTCTCTCTACTTCTTCTTCTTTCGAACCTGCCTGTCATCTTATTTTCTCTTCCTTTTCTCTCCGCTCTTCGTTGGGGTCGATTCTTTACCTCCTTTAAGCACTGCCATTTTCTAGGGTTTTTTTGTAACGCAGTTCAGAGGTTAAAGAAAAGTTCGGGGAGGGGCGAGTAAGTAAAAATAGAGTTGCAGAGTCGCGTTAATGGAGAAAGATGCAGGGCGTAAGTAAGAAAATGTGGAGATAGACTTGGTAAGAAAAAATAGACTTCAAGAGTAGGCAAAAATCGAGTCTAGCGTTAATAGGGAAAGATGGAGGAGTTGAAGAGTCGCCTTCTAGGGAAGAAGAAAATGTCTGATAACAATGATGGATGTTGCAGATTTGCGTTAATGGGGATGAAGCTTCGGGAATATCTTCTTTTGGAGGGAATTTTGGGAGATTTGGAAGGTAAACATGGAGGGAATTTTGCGAGAACTAGAAGAAAGGTAAACAGAGTTTAGTCTTACCTTTTTATTCCAATTTAAATATTATTAAAAAGGTCAACAGAATGGTAAACACAAACAAATAATATAAAAAAAATACTTTTTTACCCTAAAACAACAAAAACAAAAAGATAATTCCGACAATAGGATTATACAATATGACAAAAAACATATGTACGCAAAATATAAAGAAACTTCACTAATAGAAATTACGAACAAGACTGACAGGAAGTATGCACCTACAACGAAGTAGCAAAGAAGAAATGCACCAACCAATTTTGCTAGATTTCCATAAAAATTTCAACACAAGTACTTGTCAACAAGACAAGTCAATTCTAGCAAAAACCACCCAAGAAGGAATCATACCACACTATCCCAACTACAGTGAAGATTACATGAAAGTGAATAAGATATCCTTCATTAGTCAAACCAATTCATATCGAAAATACTAACGACTATCCTTTTTTTGTACTGATCCACAAATTTGTCACCCACGTTCACGATGTTTTGACGTCCGGAACTTAGCATTTCTATGTACTTGATCGTGAAGACGTCACAATCGCCCATGTACACAAGTAAAAAATGTAGTTGGTTTCCTCATATTATAACCAATTTCACACCAAAAAATGAACAATTGATGTAAACAACTTACCGTCTCTTGTTTCTCTCCAATGTAGGAACACGAGTCACATTTAGGGGTTTTCCCCCCCTATCTTCATAAATTGTTGCCAAGAGCTCATATTGTGCTATCATGACAGGAAGAATATATGTCAACCCTGCAAGGAACCTATGGATGTCCGACAATTTGAACAAATTGACGTCGGGATCGTATACTGTGACATATCATTTACTTAGTTGTATCTCCAGAGCTACCCAATAATTCTCCTTGAAATTGAAGGGGAGGTATATACGATCCACGTCCTTCCAATCCTTCCCATAAAAGTGCATGTAGTTCCCCGCACAAGTATCTCATCTTAGATCAATCAGCAACATAACTTTGCTTATCTGAAAACCATCTATTCATTTCCTTGTCCAACTTATGCTGAAAAAAGGTGTCCAATATTGCCATTGTTTGTCACACACATGACAACCAAGATAATACATACATTTGACCAAGTGCTACAAACCATAAATATAATATGTCATACCAGAAATTGAAGACTTGCTGCACGCCACGATAATTTATATAAATAATGAAAGAGGCCTACCGGAGAACTTAGCCACCCCATTGATTGCAATAATTTCTCAAAAAAATCCTTCTGTAGATGTTCTCCAGTTGGAGAAACAATTTCCTCACTACATCATAAGATGGTTTAATTAACAATATCTCAAATACGCGTTCATATCATCAAGACAAGAGGGACAACTTCCTAACCTTTCCTTCGAGTCTAACCAACGGCACAATCTATTTGTGTTTGAAATACCTTTGGACGTTGAAACCTTGCATCGTTTGGGATTATCGGCTTCTCTGGACAGTCCTCTCTTCCTGACAAGATGGTCCCTCGGTTCACCAATTGTATTTTTTTTAGCTGGTTTTTCTTGTTGAAACTCCAATTGATTCTTTGGTAGAGTCTCCTTCCACCTCAGCTTCTTTTGTTGCTACCGCTAGCGTCTGGAAATAAGTTTTTTCATAAATAATATGTTGGAAGATTTATTAAAGTATGTCATCATCAACTATTATTGATGAATACATTAACTCCTTTTGTCCTCCCCTTTTTAGTTTTCCCCTCATTCTGAACTGCACCATCTTCATCATCCTTCTTCTTTTTTGAAGGAGTCTTCCTTGCAAATACTTTTCCTTCTTTCATATCTTTTTCTTCTTTTGTCATCGTTTCTCCATATTTTCCCTCATCTTGTACTACACCCTCAACATCATTACCCTCAACATCATCATCCTCATCATCCTTTTGCTTTTGATAAACAACCATGTATCCTAAATTGTCATTGTTGACTTTAATGGCACCTTCATCATCCTGTAGGGGATTTGAATCAGACCCCTCATTCTATCCTTTTTGACATCCTCATCACGACCATGTACAACATTCTGCTTTAATAAATAACAAATTACATTTAACTCACAAGAATAATAAGTAGGTGCATCATTCTATGTTATAAGTATAACATTCCTAAAATACATCTAGACAAAAACAGAGCTTTATGCATCCATCCAACTTATAAATATTGACTTTCTATTTTGTTACTATGATATTCCTGTTATAATATTTGTCAAAAAACAGGGTTTAACTTACAATAAATATAAGTAATTGTCAATCTCAAGTTGAAAAATAGTGACATGTTAACTTTTTAATATGACATTCCTATTCTACATTACGACAAGAAAAATGCTTTAGCTTCCAGGAAATAAAAATCTAAGTTCCCAAAACTTAATAACGATTGTTGACAGTTATCTCACCTCCCCTTCCTCATGTTCAATGTCCTCTTCTTCATCATTTGTTGAATCTGAGTTGTTGAATGTCCTCTTCTTGATCATCTGCTCCATTATGCCTAAGGTTTTTTCATAGGACTAAATCCTGCATCCAATTGGTTTTCCAAATTAATCATACGCTCATGAAGTTCTTTCATAGCGCACATCACCTGTCTTGCATCTAGGCCTGAGGACTTCACAGTAGGGGCAGGGTCTGAATCACTCTTTCCTTTTCTTCTACCATTGATAGACCTCTTATTACTTAGCTGGAATTTCTCAACTGCCTTGTCAAAGTAAGTGTCCTTCTTCCCCATCAAATTTTCATTCTTTTAAGACCTCTACCTCATCTTCTTCCTATATTAACACAACATTTGGACTAAAACGGGATGTGGCCTTCCCCAAGAAAGACTCCACAGCCATCGCATCAGGTTGTGAATCTGATGACCATCGTAGACCGTGTGGGTAGGCATCCTTCTCCACCAAATGTGCAAACGTTGAAGCAATTGGTTTTACAGCTTCAAATAGCCATACCTGAACCGCAAATTGTCTTGTCAGTATGATACTTATTTCTTGTAAGAAACCATCAATATATTATAACTACAATACCAACTTCAAAACAATATACATTACATCGTGTCATGTTACTTGAAAGGCCATTGGCAACCCCTTGAGTTTGTAACCCAACCTTGCACTTGAGTCTCTGCTTCTTTCAACTGTTTCCAATTGATAAACACTACTTTATAGGGCTTAACTAAGAGTTATTAGAGGTTTTATTGGTGCCATTCGGGTAGATTTAGACACATTCTTGTGTATGGCATTTGGAAGCAAAGATTGGTGTTTTGGTGGTATTTTGAGCTTATTGGAGTATGGAGTTAGAGATGATAAGTGTGGATTTGGTGGTCTGGAGAAGCAAATTGAAGATATCCAGAGGAAGAGAAGTTGACCACTGAGGAGACGAAGAAGAACCAAGGAGAGAGTCCACACGAGAGTAGAAGAACAATGTGCTGAATTCAATTGATTCGTTCTCTCTATTCAGATGTCCAAATGCAGTGATTCTAATTCGAGGAGTTAGATATTGAAGTCTACCACAAGTCCCCAAAATAAGAGCGCAATCCGAATTGAGAATCAAAAGTTCTGAAGTTTTTACGGAAGTGGCGCAGAAGCTGAAAATCGAGCATTAACCGCGATCGCGGGTCTTGGGCCGCGATCGCGGATCATCAGCGCCGAGAGTTTGGTTTTTCCCAAGTTTATCTTTTCTGATTTCTTTTCTTATTTTTCATTTTTATTTCAATTATTTTCTTAATGGGCTAGGTCATTTGTTAGGGCCCTATAAATACTCTCTTTTAGCATTAGGGTTTACTATCTCTTTTTCTAGTTCTAGTTTTTGCAATTTCAATTCATCGTTGTTTTCTTTTCCTTTGAAGTTTTCACCATGTCTATGAGGAGCTAAGCCTCTTTGGCTTAGTCCGGTAATGGAAGCATGAGATTATTCATCGGGTTGTGAGGTTTTGTTCCTATCTATTTATTCCTATTGAGTTATATTATCTCTTCTAAGCTTATTCCATTGGATTTCATTAATTGCACTAGCCCGCGCAACTAGTTGTTATTGGTGATTTTCATATTGCTAGGATTAGGAAACTATTGGGCTAACGTCCTATTCTGCTGTAGCAACTACAATTTACATGCTCTGGTTGAAATTGTTCTATTGTAGGAAGAGATAATTACATGTTAAATGCATCTGAGCGAGCGTTCTGTGTATCCTGGTTAATTCTTATATGCATTGCTGCCTTTGGGTTGAACCTTTAGTGGTACTAGGGTTATTCATTGGTAAGGGTTCTTTGTGGAAGGTTTCCCTCTGAATTTACATAAGATCGGGACAAGAATAACCGAATAGGAAGATAGGACTTAATCTATGAACAACCTTTGAATGACTTATGTGGACATTACTTGGCTAAGTGTTTTTCTCTATTGATATTTCATCCATTCTACTTTGTTTTGTTTGTTTTGCTTGTGACCAACCAACCTACAAAACCCCCCTCTTGTTACTATTGCATGCGAACAACACATAGATTAATCCCTTCCTCCCTGTGGATTCGACCCTTGCTTGCCCTAACTACTTGTTTAGGTTTGCTAGGATTTATTTGATTAGGTGATACGACGACTATTCCCCTATCAAATTGGCGCCGTTGCCGGGGAGGCAAGGCTTGATTTTCCTATGTGTTTGTTTGTGTGCGTGTTACTTTGGTGTGGACCTATCTTACGGTCCACACCAGTGCTACTAATTTTTGTTTTTCCTTTTTGCTTTTGATACAGATATGAGTTTTTTGGGAGATCCACGAGATGACCTATACTCCTACTCATTCTCCCCAGAGAGGGGATATCACCCTTATTCGAGTACAGAAGGACCAATCAGAGCCTGCAGAATCTGTCACGCAACGCTGCACATCACCGATGATTGTCCAGGACTTCCCGCATTCGCAGCTACAATAAATGCATGAAGAGGTGTTGACTCGCATGGGCCGAGACATGAGCCATACTCACACCAAAAACAGTTCAGTCCATATGGAAATCAACCACCGTACATGCAACCATATTCATATGGAGTCCAAGGACAGAACGCAAGTTTGTATGTACCCGGTGCAGACGCACTCAACACTTTGACGCAAAGCATTGCAACCCTGGCTCAGAACGTGTCCTCAATGAATACAACGATGGTTCAGAATGTTCCTTTGTTGGGAAAAAGAGTAGAAACGGTAGCCCAACAACAGCAAGAGGCGACCCCCAGTATCCAGAGCCGGTTGAACCAACTAAATCAAGTGTTGATGAAGTTGAAATCTGAAATATCTCAAGTCCCTGTAGCAGAAAATACACAAGAGACTGTCTGTGCTGTGCCACTGAGGTACGGGGCTGAGAACGAGGCTAAAAGGGTCGCTGAGGAGGAAGTCCATGAGAGTATGGAGGTACCTCATGAAGAAAAAGAGGTCGAGAGCGAGAAAGAAGCCGACGAACAGGAACCGCGACCGCGACCTACCAACCGCGATCGCGGCTCCTTCGCTGAATTAAATTGGCCAGAAGTCGAGAGTAAACCGCGATCGCGGTCCGAAGACCGCGATCGCGGCCTGATCACTGTGGGAAATCTCAAGGATTTGACGTCACCGCGATCGCGGTTCTTCCCCAGAAGCGGTTGTTCCTCCCGAAATCGTCCCCGACCCTCTCAAGGATGCCTATGATGAGTATATGCATCTAAACTCTCTCCCACTTGTCTTGCTGCACCCCGTTACACCCTTCCCTGTGGCTCTGAAGGACACCAGAATGGTGAAGAACGACAAAGGTTTATTTGACACCTTCAGTAGCCGCAAGGCGAACGTTCCTCTGGTCACTCTGGCATACAGCACCCCTCGTTGCCCAGAATTTTTAAGGGTGTTGGGCAACATCAAGAAGAAGCCAAAAGGGAGGCACAAAAAGGAAGCATTGATCCAAGTGGCTGATTTTTATACGCTGGGCACGGGGCAGGACATACATGCAGCCCCTGAGATGCTGGGCAGACCATTTTTAAAGATGGCAAGTGCATTCATAGATATAAATAGCACTCCATCCATCACGAAGTGCAGGAGACTGGGGGCAATGCTCAACATGGAGCATATAAAGAGGCATCCGCCTGATCCAGGCCCCAAGAGTTCAGTTGTTGTGAGCAACCCTAGTTGAGGAGGATGAGTAGTATGTCAAGCCATGACAATAACTAAGGCGCTGTCCGGGAGGCAACCCGAGGTATGTATTTTTTTCCTTTGTCTTTCTTTCTTTGTTCTCGCATTATTTTGGTGTGTTTTTGCTTTGTTTTTGTTTTTGTTTTCGACTAAACCACGCATGAAAGCCGAGAAGAAACCGCGACCACGGCATAACACCCGCGATCGCGGCCGGAGAAAGTCGAGCAAAAACCGCGATCGCGGCACAAAACCCGCGATCGCGGGCCCACGGTGCGCCGCGAATTAGGGTTTAGCCAAAAAAAAAAAAACGCGATTGCGGGTACTATTCACCCGCGATCGCTGGGTTACTGCGCATCGGTAAAAAAAAAAGTCATACGTTACCCGCGATCGCGGCCTTCACTGCCGCGATCGCGGTTCCTCCACGGTGTTCCTTCCATGGCGATTTTTCCACGGCGGTTCATTCCTGGCGGTTCTGAGGCGGTCTTTCTTCATCATGTTTGCGAGCAACAACCGGTGTACCCTTGATCTATCCATTGTTGTTGTTCCCTGCGGTACGTCTTCACCTGTGCGTCACCACCTGTGCATACTGAGTTGGGAGTTCCAGCATTCCATGATCTATCTCTTGGGAAGTCCGATTGTTGAAGTGGTGATGAAGTTTATGGGGATCCCTACATCCCTGAGTACCTTCCTGGCGTTATTGACGAAGACTACCACCCCGGCGTACGCTCAGTGAGTTCTTTCTTTCTTCCCCTTACTTTTTTCTTTGTCTTCCATACATTGAGGCAATGCATGATTTAAGCATGGGGGAGTAGAAGTATTCACTATCTATCTTGTACATATTCTTTTTCCAGCATTGCACTTTGAATTTCAGCATTTCGTAAAAAAAAATTAATAATAATTTGAAAAAGTCAAAAATCAAAAAAGACATACATGAAAATCTTGGGACAAGTCGGAAACCCGAAAGGGTGGCTTGGGTAATAAGCATGTGACCCGGACCAGCGCTAGGCTGGGGTAAAAAGGTATCTGAGTGGCGTGAACTTATTTGAGCACATCTATGAAACAAATATGAGTGGCTAGGATGAAAACCCGAAAGGGCTCCTAGGCAAAATAAGTGAAAAGAAGAGGAGTGATTTTAGGATCTCATTTTACCTGGAGGGGCGACATAAGAAGAGGAGACAAAGAAGGATTGTCGGGTAGGTCACTCTAGGAGGCATAAGGAGTCATAGATGGAGGCTAGGATTAGAGGTCACTTTATACCATTGGATGTCTGGATTGAGCTTGGGGGAAGTACTCTGCTTGCCCTCAAGCTTGTTGAGTTGTGGATGTGTTGTAGATGAGATTGGTGCCAGGAGCTTGGCATGGGTTAGGTAACTCTTAGTTGGAGGACATGCTTCCTGAGACCTTGGGTGCTACATTGGAGGAGTAGACTTTCTTTTAGTTTACTCGAGGACGAGCAAAGGTCTAAGCATGGGGGAGTTTGATAAGCACTACTTTGTAGGGCTTAACTAAGAGTTATTAGAGGTTTTATTGGTGCCATTCGGGTAGATTTAGACACATTCTTGTGTATGGCGTTTGGAAGCGAAGATTGGTGTTTTGGTGGTATTTTGAGCTTATTGGAGTATGGAGTTAGAGAGGAGAAGTGTGGATTTGGTGATCTGGAGAAGCAAATTGAAGATATCCAGAGGAAGAGAAGTTGACCACTGAGGAGACGAAGAAGAACCAAGGAGAGAGTCCACACGAGAGTAGAAGAACAATGTGCTGAATTCAATTGATGCGTTCTCTCTACTCAGATGTCCAAATGCAGTGATTCCAACTCGAGGAGTTAGATATGGAAGTCTACTACAAGTCCACAAAATATGAGCACAATCCGAATTGGGAATCAAAAGTTATGAAGTGTTTACGGAAGTGACGCAGAAGCTGAAAATCGAGCATTAACCGCGATCGCGGGTCTTGGGCCGCGATCGCGGGTCATCAGCGCCGAGAGTTTGGTTTTTCCCAAGTTTATCTTTTCTGATTTCTTTTCTTATTTTTCATTTTTTATTTCAATTATTTTCTTAATGGGCTAGGTCATTTGTTAGGGCCCTATAAATACTCTCTTTTAGCATTAGGGTTTAGTATCTCTTTTTCTATTTCTAGTTTTTGCAATTTCAATTCATCGTTGTTTTCTTTTCCTTTGAAGTTTTCACCATGTCTATGAGGAGCTAAGCCTCTTTGGCTTAGTCCGGTAATGGAAGCATGAGTTTATTCATCTGGTTGTGAGGTTTTGTTCCTATCTATTTATTCCTATTGAGTTATATTATCTCTTCTAAGCTTATTCCATTGGATTTCATTAATTGCACTAGCCCGCACAACTAGTTGTTATTGGTGATTTTCATATTGCTAGGATTAGGAAACTGTTGGGCTAACGTCCTATTCTGCTGTAGCAACTACAATTTACATGCTCTGGTTGAAATTGTTCTATTGTAGGAAGAGATAATTACATGCTAAATGCATCTGAGCGAGCGTTTTGTGTATCCTGGTTAATTCTTATATGCATTGCTGCCTTTGGGTTGAACCTTTAGTGGTACTAGGGTTATTCATTGGTAAGGGTTCTTTGTGGAAGGTTTCCCTCTGAATTTACATAAGATCGGGACAAGAATAACCGAATAGGAAGATAGGACTTAATCTATGAACAACCTTTGAATGACTTATGTGGACATTACTTGGCTAAGTGTTTTTCTCTATTGATATTTCATCCATTCTACTTTGTTTTGTTTGTTTTGCTTGTGACCAACCAACCTACAAAACCCCCCTCTTGTTACTATTACATGCGAACAACACATAGATTAATCCCTTCCTTCCTGTGGATTCGACCCTTGCTTGCCCTAACTACTTGTTTAGGTTTGCTAGGATTTATTTGATTAGGTGATACGATGATTGTCCCCTTATCACCAATCTATTCTTCATCGTCCTTGCAGGTCATACCACGTCTCCCACAACTTCCTTGTTTCTACTTGACGGAATAAAACGTAATGTACAAGATGGCATGAAAAGGTTTGTCGACAAACCATCTTCACAGTAGGTCCAAGTGGACCATCTATTATCCTCTGTCAGTCCATAGGGGAGAGGCATTTCTCAATATTTTCAGCAATTCACGTCGACAGTTTTGGTTGACTCTGCCTTGAAACTTTTTGCCTTCAAATCTCAATAAATGACCCTAAACAATACAAATTATACGAGGTCACTAAATACAAAAGAAACATATACTTAAAAACTACATGACATGATGTGAAATATGGAACACTAGTCACAATGAGCTAACCAAAATTTACCTTTTTACCCATTTGAATTTCCTCCGTTTATTCTTTAATCGACTATAGAACTTCAGTTGCACTGGTGGACATAGACAAACAACATATATTATCAGCATTTAAGTTTTTTCTATGCACAAAACTGAACATACTCAGATGTAGAGATCATACGAGAAGACAAGGAAGTTCCGAGAGGAAGAGAGCTATAAAGTCAGGCAAATAAAAACATTAACTGTAAAAACACAACAATGTTTCACCAAACTGACATTCTAATTGTTCATTTCAATAATAAAACTATACCATGTGACAAATATTTCATCAACGCTGACATGAAATTTTCAAACAATGGTAATTCATGCAATTGTGACAAAAAATATAACTAATCTGACATTCTTATTTTTCTAAGATGGATTTCACAGGTTTATAAAATTTGTTGCATTCAACTTCAGTTCATTTCAGCTCAAACGAACAATAGTGAATCAACCCTAAAAACCCAATGAATAGCAACGGAGCAACCCTAAAACGACGTTGAATGGCTGGAACCCTAAAAAAATGGACATACCTCCAAGGCTCGAACGAGATAGACAAAACGGGAAGATGAATCGGAATCGCAACCGAATGGGGTCGTCGGTCGATAACCTTCCCTTTGTCGCGCGTCTTCGGTGGAAGACCTGCAATTTTGCGCCGTCTTCGGAGGAAGCTAGCTCGAACGGCGATGAAGGGTTACAAGGAAAAATCAAAGCTGGAGATTATGGAGTTTGAAGCGATATCATATCTCGAAGAGAAACCTTTTGGCCGAAAATGGTGGAATCCGTTGGACACAGCTGGATTCCGCCAGAGAAGCTGGAGAGAGCTCGAGCTGGGGAGAGAGATGATGAACAAAATTAGTTGGGTTTCTGTAGCAAGTTTCAATTTGAAATTAAACCTGATATAATTTGTTTTTATTAATCATAAAATGACTGCAATGTCATATTTAATTTTCCAAAGAAAAAAAAACTATAATTTCATTTTACCTTTTTATTTTGGGGGTATTTTTGCAAAAAACAAAGAATTTGTTTTTTGGGGTACTCTTGCAAAAAACAAAAAAGGATAGGGTACAATTGCGAAGGCATTAGTAAGGTAGGGTATCTAATGCTATTTCTCTTTTTTTTATATGGAAATCAAAAAACTTGTGTATCTAAACCTGACTTCACAGAATGAATGATGAAAAAAGCGATTGTTCCAACCCGACTCTATGTTTAAATTTCATAATCAAGCAACAATAATGCTTAACATTTTCACAAAGAATATCATAAATAAATCAACAAATTTACTAAAAGTAAATGTTGAGGTTTAATCATGTGAGAATGATTATTACCGTGTAAAATGAGAATGATGCACATACATGAAAAAACTTATGCACATACATGCACAGATTTATGCACTTTTAAAACTCATGCACATATAAGCAAAAATTTATGCACTTTTCGAATGTGCATAAGTTTTTGCTTGCTTGTCCATAAGTTTCTTACTGTGTGATCGTGAACATTCGAAAAGTGCATAATTTTTTGCTTATATGTGCATGAGTTTTAAAAGTGCACAAGTTCTTACTTGTATGTGTTTTATTCTCATTTTATACGGTCACCTGATCAATGCCCGTAAATGTTTAGCGATTTAATTGATTTAAATGTGGATCCAATTTTAAAAATCTTTGGTGTAAAAATAAAAAATGAGGTAAAGATCGTAAATTTGTAATATTTAAAGAGTTACCTTAAAGCATGCTTTCTCTCCATCGCTATGAACCTTGAGTTTTTAAGCTAGATTGAAAAAGTGTTAAAATCGCATGCACATTGCAAATCATAAATTCGATTTTAGAATTTATATCATGTTTTTGTGACCCCCATTCATTTCTTTCTGGCTCTATCATGATCATACTCATATTTCGATACTGATATCGATACTGAATGAGCCTTAATGAAACCAATCTGAACTAAATGCAATATGAAAGATAGAAAATGCAAACATTCAATACTTTTTATAAGAACATATGGTGGACTAAATTTTCAAACCTAAATATTTTATTGAAAATGCTTTGCCTAGCACGAGACCAGACCAACAACTAGCACAGGCGAGCAAAACCCTACTGGTGAATGCCCTCAACCAAAACTTTTCCCCTTCCGGTGCTGAACTCAAGCGTATACGCCGTCGTTATCCAAGAACACTAATTTCAAATTATCCCTCTGCTCTTTTTTTTTCGATAAGGAAAGAATTCGATAATCTAAATCACACCATACAAGGATTCTCGAGAGGCCAAAGAAAAAGGCAGTCGGAACAAACCGACTAGAGAGAGCAAAAAACAACAAAATAATACAAGAGAGATAAACAAAACTGACATGAGCTAGAAAACTAGGCAAAACGGATGAGAAGGGCGCAACACAGGTTGGAGGAAACCAACAAGGTGATGCAACAGTTGAGAAGCAGATCAAAAGATACACTCTGGTGGTGCGACAGAACACTTGGAACACGCTTCGTCTCTAGAAGCCAACATGAATTGCACGACCACATCCTTGAACTCTCGCCTAAAAGAACAATCTCAAACCAAGCCTACAATCAGCTACATTAGCACATGAATAAATCTCAACAAGTAAAGGTTCCCATTAAAGGGTGAAAAAGAACGCGTGTAGTACAAGTTGTGGTTAACCTATTTCATAATTTTATAAAAAATATGAAATTGTTTTCTCAAGTTGACTTGTTAAAGGGGTAGAAATATGAGTTGTTACTGTCAAGATATTGACATATCTTGTTTGTTAAAGGGATAGAAATATGGGTTGTTACAGTCATGATTCCTAAATAGAGCCATGCCTTGGAGATTTTGTTCTTGAACCAGATTTTGTTCTTGAACCATGATATACTTTTTCTTGAAACTAATTTGTTAAAAGTCAGTATGTGGTTTTGAAGGTGGATCATGGAGGGATTTCCTCCTAACATTATTTTAGAGAGGTAAACTCTTTTCATGAAGAGTGAGGGGTTTTCTCCCGTTGTTTTGTTTGTAGAGGGATTTCCTCATTGTTCAATACTTATGTGTAAACAGTTTAGGGGTGAGCATGGGCCAGAACCCGACCCGAACCGAAACGAACCCGAAAAGCCCAAACCCAAAAAGCCCAAAAACATGGGACCGAAGACCGAACCCGAACACTTCAGTTCGGTTCGGGTTCGGGTCGGGTTCGGGCTAAACAGCGTCCGAAGGGGAAAAAAGGCCAAAAATGCACTAAAACCCGAAATCCGAACCGAACCCGACCCGAACCCGAACCGACCCGAAACCCGAAATGTTAAAAAGTGCGGCCCGAAACCCAAACCGAAGGAGTATGGGTTCGGGTTCGGTTCGGGTTCGGTTCGGGTTTTTCGGGTCGGGTTCGGTTCGGGCTTCGGTTTCGTCGGCCCGTGCTCACCCCTAAAACAGTTTGATAACAAATAGACAACTTGTTAACAAAGTAGATAAAATGATGTTGTCAGAATTAGTATGGTAATAGGTTAAGGGGGATAGTGACATCCAAATAAGCTTAAGCTCGTATTGTTCAACTGGGGTAGCATTATCTGCATTAAATCAAAGTAGAGGTTAAGCCAACAACCTGTTAAGGAGAAATGGGTAAGATTAGCATGATTTTTAGAGGTCATAATGTGAATACAAAAAATAATGAGATGATAAAGGTAGTATAGGGTATGATGGCAACGTCAACAAGGGGAAGGAGAACCTTGACCAACACTAGCAATCACCCTTTTACCATAAGAAGAGAGAGATATCAGGAGAGGACAGTGCCCAACCCAACTCTCAAGAGATTTAGATATAAGCAAATAGTAAATTGAGATTCACTACAACCCCCTTAGAAAACACCATGTGAGGTTTGGGGAAAGATCTGCGTTGAGACAGAGAGAGACCATTTGAAGCCAAATTGTTAGCGGTGCTTTAGGCAGAACTAGAGGCAATTTAGGCAGATCTAGAGGTGAAATAGGTAGATCTAGAAGCTATTTCCAAGGAGAAGAGATGAAGCTCTTCTAATGATTGAGGATCTGGATGAATCGAATGGAGTTCATGTTAAAAACACGGCACCCATCAGACTCTAGAGAAGGGATATGAGGTTTCAACAATGAATATTGAATGAGAAAAAAGGCCAATCTCAGTAATCAATGGCCAGAGGAGGTAGATCTTGCTCACTGGATTCACAAAAGCATTCATGCTTTGATGTCCATGATGTTATGATCAGAAGAAACAGAGAGGGGGCTCAGGAGGATAAAGAAACCGTGCTAATCCTTCCACCGCCGAGAGGTGGGGCGGCGAAAGAATAAGGCGATAAAAGAACGGGTTTCATCGGAGATGATAGATTTGCCACGATTGCGACGGTTGGTGATAAGGGAACGGATGAAGAACAACAGATAAGTAGTTGGTGTGGATTTGGCCCTTGCACCTTGAGAAGCCACCGGCCAGCGCCGAAGAACTCTAGATCCAAGGAAACCCGAGGTGGTTGGGAGGAAATGAAGCCAAACGAAACCAATAAACCAGAAAATAGTGACAGGATTCAAGATGATGGGTCTGAAGCCAAAGCTTATCCTCTAAAGACAAGGTTGATCAAGGTAAGGGGTTGAAGGTTGGTGGCGGCGGGCTATAGGGTTTGGGTAAGGGGTAAGGATTGGGAGAGAAATTTAGGTTCACCAGTCATGGATAGAAATTTGGGTTCACCAGTCTTGTAGAGCTTGGACCTTCGATCAAATGAAGGATTATTGATACCAGAACGGTTGAAGTTCTTATTGTTGGAGAAGATGATGTTGTTGGTTGGGGGTTTAACCCATAAGATGGTGATTTTTGGTATATGGGGGTTTTTAGAGAGAAGGTAGAGGCCTTCCCTCTAAGTCCCCTTCCTAACTCCTGATTATCCCTCTTCTCTTGTTTGTTCATCGAGCCCATCCCAATCTTCTTTACCCTAAGCTTTCTCTACCTCTCTAGTAGCTTCTCTTTTTCGCTAGGATGGTGGTCGTCAAACACCAAAGCAAATATCCTTCCATTATCACCACCACAAAACAATCCCTCCTTTTGAACTTCCTCTAGACGATCTCTTCCTTTGCTTTCGTTTTCTAGAATATAAGCATCTTACGACCCTCCAGATATGGATTTGGAATAAGCCCTCTTTCTATGGCGTGGGGTTTCACTTACCGGCATTTTGTTGCTTAAAAATATGTGTTAGAGGATTAGCAACAAAGAAAAAGAAACCCCCGTTCACCAATGTTACCTTCTTGGTTCCTCTTGAGCCTTGTGGAGTAATGCGGTCTCCTGATGCAAGATCCTGACAACTTCGCAACTGTTATGGTGTCTTTGAGTATCCCATGTTGCACCCTTCTAGTGAAGCTTGTGTGAAGTTGATTCTTTCTTTCCTTTTATCTTTACTCTTATTACTTTACCAAAGCCTATCCCTCAGCTATGGAGATTGTCTCATCCTTCCTTTCCTTTTATCTTTACTCTTATTACTTTACCAAAGCCTATCTCTATGCTTATAATGAACTACCTTACTTCCCTTATCCTTAAATATCTGCTAAAAAATGTATGTTATGTTCTTACCCATACTTGGTTAATTGCGAGAGCTTTTGTTGCGATATGTTGCATCTGTTTTACCCAAAAATGAACAAAGAAAGAAATTTCTATTATATGCACTGGAGCTTCACAAGCTCAATCCTATGTAGTCACACATACTCGGCCAAAACCTGCTTTTTTTTTATCTATAGGGAAGCTTCACAAGCTATTTTAAGTACAAACCCTACTAGTAATAACAATATCTACACTAGCTCTCCCCCTAGGTCGAGAACCAAACCTCTTTTCTCACTTCTGTTTTAACAAGAGGGTAAACGGGAAAACTAAGTTGAACTTCAATAACAACATCTTTGGTCACATTTATGTATGGTATTTTCTCCTCACTTGCTATCTTCAATTTGGACTATTGTGTGTGCTGAAACAACCCATTGACCTATTTATTAAGGATTTGAAATCTTTCTTTGCATCCAATTATCCCATCCTTTTCGGTGGAATTGCAAAAGGTTGTCATAAGTGGTTTATTAACAATCTAAACAGCAAAACCCCTAACATGGCATTACTGAATCATTTGTCTTTAAACAAGATTTCTAAGACTAATCTATTAAAAAGAGATTTTATAATTTTCTATATGTGAAGCAATCATGTTGGCACCAAATATTTTATCAAACATGTCTGCTTATTAAGGGCCCTAAAAACATTACCTATTTTGCAATCTCTTTAACATGCGACATTCTACTTTTGAAATAGGCGTATTAGCAGGGATACCAGATTTTCAATAGCACATTGCAAGAAACCCATATTTTAAAAAGTATTGCAAAAGTACCAACTTTTTGTACTTTTTGTGGTATTTTTTCTATTGTTGAGGGTTGAATTTAACTTTTCTTTTTAATGAAATAACCTTAAAAGTTGACTAATATTTTCTCCAAAAAAGATAAAAGAAATCCTTAATCTCTCCTTGATCAATTTCTCCCTCCCGGTGGCAGCCGCATCACCCATCACATCAACCTCCTATGTCCTCCTTGAACTGTACCTTGATTAAATTTGGCGGGAAAGTTTCCCTCCAAAATTTTAATCATCTCCTTCAACCCTTAATCCCTCCAGCGTAGCTCACTCTGCCTGACAAAAATATCTGAATATTCCTGAAGAACTTCAAAGCATCTTGACTCTAGCATTTACTCCACGTGAGATATTTCGCACCTGACGCCCTCCATTAAAGCTTGAATGGGTAAGTAAACTCTCCTAAAAAACATTCGATTTCCCCCCTCTGTATACGTGAAGTTCAAAAACGTTCATTATTTGTAGGTATGAAAGTAGTGTATGTAAAGTTCATCAGTGGTGGAGAATGGAAACAACAAGGGAAAAGGTGGTTGTATGAGGGTGATAGAACAGTGAAAGCCATGTTGCTTTCCCGTGACAAGGACTTGGCTACACTGTGCAACAAATGGACTGAGAAGAATCCATTTGATGAAGAGAAGTTGTATGTGCAATACGTTTATCAAAATAAATCAGAACTTCCACCGATCTTTATAAATGATGACGACGATCTTGATGCGTTCAAGTTCTTGAACAACTGTGGAAAATATTGAGATGTATACCATCCTTTTAAAGAAGAAAGAGATTCAAAGTAAAAGGGCTGAATATCGTACTCTTCCTTCTCTAACAGCTCCACCACCAACTCATTGTCAAGACAATAGAGACTTTTTCAGGTTGTTAATTCAAAAAGACAGAGCATCCAACACTGACGTCAGGTCAGTCGATGAAATTATTAAAGCTGACAACGAAGCAGAGTCAATAAGATTAAAAAGGAAAGAAGTGAGGGGGAAAGACAAGAGAAAGTGTCCCATGATACTGGAAGATATTATATCATTGAGCAGTGATGATGAGGACATTGAAGCTGCTACATTAAGAAACAAAGGAAATGATGACTGATTATGCCAATAGTAGAGATTCTTTGGAGGATGAAATCACTAGTACAAAAACGTATATTTAGCCCGGGCATTTTTTCACATATAGCCCGGATATACCATAAAATAGGTCCGGGCTTCAGGTTGGTGTGATAATAGAGTATATAGCCCGGATGTCAAAAACACGCCCGGGCTAAAAAACCAAGACCTTTTAGCCCGGATCTAGGTAAACCCGGACTAAAAAGCCTTGTGTTTGAACAAAAAAAACTGGACATTTTAGCCCGGATCTCTTCCACATCCGGGCTAAAAATTCCATTTTTTTCAAAAAATTATATATACAAAACAGTGGCTGAGAGGCGTTTGCTTTTCACAACTAATAGCTTTTAATTCTAAAGCCATAATACTAGCCATAACATTATGCAATTTCCTCCAAAAATCTGTCTCTACATTACCCTGTAAGAACCAAATTAACAACGTTATAGATCCCTAAAAGAACCAAATTAGAGCTACACAGTATACTAATGAATTCAGGAGCAAGTTTAAGCTCAACAAGCACTAACACATGCATACCAAATTCAACTACTACTCAGTCAGCCAATGAATTCAGCAGCAAGATCGCAAGAAAGAACTGAACAAAGATTGACTTAGTCTACTACTCAGTCAGCCAAACAACTACATTATCGATTCAATTAGACTTAAAAAGTAAATCCTATAATCAAACACCTCCTATATAAATTACACTCGGTCGGATGAACCACAACAGATCTGCATAACATGTAAATTTTGATGCCATACAAAGCATAAGGTAGAATTGGGAAGATAGTCCAAAATCTACATTTTGTCCCATTCTCTATAAAGAGAATTTATTTTCAGTTCATACAGTTATTTTATTTGCAAGATTTAAAGTAGATTGATTTTTGTTGTTTACCTGGAAGGGTTGATTGTGCTCAGGCACGACATTCTTCTTCGGCAAAACTAAAACAGTCCTACCAACTACGTCAAGGTAGGAGTAACTCCTCTGCAAAAATCAAACATGAATTAGGACTCTTAGGTTAGAAAATCGAAGTTCCATTTCCAAACAGCAGTAGAGCCAAATAAACCATATTGTGTGAAACGTTTCAAAGATTTGTAGTAACTGAGGAGAAAAAGGAAGAGAAAGTAAAAGCATCAATAGATAGGTTAAAAAGGTCAGTCTTTACGAAACCAAATATAGGCAATGATAAAAGGCAAGTACCTCCAGATTTTGCTCTATAGGAAATGGAGCTATAACAGAAGGGTCTTTAGACCCCTCTGGCAACACTACCTGAAATGAAAAAGTTACTAATAATCCACATTGAATTATAAAGGCAAGTATCCGAAAATCTCTCCCCCCCCCCCCCCCCCCCCCAAATAAAATAAAATAAAATGAATGAAAGAACTATATTGAAATCCAAATGAAGGGAGAAGGAAGAAAAAGGAAAGAATGTATTGAAAGCAAAGAAAGAGAGGCCAAAGTGAGCGACGTTCCAATCTCTTTCATCAACACTTCAACATTATAAAGGTCTCACTCAAAAACAAGGTGAAAGAAGTGTATTGAAGTTCCTTTGAGTAATAATCTTGTAGTTTCAGGCCTATGAGTTCATCATACAGTTTATACACTCTACCCAAGCTAAATCAAACACCAGAAAGCACTAGCTTGGACTTTAGAACTTCTTTTCTAATTCTGACTAACAAACTAACCTATTGTAACATGTTTTCTTATTATTTCCTCATACTTCTTACTGTGAAATGGCAGTTTGGTTCCACAAACATCAACATTTGTATTTTACAATCATCACACAATTAATCAATTGTATGTTTGACAGGAAAAGAAGCATAATTTTAATGTTGTTTGTTAATCACTTCCTTACATGGTATCTAACTTGTGTTCTTTCTTCCTCCATTTTGCAATATTCTTTCTTCCTCCACTCGAACACATTTCATGTAGCTTTAGAAAGGCATTCTAAACTTTTAATGTTCTTTCTTCCTCCATTTTGCAATATTACCTTGGTTCTGCACCACAATAGTATACATATTGATTACAAAATGGAATTACACCATTTGCATCTGGAACTTTCAGTCAGGATAATTTATCGCACAAAAACCTACCATTGTAGGAGACATTGCAGGCATCTGAACAACAGTATGTGATGCATGCTCTGTAATATGGACATAATTCAATCACCAATCAGATAATTTATCTGTCATTATGAATACTTCTATATATAAGAGATCATTACGTCGTAGAAAGAAACTTAAATTCAAGAGATATTGAATCATGATGTACAAAAAAACTCAAAGGAAGATGATAATAAATTGAGCAAGCATAATATGAACCAAATAGTATTGAAGGACGAAGAGATGCCATCATATGCAAGAGAAGAACAACTAACCCGCAGATGAGAAATATCGAAAGCCAAACTGCAAGTGCAAAACATGGAACACAATCAGATGGCTTGATTAGGAGTTAAAAGACATGTATGCGTGGTCAGAGATTTTCAAACTTAATTCAGATACCAACCTTGAGGAAGTCACCATTACAAGCAGTTGTGATAGGTGAGAATTTAGGCCTGAAAATTATTTTTTCTAAATCAAAATGTCACAAGGGAAGATGAAAAAATAAAAGTAAATAAATAATGACCATATAGGCACAGACACACACATAATGATAATCAAAGAAGTCTTCATTGTGTAATTAAGGATAAGTTGGGTTTAAGCAATGCAAACACTACAGTGCAGCGAGGTCTCTTCATCCAAGTGATTTTTTCTTGCAGTTATTCCTAATATGTTATCTGTAGTTAACAGATTTTTCTGAAGACAATATAGTGCATCTGTAACTTAAAACTGTTTCAACTAGAATAGGTAAGAACACAGATAGCTAATGAGTTCATTCCTAGTTATGGCCTAATTATTACTCCAGTCATCAACACATACGAAACCCTAAATCCATGTTCAACTCAATTCCAACGAACATAGAATGAAATTCCATCGAATTGGAATCCTACCCTAACCAAGAGAAAAGAGGGGAAAAGAATGAGAGGTATTACTTTCTGAGAGCAGGCGCCATCTTGTTGGTGAGAGTACCGGCGACGATCATGCAATCGGACTGGCGAGGGCTAGGCCTGAAGATGACGCCGAAGTGGTCAAGATCGTAGCGGGAGGCGCCGGTGTGCATCATCTCGACGGTGCAACAGGCGAGGCCGAAGGTCATGGGCCAGATAGACCCGCGTCGGGCCCAGGTCGCGGATTTGAAGTGGATTGCCGCTGCAAACAGCCTCGAGCCAGCCGAGACGGTCGTGAAGCTTGGGGATGTGGGGGAATTAGTCGTTCCATGGCCTTCTTCTTCGACGAAATTGGTGCCCCTTTGCGATGGTAGGGACGCTGGAAGAAGAAGATTCAGAAGGCTCCGAATACGCAGAGGGGGAGGTGATAGAAGTTTGCTGGTGATTTTAGGTTTTTTTCGATGTATAGGCTTCATGGGGTTGTCGAATTGGGATTTCGGGAGAATTAATGATTATAGAGCCCGAATTATGAAGTCTAGGATGTTTTACACGTGCTTGTAAAATAGCCCGGGCGTGTCTCTGAAATTTTAGACCCGTGCTAATACTTAATTCGACTTTGAGTATTATGCGGATTAATAGCCCGCGCGTGTTTTAAACGTCCGGGCTGTTTTCTAATTTTTTTATTAAAAATAGAATTTAAATTATTATTTCTAAGAGTTTACTCTATTTTATCACGGATATATCAAGTCCGGGTTATTAAGTTACGTGCTAAAATGACATTTTTGTACTAGTGAATAGGAGATGGTTTTGATTATGGGGGCTGTTATCAATAAGGTAATGATGATCGTGTTAATGGTGGTGATGGTTTAGGGTATGCTTCAGGTGATGCTTCAGGTGATAATGTAAATACTGTTGGTCTAGATGATGTGTGGGAGGAAATAAATGGCAATGAGGGAACACACAACGAGGAGCAAATAGAGGAGGACCAAGAAGAAGAGATTGATGTTGATTAAGACATGCTTAGATAGATTGAAAAGAAGTACTATCCTACGGAGAGGGACATGCAATGCATGTTAGTTGAAGATGAGGAAACAAGTGAAAACAAGTCCTCATATCCAACAATGAAGGTTGGTCAGATCTTCAATTCTAAGGAAGAGTTTAAAGCTGCACTCTTTTCCCTGGCAATGGAAAATTTCTATGAGATGCGTGTGAAGAGGTCCGACAAGTCCAATTATGATGTTGAGTGTGTTGACGACAAATGCACCTTCGTTTGTCATGGATCATTGTATAGAAAAACGTCCTTGTTTATGGTGCGACAATATGTGGCGGATCATACCTGTGGCATGAGAGTAAACCACAAACATCACAAAGGAGCAACATCTCGGCTGATTGCCGAGAAAGTACTTCACAAGTATGTTTTTCTTGCCTTTGAACAGTTTTTGTTATCAAAGGACAATATGAATGCATTTATAGATTCACTTCGTGACATCTCAGGTTTTTAAACGGCCGTAAAGGCCTCCGTGCTTCAGAAATTCAGGATTTCATGTTAGAGCATGGGATAAGGACAAGCTACTAAAAAGCCAATCGAGCGCGGCTCTTCTCCCAGGACATGGCCTGAGAATAGCTACACGGCAATGTACTCTTACATGCACATGTTAGAGAAATCTAATCCGGGAACATACACGAGAATAGTCAGAGATGATGACCAACGCTTCAAGTATGTCTTCTAGATTTTAGGTCCATGGATAAGGGAAGCGCCACATCTGAAAAAAGGTTAGTCTTCAGTCCCATTGTTTTCACGGTCAGGACAAATAGTTACTTTGTCAGGTCAAACGCCTATATGACTACATGTGTGACAAACAGAACAAGCATCAGAAGTCAGTCCATATAATGTTGTTTTCACAGCATAAAATTATATTGTCAGGGCAACTATTGAGAACATAGTTTTGCGTGTGTAGGTAATATCAGTTGACGGTACTCACCTGACAACCATGTTCAAGGGGATACTTCTCCTGGCTACGGCACAAGATGGAAACAGCCAAATATATCCACTTGTTGTTGCCGTTGTTAAGAGTGAGAACGATGATGCATGGTCATTTTTCTTCAGTGAATTGAGGGTTGTTGTTCCTGATCATCCAGAGTTGTATTTCGTGTCTGACCGTCATGTTAGCATTGGGAAGGGTCTGAGAAATAGCTATCATTTTGCCAAGCATGGATATTGCATATATCACATATACCAAAACTTCAAGAGGAAGTTTGGCAGGCAAGACCTATTCGGCATATTCAAAAAAGCTGCTCAGGCTTACACAGTAGTTGAGTTCAATCATCAGTTTTCTCAAATAACAGCTGCATCTCCAAAGATTGGTCAATATCTAAAAGAAGTTGGAGTTAAAAACTGGGCGAGGGCGCATTTTCATGGGAACAGGTTTAACATCATGACAAGCAACAACACCGAGTGTCTTAATGGCCTATGGAAAGCACAACGTCAGTGGCCTATTCTTGCTCTATTTGATGCAATTCTTGAGACCATTTCTAAATGGTTTTGGGAAAGAAGGGAAACGGCTTCAAAATGGGACCAATATTTGTCACCCTCTGTGTACACACTGGTAGAAGTGAACTATAGAAGGTCAGCTAAGATGAGTGTTCGAAGACTTAGCCAGTTGGAAGCAGAGGTCATGCAATGAACTATCAGATACTCGGTGAACCTTAATGCTCGTACATGTGATTATAACATGTTCCATATTGATAAAGTTCCATGTGCTCATGCTATTACGGTTGCAAGTGATAGGGTAGTGCGACACACTGATCTCGTCCATCCCATGTTCAAGAACGACTGCGTGAGAGAAGTTTATAAGGAAATTGTGCATCTTGTTCCTCCCACAAGCCACCAAAAGTAAAACGTTCTCTTGGAAGGCCACGTATTAACCGATACAGGGCGACGTGGGAGATGAACTATTCTAGGAAGAGGCGGTGTTCTTATTGTCGTATCCTAGGACACAACAAGCAGTACTGTAGGAGGAGAAGGACTGACGAAGGATTATAGGAAGAGAATGTGTTAGTGTTTTTTGGTTTAGAACTGTCACCATGTTGGTGTTTTTTGGGCGTTTATGCTGGTAAACGTGGTCGCGTAAATATTGAGTCTGTTGTTGGGTGCTTGAAAAGATGTATGGTTTAAGTCTCTATAGTCTTAAACCATACCTCTTTTTGTGGGGGTTCCCCTTTTGGCTGGGATATAAACTTGATAAATTAAATCTTTGCTTAAGAGTTGATTACTTCTTATCTTTGTAAAACTCACAAGAAGAAACTGTAAAACTATAGGATACCCTATACAACTATGTATATGTCCTGACATGATCATTTGCGTGATGAAAACCTAATACATAAACATGACCTGTAACTGTAAAACTCCAGGACGCCCTATAAAACTACGTATATGTCCTGACATGATCATCTGCGCGAAGAACATATAACTGTAATAGTAAAACGCGACATGTAAATCTTTAATATGTCCTGACAACCTACATCTAAAAACTTAATACATAAACACAATCATCTGCGAAACCATTTGAGATAATAGGATTTGAACCTTAGTCTATAAACTTAATACATAAACACAATCATCTGCGGAGTCTATAATTCTTCATATGAACCCTAGAATGTTTTGAATCATGTTTTTAAAACACAATCATCTATAGTTTGTCCTGAAATTGTGCTCATGTTCTCTGTAAACGTTGTATTTGTCCTGAAAACGCTTCCATATGGTAAAAAATCATAAACGCATCCCCACACATACTAAGAGATTACATTGTTATGAAAACATTATCCAGAGACTACATTGTTCAACTTTACAAAAATGTGCCCTTGGCAAGGCATCCCCACAGATACCAAAAATAACTAGCATCGCAAAGTTCATACAAAAGGAGGGAAGATTAAAAACGCACCCATCAAGCTAGATAGCGCGCCATCAGATATCCCCTTAAGAACTCAGCATGCTCCAACACCCTTTTTATGTTGATGTCATTGAAGACGGTGTCCCATTCAATCTGCCAAAAAAATAAAGCATCTTAGGCACGTCACTTGCACAAAGGAAGAAAATATACAAGAAAACCCTTACCAAAGCATCTTAGGCACGTCATTTGCAAAGCCTATAACTACGTTGTCAGGGCAAATATTGAGTCTATAGAGAAGCAAGAGATAGCGTGGAAGTATTTGAAGAACTTTGCTAGAGAGCCTGGGAGTATTTTAAGAACCTTGCTAGAGAGCCTGGGAGTATTTTAAGAACCTTGGTAGAGAGTAAGAATCTTTCAGGGAAAATTAAGAGGGGTAAAATCGGATATGCATTGGAAAGGAACTCACTTATTTAAATATAACTTGACAAACCTGAATACGTACTGTAAAAAGCTTAATATGGCCTGAGAAACTGGAATAAGGAAAAAACTATATATGTTGTTATTGCTCCGACTTCAATTAACAGGGCACGAGTGAGACAAACTATAAGCCCTGAAAAACTATATATCTTAGAAACAGAACAAGCATTAAAAGTCAGTCCATATATGGTTGTTTGCAAAGCCTATAACTACATTATCAGGGCAAATATTGAGACTGTAGAGAAGCAAGAGAGAGCGTGGGAGTATTTGAAGAACTTTGCTAGAGAGCCAGGGAGTATTTTAAGAACCTTACTAGAGAGCCTGAGAGTATTTTAAGAACCTTGGTAGAGAACCTTGCTACAGAGTAAGGGTCTTTCAGGGAAAATTAAGAAGGGTCAAATCAGTATGCATTGGAAAGGAACTCACTTATTATTAATATAACCTGACAAACCTGAATACGTACTGTAAAAAGCTTAATATGGCATGAGAAATTGGAATAAGGAAAAAACTATATATGTTGTTATTGTTCTGATTTCAATTAACAAGGCACGAGTGAGACAAACTATAAGCCCTGAAAAACTATATATCTTAGAAACAGAACAAGCATTAAAAGTCAGTCCATATATGGTTGTTTGCAAAGCCTATAACTACGTTGTCAGGGCAAATATTGAGTCTGTAGAGAAGCAAGAGAGAGCGTGGGAGTATTTGAAGAACTTTGCTAGAGAGCCTGGGAGTATTTTAAGAACCTTACTAGAGAGCCTGAGAGTATTTTAAGAACCTTGGTAGAGAACCTTGCTAGAGAGTAAGGGTCTTTCAAGAAAAATTAAGAGGGGTCAAATCAGTATGCATTGGAAAGGAACTCATTTATTATTAATATAACCTGACAAACCTGAATACATACTGTAAAAAGTTTAATATGGCCTGAGAAACTGGAATAAGGAAAAAACTATATATGTTCATATTGCTCTGACTTCAATTAAGTGTATGAAGTAAAAAGTATTTACCAATTTGATTATTTATGTTAGGGTGGTTTGTTCTGCATATATGTTGTTATTGCTCTGATATATTAGAAGATGTGTCCTGAAAATGTTACATTTGTCCTGAACAAACATGTTGACATATTCGAAATTGTTTTTGCTCTGAAATGTTAATGCGTTTGCCCGGAACATCATTTTCTGAATTATGAAAACGTTATATTTGTCCTGAACACGCATGAATATAGTCAAAACTAGTAAACGTAGGAATAAGGACAAAAGATCTTACTTATTATCCGTCCAAAACAACACATAACCTTAATAATTTCCAAGTAGACACCCATAAGAAACAACATGAAAAATACTAAGAAAAACCATTAAAACTACATTAAAACAATCGTTTCCACGGCCACGCAAATAACGGAATCCCCACGGCCATCACTGGGGCATCACAGCATCGGCTTGATCACGAACCACATACACTTTCACTCCAGCTACCTTCTCGCCGAGGCGGACGAGATCCGCAATGTCGTCATTTGTCTACAGCGGTTGAAGGTATCGATGCCCCGAATTTGGGACCTGTTAAAAAAAATTCGACGTTGTACCGGCATACCTCGATATGCTGTTGATCATCCCATGTAGGGACCAAATTTCCATCTTCTTTTTCGGCACCTTGACGAGTCTAGTGCTCCTCCCCCCCCCCCCCCCCCCCCCCCCCCCCCCCCGTGTAGACATGGGTAGTTAACAAGGCCATATCGCCGATGGTGGGGGGTAATTCCCCATCCCAATATAGATGTAGGAAGAACTTAATGAACGAGTCCGTCATGTTGCGAACGAGTTTTTGGAGTTTGAGAGAGGAGTTTTAGAGAGACTTGGGACTTATAGAGTAAGGGAGGATTTGTGAGGTGTTTACACAAGGCAGAAATGATATTTATACACAAAGATGAGTGAGGAGTAGAGTTAATGACGGGGTCACATCCGATGTGCATTGGAAAGGAACTCACTTATATCAATAAAAGTGACAAACCTGAATACGTATTGTAAAAGACTTTATATGGCCTGAGAAACTTGAATAAGGAAAAAACTATATATGTTGTTAAGAGGGGTCAAATCGGATATGCATTGGAAAGGATTACTTTGGCAAAGATTTATTCCAAAGCTTAGGTTTTTGTACTTAAAATGACCTGACAAATCTGAGTACGTATTGTAAGACTTCAATAGGGCCTGACTGCAGTCAAAGTTTTGCAAAGATTTGGTTTTATTCGAGAACTTACCCCGCCATTTTATGGAAGTTTTAAAACCGTTTTAAATGCTATTTTTTGGTTTAAAAACCCTTTAAATGTAGAAAATATTAGGTTGGTTAATGTGGATGTTTTTAAACCGTTTTATAGACGATTTGAAAAAGTGTGAAGTTTGTTGAAATCTGCCCTAACTCCTAATCCTCCTATGGTGTATCCTGCTCTGGCTATGCAAAAGTAAAGTTGGAGAATATTGACTCAAATCTGCATGTAAGAAAAGGATTGCTTGAAAAAGCTTTTGTTTATGTACAAAAAACTGATAAAGATGATGACCTGACACACATCACATCAGCATTGAAATTTTATTTCATTTTTCTTTATTTCTTTTAATAAAAACAAAAAAAACAAGTACAAATTCATATTTGCACAGAAGATAGAACATCGAAGAAGAGAAAGAGGAACACCCTCTTCGAAAAGAGAGGAATCGAGAGTAACATCTTATAGCAAACGAGAGGAAATTATACGATGAAAAAAGGCTGGACACAAGGAAGCTCATCTGCCAATTCAAATTCATGGAAGAGGGGGCACGAAGCCGGTGAATCATCAACTCGAAGATGTTTCCATGGCCTCCCTGCAACAATACAAACTTGCAAATACACTCAAAATTCGGGAAAACAGTTCTATGGGTGTCCATTATGGAAGGTAATATTGAATTTGAATTTTAGGGTTTTGATTTAGGATTTTGGTTATACATTTAGGGTTTTGATTTGAGGCTTGTTCAATTAGGGTATAATTGGGGTTTTTTTAATTTGCTGCAAAATATGAATTTATACTTGTTGGTAATTCAATTGGGATTTCATTTAGACTTAAACTAAGTTCAAGGACGATTTCAGTGATAGTTGATTTGTTTAATTTTGTATTCAACCATCGGCAGGTCAGGATTGCAAATACTTCAAATGGGTGGATGGTCAAGCTTATGATTTTAGAGCCAATGAGACTATTGAAAGTGTAAGAGTTGTTGAAGATCACGGGACAACCTCTTGGCCAAATATTTACCCGCATCATTCGACTTCAAGCAATGACATTATGAATATCAAAACGGAAAATTTAGTGTTGAAAGTTGTACTTGGTGTGGTGGTACTTGTGGTGTTAGTTGTTGTGTTGGTTGTCCAATTTGTAACCTTGTTGGTTAAAGTATGATAATTAGTCATAAGTATATGTTTAGCAAGACAATGTATTATGGTTCCTTGATTGTAAAATGAAGGTTTTCTGCATGTAAAACAAGAATATGTCCTGACTTAAGAACCATTTTGCTTGAAAACATCTTGAAAATTGTCATCATAAAACTTTGTTAACATCCTGAAAACACGATCTTCCAAATTCAAATACAATTACCACATGTTGTTATTGCTCTGACTTCAATTAACAAAGCCTATGAGTATTTGAAGAACCTTGGTAGAGAAGATTTGGGAAAGTAAGGGTCTTTCAAGGAAAGTTAAGAGGGGTCAAATCGGATATGCATTGGAAAGGAACTCACTTAATTCAATATGCCCTGACAAACTTGAATACTTACTGTAAGACTTAAATATGGCCAAAGAAACGTGAAGTAATAAGTGGGGCAGAATAGTATCGGCTTGATCACGAACCACGTAGACCTTGACTTCGGCTACCTTCTCGTCGAGGCGGGCGAGATCTGTAATGTGGTCATCTGTCTGCAGCGGTTGAAGGAATCGCAGCCCGGAGTCTGGGACCTGTTAAAACAAATCGACTTTGTACCTGCATACATTGACATGCTACTGATCATCCCGTGTAGGGACCAAATCTCTATTTTGTTTTTCGGCACCTTGATGAGTCTAGTGCTCCCCTCGTGTATACATGGGTCGTTAACAAGGCCATATCGCCGATGGAGGGGGATAATTCCCCATCCCAATATACTTGCAGGAAGACCTTAATGAACGAGTCCAACATGTTGCGAAAGAGTTTTTGGCGTTTGAGAGAGGAGTTTTTGGAATTTGAGATAGGAGTTTTTGGAGTTTGAGAGAGGATTTGTGAGGGGTTTACACAAGGCAAGAACAATATTTGTACACAAAGATGAGTGGAGAGTAGAGTTAATGACGGGTAGTTGAGGGAGTAAGGGTTAAGGGTCTTTAATTGAAAATTAAGAGGGGTCAAATCGGATATGCATTGGAAAAGATGACTTTGGAGAAGATTTATTCAAAATGAACTGACAAATCTGAATACGTACCGTAAGACTTTAATATGGCCTGACTTAAGTCACAATTTTGCAAAGCTTTGGTTTTATTCGAAAACTAACCCCTCCATTTTAAACGGTTTTAAAACCTTTTTAAACAATTTTAAAGGGTTTTTTTTTCGGTTTCAAAACCATTTAAATGAAGGAAATATTAGGTTAATGTGGAAGTTTTTCCCCTCGTTTTAAAGGCTATTTTTTTGGTTTAAAAACCCTTTAAATGTAGGAAATATTAGGTTGGTCAATGTGGGAGTTTTTAAACCGTTTTTTACCGTTTTATAAATGGTTTAAAAAAATGTGATGTTTGTTTCAAATCCGCCATAACTCCTAATCCTCCTATGGTGTATCCTGCTCTGGCTATGCAAATGAGGATGGTCAAGCTTATGATTTTACAGCCAATGAGACTATTGAAAGCATAAGAGTTGTTGAACATCACGGGACAACCTCTACGCTTATTTACCCGCATTATTCGACTTCAAGCAATGAAAAGCATAGGTTTATGAACTGATCATGACTTGACAAACTGGGGTCCTTGCTTGTAAAACGAGAATATGTCCTGACTTAAACACCATCACAAGCATAGGTTTATACTTACCCGCGCTTGATCTGCTTAATGTTATCATGACGGGACACCGACATTGGCTTGTCCAATAACGGTTTACATCTATTTGACATATCTTTGAACAGTTTGAATGATGGGCTGGATCATCTCGAAATTTTCCTTGCTTGAGTACATATCCACATTGCAGTCATACACCGTCACAGCCCAGTCGCAAAGTTTAATTTCTAAGGCAAACCAGTGGGACTCTGTGATGTTGAAGGGCACATATATGCGTTCCACATCATCCCATCTCTTGCCATAATCAACCGGACATGCACCCATCATGTATTTCATCACTGCATCCTCACCTTTACATGGAAAGTCCTTCTGGAAGCGATTGGACTCAGTGGTGACCAAGGTTTGCCAAAATGTGTCAAGCACAACCACCTTCGAAAACCGCTCTGGATCCTCTGAAATCCTTTGATGATAAAGGAACATCATTTTCTCCAAATGTTGTAATGGTGCAATAATGTTAATGTATCCACTGAAAATGATTTTACAAATGCATAATATTTTGAAAGGATGCATTGGAATATTACCTCCCTGACCAACCAGTCCTTTGGGGCAAACAATTTCTCAAAGAACTTCTTATCCAATGCTTACCCACTCGGTCCAATTTGGGGTTAAATACTGCATGATGGTACATATTCATTTGAATAATAAACAAGCCAATATATCAATTTGTCAGTCCATAAGGAATCATTTTAGTACATATACATGCAATATATAAGTTTGTCAGTCCATAGAGAATCAATTTCCGGTCATATTACTAACTGTCAGGCCATATAAGATTTTGACATTCAATTCATTATTAAGTTGAGTAGAATGGTTAATTCACTAACCTCTCACTCTGCATCCACTTTACCAAGTCTGTCATCCCTTCCACCTTGCTATTTTTGGTAATCTTTTTTGCCAGTTTTTGCCCATCCATATTGCGAAAGGGTGATTTTGCCACCGCAACAAGCTCGCGAGTGCGACTTGGATATTTCTTTTTCGGCAATTGGCGACCCTTCCTTGGTCTGCTCTTCCTCGGCACTTTGACACCTTGGTCTGCCCTTCATCATCCCCCACGTCATCAAAATCAGCATGTGATACCTTCTCACCTTGTAATTCAGTCCCAGCCTCAACACCTCGTTCATCAGCCTTGGTCCCTCCCTCCACAACATCTCCCATTAATTCCTCCATAACTATTTATCAATCGTGTTGAGTCCCTCCACATCTCCCTTTGGTTCCTCTACAACTTGGTCATTGTTTTAGGGCGAAAAGATCGGACGACCTAAATCGCCATAGATGGGGTAACGAGTCAATCGGGTAATAGAAATCAATCCAAACCAACTAGACAATCAACAGATAAAGAATAGATATGAAATAGCAAAGTAATTTTATTGATCTATTGACGATTGAATCAGATCGGAGTACAACTTATCCTTGGAGGACAAAAGATCGGATCTTGTTCGACCGGTGATTCTGTGATTCGACCGGTGGTGACTGAGCGATGTTCCGAGGGGAATGAGC
This sequence comes from Rheum nobile, assembly GCA_027886185.1. NCBI lineage: Eukaryota > Viridiplantae > Streptophyta > Magnoliopsida > Caryophyllales > Polygonaceae > Rheum > Rheum nobile. The sequence goes on from WOAB01000027.1 coordinate 11,046,070, forward strand.
TAGAGTGGGCGAATTCTTAAGTTCTTCTCAGAGAAAGTGAGCGGATGCAGGGTGTAGACGTGTGTCTTTTCCATGCCTTACCATGATCTATATATGGCAGTTGCTCCTTCCGTCCGTTACTTTTCACTTCGCAATATATCCTATTAAATTTGAGCGAGATCTCAGGGTAATGCTCTTGATTGACGGCTTCATATCTGCGTTTAATGCCATGGTTGTTGCCATTGATCGAGCATTTAATGCCTTGGGCGAGATCTCCGGAATTGGTCAAATCTTACTCGTCTGAGGGATGTCCGACGCCTCTTTCTGGTTTCCCTTGGCTTCCGATTTTGCTTGGATCTGGGCCCATCTCGCTCGTCTGATCCTCTTGGAGAATGATGGGCCCAACAATATCCCCAAGTTGTTTTGGGCTCAAGACTGCTATAGGGTGGAGTCCAAACAACTTCTCCTCACACGATCTCCACCTTCCGATTTTGGCGCGTCAGACGAGGGCTATGTGGCGGCAATCGCGCGGCACGATGGGATGTTTCTGCAGCCTGCCGTCTCCCTCCATAAATTCGAACCATCCTTCTAACGATTTGACTCCATCTTCTTCCTTTGTTTCTTCATCTAGTAGGTCTCTTTAGGTTTTTCAAAAATTGCTCTTCGATTTCCTCCTCTCTCTGCTTGAGAAATGGTTTCCAGCAAGTCTTCTGAGTCGTCTATGACTCGCTCGAACTCGAGCAAGAACGAGGTCCCCCCCCCCCCCTTTTCATTTTGAAGGAGGCAGACGCCCTGATGGGGACATTGTCGGAGACAGAGTTGGAGCAGATCCTCCAAGTCGGAGGCTTTCCTCCTGAGACGGTCGCGAGGCTGCCGCATCTGGATGAGAGGGTCGATGCTCGTTACGAGGGATGGGTTTGCTTCTATGCTTACCTGTTTAGGGTTGGACATAAGTTTCCCTTCTCGCCCCTTGTCAGGGGCTTCCTAGCGACTCTAGCCCTTGCGCCGTATCAAGTCATGCCGCAAGCGTGGCAAATCCTCAGGGTTCTAGACCTGCTGAATGTCCAATCTGGGCTGGCTTTAATTTTGGCGCATTGTGTTACAAATACTCGCTAGGGTCGAAGAGTTCTTCCCGCGTCTAGCTGCATATCCGTCCGGGTCGGAAGCCTCTGGTGTTCAATTTGGACGTGAACGACCGTGGATGGGGGTCGAAGTTCTTCTTTGTCGAGCGTTCGTCTCTAGAGAAGGGGGTGACTATTCATTCTTGTTGTCGGAGTGGCGAGTCGAGAGTATATGTTTGACCTCTCTTTGCTTGTTTTTTTGTGTCTTAACCCCTTTCTTAACTTTTCTTTTTTGTAGTTCCTAAGGTGGAAGAGTTGGAAGTTGACGCTCAGGCAGAGGGCCTGATGAAGATCAACCTTAGCATCCCTGCATCGGAGCGGAAGTTTGCGAACGTCAACTTGTTGTCGACCTCTCTTACTACCCAGGACGTCATATCGACTGTCTCATCGTCTCGGGTCAAGTGTGAGTTTTGAGTTCTGACGCTTGTATATCTTTTTTATTTTATCGTCTGCTTGTGATTCATGTATGTCGTGTCAGTGTCCCCGGCTGGTCGGTCGAGTGCCCATTTGAAGGGAGTGTCCGGGAAGGGTTTGATAGAGCAGAAGATGGAGGGGGGCAAAGCTTCATCGAGTAAATCGACGCCGGCGGAATCATCGCTCCCGGCCAAGGTTCGCTCGAAAAGAAAGGTGGGTGCCTATTTCGGCGATGTGAAGGTGGTGGAGACTCCAAAGAAGAAGGGGACGGCCACTCGTGGAGTCAAGAAGATCGACGCGGTCGGTCGATCGATTGCCGACCTTTTCCATGCCCAAGACCCGACTTTAAAGTCTGAAGTCAACGATGTGTCTCCCCTAGACTGTATTGGCGAAGTGGGATGCTCCGCATGGAAGGTAAGTCGCCTTGACGTGTCTTTCTTGTTTTTCTTTCGTAGTTTGGATGAAACTTTGAATGGTTCTGTTTTCTTTTTAGACTTTTCAGTACCTCTTGGGGGCGTATTCTGGTGTCAAAGTGATGGTCGCTAAGGCCGAGGATAGGGCTGCTAGGTCAGAGTCTAACCTTGCGTCTTTGAAGACCAAGTTCGAGGAGGCTGAGAGCCGTTGCAGGGAGGCTGAGCGCCGCTTTGTCAGGGAGTTGAAGAATTGCCAAGATGACTTGGATGCGTGTCGGAGAGAGCTTAGCGAGAGCCAATCGGGTGTTGAAGAGGAGGTGAAGCAAGCTCATATCGAGGCTTGTCGGATCGCAGGCGATATAGGCGCTTTTTACGAGTTAAAGTCGTGTGTCGAAATGATGGAAGAGTTCGAAGAAGGCAAGTAGGGGACCTGGGACTTGAAGGCGGAGAAGGAGACCATGGAGACCCTATTTCCGAAGGGGAATCCAGGCTCGGAGCTTTTCCACTTGGCCGGTGTCGGAGAGGAACTTTTGGACGAAAGCGCTGGCGAGGGTGAGGCCCACTCTGGTGACACCGAGCCGATCGAGCCACAACCTTCTCTTAACCTGGCCCCTGCTAAAGGTAGTGTTGTTGACCTCGATCCTTGATTTATTTTTCTCGTAATCTGACTTGTGACCCCACCTGTGTGTGGGTAGGATATTCTCTGTTTTGGCGACCCGTCCACCATCGCGGGTTGCAGAATGTTTTTTTGTGGATGACCCGAAGTCCTACATGTGTGTAGGCAGACAATGTGTTTTGGTGACCCGTCCATCATCACGGGTCGCATATTTGTAAAAAATGCTTAGACTTTCATTTGATGCAATCTGTTTTTACAAAGGGTCGTATATTTGTATGTTCGTATGCTTCGTCAGACTTTCTTAGAGAAGTTTGTTTTCGATGCCTTTGTTTCGTATGTCGGGTTTGCCCATGTGCTCCGTCGAGTAGGGCTTGCCGGATGTATGTGAAGAAGGAGGCCTGCAAATGTATGTGTTTTATGTTTTAGTCATGACTTTGAGCCGAGGAGGAAAAAGCAATATGTTTCTATTGCGTAAATGTAATAAGGTGTCTTAACCTTATGTATTGTGTAAGGCAGGCGGTGTGCCGATGTGCCTGTGTTGTTCATCTCCTCGTGTTCCGATCGATCGTGTAAATGTAGTGTAAGCGCTTTTGTTTGTGACTGGATCCAGTGTGTATGTTGATGTCATCCTGTACTTATGTTTGCAAGGAAAATTTCTTTACTTGGTGTAAATGTTCAATTTCAAGAAATAGAGTTATGCTTGCGGCAACAAGTAATGTATGACATGTGGAGAGATGTCAGTGTCTTACCTTGCTAGTTTAGAAGTGGTATAATTTCATATGTGTCGCGTTCCAACTTCTTGGGATTGGTCGTCCGTCTTTGTCTTCTAATTGGTATTCTCCTTGTCCGACTACTTCTGTGATTAGGTAGGGTCCTTCCCACTGAGGTGCAAGCTTTCCGTCGGTCGGATTCTTGGTATTCTAGAATGTTTTTCTGAGGACCCAATCTCCAACTTTAAAGACTTTGGCTCGAACGTTCTTGTTGTAGCTTCTTACGACCTGTTGCTGGAACTTGACCATTCTAATTATGGCACGTTCTCTAGTCTCATTCGTTGTGTCCAAGTTGTGGGCTTAATTCGACATCATTTTGTTCGTTCGTGAAGGATGTAACGAGCTATCGGAACCAATAGTTCGGCGGGGATGACTGCTTCGCTTCCGTAGATGAGTGAGAATGGTGACTATCCGGTCGCGTTCTTTGGAGTGGTCCTGTCGGACCAGAGAATGAATGGGAGTTCGTCTTCCCATTTGCCTTTAGCCCCTGTGAGGCATTTCTTGAGGTTGTTGATGATGATTTTGTTGCTGGATTTGGCTTGTCCGTTGGATTGTGGATACCGAGGGGTGGAGGAGACCAATCTGATGTTCCATTGGTCGCAAAAGGCTCGAGTCTTATGACTGATGAACTGGGAGCCATTATCGCATACGATTTCTGATGGGACACCAAATCTGCACAAGATATTGCGTTTTATAAATGAAATGACGTGTTGATCTTTTACCTCTCAGTAGGCTTCAGCTTCGATCCACTTAGAGAAGTAGTCTGTCATGGTGAGGAAGAAGACTCGTTGACCCGACGCATGTGGGAGTTTCTCGACGATGTCCATCCCCCATCTCATAAAGGGCCACGACGCCAGAGTCGGATGGAGAAGCTCTGAGGGTTGATGAGGAACGGGTGCATGTCATTGACAGGCATCGCACTTCTTGGTGTACTCCATCGCGTCCCTATTCATTATGGGCCAATAATATCCGTTCCGCAAGGCTTTTCCCGAGAGGCTTCGTCAGCGGGTGTGGTTTCCACATTCTCCTTCATATAATTATTGTAAGATACGTCCGACTTCTGGAGTCTTGAGTCATCGTTGGAGTATCCCTGTTCTTGTACAAGATGTTATTTATGATATCGAAAGAAAGTGCTTGTACCTTCAGCCTTTTTGCTTCTGTTTTGTCGTTGGGTAGGATGACGTCTCTTAGCCATTTGATATAAGGTAGTGTTCAATCGTCATGAGCGTTGACGATGTCTTATTCTGGTCGGTCGCCTATCTCCATCGTGACAAGTTCCTCTAATGGTGTGGTCGACTCATTGGATGCTTCCGGGACGGCTGGCATCATGACTTGTGCCAATGGGATGTATGGAAATTCCTTTGGATCCAGGACGGACCCCAGATTGGCTAGTGTGTCAGCTTGAGAGTTAAGATCTCTAGGTACCTATCTGATGTCGAACGTTTGGAATTGGTCTATCAGCTTCTTAGCCACTTCCAGGTAAGCTATCATCTTGACATCCTTTGCATTATACGACCCTTGTATTTGATTTACGACTAAGAGGGAGTCGCAAATGACCTCGATCTCCTGGACTCCTAGGTCACGGGTCAGGATGAGCCCAAATATAAGTGCTTCGTATTCAGCTTCATTGTTGGTCGTGTCCCATTCGCATCTCACGGCATGGGCTATCTTGTCCCCTTGTGGCGATTTCAGCACAACCCCTAGCCCCGATCCTCTGGTGTTCGATGCGCCATCTGTGTGGAGTTACCATTTACCTGTTTCTTTCGTCACGAGCAATTGTGATTCTTCCTTAGTGGCCTCTTGCTCTAGGGTCGGGCTGAAGTCCGCCACAAAGTCAGTTAGGGCTTGCGACTTGATCGTTGTTCTAGGCTCGTACTCGATGTCATAGCCGATGAGGTGTATGGCCCACTTGGTCATTCATCCTGTGAACTCGGGTTTCCTCATGATTGCTCTCATGGGATGATTAGTGTGGACAATTATAGTATGGGATTTGAAATATGGTTTGAGTTTATTCGATGCCATTACCAATGATAGTACAAGTTTCTCTAGCGACGAGTACCTTGTTTCTGCCGGTAGTAATGTTCGACTGACATAGTATATCGGTGATTGCTTGCCATCCTCTTCTTTGACCAGTACTGCGCTCACGGCGGATTCCGACACTGCTAGATATAGCAATAGCGGCTCATCGTCTTTAGGTTTGGTTAGCAACATGGGGCTAGCACGGTATTTCTTTAGGTCTTGAAATGCGGCTTCGTGCCCTTCCGTCCATTGAAAGGATTTGTTCTTCTTGAGAGCGTTGTGAAAGGGTTTGCACTCGTCGGATGAATTTGAGATGAATCTGTTTGGAGCTGTTATCCGACCTGTCAATCTTTGTTTCACCATGTACCCCAAGAATTTTCCTGATGACACCCCGAAAGAGCACTTTATAGGATTTAATTTCATGTTGTATCTTTTTAGTACCTCGAATCTGTCGCGGAGGTGGTCGATATGATCTTCCTTCTTTTTTGATTTGACTAGCATGTCGTCTATATAGACTTCCATCGTGTCCCCGATCTGGTCTTTAAACATCTTGTTGACCAACCGTTGATAAGCAGCCCCTGCATTTTTTAGTCTGAAGGGCATTACTTTGTAACAATAGATACCTTGGCTTGTGATGAATGTCGTTTTCTCTTGGTCCTCAGGTTCCATGAGGATTTGATTGTAGCCGCTGAACGCATCCATGAAGGTTAACATTTCATGTCCTGCCATCGCATCGACCATGGCGTCGATGTGAGGAAGTGGGAATGAATCTTTAGGGCAGGCCTTATTGAGGTCAGTGAAGTCGATGCAGACTCTCCACTTGCCATTCTTCTTTTGGACTACGACCACGTTGGCCAGCCACTCGGGGTAGTTGACTTCCCTTATCTTTCCTGTTTCCAACAAGCTTTTGACTTCGTCGTCGACTATCTTGTTTCGCTATGGGACGAATTTCCTACGCTTTTGCTTTATAGGGGGGTGAGATGGATCTACGTTCAACTTATGAGTAATAATGTTTGGAGATATACCGACCATGTCTTCATGTGACCACGCAAAACAATCAGTATTGGATCTAAGAAAATCAAGAATTTGTTGTCTGGTCGAGTCATCCAGGTCCGACCCGACCCTTATCGTTTGGTTTGGCTTTGAAGAATCCAGTACGATCTCGTCGAGTTTTTCCATTTCTGGTTCGACGAATCGATTAGGTCCTTCGCTGCCCTGTGATTGCTATGCGACCTTATGCTCGATGGCGCTTTTCATGGAGGCGACGTAGCATTCCTTGGCCGCCCTCTGGTCTCCCTTGATTTCTTGGACTCCCCACTTGGTAGGGAACTTGATGATTTCATGGTACGTCAAAGGTACCGCATTCATAGCGTGTATCCATGGCCTGCCAAGAATGCAGTTATAGGGAGATGGGCAATCTAGGACTAGAAATTTTACCTGTTGGTTGACTCCTCCGGCGTACGTTGTGAGAATGATTTTGCCGATAGTGTCTTTAACTTCACCACTGAACCCGACTAGCGGAGTCGATTTCTTGATCAGCTCGTCCTCACCCAGACCCATCCCTTTGAGGGCATCGAAAGTCAAAAGATTGGTCGAACTTTCTGTATCGATTAGTACTCTATGTATTAAACAGTTTCTGATAGATAAAGAGATTACCAGACCATCATGATGGCTTTCCGATCCATCGGCATCAGATTCGTCGAACGTGACCGTCGGGAGGTCGGAAACCTTGTTTGGTCTGAACTCTGGTATTTCGGGTCCAACACCTTTGCTTTCTTTTGCACGTCGTTTGGCCGCGGAGTACGTGTTTCCACATACGTCTGAACCACCTGAATTAGTATTGACAATTTTTGTGGACAGGAGACAGAGGTTTGTCTTGTTTTACCTGATCTCGTCGTTCCATGGTGGCTTTGGCTCGTTCCGAGATTACGTCACGCAAGAGCCCCTACGCGAGTAACCTAGCGACCTCTTTACGCAAGGCGATGCACTCATCCGTCGAGTGACCGTGGTCACCGTGGAACTCGCACCATCGTCTCATGTCTTTTTTGACGTCTGGTCGGTCGCTCTTTCGGGGCCATCTTACCTCTTTTCCATATTTGTCGAAACTCTTGACGAGCTCTGACACGAAAATGTTAAAGTTGTAAGATTGGACCCTGGGAGGCAACATCGGACCATCTCTCCAGTCTTGAGACCTGTCTTGGAAAGAGTTTACCTAATTTTGCTCGTTTCGATTATGAGAATAGGGATGATGGCGTTTGTCCCGACGGTTGTCAGAGGAGGATTTGTGATCGGATTGGTCAGGTCCATGGGAGGCTTTTCGTGACTCACGATCTTCTTCCAAACGTACCTCGGCCATGGTTTTGGCCTGGACATCTTCGAAGCTTCTGCACGGGTACTTGGTGATCTCGTTGTAGAGGTTACTGTCTTTGATCAAACCTTATCGGAAGGCTTCGATGGAGGTGGTGATGTCGCAATGGGGGATCACAACTTTTTTCCTTATTGTACCTATTAAGATAGCTTCGGAGTGGTTCGTTATACCTTTGGGTGATTCGATAGAGGTCACTCGATTGTCTTTCGAGCCTCCGACTGCTAGCGAATTGGATCTTGAAGGAATTGACCAGGTCTGCGAATGATGCGATCACTCCTTGAGGCAAACGCATAAACCAGGTTAGTCCGAGACCCACGAGAGTCGTGACAAAGTTTTTGCACATGACTGCCTCGTGGCTCTCCCTTGGAACGGACACAGTCATTAATTTTTGTTTATATAGAGAAATGTGATCATTTGGGTCGTTGGTGCCGTCGAACGTCGCCATGGTAGGGAGATGGAATTTCTTTGGGATCTCGACCCTAGCGATCTCTTCGACGAATTGAGATTCTTCGAATCCACCTGACGCTTCCTTGTCGATTGGCTGTGGAACTCCGGGAATCCTGGTGATACGATTGTCGAGTGTCTTCATATGTTGATTGAGCGTTTGCTGGACGAGAGCTAGGATGTCGGGCGGATTGGTAACCTGTGGTTCGTCGATTCGGGTCCCTACTGACCCAATCGGTATGGAGAAGGTAACATTGTTAGTTGAAAATGGATTAGCCAAAGTAGTTCGAGATGTACCCTCGGTGTGTCCGAGTCGTCGTACGCTCGGAGGGGTCAATTCGACGCCGTCCATGTCAAGATGCATCTGGACGTTGCTATGGACGGGCATCCGCCTGGATCCAGAAGCCATTGGTTGTACCTGCGGCTTAAGAGACTCATTTTCACGGGTTAGTTGCGCAATCTCGGCCTCGGATTGGGTGGATAAGGTAGCTAAGGCTTTGGTCTTTTGGCGTTGTTGGGCAAGTTCCTCTTGGAGGGCAGTCATTTTTTGGGCAAGCTCTTGGAATTGGGTCGGAGTAGGATTTTTTGTCGTGTTTCCTTGAGCTTGGGTGTTGTCTTTGAGGCGTGGCTCTTCGGTATCGGTAGGTGGGTTGATAGTCATGGTTGGGAGGTTTCGAGATGGCGATCGGCAAGTTGCCCCACGGTGGGCTCCAAATTGTTTTGGGGCGAAAAGATCGGACGTCCTAAATCGCCTTAGATGGGGTAACGAGTCGATCGTGTAATAGAAATCAATCCAAACCAAATAGACAATCAACAGATAAAGAATAGATATGAAATAGCAAAGTAATTTTATTGATCTATTGACGATTGAATCAGATCGGAGTACAACTTATCCTTGGAGGACAAAAGATTGGATCCTGTTCGACCGGTGATTCTCTGATTTGACCGGTGGTGACTGAGCGATGTTCCGAGGGGAATGATCTAGAGTGGGCGAATTCTTAAGTTCTTCTCAGAGAAAGTGAGCGGATGCAGGGTGTAGACGTGTGTCTTTTCCATGCCTTATCGTGATCTATATATGGCAGTTGCTCCTTTCATCCGTTACTTTTCACTTCTCAATATATCCTATTAAATTTGAGCGAGATCTCAGGGATATGCTCTTGATTGCCGGCTTTATATCTGCGTTTAATGCCATGGCCGTTGCCATTGATCGGGCATTTAATGCCTTGGGTGAGATCTCTGGAATTGGTCGAATCTTACTCGTATGAGGGATGTCCAATGCCTCTTTCTGGTTTCCCTTGGGTTCCGATTTTGCTTGGATCTGGGCCCATCTCGCTCGTCTGATCCTCTTGGAGAATGATGGGCCCAACAGTCATTCTGGTCCCTCCCTCCACATTAGCTCTCTTTGCTACCTCCTCAGCATCCACACCTCCGTCATCAATCGTGCTTCCTCCCTCCACAACATCTTACTTTGGTTCCTCCATAATTCCGTCATCAACCTTGTTGAGTCCCTCCATAACTCCGTCATGCACACCCTCATCAGACACTGCTTTTGTTGCCACCTCATCTTGTGTTGCCACCACAGTCCCATCATTAACCAACTCCTTGTTGAGTCCCTCCTCATCTTGTGGTGTTGCCTCATTAACCAACTTCTCATTTGCCTTATTTACCCCCTCCTCAGTTGTTAGCCCCTGTAGTATTATAGCCATCTGGATAAGAACTGACAGTGAATCTATTGCATCCCCTTGAACTTCTTGCTCATTTACCATTGCAACATCTTCACCCGCCTCTTCCTGACAACCTACATTATCTGCAGCATAAGCATATGGGGGTGATCCTACCTTCTTCACCTCACATTGTCCACCAGTTAACACAATTACACCATCATCTTACTCTCCATCCATTGTCTCCTGAAACGATGATATAAGGTCTGAAATAAGCAAATATATTTTGAATTGTGCTCAAATGGACTGAAATGTGTATATATGGACTGAATTGTTCATATATGGACTGAACTATCTACTGAAATGATGATATATGGTCTGAAATAACCTACCTATTTTTTAAAATGTGCACAAATGGACTGAAATGTGCATATATGGAATGAACTGTACATATAATAACTGAAAAAGTTGGGCATACCTCATCAGTCTCTACCTCTTCGGACTCATTCTCTTCGGACTCTCCCTCTTTGGACTCATTCCCTTCGAACTCATTCTCTTCGTCATCTTCATACTCTATCTTTTCCTCTTCTTCATCTTCATGCTCTGACTCATCACTCGGATCTGTTGATTTCACCTCCCTCATGCTCTGCTGGTGTTGGGTAATGTTGGGTTCATCATCACTTTTAACCTCCCTAGACTCTGGCTCCTGGTGTTCTCTGATGTCTTGATCACTGTCATCACTGGATGAAGATGCCACTATTCTAGGAGCTTTCCCTCTTATGAACTTCTTTACCTCAAGGACTTCCTCCCTTAACAGATCATGCTTTTCATTCAGAGTATGCATCGTTTCAAGCAATTCATTCAAACAACACATCAATTGCCTTTGGTCCAAACCCTCAATGCTTCTAGCTTGCCCTCACTTACCAACTCTCTTGTCCTTTTTACCAGCCCTTTTTCTTTTTGGCTTCAGCTGCTTAACAATCTCATCCAAGGATTTGTGTCCTTCCTCCTCCGGGAAGTAACAGCTTTCTCCCAAGTCCTCTCCGTCCTCCTCAACAAGGATTTGTTTAGCAGCGAAAGTCCCCTCTAGGGCATCAGAAATCAATTCCAAGCTTGGCCTACTCATTTTAAGCCACCTCACACCTCGAGGCTGTACAACTTTATTCAGATTTTGGGCAAATGTTCTGCCAAAATAGGGCACTGCCTCATACAACCATATCTGACACAAACATAATTGGAATTAAACCACAATTATGACCAGAGGCATTAACCTTTCTCAATTTTACATATTCAACTACTAACACATTACCTAAAACACCATCGAGAAACCCCTTATGGTGTATCCTGCTCTAGCATTGTCTGAACGTGCAAGTGCAGCGTTAACTGACTCCATTCTTGTGTCCAAAGCAGAAGCCGGAGTTTGATGGAGGTCAATATATGCACTCCTACCCCATGGGAAATTATTGAAACAATCCAAGTCTTGGGTCAATTTCACATGTAGGGGTCTGACCTTCCTCTTCTTATCACCCCCAAGTACAACACCCTCAAGAATTAACAACAAGGCCATCTTCATCTTAAATACATTTTCCTCCCGATACGATAAGAACTTGGTTAAAAAGTTAGCAATGGTAATACTCCTTGATCAGTGCTACTTTGTAGTGTTTATCTAGGAGTTGTTACCAGTGTTTTGGGTACCATTTGGAGATGTTTAGAGTGTTATTTTGGAGTATAGAGTTGAGGAGTAGGAGTGCAAATATGGTGGTTTGGAGAAGCTTAAATGAAGATATATTGAAGAGAGAAGAAAGCCACCCTAAACCCTAAACCTCTCCTCCAAAAGAGCTCTTAAGGTGGTGAGGGTGATAGGAGGGCCATCAAGATCCGTTGACACTTGATTGTCTTTCTTCCCGGATCCCTACGAAGACATGGCAACTAACAAAAGAGCAAAAACAAGAATGAAAGAGGAAAATCACAAAAACACGGAATTTGGTTAAGGTTAGTGATAATCCAAAATGTTCTCTCACTCGCCTCCCTCCTCTTCTTTACACTCTTTGATTTTTCCTTTAGGGTGTACTCTTCTCACTTGTGTTTCACTCACTCTCGCCTCAGAAACTGATTTGAAAGGCACCAACGAGGGAACCGAGCAAACTGATTTGAAGGTTTCCAATGAGGGAACCAAGAAAAGTCTCCAAAGCCTTGTTGATGTAGTCCACTTGAGAGAACAACTCCTCCAATACCCGCTACACAAATCACCAAGACAAACACAACAAGTGATAGCAAAACAACTCAAGAAAGTAAGCGCTAGATCGAGTATTTGGACAACTCAAGATGAACCCACACAACTCAAAGTTTTGGAATGAAATAAAACAAGGGAAGGCTTAGGCTTTTTGGCCTTGTGATGCTACTGATTTTGGGGTTCCCTTCAACACGTAGCTACCTTCAAGACTTGGCACCAAGATTTGAGAGAAGAAAAGACGAAGAGAAGAGAAGAGAAGAGTTGCACAACTCTTGTCTTTGCTTGCTTTATTTTTCTTTTTCTTTTTTAACTTCGCCTTCTTTCTTTTATATGATATACTGTGCTATGCTCAGCCAAGAATGTCACATGTACGAAATTTTATGACTTGACTTAAGGTGGAAGAAGAAAATAAGAGAAGAAGACAAGCCCCTTGAAATTTTGGCTCCTTTAATGGTGTCTTGAAAAAGCTAGGTGAAAGGATGGGTTTCAATGCTTAAACTCTTGATTGAAGCTGAGTTAAGGCAGCTTGTTTTAATGAAGGATGGATGGAGTTATGGAAGTGAAGGTGGGATAATGAAAGGGTGGTGAAAGGAGGCAAAAAGGGTGAAGTAAAATGAAGTGTTAACTTCACTTAATGCTTCCTTTAAGTGGCAAGTTGGCAACCTTTAGAGTGCCTTCAGCCTATGGGATGTGGGGAGGGTGTTTTGAGGAAGAGGATGAGTGCTCAACCTCAGCCAACAATGGTGAGAAGAAATTCAGTTCGGTTTTGTTCAAGCAAGGTTCGAAAAATTTCCAAATTTTGAGTGTATGCAAGAACAAACTCAAGAAACCAATTCGTACCCTCTAACCTTGAGGAACTTACTTCAAGAGGAGCTCTGATACCACCTGATGTGTCCCCTTGGATCCTTGAATGTCGGTGCTTGAAGTAAAGTCGAAATAGTGGCTAGAGAATGGAGGCGCTTGGACGACAACACTTTTCTTGACTTGATTTTGGTTGAATTCTGCAGAGGGAGAGATGAAGCTCCTTGGATTGGTTGAAACACGACCAAGATAAGCAATCCACAATCCAAATGAATCCACACTTGAATTTGGAAAGACTCCCCTAGGCTTGGATATGGTCACCAAGTCAAGAAGAGGTTGAATCGGGTTGATGTTGGATATGGCCACCAACACCTCCTTGGATTCGGTTTGAATGAAGCCCTTGGATATGTCCACCAAAGGGATCAAACGAGTTCTTGATATGGCCAAAATAACAACAAGGAAAAGACGAAAAGGAATTCTGAAAATGCTTTGAAAACTAAACGACAATGAAACAAAATGAGTTTGATCTCAAGTTTAGCCCACCCTTGAACAAGTATGGTGAAACGGTTTTTATAGGCAGAAAACAACCTAAATAGGCCTCACAAAATGGACCAAAGCCCAGCCCAAAATCAGAAGTAGGAGACCACATGCCTAGCCTTGGTTGTCTTGACGTCACGGTGGACGGCAACGGTGGAGTCGTTGAGTCATTGAGAGATCCTCTCATTCCTTTCAATCCCAACTTGGTCCAGGCCTTCCTTAGGTCCATATGAGCCTATTGGACCCCCATGTGTGCGCTGGAAACTGGCTCGAGCCAAGAGATGTGAACTAGTCACCTTAGTGTGCTCGGCGCTCTTGGTAAGGCCTTTGAGATCTCTAGGCATTCGTGCTTCAAATGACCTAAAATTTAGCAGGAGATCATATTTAGGCACTTGTTAAGGAAGGCCCGAGACAGAACGTGGATTCTTGGTGGATGGCCTGGGCAAAGCTAAAAACCCTAATCGGGTGCCTGACGCCGAGGAAATGCCATGGCCATCACCGAGCCATTCTCCTCCAACTGACATGAAACTTGGCCACACCTCCTCATATGGAAAATCTTGAAGTTTGGAACCAGGTGTGCCAAGTGGAGATGCAGTTGGCTCGCAGAAGTGAAGAAATCCCCTCTTGAGTGCCGCCGGGTGGCACGTGCTGGCCTTGGAAGCTAGCTTGGGGCCATGTCATGAGTCTCTAGCCTTGATGGGGCCCATGGTCACATCACTTTATTTGATATATGATTGTGAGGTTATAATCCTATTCCTATTCATATTGATTATATATTTTCTCTTGAGCTTATTCATATTGATTCTTGCTGATTTGACTGGATTGATCACCTAGTTGATATTAGTAATTGTCTATTACTAGGGTTTGGATATTTCGAGTTGAAATTCCTTATATTGTGTAGCAACCATAATATTCTAGGACTAGTTGGACTAGTTTATTATGAAAGAGAATTGATTATGTGTTAAATGCTGCGAGTTATGGTGTTGCATGTATCCTGGTTAATTCCTATGCGTCTTATTGCTATTGTTCTAAATCTTGATAGTTTCTTGTGCATTCAATAGTTAGGGTTGTCAGGACTAGTTGGACTGGTAACTAATTCAGAATAGGGACATGAATAATCATAGGAAGGAATAGAGATAACTTAGGATCAATCAATCAAATGAATGGTGGATATTTGTTTGGCTAAGTGTTTTCCCCAATTGATTACAACCATTGTTTTTACTTTGCTTTGTTTATTTGCATAATAATCAACCAATCCCCCCTTTGTTACTTTAACATACAAGTTTGCATAAAGAAAGATAACTCCTCCCTGTGGGATTCGACCCTTACTTACCTATTCTACTAGTTTAGGTTCTTAAGGATTACTTTGTTTAGGTGTCACGACAATGCCTATCACTCCTCACACTAAAAATATCAAAGATTGCATTCTTATCCCCAACAGTGTCCTTCTCATCGGGCATCCCACAATTTAGTCCTGTTATTAGCCTAAACTCCTCTATTGAAAACCTACATGGTTGTCCACTAAGATCATACCATGTCTCAAACTGCTTTTTTGTGTCCAGTTCCCTAAACAACACATGGTGAATCAGTTGTGTAGACAGTTTCAAGTTTTTCATAATTTTGATTATTGGGCCAAAGGGGCCCTGCAGAACTGTCTGCCAGTCTGTTCGAGTTAGGGTATTCTCGATATAATTCAGATACTGAAGCCTTGAGTTCTGATTTATCCGACCATAAAACAACTCCTCAGAATGCCACTTGTATATTATCTATAATGAATGGCATTCACATATACATGACAGATAAGAATGACTTTCATATTCACATAAAAGAAAGAAAGGCACCATCTTACTTTGTCAGGTAAAGATATATGTTTTCAGGATACAAAATAAATTGTCACACTACATTTTGGTTTGCCAGGCCAAATGGAAGTTGTTCAGGAAAAGTCTTTACCCTAGATTATAACTTACAAATACATGACATTCTAACATTCTAACCACACAACAAATATATGACATTCATATTCACATAAACCTGAAAACTTACTTTGTCAGGTAAGATAATTCATTTCGTCATAATACATTTTGGTTTGTCAGGCCATATGGATGTCAACAGTTTAGGCCACTATGACTTTTCCAGACCTCTCCATGCTATGTTTTTTACAGAGTAAATCATGCTCTATTTTTCACATAATTTTAGCATGAAGTTTATCCATACCCTAAACCTAGCATGCATCACAAAATTCAGACAAAATATAGTTTTTTCAGGTAATTCAAGAGTTAGAGAAGACCACTAACCCCGCCAACCGACTTCGATGGCTCCTTCCTCGACCTCTTGGCTTTTGGTTCTTCAGCCTCCGAGATTCTTGGTTTCTTCTTCTGCATCGAAACGACTGGACTCGGTGATTCTTCTTCCTCCGACGACATGTAGGCTCTCTTCTTTCGGCCACTCGCCATAGTAGCTGCCTTCGCATTCGTCGGATGTTCTTCACTTTTCTCAACCCTCTTTCTCCTTGACACTTCAGAAGCCTTTGCCTTTACCTTCTCGACTCTGGCTTTCGCAGACTGCAAACCTCTTGTCTTTACCATTATCGATATGGGATTTAGTAAGGGCTTCAAAAATGGCTTCAGAAAGGGCTTCGCCTTCTCAACTTTGGGGATTTAGGATTTGGTTTGACGAATACGATTCGGGGATGAAAGGAAAAAAGGTTCTTCAGCGGCGAAAAGAATTTGTGGAAGATGAACTGCTACCGGTTGAACAGGTACTTGATTAGGCCTACTGATATAACCGTTTAAAATTAACTTTCTCTTTAAACCTTTCTAAAACACTTTTATGTTTTTTGAAGAAGGTTTATTCATAATTTATTTTACCTTTTTAGTTTTGAAAAGTGTTGCAGCTTTATGATACTTTTACAATACTTTTCAAAAGTTGGTATTTTTGCAAGGAGCCTTTCAAAAGTTGGTATTTTTTACAATTTCGCCTTTAAAATATCATATTTTTTGTCTTTTATGATAAACCTCTTCATAAACAAGTTTAAAATATCCCTTCTACGGAAATTTTCCTTCTATGGAAATTTTGATATGTTTAATTCTAACAGACAAACTATATACAAAAGACTTCTATCCCGACTAAATCATTTAATAGATGCCTTCAGGGAACAAATTAACAACAAAGTGCTACAACATGAGAATCAAAATTTAAATGAATGTACCACGAAAAAACTAAAGTATAAAAAACACTAATTTTCTCTCAAGATAAACCATAACAAGGCAAGATCAAATTCACTTGCAAATAATATGCATCTGTATTTATGAAGATAAGCCTCTGGAATTGCCGTGGCATCAGTCGGAAAAACCTTTGGACTGATATTGAATCACTGTGTAAAATAGAAAAAATCCGAATCATGGCCCTTGTTAAAACAAGAACAAAAAAAATGCCTATTGCAAAAAGCTGGTTTTGACACATTCCACTTTTTGCCTACAATAGGCTTCTCTGGCGGTATCTGCGTCATGTGGAAATCTTACCAATTACAAAACAAAATATGTGAATAGGCACACATTGATAAGAGATTCATTGCCATCAAATACAAATTCATTGACAAAAACTACTATATGATGCTTATTTTTACATATGCACCTCCAAAAGATAATGAAAAGAACGAATTCTGGAATCTCCTTACAAATTTTATTTTACAAACTCATATGCCTTGCATCATTATAGGAGATCTCAACGAAATTGAATCAAATTCTGAAAAAAATGGGAGGTAGCAACAATACCCCATAAAGATTCCAAAGGCTTAACAACTTTAGAAACAACTGCGACCTACTTAATATCCCAACTCAAGGTGGTGAATTCACCTGGCGAAAGAATAGAACAGAAATAGACAATATCTATGAAAAATTAGACCGAGTACTAATCCATGATCAAATTTTACAATGGTTTCACGGAATTTTCACCAAAAACCATGCTTTTATCTCATCCGACCACTGCCTGATATAAGTGGAACTAGAAAATCCTAACCCTATAAAAGCACAACCTTTCAAATTTGAAAATTTGTAGACTACAAGAGAGAGTTTGAGAATCTGGTCAAACAAGCATGGAGAATCGAAACCCAATGATCTCATATGTACAACCTTGTTAAAAAAACACTAGCACTTAAAATCAGTGCCAAAAAATGGAACAAAACTACATTTGAAAATATCTTTAATCAAATCAAAGAAATAGAGGAAGAATTTACTAAGATCCAAAAAGATATTATTATCAACCCAAGTCAACTCTAATTGATAAACAAAATAGACTTATTAACAAAAAAGATTGCTTGCTCTCTTTTCATAATAAAATATTGAAGTTAAAGAGCTAAAACCAAACACATCAAATTAATAGATTCAGAAACCAACTATTTCCATAGAATTGCTAATGGAAAAAGAAGCTGAAAGATTATACGAGAAATCAGAACACAAGAAGGAACGATCATTATTGGTCTAGAAAACATTCGCAATGAAATCATATCAGATTTCGAAAAAAGATTCAAAAAAGGAACGATAAATATCAACAATCTTCAAAGCGTGCTCTCTAATATAACAAAGGAGGTTACTGACCAAGATAACACCAACCTAACAAAAAGCGTTACTAATGATGAAATAAAAAAAGCTATGTTCAGTATTGGCAGCGATAAATCCCCTGAACCTGATGGAATGTCCTCTTTTTTACCAAAAATACTAGCACATTGTTGGACCTCTTGTTATTAAAGAAGTTAAGAGTTTCTTCCATTCTGGCAAGCTTCTCAAACAGATCAACCATACATCCATCACTCTTATACATAAATGTGATAATCCCAATTCAACCAACCATTATGACCAATCAGTCTCCGCTAAACTATTTATAAAGTTATCTCCAAATTTATAACAGAAAGGCTAAAACCTATCCTAAATAAACTCACTCACCCTTTACAAGGAGCTTTCGTAGCTGACCGCGCCATACAAGACAATATCCTGATAGCTCATGAAATATTCCACTCCTTTTGAGCTAAAAAAGGTAAAGAAGGGTGGGTTGCTATCAAGCTAGATATGCAAAAAGCATATGACAAGATTGAATGAGAATTCATTCTATTTGTCCTTAACAATTCAGCTTTTCACCAAAACTCATTGAATGGATCAAAGAATGTATCGAAAATGTTTCATTTTCAATTTTAGTTAATAATGGACCTACTAACATTTTTTACCCAAAAAGGGGACTCCGCCAAGGCGGCCCCTTATCTCCCTACATGTTTATCTTAGGGGCAGAAGTACTTGCCAGGAAACTTGAACATGAAGCAAACATCAATTTCAAACAACTTGGTTTCAAAATCAACCGAATAGGGACACATATCCCTTTCTTAGCCTTTGCTGATGATATTCTTATTTTTGCAAAAGCAAACCAAACATCTTTCCATAAGGTCAAATCCATAATTGAAGACTATTGCTCCATTTCAGGACAATGTGTCAACTATCACAAATCTGCCTTTCAGAAAACACCAAACACACCAAATAACACCAAAGTAATGATCTAGTCAATCCTTACATACCTAGCTCTGTTTCGCTAGACAAATACTTAAGTTGCCCAATTATTAATGGAAAGTTAACCAAAATACCTTCCAAGACACTATCTACTGGACTACTACACAATTATCTAAATGGAAAGGTAGCTCCCTCTCTCTTGAAGGGAGAGCAACACTCATTAAAGCAAATCTAGCGTCAAAGCCGGATTATATTATGCAATGTTTTATGCTACCATGATCCTTACACATACAAAAATAGACAAAGTAAACAGAAGTTTCCTATGGAACAAAGAAAAAACGTATAAACCCTTAATTAGATGGGACAAAATATGTAAGAATAAATCAAATAGAGGTATTGGTATCCGAAAAACAGAAGATATGAATAAAGCTTTACAAATAAAACTTATCTGGAAAATCTTCGCTGAACCAAACAACATCTGGGTCAAAATCATAAATGAAAAGTATCTAAATAATACCAATATACAATATACCAAAAAAACAATCATTCTTGGCAATGGTCCCAACTACTTAAACTCTGGACATAATTCAAAACTGGTCTCCAGTGGCTTATCGGTGATGGCTGCTCTATCAACTTTTGGGAGGACAACTGGACTACTAACCTCAACCTCATTGACTACATCGTTCCACTCACTATCATTAACCCATTAACAAAAGTAAGTGAATTTATTTCTGATAAGAAATGGAATATAACCAAGCTTAAAGACATTCTTAAAGATGATGATGTTGACCTCATCACCAACATATCAATACCACACAACAATATCCCTGATCGACTCTATTGGGCACCTAATAAGAACGGTTGGTTCTCCACTAAAACAGCCTTTGAACTTATTACTAAACAAACTAATCCTCCAAACAATTACCTTTCATGGTTGTGGAAATTAGATACCTATTCGAAAGTCAAAAATTTCTTATGAAAAGTATGCCATGACGGACTATCAACTAAAGCCAGATTATCCCCAAAACATGTTGTCGTGCCTTTAGCATGTGACTCATGCAACAACCCACATGAAGAATTAATCCATTTCCTCTTCATGTGCCCAAACACACTAAAACAAATCAAAAACCAAAGCCAAACTATTGAAAACACCATTAGAAGTTTGAACACAAATAATAAAAAACCAATTGATCTAATCTGTGAGCTGCATACTTTACTAAGTAAAATGACTGGGTTTGCCTTGAAACTACTTGGTGGGGAACCTGGATCAACGAGAACCAAATCATTTCCCAAACACCAAACCCAGATAAAATTAAAGACCTTACCTCATACATTAAAACCCTAATTCAAAATTGGAACAAAACTAAAAAACATGAACAAGAAGAGATCAACCATGAAAACAAATCTAGCTCAAAGGCGTAAGACTAGGAAAATAAAATAGGATAAACCAAGAACCGGTTTTTGCAAAATCAACTTGGACGGCACCAAAATACCTAATGGGAAAAAAGAACCGAATTTATTATCATAAATGAAAATGCTGAGATAATCCATATGGAAAAACAATAGTACGGATGTCATTCTGTACTAATGGCGGAAACCATGACATTAAAAAAACTAATCTTAAAAAAGAAAAATCACTAAATCTCACCAAAATTGAAATAGAAGGTGACAATCTATGTCTTATTAACTCGATTTTAGACATGTGGACTTGCCCTTGGGAAATTGAAATGGTTATCGCTGATATTCTGATCGATCTTCATTCCTACCAGGATCCCCTTTATTTTGTCTATTAGGTTTGCTTTCTCACCGTCTCTCTCGTGGTCTTCCCAGAAGAAGTTGCTCGACAACTCCACTGTTGAAGATTTCTCTTTTAGGTTTGCTTTCTCTCTTTTAACACAAAAGGTATTTGTTTAACATTTCATCAAAGCTGATTTCTTATGGTAAAACCTTCAATGAGTTGGGTAAATGACATATATGTGACATTTTTATTAAGAAATTAACCCCCTAGAAAACTAACTCCCTTCCCCTAAACCCTAAATTCCAAAAAGCAATATTTTAGAGAGAGAAAATACAAAGAAGATGAAAGAAAGAAAAAACAATAAAATAAGCTAATAGGAGTAGAAAAAATACATAAAAACTAATAGCGAATAATTTTATTAATTGAAAATTATTAAAGGGCCAATGGGCCCAAAATCCTCTAAAACCTCTCAATGCAGCTGTTTTGAATTTGATAGTTTTGTTAGGTCTTATTGTTGGTTTTTAGTATGTGATCTGCAACTCTTCTTCTCCACCCTCATGGGGATGGGTTTTCGTCAAATTTGGGGAATTTCTCATTCTTGTTTCGGGAAATTGTAAACTTGGTAAATTTATAAATGCACTTCGCTTCTGCTTTTTAGATGATTATTTGGTGTTGCTACTTTTTTATCACAAATTAGGGACTAATAAATTGGTGGATAAGAGTCGAACTTTTGTTAATGGTATTGATTTGGGTAGATTTGGAAACACGTATTCTTGCTAGGATTTTTCATTCACGTTCCTATTTTTCCTCTGCAGTGTACTCCTTGGTACTTCCACCATGTCGTGGTGCACGATTGAGTCTGTTGAAAGAAGGTTCCCTCTAGGAACCTTAGGTGTTTTGATGATGATAAACACCATGCATTTGATGGTTTGTTCTTAAGTATTGTTATAGGGAACAACATATGGCATGCGAGCTATTTGGAGAAGTTCCAGAGAACAATGGTTATGACCAATGGATCAGTCATCCTAGGGAATAGTGGGAACAAGAGCATCAGAGCTCAAGAAGAAGAGAAGGAATGGAGATTCCAGGGAACAAGGAAAATAAAGCAGGAAGCTGTCAACGTTCTCAGTGAAGAAGCAAATCGCGAGATATTGCGTCTAGGGTTTTGAATGTTTGCTTGGGGAACAAGGAGACGTTCAAACAAGGAAAGTGAAGATTATATATTGCAGATAATGGGTCAGAGTTATCATGGAGAGATAAGATCTATTTATGGAAACAAGATAATGTCAAGTTGGAAGATATTGTTTGTGGTATTTCAGGAAATTGTTTGATGGAAATATATAATGTTATTTATGGGATTTTAATAGATTAGACCATAAATAAATTATATTTTCGTCATTCTTTGGAGGCCTATAAATACAAGGCACTATCAACCTAGTTTGACATGCTTCCAAGAGAGAAAGAGGAGCATCCAAGAGAGACGGCATTAGGAGCTTTGAAGATTTCTAAGTAGACATTGGAGAGCAAGAACACAGCTTGGAGTTCAAGAGGCGAGTTTCAAGGTTGTTGGCTCAAGGGAATGACAGAGCCTTTCCTACGTCATAGAGAGTTGCGATATTTAGGAGCTTCATAAGCGAAGTGATACAAATCAAGGATCGAGAATGACGCGGTGCAAGGAAAGGCTCGAAAGGTCTTCAAGCAATCGTCAACCCAAAGCCCAGAAAACAGGCCTTACTTCAACTGGCTCATTCTCCTTGCTCCGAACTCATAATTGGATGATTCTAAAGCCCAGAGAAAGATAGAGAAGTCTAGATGATGTCCTCAAAATTGTAGAATTTTCTGGGTAGGAAATAAAAAGATACTCCGGTTCTACTGAGAGGTTGTCGAAGGTTCCGGGAAGGAAATCTGCAATGGTGCAAGTGGAGTTTGGGATGGCTCGTAATGGTGATGGACTTGAGGATGGATGAGATGGATTGGTAGAGGGATAAGCACCTAACACTCTTGTGGATATGACTCACCACTCAAGTTTAGGAGAGATCAAGATTCAAGAGATATGACTCACTCTTGAAACAAGATCGGTTGAGATTAGGTGTAGAGGATGGATGAGATGGATTGATAGAGGGATAAGCACCTAACACTCTTGTGGATATGACTCACCACTCAAGTTTAGGAGAGATCAAGATTCAAGAGATATGACTCACTCTTGAAACAAGATCGGTTTGATCTCTCACAAAGGGATATGACTCACTCTAGGTTAAAAATCAAAGGTTTGATCGATATTACTCACGATCAAGACGAATTCCTGAATAAACTAAACTACATAATTGGTTTTTCATTCAAGATAGACGTGTCTACATTATGCCTTGGAGGCCTCTTAAATAGGTTACAAAAACAACCTTTCAACTAGCCTAGATAAGATAACTCCAACCCTTGAACTTCTGAGCTTAATAAAATTAATTCTAGACATCCAAATGAGCTCATATTCTGGAATACATAACATAACGTATCTATGAGGATCTCCACCAAATTTAGGCCAGTTTGCACGAATGGATCAAAATTGGGCCCATGGACAATGCAAGACTATCATCGTTGCGCAGTGTCATTGAACGAGCTCTTTGGAACGTCCTCTTTGGTTGAACGAGCTCTTTGAATGGACGTCCTCTTTGGTTGAACGAGCTCTTTGAACGGACGTTCTCGTTGGTTGAACGACCTCTTTGAACATGATGCAACGTAGTCACATCATCCTCCCCTCCTTAAAAAGGATTCGTCCTCGAATCCAAGTGTACTTCACGAAAACGCTTTAGAGCACAGTTCCTCGCGTGGATCTGATACCAAATGATACGAATCAAGGATCGAGAATGACGTGGTGCAAGGAAAGGCTTGAAAGGTCTTCAAGCAATCGTCAACCCAAAGCCCAGAAAACAGGCCTTACTTCAACTGGCTCGTTCTCCTTGCTCCAAACTCGGAATTGGATGATTCCAAAGCCCAGAGAAATATAGAGAAGTCTAGATGATGTCCTCAAAATTGTAGAATTTTTTGGGTAGGAAATAAAAAGATACGCCGCTTCTACTGAGAGGCTGTCGAAGGTTCCGAGAAGGAAATCTGCAATGGTGCAAGTGGAGTTTGGGATGGCTCGTAATGGTGATGGACTTGAGGATGGATGAGATGGATTGTTATAGGGATAAGCACCTAACACTCTTGTGGATATGACTCACCACTCAAGTTGAGGAGAGATCAAGATTCAAGAGATATGACTCACTCTTGAAACAAGATCGGTTTGATCTCTCACAAAGCGATATGACTCACCTTAGGTTAAAGATCAAAGGTTTGATCGATATTACTCACGATCAAGATGAATTCCTGAATAAACTAAACTACATAACTGGTTTTTCATTCAAGATAGACGTGTATACGTTATGCCTTGGAGGCCTCTTAAATAGGTTACAAAAACAACCTTTCAACTAGCCTAGATAAGATAACTCCAACCCTTGAACTTCTGAGCTTAATAACATTAATTGTAGAAATCCAAATGAGATCATATTATGGAATACATAACATAACGTAGCTATGAGGATCTCCACCAAATTTGGGCCAGTTTGCACGAATGGATCAAAATTGGGCCCATGGACAATGCAAGACTATCATCGTTGCGCGGTGTCGTTGAACGAGCTCTTTGGAACGTCCTATTTGGTTGAACGAGCTCTTTGAACATGATGCAACATAGTCACATCATCCTCCCCTCCTTAAAAAGGATTCGTCCTCGAATCCAAGTGCACTGCTAGAAATAGCTTTAGAGCATACAACACTGCACAAAGAAAACAAAGAAATGAGGGAACAATGATATCTCTAGGGGAAGCAAGGTACGTGTAAGCAAGCATGATTAGTTCCATTGAGTTTCCATGGATGTATTTCCATGCATGAGTTTTTCCCAGCTTCAGCCTAAATATATGCTTAAGTATAGAACATGAAATGCACGTGACATACTTGGCAACAAATGCAAAGCATAGTACAAAATGTTTCTCATTCAACAAGAATTGTGAATAAGAACAATGATGTATGCATGAATGCCTAGTTCTACCAATAAAAACATATTCATAAACTACAGATTCTCTAACCCTTGAAAAGAATTTAGTACGAAGCAAAAGGAAAAGAATAAACTGAGTAGGGCTAAGTGATACTCCCCTGGAATTAGCCTTGGGTTGCACATCCGTCTCATCTTGGTTGGTGTCAACCTCTTCTTGGAGTAGAAATGGCATAGTAGAAGGAACCATGGGGGTGGCATCCATCCATGGAGTAGCCAATGAGTTTAAAGAGCTTCGCTTGATCGAAGGCCGGTAATTGCTTTTGGATGAGTGGGAGATGATTTCAAGAATTTCCCTTCTTTGTCCTCTAGCCTCAGATCCTCTTCAACGGGCATACAAGCCTCACATGGCTCTGTTGTGGGCTGTTCAATGCAATTGGATGGCTCAGACCTGGGCTTCCCTTCATCAACGAATGACTCAACCACTTGCAGAGGCTCCGTTTGAGGAGATTCTTGGACTCTCTTGGTCGCCACTTCTTCCACCTCCTTTCCTTTTGGCTTTAGCTCATCTTCAATGAGCATAGAAGGCTTCCTTTGATCAGGGCAGTCCCGGGCAGAGTGGCCCCGCCTAAAATACTTGAAGCACTTGAAGTTGCGCTCCCAACCTTCCAGTCGTGCATTGATAGAGAGCAAGGCTTGTTGAATGTCTTGCAAAGTTACATTCCCTTGTGGAGACGCGGCTAACTCCTTCCCGGGTTGGTTATCATCCACCATCCCTAGACAATTGCAAACAACCAAACACCAAAGCAACAACACAAAACCAAACAAGATGCGGTATGCCAAGCCCAACAAGATATCCCTAAAACTGACCTAGAACTCAAATCACAACAAGATGCAAGTGAATATAGGTCACGGCTAGGAAAGGGTTTGGCTAGGCGAACAAGGACTAGCTAGCCTGCCCGGACTGATGTCTAGGAAGCTACTAAGCACGCACTTGATTTGGAAAAACTTTTTCGCACTCTTACAAACTGAAACGGCCTCTTTGTTGGCTCACTTTTTCTATGGTCTCTCTTGTTTAGACCGGGTTTTTCTTGAGCTCTTTTTTTTTAATCAAACAACAAGCCGAATTGAGCTCACTTTTTCTCTGGCCTCTCCTATTTAGGCCGGGTTTTTCTTGAGCAATAAAATTTTTTTTAATCAAGTCGAGACAAGCAACGACAAGTCACAATGAGCACGCAACAAAAAAATTCAAATCAAGGCAACCATTCCCGTATCCTAAACACAAGACTAGGCAAGCATGCTAGAGAAGAGTGCATAAAATGCAAGGTCGGTTCAGGGAATACAAGGGTCAGTTTATGGACTCACAAATGTTCTGTTTTAATGTGTTTAAAGGCAGCCAAAGGTCAGTCACAAATGCACTAAATCCGGGCAAGTGAAAGTGCACAAAGGAACCGAAACAATTCAATGCACAAGACCTTTCAACAAACCACAACTCCTAATCTTTTATGGCTGCATTCAACCTTTATCTCCACTCAGAAATATGCAGAAAACGAACCCAGAAAAATTGCAGAAAAATGTCCAAGATCAAGACACAATTCGCATGGAACAACAAGGCCAAACAACAATCGGCTAGAACTTCACTTGCAACTATTGTAACTTGAAATTCTAAGCCAAATTTAAGACATACCTCGCGTGGCTCTGATACCACATGATGCGTCAGGATCGGGTTGTAGCCTTCGGTGCGAGGAAAGTCCACACGAGCCAAGGAAATGGCGAGACAACACACGGATATGGATGATGGACTTTGAGGATGGATGGGATAGATTGGTAGAGGGATAAGCACCTAACACTCTTATGGATATGACCCACCACTCAAGTTTAGGAGAGATCAAGATTCAAGAGATATGACTCACTCTTGAAACAAGATCGGTTGGGATTAGGTGTAGAGGATGGATGAGATGGATTGATAGAGGGATAAGCACCTAACACTCTTGTGGATATGACTCACCACTCAAGTTTGGAGAGATCAAGATTCAAGAGATATGACTCACTCTTGAAACAAGATTGGTTTGATCTCTCACAAAGGGATATGACTCACCCTAGGTTACAGATCAAAGGTTTGATCGATATTACTCACGATCAAGACGAATTCCTGAATAAACTAAACTACATAACTGGTTTTTCATTCAAGATAGATGTGTCTACATTATGCCTTGGAGGCCTCTTAAATAGGTTACAAAAACAACCTTTCAACTAGCCTAGATAAGATAACTCCAACCCTTGAACTTCTGAGCTTAATAACATTAATTGTAGACATTCAAATGATCTCATATTCTGGAATACATAACATAACGTAGCTATGAGGATCTCCACCAAATTTGGGCCAGTTTGCACGAATGGATCAAAATTGGGCCCATGGACAATGCAAGACTATCATCGTTGCGCGGTGTCGTTGAACGAGCTCTTTGGAACGTCCTCTTTGGTTGAACGAGCTCTTTGAACGGATGTCCTCTTTGGTTGAACGAGCTCTTTGAACGGACATCCTCTTTGGTTGAACGAGCTCTTTGAACGGACGTTCTCTTTGGTTGAACGAGCTCTTTGAACATGATGCAACGTAGTCACATCACGAAGTTTCTGAGGTGAAGAAGGTAAATTTTACGTAGTTTCAAGTTTGTTGTGAGTTGGTAATATGTGCTAAGAGTTGTTAAGCTTAGAGAGTATTCTAGTAGGAAAATCTAATTTACGTTGAATATTTGCTTGACTTGTGTAGCTCGTGTTTATCAATAAAAGAGGTAGAGGTAGAAGGTTCCCTCTTGATGAAATTTATGTTTCATGTGATAATCTGATTTC
Organism: Rheum nobile; assembly: GCA_027886185.1. Lineage (NCBI taxonomy): Eukaryota > Viridiplantae > Streptophyta > Magnoliopsida > Caryophyllales > Polygonaceae > Rheum > Rheum nobile. Next base: position 11,073,547 of record WOAB01000027.1, read on the forward strand.
CCATTATTTTAAGGTTTCCAAGGAATTTTATGATGTCAAAGGGGGGGAAATGTGGAAGGAATTCAGATTAGGAGGTTGAAGAGTTTATTATTGGATATATTTCTTAGGGGGAACTTATCCATGATTGTTGATTGTGCATGTGCATATCTCTTGTTTTGATATCGCTTTATTGTGCATTTTTGAAGATGGGTTTGTCATCATCAAAAAGGGGGAAATTGTTGAAAGAAGGTTCCCTCTGGGAACCTTAGGTGTTTTGATGATGATAAACACCATGAATTTGATGGTTTGTTCTTAAGTATTATTACAAGGAACAACAGATGGCATGCGAGCTATTTGGAGAAGTTCCAGGGAACAATGGTTGTGACCAATGGATCAGTCATCCTAGGGAACAATGGGAACAAGAGCATCACAGCTCAAGAAGAAGAGAAGGAATGAAGATTCCAGGGAATAAGGAAAACAGAGCAGGAAGTTGTCAACGTTCCCAGCGAAGAGGCAAATCGCGAGATATTGCGTCTAGGGTTTTGAATCTTTGCTTGGGGCACAAGGAGACATTCAAACAAGGAAAGTGAAGATTATATCTTACAGATAATGGGTCGGAATTATCATGGAGAGATAAGATCTATTTATGGAAACAAGATAATGTCATGTTGGAAGATATTGTTTGTGGTATTTTAGGAAATTGTTTGATGGAAATATATAATGTTATATATGGGATAATATATCAGATTAGACCATAAATAAATTATATTTTCGTAATTCTTTAGAGGCCTATAAATACAAGGCACTATCAACCTAGTTTGACATGCTTCCAAGAGAGAAAGAGGAGCATGCAAGAGAGACGGCATTAGGAGCTTTGAAGATTTCTAAGTAGCCATTGGAGAGCAAGAACACAGCTTGGAGTTCAAGAGGCAAGTTTCAAGGTTGTTGGCTCAAGGGAACGACAGAGCCTTTCCTACGTCAAGGAGAGTTGCGATCTTTAAGAGCTTTATAGGCGAAGTTTCTGAGGTGAAGGAGGTAACTTTTACGTAGTTTCAAGTTTGTTGTGAGTTGGTAATACGTGCTAAGAGTTGTTAATCTTATAGAGTATTCTAGTAGGGAAATCTAGTTTACGTTGAATCTTTGCTTGACTTGTGTAGCTCGTGTTTATCAATAAAAGAAGTAGACTTTGAAATCCTGCTAGGATAACACCTAGAGGTAGAGGTTTTTCCTTGTCAACAAGTTGGTTGATTTGGTTTTCCTCTCTATGTGATTGTGTTGTTATTTGTGATATTCCGATGTGCAAAGGTATTGTTCCCTATATAGGAACAGTGCTTTACTTTGTTACTAACACTTGGTTTCGATCCAACAATTGGTATCAGAGCAAGGTTGCTCTAGATTTGTGTTAGTTTTCAGGAAAAGATGAGTACCCACGACGGGAACAGTCAAGGATACTCAATGGCGTGTCCTCCTTTCTTCAAAGGAGAGAAATTCAGTTGGTGGAAGAAAAGGTTGGAGATCTTCATCAAATGTGAGGACTTGGACCTTTGGGACATCATGGTTGACGGACCGATTGTTCCTTCTCTGAAGAACGATAAAGGTGAGACCGTTCCCAAATCAAAGGGTGATTGGGATGACGAGGACAAGAAGGTGATCTCTAAGAACCACAAGGTTATGAAACTGTTTATCCATGCATTATGTGATAGTGAGTATAGCAGGGTTTCAGCTAGCACAAGTGCTAAGCAAATGTGGGACATGTTGTGTGCGACTCATGACGGTTCCATTGAGGTTAAGAAAAACAAGATAGATCTTCTTGTCAAACAATATGAGTTGTTTAAGATGGAAAAGGATGAATCCATAAAAGAGATGTTTGCTCGTTTCAATGTTATTGTTAATGAGCTAACTTGTTTGGGAAAGGTGTACACCACTGAAGATTAAGTTCGAAAGGTGATGCGAAGTCTACCCAAGAAGTGGTTTCCTAAGGTAACGGCGATTGAAGAAGCCAAGGATCTGAGTTCCTTACCTTTGGAACACCTCATAGGATCTCTCACTTCTCATGAAGACAAGCTAAAATCTTATGAAGATGAAAGTCCCCAGAAGGGAACGATGGCCTTAAAAGTTTCCAAAGCGTTGAAGCAAGTAAAGGCGGGCAAGAAGGACAAGGAGGACAAGGACTTGGAAGTGGCGCTCATCATGAATTCTATGAGGGGCCTCCTCAACAAGAAAGACAAGGATCGCAAGGATCAAGGCAAGTCTTTCAAGAAGAATCCTAACATTGTTTGCTACAATTGTCAAGGAAAGGGGCACATTGCTATGGACTGTCCCCAGAAGAAGGAGTCGGAGGATGATGATGACTCTTCCAAGAAGGAAAATGGCAAGGGAAAGGAGAAAGCCTTTGTTGCCACATGGGGAAGTGATTCCGAATCTGAACCGGAGTCATAGGCAAATACCAAGTTGTGTTTGGTGGCTAAGGAACAGTGTGTTTCTGATTTCGAAGGGTTGTAGCAAGCGTTCCATGTCTTTATTAAGAATGTTTATAGGGAAAAGGAAGGGTTGAGTGAAAAACTTGATGCTACAAGTTGTTCCTTATCTTGTTATGAGTATGCTATTCTTAAATCTAATACTGAAGATATGAGTTTTAAGAATAAGGAACTGCATGCTAAGGTGAAGAGTCTTGAGAAAGAAAAGTTACAACTTTTAGAAGACTTGGAGAATGCTAGTTCTAAGGAGGGAACTGTTCCATCTGACCAAACTGAGTTGGAAAAGATGAAACTTAGGATTGATGAGCTTATTGCAACTAACCTTAAGAATGAGAAAAAATTGTATGAGCTGCGGTTTGTTAAGGAACAACCAGGTGTCGAGGCTGAAGACAAGGAGGAATTGTTCCTTCTACAAAGGAAGTTGCAGAGTGTCAACGACTGGAACAAGCATTTGGAGGCTAAGGTAAGTCTTCTTGAAAACAATGGTTCTACTAACCAATCTTGGTATGCAGGAATGAAAGCGCACAAGATTTGGCTTAAGCAAGCCACTGGGAACAGTACCGCTGGTTTAGGCTATGTTGCTCCTAAGTCAAAATCAAGTGCATAAGGTGCAAGTCGGCACCAACCAAGGCCTGAGAAGAAGACACCACACAAGGAAATGTGGTTTCAAGGAAGAAAGGCTCCTCCACAGCAGAAGCATAGGCAAAGCTATGGGAGATGGGAACAACACGGGCACTATGCTTTTAGGAACGATCGCAAATTTTCTACATCAAGGAACAAAGCCCAGCGAGTGCAACAACCCAGGAGAGGTAAGTTTTCTAATCCTTATGTGTATTCTCACTATATGGATTATGGAATTGTTGAGTCTTTTGGTGCTAGGACTAACCCAAGGGAACCCAACCTTGTTTGGGTGCCCAAGAACAAGACTTAGCTTGTTTTGCAGGTAGGTGTCAGGGAACAGCCTAGGAAGAGGCATCTCATGGAGATTAATCCCTCACAACCTATAGGAACAGTGAGTTGGGAACTCACTTGTGGCTTGGAAGGAAGTGCTGAAGCTTAAGGGGAACGATTCCCAGTTTAGAGGACACAAGACAACAGGTTTAGGGGGAACGATGCCCAGGAACGGTGAGGTCAAAGCGATTGGGAACTGTCCCATGGAACCAAGGAATGAGATAAGTATTCGTGTCACAAGAATTCATGTTTACTTCATGTTTACTTCATGTTTATGTTGATCCCTTAGAATGTATCTAGGAATGAAGTTCTTAGACTGACTAGTTTGGACTACTTTCATAAGTACCCCGATGATTGGCTAGAGAAGATGAGTTAACTAAGAAGGAACTGTTACCCCATGTTACCATGTGTTATGTGATTTCGTTTTGATGTTTTATCCTCTGAGTTATGATTCATGATTTAACGTCAACATGGGTGTTAGAAAACGTTCTTCTTTTGGCCCAAAGAAATCAACTTGATCTTTGAACCCTCATCATAAGCCGACATGATAATTGATTTCAAAGACCCACCCTAGCTGAGTCCAATGATGTTTGCCTCTATGAGCCCTTCTTTGTTGAGTCCACAACTGAGGTAAAACATTGGATGGTACAAAAGGCCTATCGAATTTTGATTTGGACTTCTTTGTTGAATTTTCTTAACCTTGAAAATATATAGTCCAAATGTACCTTTATATCTGTTGGATATGCCATGAGGTTGTTTCGGTTGAGGATCTTGAAGATTCCAAGAGCTTGGGTGAAAGTTCAAATTCAAAGGAAACACTACCCATTGAACATTGAAGATTGGTTGAAGTTGCAGAAGAGGGACCGTTCCCTCAGCAAAAAGAAAAAGAAATCAGAATGTTACCTAATGAAAAGAAGAAGAAAAATATTCCTCAAAAAAAAAGGGAAAGAAAAAATATCAGAATGAAGAAAAGTTCCAAAAAGGAACAGTGCGAAGATGTGTACAAAGATGTTCCCAAAGGGAATAGTGCGACAAAAGAAGCCATGAAAGGAAGTTTTGCTTGAAGATGGAACTGCCCAAGTGTGGAAGGTAAAGGTCTTTAACTAGGGAACTTCGTGGCATGTCTAACACATCCCCTCTCAAAAGAACCGAGCAATTAATACCCTTATCTCTTGATTCTTTTGCAACGTTTTCTAATATGTGTGATGAAGTTGCTTCTTGATGATTGTGATTATATGTTTTATCACCCATTTCATGCGTAGTAACTTAAGTGGAGAACTCTTGATGAAATTTATGTTTCATGTGATAATATGATGTTCCGTTCTTTTAAGATTTTCAAGGTCTTTTTGATGATGTCAAAAAGAAGAAATGTGGAAGGAATTCAGATTAGGAGGTTGAAGAGTTTATTACTGGATATATTTCTTAGGGGGAACTTATCCATGATTGTTGATTGTGCATGTGCATATCTCTTGTTTTGATATCGCTTTATTGTGCATTTTTTAAGATGGGTTTGTCATCATCAAAAAGGGGGAAATTGTTGAAAGAAGGTTCCCTCTGGGAACCTTAGGTGTTTTGATGATGATAAACACCATGCATTTGATGGTTTGTTCTTAAGTATTGTTACATGGAACAACAGATGGCATGCGAGCTATTTGGAGAAGTTCCAGGGAACAATGGTTGTGACCAATGAATCAGTCATCCTAGGGAACAATGGGAACAAGAGCATCACAGCTCAAGAAGAAGAGAAGGAATGGAGATTCCAGGGAACAAGGAAAACAGAGCAGGAAGCTGTCAACGTTCCCAGCGAAGAGGCAAATCGCGAGATATTGCATCTAGGGTTTCGAATCTTTGCTTGGGGCACAAGGAGACATTCAAACAAGGAAAGTGAAGATTATATCTTGAAGATAATGGGTCAAAATTATCATGGAGAGATAAGATCTATTTATGGAAACAAGATAATGTCAAGTTAGAAGATATTGTTTATGGTATTTTAGGAAATTGTTTGATGGAAATATATAATGTTACTTATGGGATAATACATCTGATTAGACCATAAATAAATTATATTTTCGTCATTCTTTGGTGGCCTATAAATACAAGGCATTATCAACCAAGTTTGACATGCTTGCAAGAGAGAAAGATGAGCATCCAAGAGAGACGGCATTAGGAGCTTTGAAGATTTCTAAGTAGTCATTGGAGAGCAAGAACACATCTTGGAGTTCAAGAGGCGAGTTTCAAGGCTGTTGGCTCAAGGGAACGATAGAGCCTTTCCTACGTCAAGGAGAGTTGCGATCTTTAGGAGCTTCATAGGCGAAGTTTCTGAGGTGAAGGAGGTAACTTTTGCGTAGTTTCAAGTTTGTTGTGAGTTGGTAATACATGCTAAGAGTTGTTAAGCTTAGAGAGTATTCTAGTAGGGAAATCTAGTTTACGTTGAATCTTTGCTTGACTTGTGTAGCTCGTGTTTATCAGTAAAAGAAGTAGACTTTGAAATCCTGCTAGGGTAACACCTAGAGATAGAGGTTTTTCCTTGTCAACAAGTTGGTTGATTTGATTTTCCTCTCTATGTGATTGTGTTGTTATTTGTGATATTCCGCTGTATAAAGGTATTGTTCCCTATATAGGAACAGTGCTTTACTTTGTTACTAACACTTGGTTTCGATCCAACAGAGTCGGATCCTAGTATGGTTTCAGCTTCATGTTATTGGTTTTGGTCCCATGTTTTTTAATTTGATTTTCCTAAATTGTAGCTTGCTTCATGGCTGTTCTTTTGTTCTCCGTCAATGTTGTTTAGTTTAATGATAATGTACATTTAAATGTTTTTGATGTACTTACTTTCTAGTGTCTCATTCCAATTCCTAGTTTTTTTGTATTAACACCCAAGTTACACCTAAAGAAAAATATCTTGGTAGCCAAAATTTGAGAAGGTTAAGAATGTGTTAGCAGATTACATGGTAATTGGTTATGTAAATTATAGTGACTTGATAGCTATGGTGACGAAGTTCCAATTGGTAGATTCTCTCCCTTGTTCTCTAATGAGTCCTATGTTTCTGGCTCCTTGGTTTGAAAGATCCATGGGGCTGGGAGACTGAGCTGTTTTTGGTTAATAACTTGTGTTTAGAGACAAGATAGCATGGAACTTCCGTTTAAACCTGTGTTGGTGTATTTCACTTTTCTTGTGGGTGCGGAAAAGAAGGGGGAATGATGCACGTATGTAATGCTTCTTTTACTTTCCTATGTTGTACACAGATGCTATACATGAGGGATGTATAAGATACTTGTAATACCAAATAAACAGAGAGGCATATCGTAAGGGATCTGCTCTTAAGGTGGACTTTCTCATAGACATATCGTTTAATATTGTCATTGTCATGTTGTAGTAGTAGTACTGTAGTGGTGAGTTCCACTCGGGGTTGATATACATCTAGATAGGACATTGGTGGCTGCTTTGAAGTTTTGAACTTTAATTTGGGTGTAACTGCATTTCATTCAGGATTGACAAAGGTGGAAAAATGTTATCATTCTTTTTGGCAATGGCTAAATACACGCGAAATAGCGTCTATATCGACTCTATATTACATGCTTAAGATAAGCGTGTGGTTTTACATGCTTAGCTTAAGCGTGTAGGGGTATTATTGGTATTTTTAAAAGACAGATCACGGATGCCACGCAGGAGACCCAAAAACACACGCTTAGCTTAGGCGCATATACATACGCTTATCTTAGGCGTGTGCTTTTTACACGCATAAGTTATGCGTGTACATTTATAGACGTTGGAAAGTTCCATTGGTGCGCTTTATGGATTTATTTCTTCCTATTTATAGTCGAAGGTCTTGCCATTCCATGTCTAAGAAATCGAAATTGTTTTCTCCTAATTTTAAAGATGTATCATAGTGGTGAGGATAGTAGTGACGAAAAAATTGATTGGGTTCAAAGTGAAGAAGAAGAGAAGGAGGAGGACGACAAATGGATGGAGTCGAAATTTTTCTTAGATGTGGAAGACGACGAAGCGACTGGTGATTGGGACCCTAGCGGCGAATTTTTGGTTAGTGTTAAAATAGTTTTTCTCTTTCCTTCATCGGTATTTTAATACGTTAATTAGTGTCTTAAATATTGCACTTAATTAGGTAGCCAATAATTAGCATGAATTTGTAGTTATATAATTGGAAATCATATGTAGTGTAACATAGTGATGTAGTTATGAAGAGTTATAGTTAACATAAACCGCTACATTTATAGGGGAAAGACTGTACAAAGCATTTTATTACCGACCTAGTGTGGGATAGTAAGGAAGAATTGTACAAATGGGCAAAAGAAATCGGAAAGGAGCTTGTGATAGCTTTGGTGAAGCATAACTCAAGTCCGTACCAAATTAGTATAGTGTGCGATAGGTTTGGGCCTTGGAGATCGGGGAGGCCAAAGGTGAACGAAGAGAATCCAGAGTTGCTGGTTGCTAAAATCCGAAATTCGAGATCCAAAAAGTATGGGTGTAAGTTTGAGATAATGGGTGTTCGCATGAAGAAAGAGGCATGGACGGTTGGTGAAAAGTGGATCTTGGGTGTGATTGAAGGTCGGCACAACCTTAAGCTACGAACTAGCTTTAAAGGCCATGCATTCATGGGTCGAATGACCGAGGCAGAGCAGCTGTGCGCTAGGAGGTGGGGAGACGGTCGCAAGACGCCAAACCAAATTGTTTCGAAATTAAGGCAAAACTTCCCGGGAAATGTGACTTCCAGGAAGCAAGTGGCCAACTTCTTGCAGAAGCTGCAATACAAGGATCGGGGAGAGTTAACGGTTACGCAGTGGTCCCTAAGATCTATGGTTGAGCAGAAATACGTAGTTCATCCTTTGAGGGATGTGAAGACTGATGAGGTTGCAATCTTATTTTTTGCTAATCCGGAGTCGCTGCGGTTGTTGAAGAAGTTCACGTACGTGATAATCATTGACGCGACATACAAGACAAACAAGTAAGTCCTAAATTGTAATAATGTGTAGTTTATGACATAAATTGTTATAGTATTTCATTTCAAAATGTGTTTGGTATTTTAAAATGTTTTCCATAGATATGGAATGTCACTTGTGGAGATTGTTGGTTTCATCAACACTCATAAGACGTTCAACGTTGCTTATGCATTCAGCCGGGCGGAAAGGATTTACCATTACACGTCGATAATGAGGAAAGTTCGAGCATTGTGTTTGGATTTGGGAGTGATGCCGACTGCAATAATGATATATTGTGAGAAGGCCCTCATAACTGCTATCCAGAGTGTTTTCGACACCGAAGTTCAACAACTCTTATGCCGGGTGCATATAAAGCACAACATCGAGGCACGTGCCTTGTCCATCTTGAAGAAGAAGGAAAGTATGGATGCCTTTGCAAACCAATGTTGGGCACTTTTTTGCTGATCCAATGAAGAAAGCTATGAAGAAAGGCTTGTCGTATTACAGACATTGTGGAAGAAAGGCCTTGTCGGATACGTGGAGCACACATGGCTTATTCTGTACAAGACGAGCATAGTAAGGGAGTGGATGGATCATCATCTTCACTTCTTCACGAGGACTTCAAACATGTATGACGTTCACAATATGTTGTTTTTTGTACTCATAGTTGATAATGTCGTACTAACGTCATGTCATTTGACAGGGTTGAGGGGATGCATAAGGTTTTGAAAGATATTATTGGCTCTAGTAGAGGGGGCTTCAACAGAGTGATCGTGAGGATTCACCATGCCATCATCCTTCAAATAGATCAGATTAGGGGGAGCATGAACCTTTCACTTTCCAAACGACCAACGGATTTCGATGATGTATCAATGTCGGCAGTTGTACGAGCTACATTTCCTAGGCTCTTCTACCAAGTGTCTGATAGGTGCTTTGATATGTTGTTGGGCTATTACGATATCTTGAACAAGGGGGAGTTCTCAAAAGAATGCAACGACCTTTGGGTGAGAGATTGCCTCGGGTTGCCTTGCATGCACAGCATTGCAAGAGCCATCATTTCAAGAACACCTCTCATTTCGTCAGACGTTCACGAGTTCTGGAGGGACTTGGAATGGGAAGAGACTCCAACCACAACTCCTGGCCCTTCTGCCTACATTCGAATGGACATTACAGAGATGAGACTTCGTGAAATGTTTGCTAGGTTAGAGGTTGGGACATTGAAGAAAGGCATGGCATTCCTACTAGGTGAGTTGTACCACAACTTGGAGCATCCAGAAGAGAGTACTTGGTTGGAGCCGACGGGGATCAAGTCAAAAGGAAGGCCAAGTGGTGCTAGGAACAAGGAGAAGGTGGATGAGAAGGCGGAGAAGAGGGATAAGTGTTTGTTTGAGCATAGACGGGATGAGCTCCATGAGAATGAGAAGAAGACGGGGCCGAAGACAAAGGCGAAGGGGAAGGCAAGTGCGAGCACTGGTAGAGGCCCAGGTCGTCCTAAAAATCAAGCAAGTGCATCTACTACAGTAGTGATGGACTTTGACGACTTGTAATCCCAACCCATACTAGAAGAATCACAACCAGAAGATTTGCAGTGGCCTGAAGAACCTAGTATTCACATTGTTCATATGGGGGTGAACTTTGGGATTGACAACGTGGATGACTTTTGGATTCCGTACATCAAGAATGTTAGAGATGTATGCCCCGACGGACATTGTGGATATCGGTCGATGGCTGTATTGTTGGGGAGGCAAGAGAAGGAATATCCCAACATCCGACGCGAGATGGTAGCGGAGTTGCTTGACAATCGAGAGCTATACAAGCCGATACGTTGCCGTCTTCGACAAGGGTCTTGGGATGATCTTATCTTTCAAGTGAACCATTGCAGAAGCCCTTGCTCAGAAGTATATTGGCTTCACATGCCATTGATGGGTTTAGTGGTTGCCACACTATATCAGGTTGGTCTTGTCTTATTAACGTGGGAAGTTCCGACGTTTTGCTTACCGTTGAGGAATAGGACATCAAGCATAGGACCTCCAGAAAAGATTCTTGCCATGGCACACGTAGGCAATCATGATCACTTCATACCGGTAAGGTTTATTCTAATAAAATATTTATGAAATTAGGTTACATTGTTTTCACTACTCAAATAGTGTGTGTGTGTGTGTGTGTGTGTATATGTAGGTGGTGCTTAAGGAAGGGTCGCCAATACCGCACACTCCTGGTTCGTGGCGCAGAAACGCAGATCGAAACATTTTGTGGTGGACAACAAAGTTTTAGTGGAATTTGAAGACGTATCGAGATTACCGCATTGTGAATGGTCGAGCACCAGATCCTCTTATGTATGTGGGAGACGGATCCATTCATGTACTTGATTGATGATACGAGTATGTAATGTAATATTTAGACGGCTTTGATGTGTTCATATTACTTTGATGTGTTTTACATTATGTCTACGTTCGAAGTAGTACAAACTCGCTTTTTATCTCGATTTAATGGGCTTATACTGGCGCGCAGTAGTACAAAACATAACAAATGGCATTCCCTCATTCACTAATTCCGCTTGATTCCTTTTCGATTTTGATGTCCCTCTTTCGCTAATTCCGCTTGATTCCTACAAAACATAACAAATGGTTACTTCTATCTTTCTAACACCTACGATGTTTATTTGTTATTTTTTATAAAAAATACCTATAAAGACCCTCATTCTGCTTTAGAAGTTGTTGTTTTTCCTTCCACAGCCCCATAATGACCTCGTGTGCCCTCTCGTCGTATGGTGGATCGAACCACGCAAAGAAATCACATCCCCCTTTATTACCAGGTTTGTGGACATCGTACATCCCCAATTCAGGGCATCCCCAGTACCTTCTTCCATACTGCCACTATCGGTCACAAGTGTGTATGACCCGCCTTCAAATTACAAAAGCAAAATCCCTCTCTTGTAGTTGAACTCGAACTCGACGAAGAGGCCATACTAACTTTTGGAGAATTAAAACACAATTAGATAGGAGAAGGGTGTATAAGGTTTAGGATGACAGTGTTCGTATTTGTAGGGTGAAATAGAGACGTTACAAGTGACCGTTACAAACTACACGCTTAACCTAAGCGTGTTCTTACACGCTTAAGGTAAGCGTGTAAGCACACGCTTAAGGTAAGCGTGTAAGCACACGCTTATGTTAAGCGTGTAGTTTGTAACGGTCACTTGTAACGGTCATACGCTTACCATAAGCGTGCAGTTTGTAACGGTCATTTTTCCAACGACTCTATTTCATCCTATAAATACAAACAATTTCATACAAACAATTACACCATTCTCTTACTCTTATCCTTCTCTTATCTAATTGTGTTTTAATTCTCCAAAAGTTGGCATGGCCTCTTCGTCGAGAAATATGATAGTAATCAGCGACGACTCAAATTTCTCTATTGTCAAAAAAGATAGCAGCTACACCTCTGATGATGATGCTGGAGATGTTGGAGATGTTGCTTCTTCAGCATTAGAAAGAGTTGAAGCTATGTTACGTGATAAGCCGAAGAGCTTCATTATTGTACTAAATCAAACCATGCTCTACCTAGAATATCGGGTGGTAAGCACCGCATCCTTCATTATGTAAATTTATGATTCGGATTACTTCATAATATCAACTTTAAATGCACTTACTGATATGCAGAGTATCCCGAGGGAGCATGCTTTGAAATTCCTTCGTACAACAACGGAAGTCACCTTGATTATGGTAATGCTACTTTGCCAGCGTGTATCGCAACGAGTGGGAATTGATACAGATTTGGAAACGGCTGGCGGGATTTTGTAATATCGCATGAATTGGAATTGAATGATGTATTAGTGTTTGAACTAATAGGTCGGCGTACCCAAGTTATATATCTAGTAATCGTATTCAAAGCTTAGGAAGAAATGTTTATTTTGTTATGTATGTATTTTTCGGATGACATGTACTACTACTACGCATTAGTAAAAAAATGTGTTTTAATTCATGAAATGTCCCAATAGTACAAAACAAGCTTAATGGGCCCAAACAAGGCTCATTAGTACAAAACAAGCTTAATGGGCCCAAACAATGCCCATTAGTACAAAACAAGCTTAATCGGCCCAAACAAGGCCCATTAGTACAAAACAAGCTTAATAGGCCCAAACTAGGCCCATTAGTACAAAACAAGCTTAATGGGCCCAAACTAGGCCCATTAGTACAAAACAAGCTTAATCGGCCCAAACAAGGCCCATTAGTACAAAACAAGCTTAATGGGCCCAAACTAGGCCGATTAGTACAAAACAAGCTTAATGGGCCCAAACTAGGCCCATTAGTACAAAACAAGCTTAATGGGCCCAAACTAGGCCCATTTTACTTTCTCGTATTACATAAGTATACTAACATGTAACGAGTTTCTATTACTTTCTCGTATTATATAAGTATACTAACATGATCTAAGTTCCTATTACTTTCTCGTATTACATAAGTATACTAACATGATCTAAGTTCCTATTACTTTCTCGTATTATATAAGTATACTAACATGATCTAAGTTCATTTTACTTTCTCGTATTACATAAGTATACAAACATGTAACGAGTTTCTATTACTTTCTCGTATTACATAAGTATACTAACATGATCTAAGTTCCTATTACTTTCTCGTATTACATAAGTATACTAACATGATCTAAGTTCCTATTACTTTCTCGTATTACATAAGTATACTAACATGATCTAAGTTCCTTATGTTAAGCAAAAGCCTACACGCTTAAGCTACACGTGTAACGACACGCTTAAGCTACGCGTGTAATCACACGCTTACGCTAAGCGCATAATCACACGCATAAGCTAAGCGTGTGATTATGCATGGGGTTATGCATGGGGAGATTCCAATCTTGATTATTTGAGATGAACTCCCATCTACCGCAAAAGCTTAAGCGTGTAGGCTTTCGCTAAGCGCATAATCACACGCATAAGCTAAACGACATTGCAATCTTATCCTCATGAACTCTCCTTTTGATGAACTCCCATCTACCGCACAGTCATAAATTCAGTTAATTTTGACTCTAAGTCCAGACCCAACCTAGCTACATGATTGTTGTCCTTCCATTTTGTACTTATTTGTTTTTCGATGTGAATCGTTTTGTACTGTGTCGATTTTCTTATAACTTCATACATCTTTTTATGGCTCGGTAAAGTTATGTTGCTATTTCGTATTACATAGGTAAGTATCAAACGACATAATAAACATGAACAAACATACTAAACCAAATAAGATAAAATAGATAACATTTACAGAAACACTCCGTGCATATGAATCATGTCTAATCAAAACATAAAAACTAATGTGGTTGCGAGCCACTACCTTTGCCAGGTTCCGTGACAGAATCACGAAACATCTGGGACTCGCGAGGTGGAGGTGGGGCCATGGGTGGAGGCTGCCCAATCAGCATATCAAGCCATAATCTCGCATGTTGCTCGAATGTCTGTGTCGCCGCCTCAGGTGTGCGTAAGTATGTGCGGATATCAGTAGCAACCACCTGAATGCGCTGTATAGAAAGTAAGTAATATTTGTCAAACTATTGCAAAATACACAATAAGAGATAAATCATTCAAACAATTCGACAAAATTAAGCGTACCGTGACTGCGTCAATGACTAGAGGGACATGGATAGGGCCAACCGGACGATCACGTCTGACGGAACCGGGATCGACCAATGGATGAGAACACTCGTCATACCAATCTAAATTCTCGGCAGACATGTCCCACCCATGTGTCGCATCTGATCCATGCATATCAATCAGCGGTCTCGGATCTGCATCCCAAGCCAGTAGAAGCTCACCAGCAAAACTCAGCTCGTATCCCTTAATGTCCGCTTTCCTGACGGCCTTGTCCGACTGAATGGGCAGAACCGGGACTGGTTGCATGAGCCCAAACTGCCTGAGGACTTTGTGCGGGTGGTACGGCTCCTGAACATCTATAATGCGCAGTATACCGCGAAACCTGGTGGGAGCTACCTCAGGAGCCTGGAAGTTCAACCCCACCCAAGGGGTCCAGGTAACTTGTAAAGTCAAAAAGGCAAAGTCAATACATACATATTTTTTTAAATTAAAGACTAAGATATCGAAAATTACGTGTACTATTCTACCTCATCGTATCTCATGCGGTCCAGTATGCGGCGTATGGCGATCAAACGACCGGTGTCTCTACTGTTAGGCACCTCCGCGGCACCAGGAACAGCCACTCTAAAGGCCTGGGGGTTCGTGACATATTGTTCCCGAAAATGTGGGAAATATTCCCAAACCCAGCGCTGTAAATGAATAAATAAGGCTATTAATGACCGAAATATTAAAACGTAACTTAATATTTCACTAATCCATCCAATATCTTACCCTAATCAGAATCCCGCAAGATGCAATGCCCTATGCTCCACGCCTAGACGCCTCTCCCAAGTTGCGGTAGATGTAGGCTAGGATCCCAGCTCCCCATGCAGTGTCGCTGGTGACGTCGTGGTCAGACAAAAGCGCCACCCACTTGTGCTTCACGGTGTTAGTCGACTTGTCCACCAGGACAGTCGAGCCGAGAAGCAACAAGAGGTAGTACGTAGCAATAACACCCTCGTCACGCTCGTCACTCCTCATCCACTCCAGCAGTCTACTCTCTAAAAATGCCAAAGGAATACCACCAGCTCTGTGCCATCTCTTCAACTGCTCCTACTAAACGTCCAGATCAGTACAGATGTGTTGTCTCACTGCCGGATCACCGAGGTCTGAAGTACAGCTCCTCCCACGTATGGGAACCCATAAGATCTGGTGAATATCAGTAAGGGTGATGGTCATCTCTCCGAAGGGCATATGAAATGTGTTCGTCACAGGATGCCATCTCTCCACAAATGCAGAAATCAATGCCGAATCCATGCTGTATGCAATGCCTAGTGTGTGTAGACCTATAAGCCCACTCCGCTCAGCCAGCCTAAACCACGTATGTGGCTCAGGGCTAATAAAATCCTCGTGGGGAGCATAATGGGCTACGCGGAAATGGATCCTCAGAATCTTACAACTCTGAATTAACGGAATTTAAGATTAGTATACATTTTCTAATAAAAAAACATTTAAAGATTCAACACATAAACTACAACGTAAAACATACCAAATCCTGCTCCGCCTGACGACGGGCTACCCCGCTACGACGTGGCTGCTGCTGATCAGCAATCTCAGGAACAATATGCTCTGCAGAAGCATCCTCAACAGCTACAGCGTCTCCTCTACGTCTTCATCTCCTATGATGTACATGAGGTGGCATCTGCGCAGGTGCCTCAGGAGCGGGCTGAGGTATAGGAAGCTCGAATATAGCCCGAGCAATGTGTGTCTCATAGCTAGGGAGAAGAATCGGACACCTTGGGCCTCCAGGCATCCAAGGATGGTAAGTATGTACAACAGATGGACCAGCAGGAGGTGGAGAAGTAGGACCGGCAGGATGTGGACAAGAAGGACTGGCAAAAAGTGGAGAAGAAAGACCGACAGAAGGTGTAGAAGAAGGACCGGCATGAGATGGAGAGGGGACAGGAGTAGGTATCGACCCAAAAAAAATAGGGGAATGAGAAAATGGAATGTTGCCCGTACTCAACTCTTGTGTCGGTAATGTAGGCTCTAAAGACTCAACATAGTCTCCCTCATCATCCTGATGCGGCTCATCAACAGCCTGATCATCAACCGCCATGTGCTGAGCTGACAAGTCCTCATCGTCCTCCATATACTCATCATCAGCGGTCATAGGCGGATGCGAAGATAGCCCACTAGACGACAATATATCAGCGCTCACAAGACCGGTGCGGCGACGAATAGACTCAGAAACACCAATACGCCGGGTGCGGTCAGCAACAACAGGTGTCGACTCCGTACGCCCCGTAGGGGTGAGGACCGCCAATATACTCTAATTTTTTGGATACTTATTTGATTAGGGACTAATTAATACATTTAGGGAATTATATGATTAATTTTAGAATTTATTATACTTGTTCATTTCTAAATATACGATCCAATAATTATAATCTATAACTAGCTAATTTATAACTAATCCATGGGTGATAAATAATAAATAATAATATTAAACTCTAAACATATGTTAAATAATACAAAAATTAAGACATAATTAATTCTAATCAAGAACTATATTATTCTAATCCGAATTAATTCCAAATTTAAACGATAATGCATTCTAATCCAAATTATTTACTAAATTATTCTATTCCAAATTAACTATATTATTCTATTCCAAATTAACTATATTATTCTTAAGAAATATATTTATGAAAACAATTATGAAAATAATGATAAATCTAAAATTAAAAAAATACCGCTTGGAGACCGATCGGACTCGATACAGGCGACGTCGGAGTCGTTTCCGCCTCAATTGGAGTCACCCTCGATTGCGCTCAGGTCCTAGCTCGACCTCCCCTTCCACCTCGGGTCCGAGCTCCGCCGGAAACCATCATGGCCTCCTCCTCTGCGTCTTCTACCGCCAGCCAGGAGCTCCTCCCGCCACCGCTCGTACCGCCAGTCGTGGCCGCGTCGCCAGACGTTGCCGCACCAGAGGTCGTCATCGCGCCAGTCGCACCGCCGCCAGAGGTTGCCGCCAGACGTTCGCCCGCCGCTCCGCCGCCGGTTTCGGCCCTCTCTCCGCCGCCAATCAAGTTGCCCAACCCAGCAAAACCCAAATCCATGGCTAATGGGAACAATCGAAGGAAAGGGAAGAGAGATTTCGAGGAATCGATTTTGAATTTTTTTTAGATTTGAAGACGCGGCGGGAGGAAGAAGATGACTCGTCTTCTTAAGCGTGTACTTACACGCTTAACTTAAGCGTGTAAGTACACGCTTATGATATGCGTGTGTCTTTGGCTGGGGCATGGGCTAGTTATTTGGGTTGGCCCAATAACTAGCCCATGTATTACACGCTTAACGTAAGCGTGTAGCTACACGCTTAGCGTAAGCGTGTAATACATACATGTTTTTTAAAAATGGCAAGAATACCCCACTACGCTTAGCTTAAGCGTGTAAATATGGAGGCTTAGCTTAAGCGTGTAGAATAGCGTCCATTTAGACACTATTTCACGTGCATTTAGCTACTCTGTTCTTTTTTTTGATATATTATTGCACCTAGTTCCCATGCTTAAACGGGTCATTGCTTTCCATATCAAGCTAAACCCTTTGTGGAGTGAGACATATGTTGGTCATCTTTTCTGATTTCTCATGGCCCACCCTCATAATTCTTTTTGGCGGGTTGAAGAGTTGTATTCGTTGGATATGGAAACGCTGAATAGTATGAGGTTGATTGCCTGCTAAGATATGTCTTTCTTAGAGTATATTGTTTCTTTAACTTTGATGCTGGTAAATATTTGCGTCAAGTTATCTTTTTTTGCTAATTACAGGCCAGTGTATGGGTTGGTTTTGCTCTTTAAATGGCGTGTTGGGGAGAAGGATGAGCGTCCTGCAATAAAGGATCCCAATCCTGACCTGTTCTTTCCAAGTCAGGTTGGTTTCATATTCCTTATTACTTGAGCGAACAGAAGTACACACAAACCATCTTTTTTTGAGTAGTAAAACCTCTTTTGATGGAAATGTTTATTCACATAGGTCATCAACAATGCATGTGCTACCCAAGCCATCCTCTCCATTCTCTTGAATAGCCCATATGTTGACATCGGACCAGAGCTTTCAAATCTGAAGGAGTTCACCAAGATTTTTCCACCTGAGTTGAAAGGCTTCGCTATCAACAACAGTGAAGCCATTCGCACGGCCCACAACAGTTTTGCTAGACCCGAACCTTTCGTGCCAGATGAATAGAAAGTTGCAACCAAGGATGATGATGTCAATCACTTCATAAGCTATCTACCGTTTGAAGGTTTGCTATATGAGCTTGATGGCTTAAAAGAAGGCCCTATTAGCCTTGGGCCCTGCCCCGGTGGGCAAAGTGATGCTGATTGGCTGCATTTGGTGCAACCTGTGATCTAGGAATGGATTGAGAAGTACTCAAACAATGAAATATGTTTCAATCTGTTGGCAGTTATAAAGAACATGAAAGAATTGTACACTAGTGAGCTGAAGGAGCTCCAGAGGAGGAGAGAGCGCATCTTGCAACAGCTTGCTGCTGCTCAGGCTGATAGAGACAGTGCTAAGATTGAAGAGATGGATAAATTACTCTCAGAGATAAACTCCGGTATCGAGGCTTCCACTGAGAAAATCTTGATGGAGGAAGAGAAATTCAAGAGGTGGAGAACTGAAAATGCTCGTAGGAAGCACAATTACATTCCTTTCTTGTTCATCTTTCTAAAGATTCTTGCAGAGAAGAAACAACTGAAACCACTGATAGAGAAGGCATAACAAAGAAAGTAAGCAATCCTAATTAAGGTTCTCTCCCTCTCTTTCCCCCTTTTTCTTTTCTCCTTTTTATTGTTCTATTTGGTTTCCCCTTTGGTATGTTGGAATATGATACTGAGGGAATGTAGTTGAACTATTTATCTGGATTTAGATGGACGGGGGCAGGATGGTATTGAGAAAAGAAAAGGGGGAAAGGAAGAGCATGTAAGTGTATACTTTCATGTTTGGGGATATCATGACACCATTTCTTTCTCCTTAGTGATTTGAAGTCTTGTTTCACATGTACGTCTGGTATTACATTGAATGCTCTAATGTTGGGAATCGGACGAATGCATAGAAACAGTTCCCTTTCTGCACACCCTCAAGAATTCCTATCCTCTTCTTTTTTGTTTCCTTAGGATGGAGTGTCACAGAAAGCTCTGTAAATGGAACATTTCCTGCTAGGATAAATGGCTTGCAGGACCATGCTATGATCTTTTGTGTTGCATTTTACAATGCACTGCATGTGCAATTGATTGCAATGCACCCCTGCAGATGCAGGGATGATCTGAAAGGGGATTGATGATTGAGGAATTGTAACGACAATGAACCCAAACCAGAAAGGGGCAATATAGTCATCTATATGCAGCATGAACTTGGAATTAGTTTGTGATTAGGTTTTGGGTTTAGGTTAGAATATAAAATTTTCAACCTTGGATGTGGAATTATGGACTGTGGCTTGACCCATCAATAATTTAACATATGACTTCGTATTCATAACGTTATAATATAGGGCTAGGGTTCAACTACTTGACCAAAAACAAACGAAAAGCAATAACAAATTCTATTAGCATCAATCTAGCCATAGCCATTTTTATATTAGTGTATATATGTCGTGATCCAAATGGGTTAGGTGATAGATGGGTATGTCGTGATCCCAATGGATAAGTTGATAGATAGGTGTAGTTGTAGATATGAAACAATATTGAGGATAATATTATTAACTAATGAACATATTACAAAATCTATAAAATAAAACGGAAAATGCGAATACGTTAGTAAGACGTGTTAGTTTTCAACATGATTAAAATATTTTTTAGCTATTATATTATTATTTTGAAACTTCTAGAGTAAGTCTCTTTTTTCTTGTTTTTCTTTTCTTTTCTTAGATAACCACCTATTTTTGCATGTCTTCCACATATGTTCTTATGGGTAAACAAGCTAGCACCTCTCTTTTGTATTCCTTCCACCTATGTGCTTATGTGTCAACAAGCTAGCACCTCTCTTTTACATGCCTTCTACCTATGTTTTTATGTGGCAACATGCTAGAAAGCCACAATTTCTTAGGCATACACTTGTCAAGTATAGGTGTGTACACATGGCTACCACCTTAACTAAACCTAGATTGTTTACCTATATATACCCCTAAATCTACTCTAGCTAGTACACTTTTCTTCTTCTTGTTCCCTAGGAAAATACAATACCGAAGCAATCCTTCATTAGGTCGTCTCCTGCACAGTCAAGGTACTTGAGTGTATCCTGTGATAACTGCAAACGGTTCTTGTTAGAATTTCAAGAATTTCAAGCAAGTTTCTCCGACTTGCTCGGTTGCTAAATTAGTTTGGTGCCTCGTTATGTGTTCTTTTGTGTTGGTAGGTAAAGTGTTGATGCATGTCATGACGCATTACTTACCCTTAGTTGGTAATTAAGTGTTCTATAAGCTTGTATATTTTCTAAGTATGCTAAGTTCCGAAAGCTATATATTAAGTATACATATATTATATGATTGGGGGAACATTATGCATATGCATTCCCACTATAAGCTAAAGCCATGGTTAGGGGAACAATATGTTGTGCGTTCCCTATTATGAGCTAAGTAGGGGCAATTATGTTGCACGCCCCAAGGGGGGACATTATGTTGAGCGTTCCCAAACGGTGAGTTACAACGAGCTTTCAAATCTGAAGGAGTTCACCAAGAATTTTCCACCTGAGTTGAAAGGCTGGGTATCAACAACAGTGAAGCCATTCGCACGGCCCACAACAGTTTTGCCAAACCCGAACCTTTCTTGCCAGATGAACAGAAAGTTGCAACCAAGGATGATGATGTATATCACTTCATAAGCTATCTATCGTTTGAAGGTTTGCTATATGAGCTTGATGGCTTAAAAGAAGGCCCTATTAGCCTTGGGCCCTGCCTCGGTGGGCAAAGTGATGCGGATTGGCTGCATTTGGTGCAACATGTGATCCATGAACGGATTGAAAAGTACTCAAACAATGAAATATGTTTCAATCTGTTGGCAGTTATAAAGAACAAGAAAGAAATGTACACTAGTGAGTTGAAGGAGGTCCAGAGGAGGAGAGAGCACATCTTGCAACAGCTTGTTACTGCTCAGGTTGATAGAGACAATGCTAAGATTGAAGAGCTGGATAAATTACTCTCAGATATAAACTCCGATATCGAGGCTTCCACTGAGAAAATCTTGATGGAGGAAGAGAAATTCAATAGGTGGAGAACTGAGAATGCTCGTAGGAAGCACAATAACATTCCTTTCTTGTTCAAGTTTCTGAAGATTCTTGCAGAGAAAACAACTGAAACCACTGATAGAGAAGGCACAACAAAAGAAAGTAAGCAATCCTAATTAAGATTATCTCCCTCTATTTCCCCCCTTTTTCTTTTCTCCTTTTTTTTTGTTCTCTTTGGTTTCCCCTCTGGTATGTTGGAATATGATATTGAGGCAAGTCTTGTTTAGATGGACGGGGGCAGGATGGTATTGAGAAAAGAAAAGGGGGAAAAGGAAGAGCATGTAAGTGTATACTTTCATGTTTGGGGATATCATGACACCATTTCTTTCTCCTTAGTGATTTCAAGTCTTGTTTTACATGCACATCTGGTATTACATTGAATGCTCTAATGTTGGGAATCAGACGAATGCATAGAACAAGTTCCCTTTCTGCACACTCTCAAGAATTCCTATCCTTTTCTTTTTTGTTTTCTTGGAATGGTGTGTCACAGAAAGCTCTGCAAATGGAACATTTCATGCTAGGATAAATGGCTTGCAGGACCATGCTATGATCTTTTGTGTTACATTTTACAATGCACTGTGCGTGCAATTGGTTGCAATGCACCCTTGCAGATGCAAGGATGATCTAATAGGGGATTGATGATTGAGAAATTGTAACGACAATGAACCCAAACCAGAAAGGGGCAATATAGTCATCTATATGCATCATGAACTCGGAATTAGTTTGTGATTAGGTTAGAATATAAAAAATTTCAACCTTGGATGTGGAACTATGGACTGTGGCTTGACCCATCAACAATTTAACATATGACTTCATCTTCATAACGTTATAATATAGGGCTAGGGTTCAAACTACTTGACCAAAAACAAACGAAAAGCAATAACAAATTCTATTAGCATCAATCTAGCCATAGTCATTTTTATACTAGTGTATATATGTCGTGATCCCAATGGGTTAGGTGATAGATGGGTATGTTGTGATCCCAATGGATAAGTTGATAGATGGGTGTAGTTGTAGATATGAAACAATATTGAGGATAATATTATTAACTAATGAACATATTACAAAATCTATAAAATAAAACGGAGAATGCGAATATGTTTTTAGACAAGAAAAAAGTATAGAATTTGCAATTCAATAACACTTACATTAGAAAAAGAGAGAGCACTTCAAGTGGAAAAAGCTATTAGTAAGAATAATATGGAATATTTTAAGCCATTGTAATATGTTCATTGTTAACTAATGAACATATTACAAAATCTATAAAATAAAATGGAAAATGCATATAAGTTTTTGACAAGAAAAAAAGATGAATTTGCAATTCAATAGCACTTACATTAAAAAAAGGGAGCATTTCAAGTGGAAAATGCACTTAGGGAGAATAATATGGAATATTTTGGTCAATTGGATCAAGGGGGATAAGTAACACGGAGGGACATTTTTCTAAACTAGGTTGATTGTCTCGTGCTTCGCACAAGGAGATGAATCCCATAAGTTGTTATTTCTCTTACTATAGAAAATGTAAAACGGATTCATCACATAGGAGTTCTGTTTTTTACATCTAATAAAATGATGAGATGTGATTTATTTAATAATAGAGCACATAATTCATTGTGATTGATTATTTTATATTTATTAATACAATATTGAAACATATGAGTTGACGTAATGAATGATCCTCAAAAACACCAGCAACAGAGGCTATTTGACCAAGGTGTACCAACTTATCAGTCAACATTATACGATTTTTTCCATGAAAATATACCGGATAAAAACTTATAATAATCTTATGAAATCTAATTTAGAATATGGGATAATCATCTCAGTTTTAAATTTTCATAGTTTGTATTTGTTTGAAAAAATATCAAGAAACATATATAGGTTTTACAAAAAACATACAATTTCTTTTTCATTGAAATTCTTAAGGTTTTTTTGCAAACATAATTTTTTACAGTAAAATATATCAAGATATCTAATTTTGGTGTAAAGTATTCTATTCAATTTCACTTTATTCTACTATTACACTAATAAGTTCTATTTTTTGAACAAAAATATTTTCCAAAAAAGGTTGTATTATTGTTGGCTGAGTTGAACTTTGGGCAACAAAATTGGCCCAATCCAGCAACAGCTTTTCAGATTGCCATCTTTTGTCGCCCCACCTGAATGACCTGAGGTACTTGAAAATGTACAATTGAAGGGGATGTTTATATAAACAAAACTCACTTTTTTTCATTCCTTCACATTTCCCTATATCACCCAATATTCAAATTTCAAATATCACTTTTTCAAAAAACCTCATTATAAACAAAAAACTCTTTATAAACACACCTAACAAACAAACTCTGATGTGACTATGGGAACCACCATTTTTGAAGAAGATCAAACACTTATCCAAAAAAAATGGTTCGAAACTTGGAAGGAGTCAAAACCGAAGAATCTGTCTCGTCGACACCTTCTCAGTATTCTGGCCATATCCGGAGCTACGAAAGTCCAATGGAGGCCCATGAGTAGTCATTGGAAAGATAAGGAAATTATCTACAATTTTTATGTGCAGGTCTCCCTCAAATTCTGGCCAGAAAAACAGAGAAATCGTAACCTCTACGACAGTTCAGCAGAAATCCTGAAAGAGTTGCAAATCTAGTTGGAGCAAGGCCTCGTCACTTGTGGGCTTAGTTGCAACTTCAAGGCCGGTCCATACACACTCTTGGAATCCAAGGAAGAAGCAATCAAGGTCGACCATTCAATTCCTTGACCAAAGCTAGCACCAAGGAACCCTATGCGTCTTAATACTATATTTCTATATTTGTTGTTTTTCCATATATGGCTGAGTTAAAGTCTAGCTTTAAAAGTCCTTTTAATTTGCACGTTTATAGGCCTTAGTAAGAGGTGTTTTTAGTGGTTAATTCAGGCGTTGAAAGCCTCTTGTAATAGCCAAGGAGATCGGCCCTAGAGCTACTTATAGCCATCTCCTTGCTTCATTGTTTTTTAGAAGAGCTTTGAACTTGATTAAGAAACTCTCTCTTTTTCTCTAAGTATTCTTGTGTCAAATTCCATTGTTGTCAAGTGAGTTCATCTTTCCAACTCTACTTCTATCTCAACTAAGTCTGCGTCGAGTCTTCTCTCCCCTTGAAGAGCTATACAAGTCTGGATTCAAGAGTTTCTTTTGTTGGTGCGTTATATCCAACTTAGGGAGTTCATATCTTCACCAACTTCCACAACCACTCGATTCCACTTTGCACTATCCTTCACTGATCCCTAATCCACCAATTCACACCAAAAACGCAGAGCCAATCACTGTCTTCCGCCAGATCCATCGTTCCAAAGACAACCTTAACACAACCCCGCAAGCTCCCTGCGACCCCTCAGGAAAATCATTATTTCTTCCTGATCCCTTGTCCAACCGTGCTCAAATTTGGAGGGACTCAAGAAGACGTCAATATTAAACTCTGGGATTTGGAATCACTCAATTCCGATCTCAGATGAGAGAGAACGGTCCATTTCAAGTCAGGTCACATTTCTGGGCTTTGCTTGACGATTCCTTGAAGATCTTCGAAACCATTCCTTGCACTGTGTCATTCCCGATCCTTGAGTCTCATCATTTGGTATCAGAGCCACGCAAATAGGTTTCGAAAGGAGACATGTTTCACCACCAAACCCATCAACCGATGACCGTGTTTGAGCCTCAACAAATTTGGCGAGAGAATGCCTCATCTTTAAGAGCTTATTTGAGGGTCTGGTCGGAGAAGAATGAAAGGTTTATGAAGGAGTCCCATAAATCCTTTGTGAGGAACCTGGAGAAGATCGAGAACATGTTGCTCCAATATGCTTCACAACAAGAAATATCACTTAAAGGAGATGAATCGCCTAAGGAAGAAGTATGTGAATCTTCCATTGGCATTGTTGTTGAAAAGCAAGTGTTTGATGATGAGCCAACCCCGAGAATTGTGGAGGAGAAGCCACAACCAATGAAAGAGGAGTTGCCACAACAAAAAGAAGAGGAGGTCAAGTCGACTATCCAAGAATCCCTTGTCAAGACTACACATGCCATGGAGGAAATGAAAGATATGTCATCTCTCGTACCTCTTCATAAGAAAAATTTTCTTTATCATTTGGATTCGAGGACGAATCCTCTTAAAGGAGAAGAGGATGATGTGACTATAAGAACCACCATTTTTGAAGAAGATCAAACACTTATCCAAAAGAAATGGTTCGAAACTTGGAAGGAGTCAAAACCGAAGAATCTGTCTCGTCGACACCTTCTCAGTATTCTGGCCATATCCGGAGCTACGAAAGTCCAATGGAGGCCCATGAGTAGTCATTGGAAATCTAAGGAAATTATCTACAATTTTTATGTGCAGGTCTCCCTCAAATTCGGGCCAGAAAAACAGAGAAATCGTAATCTCTACGACAGTTCAGCAGAAATCCCGAAAGAGTTGCAAATCCAGTTGGAGCAAGGCCTCGTCACTTGTGGGCTTAATTCCAACTTCAAGGCCGGTCCATACACACTCTTGGAATCCAAGGAAGAAGCAATCAAGGTCGACCATTCAATGCCTTGACAAAAGCTAGCACCAAGGAATCCTATGCGTCTTAATACTATGTTTCTATATTTGCTGTTTTTCCATATATGGCTGAGTTAAAGTCTAGCTTTAAAAGTCCTTTTAATTTGCACGTTTATAGGCCTTAGTAGGAGGCGTTTTTAGTGGTTAATTCAGGGGTTGAAAGCCTCTTGTAATAGCCAAGGAGATCGGCCTTAGAGCTACTTATAGCCATCTCCTTGCTTCATTGTTTTTTAGAAGAGCTTTGAACTTGATTAAGAAACTCTCTCTTTTTCTCTAAGTATTCTTGTGTCAAATTCCATTGTTGTCAAGTGAGTTCATCTTGCAACTCTACTTCTATCTCAACCAAGTCTGCGTCGAGTCTTCCCTCCCCTTGAAGAGCTATACAAGTCCGGATTCAAGAGTTTCTTTTGTTGGTGCGTTATATCCAACTTAGGGAGTTCATATCTTCACCAACTTCCACAACCACTCGACTCCACTTTGCACTATCCTTCACTGATCCCTAAGCCACCAATTCACACCAAAAACGCAGAGCCAATCACTGTCTTCCTCCAGATCCATCGTTCCAAAGACAACCTTAACACAACCCCGCAAGCTCCCTGCGACCCCTCAGGAAAATCATTATTTCTTCCTGATCCCTTGTCCAATCGTGCTCAAATTTGGAGGGACTCAAGAAGACGTCAAGATTAAACTCTGGGATTTGGAATCACTCAATTCCGATTTCAGACAAGAGAGAACGGTCCATTTCAAGTCAGGTCACATTTCTGGGCTTTGCTTGACGATTCCTTGAAGATCTTCGAAACCATTCCTTACACTGTGTCATTCCCGATCCTTGAGTCTCATCAAACTCGAATTAATTATTGTATGGGTTTGTGATGGGTTACCTTGTGCAACAAAATCCATATCCTTTCACTTGAATTGTGAGATCACTGCGCACTTTAGAGGAAACAAACTTACACCCATGTTTAACAATGAATCACAACCTTCCTTCATGGTATTGGAACTCTTTTCGTTTTCCTTTCTATGTAGGATAGCTAAAAAAGAATCCTATTGTCTAGGGGTGTTCAACATTGGACCGCACCGGAAAACCGAACCTGTGAAATTACGGTCCGGTTCAGGATTTCCCCTTAATTCAGGTCCGTTCCGGTTCAAACCCTGGAAAAAACCGGTCTGGACCGGTGGATCATTTTTTTTTTAAATAAAAATAAAAAATAAAAAGTTTAAGAGAATAAATGTTTTTTAGATTTTTTTTTAGATATTAAATAAGAATTTAATTATTTTTATTTTTTTAAAAAGATCCGGTCTAAACCGGTCCTAGACCAGACCGGACCGAATAGGTCCGGTCTGGACTTTTGAAAAAATCTTGTCCGGTCCGGACCGGATGAACACCCCTACTATTGTCCAATTTCTCATTCTTACTGAAACAAAATTTTGATTCACTAAATAGTGGGTTATATATTATATAAACATGCTAAAAAGAAAATAAGTTAGAGGAGTAAGCAATATTCACATGCTATATTATGTTGATCATGGACCATAATATGACTCACCATGTCAATAGGATCTTCACTGAAATGCTCAAAATCTTCACTCCCACTAAAACAAAAGACAGTAAAATGAAATTATCAAATGTGTAAAAAGATGTCCTGAAGAAAATGCACAAAACATGACCTCTAGAAAACAAGAATCCATTATGAATAACAATATTTACGAGAAATAAATTTAGTTTGTATTCAACCTTTATTTTAGCTAAGCAAGAAGGACAACCCACTGATTTATCCAAAATTATTTAAGTTGATGGTTGGCAATCAAGGTCCATGAATAACATTAATCCTTATAAGGAAAATGAAACATCTTACAAATGGATTCAAAAACTTAGCAAATAACTACTCTTAAGAATATTATCTTATCATGTGGAGTCATCTTGAAGATCTCTCATACATCTCTTCTCATGTCTGGAAAAAATACATGCCTTCACTAAGGGTTTGTTTGATAAGTGTATTTATAAAGATTTTTTTGTTTAAAAAGTACTTTTTTAGGAGAAGTAGTTTTTGAAATTTAAAATTTGGGTGTTACGGAGATTTGTGAAAGGAGTAGAAACAATAATTTTTTTGTAAAAAAGTCTTTATAAATAATTTGTCAAACAAGGCCTAAGTTGTATATATGTATATCTTATAATCTCATTTCTTAAGTTTGTTGCAAAAAGTTGTGGCCTAAAGCCAACTCAAGGGTCTCAACCTTTCTGGAGTTATACCAACCGATTTTTCAAGTCTCACTACACTAGAAGAAATGTAAGTAGCTTCAGCTTAAGATCATTGCTTCATATATACTTGTTGAAATTGTTTTACAAATTTTAATCTAGGTACTATGCTACTACATTTGATTTATGGATGTCACAAATTTTTACTTGTTCTTATTCATCATTGACCTCAGTAGGAACTACATCAATGAATCCATACCCGCAAATTTAACAAAAAATCTTCTAGTCACATCGTAAGTACAGGGGCTAGTTCTTTCAAGAGGACGAGCGCGAAATTGGTCAAATCTCCACCCTCCAGCAGTTGTAAGTTGTTGAATATAGAAGGCACTGTATAGGATTTGACTTAATCTATTTTGACTTTCTTATGTTTTCTTTTAAGGGTATTAGACAACAACTTTGTTGGAGGGCAGCTTCCACAAAGCCTGGGAAACTTGAAAAGTTTGAGAAGATTGTAAGGAATTCTCATTCTTTTGATGTGTTATTATTTGTAGGTTATTTATCCATTTTATCATAGATTAATCTAATTTGAAAGGGTAATTTATTGCCACAACCCAAGCAGCGACTCTTGGTGGTGGCTAATCGGCTCCCGTTTTCCGCTGTAAGAAGAGGTGAAGATGCATGGTCACAATTTAGTGGCTTCCAATAAAAGAAATTTGTAAAAGATTGTACTTTCTAACATGTCTCTAGCTCTTTCATCTTGGTTATGGTTTGTACTTAATTGTTCGTTCTTGAAAGAAGGATAATTGACATGTTAAATATAGTGAGAATACACTGAGTATGTCGAGAACATGTAGTTTTATTCATGTTGTGCACAAGTTTAATTAGACTCCTAAAATACCATATTTTTTTATGCCTATTAAATAATAGTTAAAACGTCTCTAATAGAATAGCTCTTTAATCTTCTTTGAGATCTACGATGTCGAATTCCTCTTGTAATGTTTTGATAGGAAAATTGAGCCTTCTCACACTATGACGTTGATTATCTTTGCTTTTTACTCAACATGTGAAGCACTTTGTATTCGAAGCTCAACTTCTTTGTAGAACATACCGAAGATTGCGCATCTTGCTTTGCTCCTCTGTTGATACCTGTCATTTATTTCATTTTATCGATCTCATATTTAGTTAACACTTTTATCTTGTTATTATCAAGTGTGTGCTCGTAAGATGTCGGTGCATTTCCTAATAAAATGTTTGCTTTAAGCATACAAGATCCTTGTACATACTATGACTTCCAACCAGCTTGTGATGTTTTTTTAAAACAAAATTGAGACTCTTATCCTTGTGACAACGATTCTCTTTGTTTCTAACTCAGTATGTGATGGCATTAAATACTAAAGAAACTGATTGTTTATGGTATAAAACTATGAACTGAAATACCTTATTGATCGTTTACAAAAGAATTTCTCCATGGTAGCAAAAGTGAATTTTTAATGTTAAGTGATCAAGATTCAAGAGTCATGACATCTGTTCATAATGCTATGGTAGCACGATCAGCCTCATGATAGATATTGTGAAGCATCCAATATGGAAATATCTGCTTCTTAGTGGAATGGGATTCTGGGCTGGATGGCAACCCAATATGGAAATTCAACATTTGTACTCATTACAACAATCCTTTTACATTACCTGCAAATAAAACACCATGCCCAGATGGATTCACAGCGGAATTCTACCAAAGATACTGGAATACAGTTGGTAATTCACTCATTTCTGCTATTCAATCTTTTTTTCATTCAGGACAATTACTTTGTGAGTCTGCTCAATCATTCATTACTTTAATTCCTAAAATTGATAACCCGAACACTATTAACCACTTCAGGCCTATCAGCCTTTGTAATACATCTTACAAAATTATAACTAAAATTATAGCAAATCGACTTTCACCAATTCTTGATAAGTTAATTAGTCCTCTACAGGATGCTTTAGTGCACGAACGTCATATTCAGGAAAACATTCTCATTGCTCATGAAATCTTCCACTCTTTTCACAAAAGAAAAAAAAAGGAAAATATGGATAGATGACTCTTAAACTAGATATGGAAAATGCTTACGACAAACTTAATTAGAACTTTATTTGCCATATCCTCCTCAGTTTTAGATTCTCAGATAGCTGGGTTGAATGGGTTATGACTTGCATTACAAGTAATTCGTTCTTTGTCCTTGTAACACCCCGGGCCAGAGGTGTCACAGTGCCGTAGGCCCGAAGGTCTACAAGGCGATTTTAAAAGAAAAGAAATCCAAAACTCTTCCAAATATACAAAAGTTAACAACATTAAAATTCATGTTCAAGTTTGGAACAACCTTTAAACCTTGCATCAAGTTCAATATCTCAATTTACACCAAAACAACGGTAATTAATACAACCTTTTTAAATCCGATTCAAAACTAAATATTTAACTGTGAAGACGAATCTGTGATCCAGAACCCGCTTGTTGCTGCCAACCTGCAAAGACTAGTTGACTGGTGGACCCGATACACCAGCCAACCATGGCACATAAACCGAGGTTGGTTAGTCTACTGAAAGACTAGCAAGAATCCTCAAGCCAAAACAGAAGAACACAGGAAAGAATTATCATGACAAACAACCAATGCCAACAACACTCAAAACATAAACATACACTATCACAGAACCATTACTTAACCAATCCTATCCAGATCTTCAATATGCTAACCATCTTCCATCTAATCTCAACCTCACATGAATATAAACTGGTGGGACGAACCAATCCAACCTTACTAACACATCCAATCCATCTTTCTTTCCTACTACCAACACGTCAACTAACAACCCTACGAAACATATACCCATATACTATTACTACAAGTCACTTAACAACACTACGGAACATATATATATACTACTAACACGCAACCAAGGCTAACCAATTATATCGAACTCAAAACTGCCAACACACACAACTGCTAACGCACACAACCGCCAACACACACAATCCAACACACAACTGCCAACACACACAAGTGTCAACACACACAAATATCCACACACACAATCCAACACACAACTGCCAACACACACAAGTGTCAACACACACAATCCAACACACACAACTGCACACACACAAATGTCAACACACACAAATGTCCACACACACAATCCAACACACAACTGCCAACACACACAAGTGTCAACACACACAATCCAACACACACAACTGCACACACACACAAATGTCAACACACACAAATGTCAACCCACACAATCCAACACACATAACTGCCAACACACACAAATGTCAACACATACACAACTGCCAACACACACAAATTTCAACCCACGCAATCCAACGCAAAACCAATAACCAAGCACACAACCAATGTTTGCCAACACAACCACTTAATCAAGCACGCAACCAATATTTGTCAACACAGCCACATAATCAAGTATACAACCAATATCATCAACAAAACCACTTAATCAAGTACACAACCAATATTATCAACAAACCAATATACCCAACTGCTAATACCTCCAATCCAACCTCCGTCTCCACCACCACATCACCGGGTGAGACTATCATCATATACTATCCAATCTCCGATTCAACCTCCAATCCAACCGGATGGGACTTTCAACCATCCAACCATGGCCATTAACCAACGTAAGGTCACACCCTCACGTGGTCGGGTGAGGCTATCAATCACCCCGGCCTAGCCTTAACCAATGGAGGTCACACCCTCACGTGGTCGGATGAGGTCACACCCTCACCCCGGCTCCACAACCAACCATCTCCAATCCAGCAACAACCCACCACCTTCATCTGTCAACACAACCAATCATCCACAACTAGCTACAATCAACTACCACACCAACATCCAATCAATCATAACACAAGGCAACAACAACCAACACATTCAACCAGGTTCAACACAAAACCAATAACCCAGCACATAACCAATAACAAAACACACAACCGATATCCGCTAACAAATCAACAACCAAACAAACAATAAATATCCAACACAGAACCAATTGCAAAGCACACAACCGATATCCAATGCACGACCAATAATTATTCACACAATCAACATTCAACACGAACTCAATATCCAAGCAAACAACCAATGTCAAACAACTAAACCAATATACACACATTCAACCATTTCAAATAACAAAACCAATATCTATCAACAAAACCACTAATCAAGCACACAACCGATCTTCAACACAATACCAACATCCAAGCACTCAATCAATATCCAACACGAGACCAATATCAACACACTCAACCATTTAATTCTAAGCCTACAATTCTAGATCAATTAAACGGACATGAGCATATATCATTACTGAGAATAGTCATATATGGACTTAATTATTTTTAAAGAGATAAGTAAAAGTATGAGCAAGAATCATCTTGCCTCAAGCTCAACAACAACGACCTCAGAAATCTTCAACCAATCTCGAACGAACCTGCGACAACAATCCGAAAAATTCCTGGCATTAATTAACCCATACCAAATCATAACTAATAAACCCCCAATTCAGCCCCAAAATCATACCTCCACTACCAAATTCAACAAACCCCAATATCAATCCGTATCTCCAAGAGCAAATTGTGGCTGCACAACAATCAAAACCAGTCGAACCATTTAATTGTTGTCAAATACCCCTTGAATTCAACAATTTCTTCTCACGTAACAACACAGCAGAAATCGGATGCCCTCCCCCCCAAAACCAGATCGGAAGAAAACCCCCCACAAATACCTTATTTGGCAGCCTGAACTCCTCGTCGCCGGAATTCAGCCGAACTCCGCAGTAGCGAACAGCAAAGCTCAGCAGCAGCAAACACACAGCAGCAGAACGTAGCAGCCACTGTCGACCTTCAACAGCAGCGAATCCCGTCTTTCTCTCAAGAATTGAACATGACTCGAAAAGAGGAGGAAGAGGTGGCCTTTGCTAGTTCGAGCTCACCGACGGGAAGAGATGACTG
Organism: Rheum nobile; assembly: GCA_027886185.1. Lineage (NCBI taxonomy): Eukaryota > Viridiplantae > Streptophyta > Magnoliopsida > Caryophyllales > Polygonaceae > Rheum > Rheum nobile. Next base: position 11,106,518 of record WOAB01000027.1, read on the forward strand.
AGCAGCTGAGGAGGGAAACCGAAGGCAGGTAGGCGGAGGCTCCACAGTGAAGTTCTTACGAGAGGCAGACAAGGGTTTATGCCCTTTTCTGATTTTTCACCCCAAAATCTGAATTTATAAGTCTTAAAATTTTATTCACCCTTTTAATATATATATATATATATTTAACCTTTGGGGTATTTCAGTCCTTGTCAACAATGAACCTGGTTATGTGTTTTACCCACAGTGTGGTCTAAGACAAGGCGACCCTATAGCCCCTTTGATCTTTATTCTTGCAATGGAATATTTGGCACAAACTCTCATTCAAGAATCCCGTTCTTCTCACAAAAAGGTTGGCATTCAGATAACGAAACATGGAACATGCATTCCTTTTTTAAACTTTGCTGATGATACTTTAATATTTGCAAATGCCAGTCAAGATAATTTGGTTTTCATTAAATTTGTACTAGATAACTTTTAAGTCCGGACTATCCATAAATTATCATAAAAGTACATTTCAAACATCTTGTAATATTTCTAGGCAACAAACTCTTTCGCTCGCTAGCATTCTTACAGGTTACTCGATCTATGGAAAAATACATGGGTATTCCTATTATTAGAGGACGAGTTAAAAATCAAATGTTCTCTGACGCTATTTCTAAATTGAAAAAACAATTACTTAAATGGAAGGCTAACACACTATCTCAAGCTGGACGTTGTCTCTTAATTCAATCTAATTTACAATCTTAAACTAATTACCTAATGCAAAGTTTCCTTCTTCCCAAAGGAGTTTGTCAAGAGATTGATAAGATTTATAGGAACTTTTTCTGGAATCATTCAACGCCTGATTATCATTCACTTATTGGATGGGACTCCATTTGCAAACCTAAATGTAATGGGGGTCTTGATCTCGAACTAGCCTACAATACAAACACTGCTACTTGGTAACTGATCCCCAGTCCTTCTGGGTCAAGCTTATCTCTGAAAAGTATTTACGAAACTCTAATATTTTCTCTTACGTAAAGAAACCTTCAGATTCTTGGCAATTCTCTAGGCTACTGCAGTTAAGAAAATAGTTCAAACAAGGTTTGTTCTGGCAAATTGGTGATAGTACTCATACTAGTTTATAGGATGACCATTGGATCCCTGACTGTATTCTTTCACAATTTATAGGAAACCATGACCGTAGGAGCACTTTTTCCCAATACATTACACCTGATAAAAAATGAGACTTAGGAGCTCTTCAGCGTATTCTTCCACCCCACTTAATTCCTAAAATATTGAACATTTTCATACCTCAAACTTATATTCCTGATAAACTTATTTGGTACCTTTCAACTGACGATAGTTTTTCTGTTAAGAGTACGCTTGATTTGCCTTTTGGTACAGAATCCACAAGTCAAGCCTTTTAAACCTCATCTTCACGTTTTGAAATAGGTGAAGTGTGCAACAACCATGTTTTGCGAAGATGTAGCGCTCTCTTCACCTTTGTAAATGCTTTGTGAAGATGTAGCACTCTCTTCAAGCCTTTTAAACCTCGTCTTCACCTTTGTAAATGCTTCCATGATGGTCAGACACAAATACGAGGTCATGATCGTCGGCAACAACGGAGCGTAGGTGTCGGGAGAAATATGACCATGAACTGTCTTCTCGCTGTCAACAATAGCAAAATCCACTGGATATATTTGTCTATTTCCGTCTTGTGCCACTAGAAGTGTGCCTCTGTACTTTGATCCTAGATGGGTACCATCCACATTTATGACCAACAATAGTTTTCACTCAGCTTTACAAAGTGACATTGTATAAATGACAAAAGTAATCTAATATGCTACAATATATTGTGTAAATTTGACAACAGAACCGTGGAATGTGACAAACTTAAATTTACCTTTTTTAAAAACTGCTTTCCATTGTGTCAAGCACCCAAGATGATAAAACAATACTTGAATCGACGATTAGAATCTACTTCAACATATGTGACTGTCCCTATATTCATCATTTCCAGCATGTACATGTATCCATGAAGCCTATTGTAGCTTTGTTCAGATGTGTCTCTTATCCTATCTATGGCGGTTAAACGTGCTCGGTTTGCCTTGTCATAACTAACTTCCACTCCCATCTTCTTCATGATGTCTTGAATTTGTGCAGCACGAGGTCCAGTACATGTATTGGTTGTGTTAAAGCTGTAACAAGATTGTACATGTAACGTGCTAAGGTTAGTTGATATACATGCTGATAAATATATATGATCGTACTGACAGGATTGTTTACAGACCTTGACATAATATGATCAGCAATTACGCTTGAACTTGCATGTGTGTGGTGGTTACACTTTAGCTTCATGCCATATGTGTGTTGGACAATACTTCCTTACTTCAAACAATCATGTGCTGCCAAGAGCGGTCCCATAACAGAAAAATGTGCAGCTAGGATCAATGCACCTTACCACATATAACTTATTATCAGACTTCTGGACATGCATCTGGAAGCGCCTCTGTAATGCCATCAAGGATAAACGATCCTTAAGATCCTTCTTGCAATTGAAATGCTCTCCAACTTTTATTTCCAAATCATTGTCGCTCACCCCATTATCCTCCATTGGCTCTTCCAAATCATCCAATTGCCTTTTACTAAACTTTTTGCTATGATAGTACTCGACTTCAATCTCTTGGAGAACTTCCTCTTCAATGTGTATAAATAAGTTATCCACTTCATTAGTGTCATCCAACAATGGCCCTTCTTCAACATCTTCCTCAGCATCATCCTCAAATTCATCCTCAAAGTCATCCCAATCAAAATCTCGCACAACATCTTCCCCATAATCATTGTCAATCTCAATACATTCATGTATTCTTTTCCTTCCTGTGGAAGACCTTCTTTATCTCCCATTAGTTTCAGAATCTGCCTCAGATAAGCTCATCAAGTCAACTATTTGTACATCCCCATTGTTTACACGAAAAATTTTTGGTTTCATTTCATACATGTCACAATCAACTATATTTGGTACAGCTTCAGTGGGACAGTTGTCGCTTACCACATTGCTCTTGTTGGATTCGGTACCATTTATGCTTGGATGACAACCCACCACAACCTCGGCCTCTGCCTCTTGACATTGTGTTAGCGGTGGCGGAGTCAGACACACTGTGATGTCATCGTCATCATTTCTACTTGGATGACTAGCCATCACAACCTTGACCTTTGCCTTGTTGATTCCTTTCTTTTTCATACTCGCATATAACTCGATAGGCCAAATAGCATCTTCTGATTGCAAGTTCTTGAAAGCATCAAGGTCCTCGTCATCTTTGACATCGAATGATTATGACATTGGTTTCCGCAATGATAGATATTTTAGCTCCATTTCATCTATCTCGTCAATGCATTTTATCTTCTCAGCCAACTTTTTTCTCAGATTTGAGTAATTCATATCTGCAAGCAAAAGAAGTGTTTTTGTCCTTGTGATCCCATCGAAAACCCACTTGTTTCCCTTACATATTCATTCACCACCTGTTATCAGAGTCAAGTAGTATGATCTTGAACCTGTTATACGAAGAAAAAGCAAACACAAGTAAAATACTTTATGACAAATATTGACAGTATGACCAATACCCTAACACCGACGTTAAAGGGTTTTCAAGTCATAATAAAGGGTTTTCTAGCCAAATGGGACAAAATTTGTATGGAAAACAAATATTCTAGAATCAAGAAACGAAAGTTAAAGTCAGATTTGATTAATGCTCAACAAGAAGTTAAAAGGTTGTTCTCTCGTTGAGGGAACCACAGAAGAATGTCTTGTAAAGAATAATAAATGTGAAAGTCAAAACTCACCCATTATTAAATTTCTTCTATTCCAAAGACATTGAAGACGCTGCGTAAGCTTCTTTGAAGATTTGTGGATTTAAGGTCTTGTGGTGTTACGGTGGCTTTGGACAGGTTTATAGGTTGGGTTATTTTAGGGTGAAGACTAACACGTGGGTAAATGGGTAGAAACTGGCGGGAAACTTGTTAACTTTTCGAGGGAAAACAGAGGTTAAAGGATGATGTGTACTACATTATCAAAAGTCATATCAGGTAAATAGTTATAAAGCAATATTCAATAAAGAATGACATGCCCAAAAATTGAACAATAAAACCTAAATAAATGCACGGACATGACCGACCATGTTCCTTCTCATTTTCACTTAACAACCCTAAACCCTCTATGTTCGTTTCGCTGAGCCAAGGTCCTTCACTGTTGCACCAAACTTGAAGGTAACCCTCTTTGTTTTTATGTGATTTTCATACTGGGTCAATAAGAAAGAATGTATCACTATGTTTTTGGCTGGAAATTTTTCTATTGGCTTGAAATTTTTCATTTGGCTGAACATGGTCGGACATGACCAACCATGTTCCTTCAATTTGGAAATCATAAATTCAACAAACATATATATTATACCAGTCATCTTCCTTTGGTGGACTGTTTGGAAAGTCAGAAATGACACAATCTTTAGAAAGTTTCCTTCTAATCCTTAGACAACTATCAACAATGCCTACACCTCCTTCAAGGAGTGGACGGTTTCTGATTCTCAATGACCATCCCCTTCCACCAACAGGATGAAATCAAGAGAGTTTTCCCAATGGAGAAAACCTCCTCCTAACTATATCAAACTAAACTTTGATGCATTAGTTAAAAATAATGGGAGTACACACATCGGTTATATTTTCCGTAATCATTCTGGTGAGGTGGTCTTCTTAGACCATAGGTAGATTCTCTACTCCTCACCTATTAAAGCTGAGGCTTTGGCCGCGCTAGAGTGCCTTCGTAGGGCTGTTTCGCATCGGTTTACGTGAATAGTTCTTGAAGGAGATAACCTTTCAGTCATTAATTCTATCCGCGGAATCTGGAAAATTCCATGGGAAATTTCTCATATTATCACGGAAATTAGATCTTTGTTACATGGTTTCGAATTTTTTCAGGTTCATCACTGCTACAGAGAGTCTAACAAAGCTGCTGACATCCTGGCTTCTTGTACCATCTTCTCTACTACTTGTCGTAGAGCTATTTCAGACTTCCTTCTGCAACATCAAGATCTTGATCAGGTTCAACGATCTCGACTACAATATTTAGATTCAAGATCTAGTTTTTCTTTAGCTTGCAAATCCTTTGTAAAAATCATCTGTTGTGATGATTTAGGTATGCATTCTTGTTTTTAAGGATATCTTCTCTTTGCCTAGTTAAGAAAACATTTGTACTCATTAGCTAGAGAAACCCATGGTCGTACAATGACAATGAGTGGAAACAATTCTAACAAGAAACTATTCCACTAAAGCTATTTTAATTTGTTTCCAGCTCAATTCTCCAGCTTTATTGCTGTGATAACAAAATTCAAAAATGTGAATTATGGACTTTTTTAAGCTACGAAATTCAAGTGATTACTTCTCATCACTCTTTTTCCCGATTTAATGTGATACCTCGTAATTCTGTAAGGATTATTCTGGGAATTTTTGGAAATTTCCCGAACACCCGTTTAGTACGTCGGATTTAATTCAGAAAGTCGGAGACATTCTGTAATGTGCTCTGTATCTGTAATATTTTTCTCAGTGAAGAATTATACAGTTAAGGCCTGTTGGAAGTCTATACTCGTTCGTGTACGACTTTTGTTATCGCGAGTTAAGATTAATATCAAATCTCTACTCACTTGGTTATTGCCCAAGAGGTGCAAATGGACTAACCATGGGTTAATACCCAAGGGCACAATTGGAAAGCTTTTTGGCTCCCAATAACCCAAATCTTTGCCTATAAATAGAGGGCATGGGTGAAGCTAGAAAGGGTGTGAAAAATGCCATTACGCTGTCCATTTCTCGTCTCTCAAAAACGCTCCCAAAGAAAAACGCTCTCTCTCTCGGAAAGCTCTCGTGGATCGTTGGAGGCTCGTTTGGGTCGTTCTCGGTGGCCAAAGGAGACTTGGAAGCCCCTTAGAAGCCTAGAAGCCAAGCAAGGCGAAACGCGAACCAAATCGAGCGTCGTGGGTAAGATTTCTCGCCCGTTTTTAAGTTTCTGTTCAGCGATGGCGACCGCCGCCAGGAACGGCGACCGCCGTGAAGATCCCGCGACCGCCGTGTTGGGGACGGCGACCGCCATGAAGATCTTGGTGCCGCCGTGGTGTGTGGCCAGCCACCGTGGAGGAAGCCGATGAGCGGCGCCCGCCGTGCTTGAGGCGGCGCCCGCCGTGATGGTGGTGGCGCCAGCCGTGATGGTGACGGCGCCCGCCGCAATTGTTTGGTGGCCGGCCGTGAAGGGTTGTTGCCCGGGAGTTGTTGCGTTGGCTTCCGAGACCTTCGATCGGGTGTCGTATCCTTCGATTCCTTTCGTCCTTTCGTATATTTGTACTATTCTTTGTCGAATCTAACCTAGGGTTCCTTTTTGGGTCGACTCGAAGGTGTTTATGCTAGTGAAGCTATACGCGTGTCGAGCCCGGAATCCCGTTGTCTCTGCTTTGTTCCAGATCTGCGGACTAAGGCAAGTGGTGGTTCGCTCTTGCTCATCGTTCTATATTTACATTAATTATCAGCTGTTTATCTGAGTAATTAATTTGGAATGATTACTTTGTTTATCTGGAAATGGTTTTATAAACTGTTTTGGAAACTGTAATAATGACATTATCATAGGTTGTATATCTGTTAGAACAACGCTATCATATGTGTTAATTACCGTGAAGGTATTGTTGTGAAATTAATCTTAATGCTAGAATAGCATGTGGGCTAATAGGAAAACTAATCCAAGTAAGGATTAAACTATAAGCGCTGTGGCAGTGCAATCCGGGTAAACGTAAGGTCACCCGGTGTAATAATAACTTCCGTGTTCTCGGAATAATATTAAAAGCCTCAATAGTGTGTATGTGTTGTAATTTAATAAGATAAGTGCAGTTAAGCACATAATTAATAAGTGTAAGCACTATAGTGCAATCAGGGTGAACGTAAGGTCACCCAGTGTAATAATAACGCCAGTGTTACTCTGCATAATAATGTTAAGTCCCGCGTGTGTGTTGTGTGTGTTTTAATTTGGGTCGACATGATTGTCACCCTGTGATTTAAGTTGTGTGCCACTCTTAATAACATTAACGTGTTCAGTAATGTGTGTTTTGTAATTAAATAAGATATGTGCCCGAGTGCACATGATTAATAAACCCATGGCGAGTAGTGCAGCTAAATAATAGTGCAGCTAGGAAAGCTCGTCTCGACTTGAATGTAGTACGTTCTCTTTCCGATCTGGATTCGCTGTATGCGATGAGGTTGGTCGTGAATTGAAGCATCTCAGTCAACTTTTAAATCATTGTTGTGTGATTCTTTAAATATTCTAGATTTGTCATATTTCCTTAAAGACTCAATCTCTTGGAGTCTCTTTTCGAGTCGATTTCTGTGAAGATGATGTCTTCCAGAATCTTCTCTCATGCATACCTCTTGTTGTTATTCCGTGAAAGTGTCGGGTTATGTATCGTCCCTTCGGTTATTATCCGAGGGACAATGATAGTAAACGGTTACGATCACTCGAACCACTCTGCTTTTTACCCTTGCTAGTCTATTCAAGTAGACTAACCCATGAACTTTGTTCTCTGCATGTGGGCTGGTGTCATCCGTTCGATTCGACACATTAGATAGAGTATAGATGAGAAGACTAGAAGGACTATGGAGTCGACGGTGGTTTTCCGACGTTTTTAATAATCTCTTTTAATCAGGTTGAGATCCTTGGGCAGGTGATCATTACGATCACAACCCTTTTTGTAATATCTTTTAAAAAGTCTTCCACTGTACCTTGTTTAAGATTTCCGTTGTAATTTATTTAAACTCTGTGTTTGTCCTATTCGGGATTGGGATGTAATCCCGGGACTCGTGTTTTATATGAATAAGGTTATCATTTTGTATCATTGTATTTCATGATTTGTATTTAAACGGTAAAGCCTTGGGTGATCTCGGTAAGGAATACTGGGGTCACTGGCGGTAATACCTTTCCAAAAGGGTTAAGTTTTGGGGGTGTTACAGTTGTGGTATCAGAGCCAAAGGTTGTTTTAAAACGGGTTTGGATTTTTATAAATCATTTATCCGTTTTTGAAAATGTTTTAAGAAGGGCTCTGAATTTTTCAAAGTGAAAAGAGTTTGAAAACACCGTTCATAGTCTTGTCTTCTATATGGTCTGATATAGTAAGTTTGCTTCTATATCTAGAAAGACTAATTCCTTCCCCGTTGCCCCATATGATATGGGTGCATTCTATTCTCTTCAGAGGAACCGGGAGAAGCCAAGGTGGTTTCGCTATACCCAATAAGGCTTGAATTCCCAGTTCTCTCATTTTGAGTTAAGGTTGTAGAACCTAGTAACTCGGTTTGAGTTCATCAATAGAAATTACCAAGTTGATCTATTCTAAGTTGATTTTATTACAATAAGTATATCAGAAGATACTAATGTGATAAAATTCTTGGAATTTGATCGGTAAACAGATGGTGAACACAAGGAACGTTATCCGTGCTGGTGCTGGGCCGAGTAATGACCCCAGACCAAATGCAAGGAATGTTGCAGACCCAACAGGAGAGCGTGAGTCTGTCTTTAACAATAACCAGGGAGGCAATGGCCAAGCTCGGGCCAACGCTCCGATATTGTTTGATGTTGCAGCAGTGGAGGCAATTCGAGGAATTGTCATGCAGGCAATCACAGATGTTATGCAACCAGTTGCACCACAAGTACAAGATGGTCCAGTTCCTTAGGCTATTCCTGAAGTTGAGGAGTCAGTGGAGCAAGTACCTCAGATCAATGTTGTCAGAAACAGAGGAACTTACGGGCAGGCGTTAAAAGCCGTGAGTTCAATGAGGCCTGACAGCTATGACGGTACTGGAGAACCAGTCAGGGTGACATATTGGTTCTCGCATATGGAACGGTTGCTCCGGAACATTAATTGCACTGAGGCTGGGAAAGTGCACATCGCCTCTCTTCAACTCAAGGATGTGGCTAGCGAATGGTGGGAGAGCACCGGTCTGGCAGATCATCCCGAGCTGAATTGGAGCATGTTCAAAACCAAGATGACCGATCGTTTCTTTTCCCGAGCTATGAGGGAGGAGAAGCATAAGGAATTTATGTACCCGCAGACTGATGGGTTAAAGGTGACTGAGCTCGCAGCTAAGTTCAATCACTTGATGCAGTACGCTGGACCTGAGGTGTCAACCGAAGAGCAAAAGATCTGGTACTTCCATGGATGAATGAATCTAGAGATCAAGCCTCTAATGTTGCATCATGGTTGTACTACGTTAGAGCAATATGTGGATACAGCCTACAAGACGGAAGTCACATTGGAGGAGTCTGCCCTTAAGAGGGAGAAGCAAGTTAAGGGAAAGGGTGGGCAACAGGATCGCCAGGTTGGTTCATTCAAACGACCGGCATCGCCTAGCAAGTTTGAAAGGTTTGGTCGTGCTAAGACCGAGACAACTCAGTCAGATTCTGCCAGAGGCTCAGGTTGGAGCGGCGGAGCAATTCAGTGCCACAATTGTGGTGAAGTGGGGCATAAAAGTTTTGTTTGCCAAAAGGACAAGAGGATGTGTCATAATTGTGGAAGGGAAGGCCACATAAAAACATACTGCAGACTGAAGGGTCAAGGACCAATGCAGTCTTATCAAGCGTCAAATGTTGGAGGTGGACAGAACCCAAGGCCAGTGGTATCCACTCCTGAGCAATCAATGGCTCATAGTAAAGGCAAAGCGCCTATGGGGTCTTTAGGCCAAGGGCAACGACTCTTTGTAATGAGCCAAGCCAATGGAGAAGAACCCTGATCCATTAAGTTGTATTTGTGTTAAGACTTTCTTTAAGATTAAGGAGTAACGACGTGTGTCGGTAATCTCCGTGGTATTAAGATCTGCCTGATCGACTTTTGTCAATTAATGTAATGTTTGGATGATAATGAAGTGTTTCTGTGTTTTGGAAAATTTCATAATGTGTTATCATTGCGAATTAGTTATTCATACGAAACCTCGTAAGTGTCGAGAACAGCTTATGCCAAGTAAGGATAAGGACTGTCGGACTTATGGTGGTGGAGTTTTGTGGATAACTTAGATGTTCGTCCCTTGTGGTTAATCCCAGGGTCGACTCTGTTGTTTAAATCTAGATCCACTCCTAAGATTCTTCTTCATACATAGAGTGTGTCATCTATAAGATCGGATGCAGCTCTTTGAGGAAGATTAAGTGGTGAAGCGGTCATGTTGAGAGGAAAGGTTGCAGTTAAGGATGGGATATGTTGATGATCCCGATGTATTAAAGATTTAGTAAGGAGAATTGTCTACGCATCTAAGGAGTACTGTGGTAAGCGTTATCTCATACGCTGAGTTCTTCCGAGATTTCTTAAGGAAAGGGAATGAACTTGTAGAGTTTTGTTCGGAGAGATCAGGAGCTATCTCTCAGGCGTGAGTTTGTGCCATGAGCATTAAGGCAGATGAATCATTTTCAGAATGATATCCTAAGGAATTAAGAATAATATCTCGTGTGATCCATTTCAAGGATGAAGTAATTAAGGATGTTGGATCCAGGTGGTAAGATTGGTGTTGAGGTAGTATCCTCATTGGCTTAATGCAAGTTTCGGGGTCGAAACTTATTTTAAGGGGGAGGTGATGTGATACCCCGTAATTCTGTAAGGATTATTCTGGGAATTTTTGGAAATTTCCCGAACACCCGTTTAGTACGTCGGATTTAATTCAGAAAGTCGGAGATATTCTGTAATGTGCTCTGTATCTGTAATATTTTTCTCAGTGAAGAATTATACAGTTAAGGCCTGTTGGAAGTCTATACTCGTTCGTGTACGACTTTTGTTATCGCGAGTTAAGATTAATACCAAATCTCTACCCACTTGGTTATTGCCCAAGAGGTGTAAATGGACTAACCATGGGTTAATACCCAAGGGCACAATTGGAAAGCTTTTTGGCTCCCAACAACCCAGATCTTTGCCTATAAATAGAGGGCATGGGTGAAGCTAGAAAGGGTGTGAAAAACGCCATTACGCTGTCCATTTCTCGTCTCTCAAAAACGCTCCCAAAGAAAAATGCTCTCTCTCTCGGAAAGCTCTCGTGGATCGTTGGAGGCTCGTTTGGGTCGTTCTCGGTGGCCAAAGGAGACTTGGAAGGCCCTTAGAAGCCTAGAAGCCAAGCAAGGCGAAAGGCGAACCAAATCGAGCGTCGCGGGTAAGATTTCTCGCCCGTTTTTAAGTTTCTGTTCAGCGACCGCCGCCAGGAACGGCGACCGCCGCCAGGAACGGCGACCGCCGCGAAGATCCCGGTGACCGCCGTGTTGGGGACGGCGATCGCCGTGAAGATCTTGGTGCCGCCGTGGTGTGTGGCCAGCCACCGTGGAGGAAGCCGATGAGCGGCGCCCGCCGTGCTTGAGGCGGCGCCCGCCGTGATGGTGGCGGCGCCCGCCGTGATGGTGACGGCGCCCGCCGCAATTGTTTGGTGGCCGGCCGTGAAGGGTTGTTGCCCGGGAGTTGTTGCGTTGGCTTCCGAGACCTTCGATCGGGTCTCGTATCCTTCGATTCCTTTCGTCCTTTCGTATATTCGTACTATTCTTTGTCGAATCTAACCTAGGGTTCCTTTTTGGGTCGACTCGAAGGTGTTTATGCTAGTGGAGCTATACGCGTGTCGAGCCCGGAATCCCGTTGTCTCTACTTTGTTCCAGATCTGCGGACTAAGGCAAGTGGCGGTTCGCTCTTGCTCATCGTTCCATATTTACATTAATTATCAGCTGTTTATCTGAGTAATTAATTTGGAATGATTACTGTGTTTATCTGGAAATGGTTTTATAAACTATTTTGGAAACTGTAATAATGACATTATCATAGGTTGTATATCTGTTAGAACAACGCTATCATATGTGTTAATTACCGTGAAGGTATTGTTGTGAAATTAATCTTAATGCTAGAATAGCATGTGGGCTAATAGGAAAACTAATCCAAGTAAGGATTAGATGTTTCTATTATCTCTATGTTTAAGTTAATTGCCTGGATGGCTTTAATGTGAATAATTGATGTGTTAGACTGTTTAGTTAACACGAGTGTTTGTAGGAACGCTAATCCAAGTAAGGATTAGTCATTTCTTTATAACTTAATGTGCGTAGGAACGCTAATCCAAGTAAGGATTAGTCGTTTCTTTATAATTTAATATTCGTGGGAACGCTTATCCATATGTAAGGATTTGTCGTTTCTTTAAATCATAATATTCCTCGGATTATCCGAATAATTTAAGGGTCATGACCTATGCTTCTTATCCACATGTAAGGATCTGAAGTGTTTTAAGCGCCTTGCAAGCGCCATTGGATGAGCTTAATTGCAGTCATGTGTATTAAGCACTTAGCTAGTGCATTGGGGTGGACGTAACTATCACTCTGTAAATTAAACTGTAAGCACTGTGGCAGTGCAATCAGGGTGAACGTAAGGTCACCCGGTGTAATAATAACTTCTGTGTTCTCGGAATAATATTAAAAGCCTCAACAGTGTGTGTGTGTGTGTTGTAATTTAATAAGATAAGTACAGTTAAGCACATAATTAATAAGTGTAAGCACTGTAGTGCAATCAGGGTGAATGTAAGGTCACCCGGTGTAATAATAACGCCAGTGTTACTCGACATAATAATGTTAAGTCCCGCGTGTGTGTTGTGTGTGTTTTAATTTGGGTCGACATGATTGTCACCCTGTGATTTAAGCTGTGTGCCGCTCTTAATAACATTAACGTGTTTAGTAATGTGTGTTTTGTAATTAAATAAGATATGTGCCCGAGTGCACATGATTAATAAACCCATGGCGAGTAGTGCAGCTAAGTAATAGTGCAGCTAGGAAAGCTCGTCTCGACTTGAATGTAGTACGTTCTCTTTCCGATCTGGATTCGCTGTATGCGATGAGGTTGGTCGTGAATTGAAGCATCTCAGTCAACTTTTAAATCATTGTTGTGTGATTCTTTAAATATTCCAGATTTGTCATATTTCCTTAAAGACTCAATCTCTTGGAGTCTCTTTTCGAGTCGATTTCTGTGAAGATGAAGTCTTCTAGAATCTTCTCTCATGCATACCTCTTGTTGTTATTCCGTGAAAGTGTCGGGTTATGTATCGTCCCTTCGGTTATTATCCGAGGGACAATGATAGTAAACGGTTACGATCACTCGAACCACTCTGCTTTTTACCCTTGCTAGTCTATTCAAGTAGACTAACCCACGAACTTTGTTCTCCGCATGTGGGCTGGTGTCATCCGTTCGATTCGGCACATCAGATAGAGTATAGATGAGAAGACTAGAAGGACTATGGAGTCGACGGTGGTTTTCCGACGTTTTTAATAATCTCTTTTAATCAGGTTAAGATCCTTGGGTAGGTGATCATTACGATCACAACCCTTTTTGTAATATCTTTTAAAAAGTCTTCCGCTGTACCTTGTTTAAGATTTCCGTTGTAATTTATTTAAACTCTGTGTTTGTCCTATTCGGGATTGGGATGTAATCCCGGGACTCGTGTTTTATATGAATAAGGTTATCATTTTGTATCATTGTATTTCATGATTTGTATTTAAACGGTAAAGCCTTGGGTGATCTCGGTAAGGAACACTGGGGTCACTGGCGGTAATACCTTTCCAAAAGGGTTAAGTTTTGGGGGTGTTACATTTAATGCCTTTATTGGAAACATCAACATCAGAATAAAAAACTTGTCTTTCTTCCAATGCAGACTAATACGAGAGGAGCTAAAATGGCACAAGCACTCATCTAAAAGTCGTAATCACAAGGAATATTGTCAGTTTCGATATAACTAGCACTGTTATGGTATGGCCAGAAAAATTGGCCTCACAACTTGCATACGACTGGGGTGAACACATCTTTTTATTGATTTTAGAAGGTGATTTCCAATACCTATAATCATCTCCAAATTGGATAATTTCCAATACCTATATAATTTAACTCTTGACTAAATGCAAGTTATTCTAGTCCCTTTCAAAAGATCAAGCCTTCTTACATATGACAATAAAAATCACGATAAATAAATAACAAATCAGAGAGTATGTTGGACTCTAGATGCCCCAGGAATTTATGTTGATTTATACCTCCAAGGGAAATTTGCAAAAGCAATCTCTGAATATGTACATATATATGCGAAAATACATTGCATCCATGTGTGCTCCTTAATTCTAAAATGGGGATCTTGTTTGCACCAGGAAATTTTGTGCTTCACACCGCTTCTAAACGCCACGGTGTGGTGTTTAAAAAAAAAGTTGAACGCTATGACGTAGCGTTTAAACTGAACCGTTTCAGTTTTCTGAAGCGGTTTAGTTTAAACGCCATGACATAGCATTCAACTTTTTATAAAATTTTAAAAAAAAAAGTAAACTTGTTCAAAAAAATAAAATAAAAATAAAACGCAATGTAATGGCGTTTTAAATTTTATTTGTTTGAAAAAAATTATACGTTATGGTTTAAATGCTACAGCATGGCGTTTAAACCTTAAACCCTAACCATAATATATAAATATACGATATAACCATGATATATAACTATAGTATATAAATGAACGATATAGCAATAGTACATAACTATACGATGATAACAATAGTATATAACTATACGATATAACCATAGTATATAACTAAACGATGACAATAGTATATAATTATAGTATATAACTATACGATATAACCATAGTATATAGCTATAGTATATAAATGAGCGATATAACAATAGTATATAACTAATAGATATAACAATATAACTATACGATATAACAATAGTATATAACTATACGATATAACAATAGTATATAACTATACAATATAACAATAGTATATAGCTATAGTATATAACTATAAGATATAACCATAATATATAACTATTCATTAGAACCATAATATATAATTATAGTATATAACTATACGATATAACCATAGTATATAACTAAACGATGACAATAGTATATAGCAATAGTATATAACTATACGATATAACAATAATATATAACTATACGATATAAAATTTGTATATAACTATACGTTAGAACCATAATATATAATTATATTATATAACTATACGATATAACCATGGTATATAGCTATAGTATATAACAATACAATATAACCATAGTATATAACTATACGATATAATAATAGTATATATCCACACGATATAACAATAGTATATAACTATACGATAGAACCATAATATATAATTATAGTATATAACTATACGATAGAACCATAATATATAATTATAGTATATAAATATATGATATAACCATAGTATATATCTATAGTATATAACTAAACAATAAAATAATAGTATATAACTATACGATAGAACCATAATATATAATTATAGTATATAACTATACGATATAACCATAGTATATAACAATAGTATATAACTAAACGATATAACAATAGTATATAACTATACGATATAACAATAGCATATAACTATAGTATATAACGATACGATATAACAATAGTATATAGCTATTGTATATAACTATACGATATAACCATAATATATAACTATTTGTTAGAACCATAATATATAATTATAGTATATAACTATACAATATAACCATAGTATATAACTAAATGATAACAATAGTACATAGCAATAGTATATAACTATACGATATAACAATAATATATAACTATACGATATAGAATTTGTATATAACTATACGTTAGAACCATAATATATAATTATATTATATAACTATAAGATATAACCATGGTATATAGCTATAGTTTATAACAATACAATATCACCATAATATATAACTATAGTATATAACTATACGATATAACCATAGTATATAATTATACGATATAATAATAGTATATATCTACACGATATAACAATAGTATATAACTATACGATATAACCATAGTATATAACAATACAATATAACCATAATATATAACTATAGTATATAACTATACGATATAACCATAGTATATACTATACGATATAATAATAGTATATATCTACACGATATAACAATAGTATATAACTACACGAAATAACAATAGTATATATATAACTATACGATATAACTATACGATATAACAATATTATATAACTATATGATATAACCATAATATATAACTGTTTGTTAGAACCATAATATATAATTATAGTATATAACTTTACGATATAACCATAGTATATAACTAAACGATAACAATAGTATATAACTATACGATATAACAATAATATATAACTATACGATATAAAATTTGTATATAACTATACGTTAGAACCATAATTTATAGTTATACAATTGCTATAATAATAGTATATAACCATAAGATATAACAATAGTATATAACTATAATATATAACTATAATATATAACTATAATATATAACTATACCATATAACAATAATATATAGCTATAGTATATAACTATACGATATAATCATAGTATATAACTATTCATTAGAACCATAATATATAATTATAGTATATAACTATACGATAGAACCATAATATATAATTATAATATATAACTATACGATATAACCATAGTATATAACAATACGATATTATGGTTATATCGTATAGTATATAACTATAACAATACGATATAAGTATAATATATAACTATACGATATAACCATAGTATATAGCTATAGTATATAAATGAACGATATAGCAATAGTATATAATTATAGTATATAACTATACGATATAACTATACGATCGATCGATATATAACGTCACAACCTTGTATTACACATTACATGATGGAACGACATTGCAAATCATCGATTTCTATATATATTCAAACAAAACCTTTACAATTCTAGCTAATTATATAATTTATCACAATTGTACACTAACATAATGTTCAAAACTACAACATGTGTTTCTAACGGCCGAAATTCACTTTTTTTTAAATGCTACGTCGTGGCGTTTAAAAAAAGTGTTTTTTTAAACGCTACGATGTAGCGTTTAAGATTTAATCGACTCGATTGAAACCGAGTCCATTTTAAACGCTACGACGTAGCGTTTAACTCCGACCCGATTTAATCGAGCCGATTTCGTTTCTTTTTTTAATCTCAATAAATCAAAAAAAAAACTCACGCCACAATATGGCGTTTAAAAAAAAAAGTTAAGCGCTACCTCGTAGCGTTTAACTCGCGGTGCGAAAATCAAAAAAGAGAAGTGCAAAATCGAATCCCCTTCTAAAACTACCCATAAATAGCTCATAGACTGATAATCTACTATATATCTACTAAACGCAAAGACCGGTTGCGCCACGTGGCCCTCCAAAAATGCACCAATTTTTTTTTGCCACGTGGCGTCTGTACAACGATTTGTACACGTGTCAGCCATTCCGTATATTCCAGTTTTTGGGATTTATTTCCTTCAAAATGAATCTGCCAGAATATTTGTATAATATTATCTTTTCCAAGTTGTTAGTATATGATCAGCTACTCTATTTTTGTAATCATTTATTTCGCAAATCATATTACAGATTGTACAAATATTTTGCAAATCGTAAATATATGATCTGCCACACTATGAATGGCTAAAATTAGACCTAATTTATTAACCAGTACTATATGTATGCCTGCAAAATAAAATTATAATAATGGGCTAATAATAAAATAATCTGAATAACCCTAATGTGCTATTAGGGCAGCAACAAAAAAATTCCAACCTGCAAAATAATACATGTATACACATCTACAATATGTGCAAAGAACACAAAAATGACTTTATAGTTTACAGAAATTTCGTTTTTTTCACAAAGCAATTTTTCAATATGTTTCTTTCAATCAAGTCATGGCAAGAACAGAAGTCAGACTTAATCCAAAAACATTCAACGAAAGAAAAGATCTAACCAAGCATTCATACTCTGCTAAAATTAATCAAGCAAAAATTTTCATTTATAAACTATAAAGTCAATGAACCATAAGAAAACGATTCATACAAAATCATTGCTTTTTATTCATATCAAGTAGTAATGAACCCTAAAAAACAAATTACTAATCTCGTTTTAAATCCAAAATCTACCTGATTAATGTTTCCTTTTTTATTCTAATGTAAATCGCCAGAGTGGAGCTAAATATATATACAGATAGAGACATAGAGATATAAAGATAGAGATATAGAGAGACAGGGATATAGAGATAAAGAGGAACTGACCATGTGGTTTTGCATGATAAATCAAGACGAAGCGTCACATCTATAGATCTTCGTCTGCCGATGGTGGGACCTAGATCTTTTGGCGGTGGTTGGAATCACTATTCTCTTAACCCTCCAAGACGATCTTCTTCTGTCGGTGGTGGGTTCTAGATCTTCTAGCGGTGGTAGGAATAGCTATTCGCTTAACCCTTAAAGACAAAAAAGTGTAAAAAAAAATTAGATATGTAAACTCGTCTCTTCATACGACTTTGTTTTGGATCTGAACGTTTTGAAAAAGGTGAAAGACAAACGGCGAAAATGAGAAGGTTGAATCAAGTAAAGAGAAAGGCAACAGAGAAGGTTGGAATATAGAAAGAGAAAGACAAACGTCGAAGATGGATCTAGAAATGTTGAAGATTGAAATGTCGCAGATAAGGAGAGAGAGAACGCTAAACGCAAAAGCAAGAAATGAAATGAGATAGGGTTACCGTAGATGGATCTGGAAATGTAAAATTCTTTATTTGTTTTTAATTCAATATATCCTAAATACAGAATAGGGTTTAGGCCCATAAGTCCATTTAATTGGGCTTCTACCTGGATTACGTTTTTTCGTTATAACTGGGCCTATAAGCCCATTAAAGCAATTCGATTTTCCAGTCACATTTGATGAGCTATACAAATAGGGTTTAGGCCCATAAGTCCATTTAGTATTTAAACATAATATGGGCCAATAAGCCCAATAATCAATTTTAGGATTGGTTTAGAAATAAATACTAAAAATAAATTAGTCGGTTGTATTACATTTTATTAGAACTATTGGGCCACAATATAAGACCATTAAATTTGTGCAGTTTCATTAAAAATATTAAGTATTAAATGGGCCAATAAGCCCATTAAACTTTTTTACTACATATCTGTTAATTTTTTATAACATATATAATTTTGGGCCGCAAATACAAATAGGGTTGAGTTTTGTAATTGGGCTTATAAGCCTATTACAATTTATCAAGTTGATTAATATTATTAATCGTGTAATGGGCCGATAAGTCCATTAATTAATTTATTATTTATTTATAAATATAAATATATTAAAATTTGGGATATCGATTTTATTAAATTTTAGTATAGATGTTGGATCGCAAATTGAAATTTGTATTTGGGCCTATAAGGCCATTAAATTAATCAGGCTTATTAAAATTAATAAATATTAAATAGGGATATAAGCCAATTAGAATTTTTGCCTACAGAAACGTCAATTTTTTCACAAAATAATTTTTACATCGGCTTCTTTCAATCAATTCATGGCAAGAACATAAATCAGACTTAATCCAAAATCATTCAAAGATAGAAAATATCTAACCAGGCATTCATATGAGACAATAATGAGCCACAACAAAAAATATATTATTAATCCCGTTTTAAATCCAAAATCTATTTGATTATTGTTTTATGTTCTATTCAAACGTAAATCACCAAAAAATGTAGATAAAGATATATAGATAGAGACTGAGAGACACATACAAAGACATAGATATAGAGAGACAAAGAGATAGAACGGCCATTACCTCTTTCATCAACTGGCCATCAGGGGAAACGATCCGTTGGACCGTGCCATAACCTCTTTCTTCCAGAAAATTAGGGTTTAGGTTACTCTTCAGTAGCACTTGCATGTATCTTCTCACCAACCCCGATGGTCACCTTTGCAGCTTAAAGATCAAAATAAAAACTATTTTTTTGGATCTGAAAGAGAACTGCCTTGGATCTTAAAGAGAACGATTTTTTGTGTGGTGGTGGTAGGATCTAGAGCTTCTCATCAAATGGTTTAAAAAAAAAACTGAGATCCAAGTTTACGGATCTAGATATGGCAAAGGATTTTTTGTTAATGTGAAAGTATTGAAAAGGAAAGAGAAACCGGCGACTGTTTCTCACCACCGCCATGGATCTGCAAGTGTTGAAAAAGAAAGAAAATTGGGAAAGTTGAATCGGTGAGAGAGAGAGAACGAAAAATGGGAAAGTTGAAAGTGTGAAATGAGTTAGGGTTTAGGTTCATCCGGGTAAAGGGGTGGAGTTCTTGGGCTGAGCTGTTGAAATTGATGGACCTGGGCCGGTAAGCCCATCAAACAATTCGAACATGCAAGTGATGCAACTACATTTAGCGGGCTTTACAAATTTAATTTGAGCCAATAAGTCCAATTAGTATTTAAAAAGATTTATTATATTTTTATAATATTAAAATAAATATTTAGTATGTACATATTTTTTTATTCTTTTGCATAAATGTATTAAGTATTTACATATGTCTATATATTTTTATTATATTAAAATACATTATTATTATGTATATGTATTTATTTTATTTTGATTATATATCTGATTTTCCAGTGATTGTGTTATGAACCAAATTAAGTCGGATGTACTAAATTGATTATATATACATATTTTTCAGTGATTGTGTTATGAACGAAATTAAGTCGGTTGTATAAGCCCATTAACGATTATGAGTCTCATTAATATTTTAAACATTTAATGGGCCAATAGTCCTAATTCAATTTTTCTATCAAAATAAATATATAAAAAAAAATAGTCGGTTGTATTAAATTTTATTATACATATTGCGCCGAAAATGAAAATGTGTGAATTTTGTATTTGGGCCTATAAGCACATTACAGTTTTTCAGGCTCATTAATATTATTAATCATGTAATGGACCAATAAGCTCATTGGTTAATTAATTTTAGTTATATATATAAATATAAAAAAATATAGTCGGTTGTATTAAATTTTATTATACATGTTGGGCTGCAAATGCAAATTTGTGAAATTTGTATTTGGGCTTATAAGCCCATTATAATTTATCAGGCTCATTAGTATTATTAATCATGTAATGGACCAATAAGCCCATTAATTAATTTATTTTAGTTTATATATATAAATATACCAAAAAACTCCATGAAATTATATAAAACTAATATGAATAAATTTTGTTTTTTTTAAAAATATTTTCAACTTTCAAAAACTTTACATTCAATATATTTTATATTGTATGGATAATTGGAGATC
The DNA here is from genome assembly GCA_027886185.1 of Rheum nobile. NCBI lineage: Eukaryota > Viridiplantae > Streptophyta > Magnoliopsida > Caryophyllales > Polygonaceae > Rheum > Rheum nobile. The sequence continues at coordinate 11,127,688 of WOAB01000027.1, forward strand.
AATATGTGGTTTTAAAATGATGTTGATATGTATTTTTTTTATTAAAATTGTAATGAAAGAAGAAATAATGACTTTATAATATAAGTTATTGTGGTAAAATAAAAGGAAAGAACTGAACAATTTTTCTATAACATGTTATTAAGAACAAATTTCTCTAAAATTCAAACAAACACTTGATCCAAGAAATACATTTTAATAAAAAGATACATATAGTCCACCCCGTTTCATATAATAACACTCTATTATTTAAGATTATACACATTATAATCTACTATATATGTACTAAACCAAGATCAAATGTGAAGAACATATTTTAGACTTAAACCCCAATAAATAAAAGAATGAAAGAGATATGAAATTATACTATATTGCTATGGATTGATTTCGCTTTTTAATTTTTTTTAATATAAAATAAGAGTATTATTACACAAATCGGGCTAATGTTACTTGGCCTTGATTTGTAAAACTTCCTAAAATTGTGTAATTGGGCCTATAAGCCCATTCACTCAATTCAAAGTATTAGCTAAATTTGACAGCCTATACTTTGGGCCCATAAGTCTATTTAAATTTACATATATTTATTATATTTTTATAATATTAAACTAAATAATTAGTATGTACATTTATTTATTTAATTTTGAAAAAGTCTATTAAGTATTTACATATGTTTATAGTTTAGTATGTATATTTATTTATTTTATTTTGAAAATATCTCATATTTTCGAGTGATTGTGTTATGGATGATTTAACCCGACATAATAGAATGTGGATACTACAACCAATGTAGTATACAATGAAGTTTTTCATAAGTTGTAGCAATTTTGAACATCTTACGAGATTTTATGTTTAGGGTTTCATTTCATGTATTAGATGAACATTTGATTATGTTTTATCGTTTTAGTAGTATTGATGTTAGGGATGTGGTTATCCCGTTTCAAAAACTACTTAGCCAATTTTTACTATTAATAAAGTTATAAAGAGTTTCGCCTCTCTTTATGTAATTTTTTAATATATTTAATATTTTTACTCAGTTGGTCATTTTTTATATAAGAATTTATCTACTTCTATAACAGTCATCAACTATATATTTCTATATCAATTAAATATATAATATTAATATACTATTTTTATAAATATAAGAAAAAATAAACAGATCCCGTACAAGACACGGATACTACACTAGTATGATATAAAATGCAAATTAGTTATTAAACAATCAGTGATGTGATAGGAAGCCGATCAAATAGTTTGTCGAGGAAGTCGTTCTCTCACGTGAAAATAAGGATATCACACAAAACAAAAGATAATATATCTAGTCATCTAGATAATATATTCTTTTGGCATAGAACTTCATAAACCTCTTTGAACTCATTGAGAAATAAGCATAACTTAATTAATGATGAAAGCTACAAGAAACGGAGAAAGAGAAGATATAATATGTAATAGCCAAAAGAAAATTAGAGGAGCATTTTCAATTGTGATTAAATAGTAGATTATATAGTATCATTTTCATCACAAGCACCTTCATTGTCAACACCTTTGTAGTTTGGATTGGATTGGGCCTTGGGCCCAATACTATGCTTGGGCTGGCAGCCAAGTTATATTTTTGGGCAGATCTAGAAGAGCCATCGGTTGGCCTTTGACCCAGTCTGACCGGACCGGATGAGCTTGGGCCGGCTTGAGTTGAGTTTGATCGGATTGGGCCTTGGGCCCAATACTATGTTTGGGCTGACAGCCAAGCTATCTTTTTGGGCCGATCTAGAAGACCCATCGGTTGGCTTTTGACCCAGTCTGGGGCAGTTACAGCCTTGACCGGTTTGGGAGAGGATCAAGGGCAGTTACGCTGCAGACCCGGTCTTCCTCATTTCTCTTCTCCACTCAGTTAGTGGGTCGAATCACTCCAGCAGAGTCGGACCGGACCGGGCGGGCTGAGCTTGGGCCGGCTTGAGTTGGATCGGATTGGGCCTTGGGCCCAATACGATGCTTGGGCTGGCCAGCCAAGCTATTTTTTTGGACCTAGCTCATCAAGACCACACGCACGCCGAGTCGGGTCGGACCGGACCGGATGAGCTTGGGCCGGCTTGAGTTGAGTTGGATCGGATTGGGCCTTGGGCCCAATACTATGCTTGGGCTGGCAGCCAAGCTATCTTTTTGGGCCGATCTAGAAGACCCATCGGTTGGCCTTTGACCGAGTCTGACCGGACCGGATGAGCTTGGGCCGGCTTGAGTTGAGTTGGATCTGATTGGGCCTTGGGCCCAATACTATGCTTGGGTTGGCAGCCAAGCTATCTTTTTGGGCCGATCTAGAAGACCCATCGGTTGGCCTTTGACCCAGTCTGGGGCAGTTACAGCCTTGACCGGTTCCGGAGAGGATCAAGGGCAGTTACGCTGTAGACCCGGTCTTCCTCATTTCTCTTCTCCACTCAGTTAGTGGGTCGAAGCACTCCAGCAGAGTCGGACCGGACCGGGCGGGCTGAGCTTGGGCCGGCTTGAGTTGGATCGGATTTGGCCTTGGGCCCAATACGATGCTTGGGCTGGCCAGCCAAGCTATTTTTTGGACCTAGCTCATCAAGACCACACGCGCGCCGAGCCGGGTCGGACCGGACCGGATGAGCTTGGGCCGGCTTGAGTTGAGTTGGATCGGATTGGGCCTTGGGCCCAATACTATGCTTGGGCTGGCAGCCAAGCTATCTTTTTGTGCCGATCTAGAAGACTCATCGGTTGGCCTTTGACCCAGTCTGACCGGACCGGATGAGCTTGGGCCGACTTCAGTTGAGTTTGATCGGATTGGGCCTTGGGCCCAATACTATGATTGGGCTGGCAGCCAAGCTATCTTTTTGGGCCGATCTAGAAGACCCATCGGTTGGCCTTTGACCCAGTCTGGGGCAGTTACAACCTTGACCGGTTCCGGAGAGGATCAAGGGCAGTTACGCTGCAGACCCGGTCTTTCTCATTTCTCTTCTCCACTCAATTAGTGGGTCGAAGCACTCCAGCAGAGTCGGACCGGACCGGGCGGGCTGAGCTTGGGCCGGCTTGAGTTGGATCGGATTGGGCCTTAGGCCCAATACGATGCTTGGGCTGGCCAGCCAAGCTATTTTTTTGGACCTAGCTCATTAAGACCCATCGGTTGGGCTTTGACCTAGTCTGGGGCAGTTACAGCCTTGACCCGTTCTGGAGAGGATCAAGGGCAGTTACGCAGCAGACCCAGTCTTCCTCATTTCTTTTTTCCACTCAGTTAGTGGGTCGAAGCACTCTAGCAGAGGCTATAAAAGGAGCCTTCTGCACCTCATTATAATCATCCGAACACCATCTCTCACTGAAAAGCGTTTTCCTTCACTGTTTTATTCGATTGAGTCTGAGAGTTCAACACAGAAAAAGTTTGTAGCCTTTTGTGCATTGGTTGCGCAATTCAAAAGAGTTTTGCAGTTGTATCCTGGGATTCGGATCGCTTCAGAACCGTCGTAATACGGGGCGATTTCAGAATTAAGGATAGAGATCTTTCTCGTCTCTGCATCCAGATTCAATCCGAAATCTGTTCGGTAGTTTTCTTTGCTGTTTAATTTACAGTTTTGTGCATTTTAATATTTGCAGTTTAAATTCTGGAATAGTGTTCCTACAGTCTTAATTCTTAAAAATTCCAGACGCAATTTTTCCTGCGAAAACAAGTTAGAAAAAATGCAGATACAGTTTCAAAATAAATTTGAATTTAATTCCTGCGAAAACAAGTTAGAAACCGCAGATACAGATTTGAAATAAATTCCTGCGCTATGTACGAACTAAGAAACAAAAATTCGTTAGTGCGATATGCAGTTTAAGCAAAATTTTAGAATTAAGACTGTAGGAACACTATTTCAGAATTTAAACTGTAAATATTAAAACGCACAAAATTGTAAATTAAATAGTGAAGAAAACTACCGAACAGATTTCGGATTGAATCTGGATGCAGAGGCGAGAAGGATCTCTATCCTTAATTCTAAAACTGCCCCATATTGCGACGGTTCTGAAGTGATCCGAATCCTAGGATACAACTGCAGAACTCTTCTGAATTGCGCAACCAATGCACAGAAGGCTATGAACTTGTTCTGTGTTGAACTCTCAGACTTAATTGAATAAAACAGTGAAGGAAGACGCTTTTCAGTGGGAGATGGTGTTCAGATGATTAGAATGACGTGCAAAAGGCTCCTTTTATAGCCTCTGCTGGAGTGCTTCGACTCACTAACTGAGTGGAGAAGAAGGAGGAAGTTGTTGCTCAACCGAGTGGAGGAAGACCGATTCTACAGCGTAACTGCCTTGATCCTCTCCAGAACGGGTCAAGGTTGTAACTGCCCTAGACTGGGTCAAAGCCCAACCGATGGGTCTTCTGGATCGGCCCAAAAAGATAGCTTGGCTGGCCAGCCCAAGCATCGTATTGGGCCTAAGGCCCAATACGATCCAACACAACTCAAGTCGGCCCAAGCCCAAGCTCAGCCCGCCCGGTCCGGTCCGACCCGACTCGGCTTGGCGCGCGTGTGGTCTTGATGATCTAGGTCCTCTCTCCATTACACATTGGTGGTGATCCAAGGCCATAACCTTGGATCCATTTTCCTAGTATATATACTAGAGATTTTATCTCCAAACTTTTAATGTGGGACAATAATTTATCCCACATTTCCCCAAGTTATGCATTGCATGCAACCAACTTTGGGCCTCCATTTCTCATTCAAACGGAATTCATTTGTGTCGTATGAGTACATTACGAGAATGTGCTCGCGTAGACGAAGCCAATGCTTCCATTTTCCGGTGTTGTCGTTGGTCGGAGCCCACTGGAATTGTGCCCAGAAAAGTTATCGGCGCCACATTAAAAATGAGTTCCAACATCTTAAGTTGTAAACCTGCCAGCGGAGAATCTGCAAGCCGTAGGGGTCGGAATTGATGCTCATCAGATTGTCCACCCGACTGCTTATCAGACTGTCCAACCGACAGTACATATGCCTGGTGCTGTAAACGCATGCTTGATGCCAGAAAAGTTCGATGGAACTGGCTTCAAGACATGGCAGTAGAAGATATTCTTCTTCCTGACCACATTGAAGCTTGAGAAATTTCTGAATGAGGATAAGCATGTGCTTCCGCCTCACAATACAGATCGACACCTCCTAGTCAGGGTTAAAGCCTGGACTCATAGAGATTTTCTGTGCAAAGGTTGGGTTCAAAGCCGCCTGATAGATCCACTGTATAATGTGTACAGCAAGATCAAGACCTCCAAGGAACTCTGGATTGCCTTGGAGAGGAAGTACAAGTCTGAGGATGCAGGCTCCAAGAAGTTCGCAGTGGCGAAATTTCTAGACTTCAAAATGGTGGACTCTAAACCCATCATGGAGCAAGTCGAAGAGCTGCAGCTTCTCACGCACGAGATCATTGCTGAAGGAATGTCTATCTGTGAGACGTTCCAGGTGGCTGCATTCATTGAAAAACTCACTCCAGGCTGGAAGGATTTCAAGAGCTACCTGAAGCACAAGCGAAAGGCAATGACTGTAGAAGACTTGATAGTCAGGCTGTGGATTGAGTCAACTAACCGCAAAGCAGATGGGATTTAGCCTATTGAACAGAAGGCTAACTTGGCTGAACACAAGGACAAAGGGAAGAAACGGAAGTTCCAGCCCCAAAGCTCCAACAACTTCAAGAAGCAACTAACTAAGAAGTTCAATGTGAAATGCCACAAGTGTGGTAAAATGGGTCACAAGGCTGACGAATGTCGTAGCAAGGCTGATCCGCGCAAGGACAAGGGGAAATCCCAAGTCAACATGACTGAAGGTAGGCTCTCGGATGCAGATCTGTGTGCTATAGTGTTTGAAGTCAACATGGTTGGAGACAACCCAAGGGAATTATGGTACGATACAGGTGCTACCAGACACATCTGCTCTGACATGGGAATGTTCACCACTTATCAGCAGAGCAAGAGCGACGAGCATCTATTTATGGGGAATTCGTCCACATCCAAGGTCGAAGGTCACGACAAAGTGGTGTTGAAGTTGACTTCAGAGAATGAGTTGACTCTCACCAATGTCATGCACGTGCCAGATATACAGAAGAATCTGATCTCCGACACTTTGCTGAGCAAGAACGGCTTCGCGGTGAAGTTCGTGTGTGACAAGCTAGTTCTTACTAAGAATGTGGTTATTTGGGCAAGGGTGTAAAGGATGGACTGGTCAAATTGAATGTAATGACAGTCATCCCAAAATCTGTTGTAACCGATGTTTCAATGAATAAGAATAATCTTATTGCTTATGTTGTTGAGTCTTTTAATATTTGGCATGAACGATTAGGGCATGTGAATTATAAGTCTATACAAAGACTAATTAACATGAACCTGATTCCAAAATGCAAATCAAGTAAAGACAAATGTGATATAACAATCAGTGATGTGATAGGAAGCCGATCAAATAGTTTGTCGAGGAAGTCGTTCTCTCACGTGAAAATAAGGATATCACACAAAACAAAAGATAATATATCTAGTCATCTAGATAATATATTCTTTTGGCATAGAACTTCATAAACCTCTTTGAACTCATTGAGAAATAAGCATAACTTAATTAATGATGAAAGCTACAAGAAACGGAGAAAGAGAAGATATAATATGTAATAGCCAAAAGAAAATTAGAGGAGCATTTTCAATTGTGATTAAATAGTAGATTATATAGTATCATTTTCATCACAAGCACCTTCATTGTCAACACCTTTGTAGTTTGGATTGGATTGGGCCTTGGGCCCAATACTATGCTTGGGCTGGCAGCCAAGTTATATTTTTGGGCAGATCTAGAAGAGCCATCGGTTGGCCTTTGACCCAGTCTGACCGGACCGGATGAGCTTGGGCCGGCTTGAGTTGAGTTTGATCGGATTGGGCCTTGGGCCCAATACTATGTTTGGGCTGACAGCCAAGCTATCTTTTTGGGCCGATCTAGAAGACCCATCGGTTGGCTTTTGACCCAGTCTGGGGCAGTTACAGCCTTGACCGGTTTGGGAGAGGATCAAGGGCAGTTACGCTGCAGACCCGGTCTTCCTCATTTCTCTTCTCCACTCAGTTAGTGGGTCGAATCACTCCAGCAGAGTCGGACCGGACCGGGCGGGCTGAGCTTGGGCCGGCTTGAGTTGGATCGGATTGGGCCTTGGGCCCAATACGATGCTTGGGCTGGCCAGCCAAGCTATTTTTTTGGACCTAGCTCATCAAGACCACACGCACGCCGAGTCGGGTCGGACCGGACCGGATGAGCTTGGGCCGGCTTGAGTTGAGTTGGATCGGATTGGGCCTTGGGCCCAATACTATGCTTGGGCTGGCAGCCAAGCTATCTTTTTGGGCCGATCTAGAAGACCCATCGGTTGGCCTTTGACCGAGTCTGACCGGACCGGATGAGCTTGGGCCGGCTTGAGTTGAGTTGGATCTGATTGGGCCTTGGGCCCAATACTATGCTTGGGTTGGCAGCCAAGCTATCTTTTTGGGCCGATCTAGAAGACCCATCGGTTGGCCTTTGACCCAGTCTGGGGCAGTTACAGCCTTGACCGGTTCCGGAGAGGATCAAGGGCAGTTACGCTGTAGACCCGGTCTTCCTCATTTCTCTTCTCCACTCAGTTAGTGGGTCGAAGCACTCCAGCAGAGTCGGACCGGACCGGGCGGGCTGAGCTTGGGCCGGCTTGAGTTGGATCGGATTTGGCCTTGGGCCCAATACGATGCTTGGGCTGGCCAGCCAAGCTATTTTTTGGACCTAGCTCATCAAGACCACACGCGCGCCGAGCCGGGTCGGACCGGACCGGATGAGCTTGGGCCGGCTTGAGTTGAGTTGGATCGGATTGGGCCTTGGGCCCAATACTATGCTTGGGCTGGCAGCCAAGCTATCTTTTTGTGCCGATCTAGAAGACTCATCGGTTGGCCTTTGACCCAGTCTGACCGGACCGGATGAGCTTGGGCCGACTTCAGTTGAGTTTGATCGGATTGGGCCTTGGGCCCAATACTATGATTGGGCTGGCAGCCAAGCTATCTTTTTGGGCCGATCTAGAAGACCCATCGGTTGGCCTTTGACCCAGTCTGGGGCAGTTACAACCTTGACCGGTTCCGGAGAGGATCAAGGGCAGTTACGCTGCAGACCCGGTCTTTCTCATTTCTCTTCTCCACTCAATTAGTGGGTCGAAGCACTCCAGCAGAGTCGGACCGGACCGGGCGGGCTGAGCTTGGGCCGGCTTGAGTTGGATCGGATTGGGCCTTAGGCCCAATACGATGCTTGGGCTGGCCAGCCAAGCTATTTTTTTGGACCTAGCTCATTAAGACCCATCGGTTGGGCTTTGACCTAGTCTGGGGCAGTTACAGCCTTGACCCGTTCTGGAGAGGATCAAGGGCAGTTACGCAGCAGACCCAGTCTTCCTCATTTCTTTTTTCCACTCAGTTAGTGGGTCGAAGCACTCTAGCAGAGGCTATAAAAGGAGCCTTCTGCACCTCATTATAATCATCCGAACACCATCTCTCACTGAAAAGCGTTTTCCTTCACTGTTTTATTCGATTGAGTCTGAGAGTTCAACACAGAAAAAGTTTGTAGCCTTTTGTGCATTGGTTGCGCAATTCAAAAGAGTTTTGCAGTTGTATCCTGGGATTCGGATCGCTTCAGAACCGTCGTAATACGGGGCGATTTCAGAATTAAGGATAGAGATCTTTCTCGTCTCTGCATCCAGATTCAATCCGAAATCTGTTCGGTAGTTTTCTTTGCTGTTTAATTTACAGTTTTGTGCATTTTAATATTTGCAGTTTAAATTCTGGAATAGTGTTCCTACAGTCTTAATTCTTAAAAATTCCAGACGCAATTTTTCCTGCGAAAACAAGTTAGAAAAAATGCAGATACAGTTTCAAAATAAATTTGAATTTAATTCCTGCGAAAACAAGTTAGAAACCGCAGATACAGATTTGAAATAAATTCCTGCGCTATGTACGAACTAAGAAACAAAAATTCGTTAGTGCGATATGCAGTTTAAGCAAAATTTTAGAATTAAGACTGTAGGAACACTATTTCAGAATTTAAACTGTAAATATTAAAACGCACAAAATTGTAAATTAAACAGTGAAGAAAACTACCGAACAGATTTCGGATTGAATCTGGATGCAGAGGCGAGAAGGATCTCTATCCTTAATTCTAAAACTGCCCCATATTGCGACGGTTCTGAAGCGATCCGAATCCTAGGATACAACTGCAGAACTCTTCTGAATTGCGCAACCAATGCACAGAAGGCTATGAACTTGTTCTGTGTTGAACTCTCAGACTTAATTGAATAAAACAGTGAAGGAAGACGCTTTTCAGTGGGAGATGGTGTTCAGATGATTAGAATGACGTGCAAAAGGCTCCTTTTATAGCCTCTGCTGGAGTGCTTCGACTCACTAACTGAGTGGAGAAGAAGGAGGAAGTTGTTGCTCAACCGAGTGGAGGAAGACCGATTCTACAGCGTAACTGCCTTGATCCTCTCCAGAACGGGTCAAGGTTGTAACTGCCCTAGACTGGGTCAAAGCCCAACCGATGGGTCTTCTGGATCGGCCCAAAAAGATAGCTTGGCTGGCCAGCCCAAGCATCGTATTGGGCCTAAGGCCCAATACGATCCAACACAACTCAAGTCGGCCCAAGCCCAAGCTCAGCCCGCCCGGTCCGGTCCGACCCGACTCGGCTTGGCGCGCGTGTGGTCTTGATGATCTAGGTCCTCTCTCCATTACACATTGGTGGTGATCCAAGGCCATAACCTTGGATCCATTTTCCTAGTATATATACTAGAGATTTTATCTCCAAACTTTTAATGTGGGACAATAATTTATCCCACATTTCCCCAAGTTATGCATTGCATGCAACCAACTTTGGGCCTCCATTTCTCATTCAAACGGAATTCATTTGTGTCGTATGAGTACATTACGAGAATGTGCTCGCGTAGACGAAGCCAATGCTTCCATTTTCCGGTGTTGTCGTTGGTCGGAGCCCACTGGAATTGTGCCCAGAAAAGTTATCGGCGCCACATTAAAAATGAGTTCCAACATCTTAAGTTGTAAACCTGCCAGCGGAGAATCTGCAAGCCGTAGGGGTCGGAATTGATGCTCATCAGATTGTCCACCCGACTGCTTATCAGACTGTCCAACCGACAGTACATATGCCTGGTGCTGTAAACGCATGCTTGATGCCAGAAAAGTTCGATGGAACTGGCTTCAAGACATGGCAGTAGAAGATATTCTTCTTCCTGACCACATTGAAGCTTGAGAAATTTCTGAATGAGGATAAGCATGTGCTTCCGCCTCACAATACAGATCGACACCTCCTAGTCAGGGTTAAAGCCTGGACTCATAGAGATTTTCTGTGCAAAGGTTGGGTTCAAAGCCGCCTGATAGATCCACTGTATAATGTGTACAGCAAGATCAAGACCTCCAAGGAACTCTGGATTGCCTTGGAGAGGAAGTACAAGTCTGAGGATGCAGGCTCCAAGAAGTTCGCAGTGGCGAAATTTCTAGACTTCAAAATGGTGGACTCTAAACCCATCATGGAGCAAGTCGAAGAGCTGCAGCTTCTCACGCACGAGATCATTGCTGAAGGAATGTCTATCTGTGAGACGTTCCAGGTGGCTGCATTCATTGAAAAACTCACTCCAGGCTGGAAGGATTTCAAGAGCTACCTGAAGCACAAGCGAAAGGCAATGACTGTAGAAGACTTGATAGTCAGGCTGTGGATTGAGTCAACTAACCGCAAAGCAGATGGGATTTAGCCTATTGAACAGAAGGCTAACTTGGCTTAACACAAGGACAAAGGGAAGAAACGGAAGTTTCAGCCCCAAAGCTCCAACAACTTCAAGAAGCAACTAACTAAGAAGTTCAATGTGAAATGCCACAAGTGTGGTAAAATGGGTCACAAGGCTGACGAATGTCGTAGCAAGGCTGATCCGCGCAAGGACAAGGGGAAATCCCAAGTCAACATGACTGAAGGTAGGCTCTCGGATGCAGATCTGTGTGCTATAGTGTTTGAAGTCAACATGGTTGGAGACAACCCAAGGGAATTATGGTACGATACAGGTGCTACCAGACACATCTGCTCTGACATGGGAATGTTCACCACTTATCAGCAGAGCAAGAGCGACGAGCATCTATTTATGGGGAATTCGTCCACATCCAAGGTCGAAGGTCACGACAAAGTGGTGTTGAAGTTGACTTCAGAGAATGAGTTGACTCTCACCAATGTCATGCACGTGCCAGATATACAGAAGAATCTGATCTCCGACACTTTGCTGAGCAAGAACGGCTTCGCGGTGAAGTTCGTGTGTGACAAGCTAGTTCTTACTAAGAATGTGGTTATTTGGGCAAGGGTGTAAAGGATGGACTGGTCAAATTGAATGTAATGACAGTCATCCCAAAATCTGTTGTAACCGATGTTTCAATGAATAAGAATAATCTTATTGCTTATGTTGTTGAGTCTTTTAATATTTGGCATGAACGATTAGGGCATGTGAATTATAAGTCTATACAAAGACTAATTAACATGAACCTGATTCCAAAATGCAAATCAAGTAAAGACAAATGTGAAGTATGCGTACAGGCCAAACTCACAAAAACGTCATCTCCACATGTAGAGAGAACAACCGAACTCTAGGTTTAATACACACAAATCTGTGTGATTTAAAATTTGTGCAAACTAGAGGCGGTAAAAAGTATTTCGTGACCTTTATCAATGATTGCACAAAATACTGTTATGTATACTTGCTAAGAAGCAAGGATGAAGCCTTGGAAAAATTCAAGGAATACAAGTTGGAAGTTGAAAACCAACTTAGCAAAACCATAAAAATAATCCGAAGTGATAGTGGAGGCGAGTATGATGAACCTTTCAACGCGTTCTATAGAGAGCACAAGATTATTCATCAAACAATTGCTCCCTACTCACCAGAATCTAATGAAGTTGCGGAACGAAAGAACCGAACTCTAAAAGAGATAATGAATGCAATGTTGCAGGAATCTGGATTACCCTAGAACATGTGGGGGGAAGTGTTGCTTACCACCAATTATATCCTCAATAAGATACCGCATAAGGTTACTGGCAAAACGCCATATGAACTTTGGAAAGGTAACGTACCATCGTACAAATACCTCAAAGTGTGAGGGTGCCTAGCAAAAGTGGCAGTACCACCTCCTAAAAAGGTCAAAATTGGATCTAAGACCGTTGATTGTATTTTCATAGGATATGCACACAACAATAGTGCTTATCAATTTTTGGTATATAAATCTGACATACCAGACATACATGTAAATACAATAATGGAATCAAGGAATGCGTCCTTCTTTGAACATGTGTTTCCGTGCAAGGATAAAGAACATCTGAAACGAACTCGTGAACAAAGAGAAGCAGACACTTATGTAAATGACACAAAAGATGAACCTAGACGAAGCAAAAGAAAGGAGAAAACCTTTGGGCATGAGTTCATAACGGCTTTTCTTTTAGAGAATGAGCCTAGAACTTTCAAAAAAGTCATGTCTACACCTGATGCACCTTCATGAAAAAAAGCAGTTAAAAGCAAAATAGACTCCATTATGAAGAATCATACATGAGAGTTAGTCAATTTGCCACAAGGGTGTAAAGCACTTGGGTGCAAATGGATTTTCAAAACAAAATTGAAAACCGATGGCTCAATAGAGAAGCACAAGGCTAGGCTTGTGGTGCAAGAATTCCGGCAAAAAGAGGGCTTGGATTTCTTTGACACTTATTCTCCGGTTACGAGAATAACTTTAATTAGGATGCTAATAGCAATAGCAACATTACGAAACCTCGAAATCCATCAAATGGATGTGAAAACTACCTTTCTAAATGGAGAATTAGAAGAGGAGATATATATGAAACAACCTGAGGGTTATGTTGTTCCTGGACAGGAACACAAGGTGTGCAAACTTGTCAAGTCTCTATATGGACTCAAACAAGCTCCAAAACAGTGGCATGAAAAATTTGACAATGTCATGATGTCAAATGGCTTCAGCATCAATGAATGTGACAAATGCATCTACTTCAAAAACACTCCAAATGGATACATTTTGCTGTGTTTGTACGTAGATGACATGCTTATTATTGGAAGCAATAAAGACATGATCAACAGAACTAAGAGCATGCTTAGTGGGAAGTTTGACATGAAAGACTTGGGACTAGCAGATGTCATACTAGGAATCAAAATCACTAGACATTATGAAGGAATTATCCTATCTCAAGGTCACTATGCTGAAAAAGTACTTGAGAGATTCAAGAACTACTCAAGTGGGACTGCAAAGAGTCTCGTAGACCCTCATCTCCACTTGACTAAAAACTCGGGGGATGCAGTGTCACAATTGGAGTATGCACGTGTGATTGGAAGTTTGATGTACTTGACCAATTGCACAAGACCTGACTTGACGCACTCAGTAAATGTACTAAGTCGCTACACAAGTAATCTAGGACACAAACACTAGAAATGGATAACTAGAGTATTGAAATACTTGCGATATACTCAAAATTATGGGCTGCACTATGGCAAATACCCAGCAGTTCTAGAAGGATACAGTGATGCCAACTGAATATCAGATTCCAAAAACTCAAAATCCACAAGTGGATATGTATTTACACTTGGTGGTGCAGCAGTATCATGGAAATCTTCCAAACAAACACTGTTGGCCAGATCCACGATGGAATCTGAGTTCATTGCTTTAGACAAAGCAGCAGGGGAAGCTGAATGGCTTCGGAATTTTTTGAAAGATATCCCAATGTGGGATAAACCAATGCCAACATTAGGTGTACACTGTGATAGTCAATCGGCTATAGCTCGGGCACTGAGTCGTTTGTACAATGGTAAGTCATGTCATATAAGAAGACGACATAAAACCATTAGACAACTACTCTCAAATGGTGTAATCTCAATAAATTTTATCAAATCGGCTGACAACCTAGCGGATCCATTTACTAAAGGTTTGTCACGAGATCAAGTTGTTAAATCATCAAGAGGAATGGGTTTAAAGACTATGACCAAAGATGATGCTTGATGGAAAACCCCACCTACGTGACTGGAGATCATCAAGAGGAATGGGTTTAAAGCCTATGACCAAAGAGGATGCTTGATGGAAAACCCCACCTACGTGACTGGAGATCCCAAGATGTAGGTTCAAAGAGAAAACTAAATCAAGCTGAATCCAGATGTGCACTGGGAGACTCAGTTCTCCTCCCAGTTCCTAACATGATGAACAGTGCTACCTGTATGAGTTAAGGTTAAGCTTGACTTTTAATGATTCCATAGCTTTGAAATAAAAGTGGGGTATGATAGGATACTCTTTATGGTAAATCACTTTATGAGTGTGAAATGGGGCCGTTTCTAGGAGAATGCAGAGATGCTAAATTCTCCAAGTTCACTCATGAATAACCAGGGATGTTCAAGGCCAAAATGAACACAACAAGAGAACCTAGTTCTGTGAGAAGATGAAATTGTGTGATAACTGTTGTTTCGGTTTACATCAAAGCCCGGGTGGTTCAAGACATCATGTTCACTACCTGGTCGAGTAAATCCAATAGCTACTTACTATGGGTGGTTCAAGGCTGAAAAATGCTACCAGCCCAGATGCAGTGATTTTTCGACTGTACTCTCAAAAGTCTTTTTGTCTTTTAACATATGTTTAGAATCATTTCTATTCATGTGGGGGATTGTTGGAACTCATTTTTAATGTGGCGCCGGTAACTTTTCCGGGCACAATTCCAATGGGCTCCGGCCAACGACAACACCGGAAAATGGAAGCATTGACTTCGTCTACGCAAGCACATTCTCATAATGTACTCATACGACAAAAATGAATTCCGTTTGAATGAGAAATGGAGGCCCAAAGTTGATTGCATGCAATGCATAACTTGGGAAAATGTGGGGATAAATTCTTGTCCCACATTGGAAGTTTGAAGAAAAAATCTCTAGTATATATACTAGGAAAATGGATCCAAGGTTGTGGCCTTGGGTCACCACCAATGTGTAATGGAGAAATGACTTATCTCATCAAGACCACACGCGCACGGAGTCGGGTCGGACCGGACCGGGCGGGCTGAGCTTGGGCTGGGTTGAGTTGGATGAGATTAGGCCTTGGGCCCAATGCTTGGGCTGGTCAGCCAAGCTATCTTTTTGGGCCGATCCAGAAGACTCATCGGTTGGGCTTTGACCCAGTCTGGGGCAGTTACAGCCTTGACCCGTTCTGGAGAGAATCAAGGGCGGTTACGCTGCAGACCAGTCTTCTTCCTTTATCTCCTCCACTCGGTTGAGCAACAGCTTCCTCCTTCTTCTCCACTCAGTTAGTAGGTCGAAGCACTCCAGCAGAGGCTATAAAAGGAGCCTTCTGCACCTCATTCTAATCATCCGAACACCATCTCCCACTGAAAAGCGTCTTCCTTCACTGTTTTATTCGATTGAGTCTGAGAGTTGAACACAGAACAAGTTTGTAGCCTTCTGTGCATTGGTTGCGCAATTCAGAAGAGTTTTGCAGTTGTATCATGAGATTCGGATCGCTTCAGAACCGTCGCAATACGGGGCGATTTCAGAATTAAGGATAGAGATCCTTCTCGCCTCTGCATCCAGATTCAATCCGAAATCTATTCGGTAGTTTTCTTTGCTGTTTAATTTACAGTTTTGTGCGTTTTAATATTTGCAGTTTAAATTCTGGAATAGTGTTCCTTCATACTGCTCATTATCATATTTAAACACCTACCTTTATATTCATATTAACGTCTGTTCAACGCTCATTTACAACTATGATGAAATTGAAGAAATAGTTATCCATAGAAATCGACTAAACCATGTAAGAATGAATTGCAGATTCTAATGCTATAAATCATTTGGATCTTCACAGGTCTTTCTTCATCACCTTAACTTTATGTCGATCAGTAGCAGTACTAGGTGGGCCATAACCGAAAGGGTTCTTGCTGGCCCAGCTCCACTGATCCTGGCACATCTCCTCTATCCCATACTTCGCTCTGCAAATAACAACATGATTCTTAGTTCATACACTTTTTAGTTCATATTGATGATATAGATATTATACAACTCCAAGACAGACTTACTTCCAGTCCAACTCCCTCTCTGCCTTCTCCGTTGATGCATAGACTATCTCTGCATCACCAGGTCGTCGTCCAGCCATTACCAACGGAGTTTTCTGAAGAAACCGAAGGGATATTTAAGCTCATTAACACCATGTAAGGAAATTAGAAATCTAAGAGTGAGATCTGTTACTCGGGACTAATACCTTTCCTGATGCCTTCTCAAATGCTTTGACCATTTCTAGAACCGATGTGCCTTTGCCCGTTCCCAAGTTATACACTTCACAACCTGCAATGGATCGGAGGTTCATGATCACCTTAATGACTGATAAAGATAGTATGCAAATGATATATTTGAATGCTTTGGCCCTACAAGGCTTCATCAGAACATAATCTCAAATACAAACAATCCCTATCCTGAATCAGTAGCAAGGACATTGCTCTGATACAAAAGGAGAGGGTGAAAAAGTTGGATTTCCTTAAAAAATGACAGGAGATATCAAAGAACACTAACCTATGTCAGATTTAAACAGCTTGCGCAACGCGGCAATATGTCCATCAGCTAAGTCAACCACGTGAATGTAGTCCCTGACCTGGAATGTAAATTTGCATTAGGATGCATCAAAATAATTGAAGTCTATAATGCAATCTTATTAGAATTTCAACATGAGTGATGGGAAACAAGCAGAGCCTTGTGTAGGAGTACATACCCCAGTGCCGTCTGTAGTACTGTAGTCAGTTCCAAAGACTGTTAGGGCAGGTCGTCTTCCCACAGCCACTTGTTGCACAAAAGGCATAAGATTGTTTGGTATTCCACTCGGATCCTCGCCTATATGGCCACTTGGGTGTGCACCAACAGGATTGAAATATCTCAGCAGTATAATCTTCCACTCAGAATCAGCACGCCTTACATCACGACAGATTTCTTCAATGAATAACTGCAATAGTCAATCGCCAGCACTTCGAATATGAGAGTCACTTCATCATAAATAAGAAAGCGATGATCACGTTTAATACTCCAGCCATATAAAATGGCCCAAGAAACTTTCCAGACAAAAAGTAATTACCTTAGTACGTCCATAAGGATTTGCTGCACAAAGGGGGAAATCTTCAGAGCAAGGAACCAGCTTTGGCCAACCATAAACAGTAGCAGATGATGAAAAGACAAGCTGGGAGACATTAGCAAATGTTGAGATTACAAGTAAAGTGACGTGTCAATATGAAAATAAACAAGATAATCAGGGAAACAAGAGAGAAGAGAATTAGGCAAACCATCTTGCAACCATGGGCAGCCATCACTTCCAGGAGAGTGATTGTACCAATAAGGTTATTGTTGAAGTACATAAGTGGGTTCGCTACACTCTCACCCACTGCCTTAAGTCCAGCAAAATGAATCAGAGCATCAAATCTGGCAGAATAGACCAACACATATAACCTCAGCAACCATAACAAAACCATCCTTGATAAAGATTTCACGAATAGATACAAATACAAAACAGCAAGCATAAATTTTATATTTTATAAAAGACAAAAGAGACAGATTCAGGAGCTACATTGCCAAGGATTGATTTTTAGCAATAGCCAAAAATAAGCATTCGCAATTTTTGGGAGTGAGTGCATTACTTTGTCGAGGAAAATAGGTTGTCTAGTGCTTGTCTGTCCCGAAGGTCCATCTGCAGGCAACAGAAGTTCCAAAAATGAGCTCCATTATAATAACAATAGAAATATAATAAGTCAAGAGTAAAGACCTCTAATATATACCATACACAGCGATTACAATAGTTAATACAACAGTAGTAGGTAGACTAGATAACTGAAATTCAAATGACTTTCTTAATAATTTAGGTGATTTGTTGTTGACATAAGCTTCATCCGATATAAATTAATAGTTATGACAGAAGAATATACGAAGTTCAATTCTTGTCTGTTCCCCAATGTCGGTCCTCATATGATGCTAGTGCCACAGATTACTAGTCCACTTTTATTAGGAGGATAAACAAACAGAGCAAACAATAGTGCTGGAATGTTCTTGTGGTGTCCCCTCCTGAACTTTCCAGGTAATTTCTCTCTCTAGCCCCGCCTGCTGGAAAATTCTGCTTTCCAACTCTAAAAGTAACCGCCTTACTTGTTCAAAAAACAAAAAAGAAGAAGAAGAAGAAGAAGAAAATCAGATCAAAAGAAGTCTAATAATCCTTTTCCTTCGCAGGAAACATTTAAAACCGTTCACGGAAATCACACGTTTTAACGGCCAATTTGAATTCAGAACGGAAACGCATAATTCAACCCCCTCAAATGTCATGATATCTCCCTAGTTCACCAAAATCAAGTGACAAAACAGGGGATCGATAACCGGAACATGGAAATTTGCATTGAAGATCTGAAAACGATAAGCAGATATACAACTTAAGAATAAAGAAACAAAAACATAGAGAATCGCGGACCTTATGAAAGACGAGGTTAGAGGCGGAGTCGCCGGCGAGCTCTCTGACACGATCGAGTGCGACTTCGGAGGAATTATCAAGGCTATCGACCACAACCACGTTGAATCCAGCAAGCAGTAACTGGAGAGCGGTGTGACTCCCCACATAGCCGGCACCTCCCGTCACTAGGATATTCTTCGTGATCGCCATTGACGCAACAAACGGAAACTTCGAGAGAATTGGAGAATGACACAGAGCTGTGAATTGGGGTTTAGGGATACGAAATTAAGGAGAGAAAGAGAAGCAGAGGGAAATTTATAGGGGAAGAAGATACTAGAGATACGATCTGCGACGAGGAGCTGGCAAAAGAAGAAAGAAAAGAGTGACGTGGAAGGGTAAAATGATGCCATTTAACGTCAGTGGGGCCTGCGTTTTGAAGGATCACGTTGATTCGTTACGACTCTTGGGGGATTTCCAGCGGACAGCGGTGGTTTGGTGTATCGTCCCATCTTTTATCGCGTGATTATACTAGTATATCGCGCGCTTGACATGTTGACTGACCAAATTAGCCTCGCCAAATAAAATGAGTTTTCTCTTCATTAAAAAGAAAGAATTATGTGGTAAAAAAATGGAGGTGCGGGGAATCGAACCCCGTGCCTCTCGCATGCAAAGCGAGCGCTCTACCATATGAGCTACACCCCCTTAAGTGCTACTAGACATACGGGATTAAACAATACCTTATAGATGATAAATTCAATTTTTTTTTGTTATTTTCCAATTGTACAGTGCAAAAAGAAGATCAAATTTTAGAGATATATTAGTAATTCATATCTGACCTTATAAATTACTTGGGAAGTTCATAAGCCAGAAGTTAAGTACTGTTCTTTTATTGCTAAATAAGATGTACTTTAAATTAAAAAAAATTAAAGGATACCAATATTATTATTCTACCTAAACAAACCAGCACAAAATAGCAATGAGATTGATTTTCTAGCTTATCATTTTTAATAGTTGATTAGTTTGTGACATAAACAACCTAAACAATCCGTCGACAAATGAGTTCATAGCACAATGTAATGCTGCATTTTCCCATATGACGAAGCACACTCAGAATTAGGAGGCCTAGAAAGCCATATGAATATCCAACGAGCCACTTAACAAATCATATTATTGACAATTAAACGCACCAACAATGGATAGGAGCAGTGACGGACCTAGGCGGGGGCTTAGGAGGGTGCCGCCCCCGCTTGGGCCCAAATTAATGCATATATTTACAAAGAGTCAAATGTAAAGCACAATTTTATTCTAGTTTGACTATGTTGGATTTTTATCCCTCTTTTCCTTTCGTCCCGGGTTCGAATCTCTCAATCAGACATAATTCCATTTTGTTTTCCAACGTACATGGCCCACTCATTTTGTTTCCTTCACGTCTTAACATTAGCATTTTTCGTTTTTAAAGTATAATGGAGAATATATATATATATATATATCAACTAGGTTTCTTTTAACGTATTAATTGCTTTTAATCTATATCTATATATATATTAAAGTAAATGAATTTGAAGCCACCATATTGATTATGGCTCCACAAATCTTAGGTGTCAATTTATGGTTAATCCAATTTATTTTTATATAAATAATTTTATTTAATTTAAATCACAATATCTAATCATAACTAACTTCAAATGTTTAAAATTTTAAATCACAATATCTAATCACAACTAATTTCAAATATATAAAAACTATATATAATTTTTTTTATAAATTTAATTTCTACAAATTACACATATAATAAGCTTATAATATATGATAGATTTCTTACTAAACCTATATATAAAAATCATCTTATATTCATTTATGTAATTAGTAATATTAGTTTCATGCGTTTGCATATATAATTTGACCTATATAAATTTATGGGCCAAAATCATACAATATATACAATTTCCAACTCATAGTACATGCGTTTATAATCAAGCCCACTATATTATATTATTACACATACAAATTTATGGCCCATTTAGAGTAAAATGACCCGAATAAAGTTTATGGTTCATCTATATATATTAAAGCTATTGAACTTTGAGCCACCAAAATGCTTTTGGCCCCACAAATCCTACATGTCATTTTGTTATTAATGCACTTTTTTTTCTTAACATTATATTTCAATTTAAACAACAATATCTAATCACACCTAACTTCAAATATATAAAAACTATATACAACTTTGTTGAATGCTTATACATTTTTTTAAAAAAATTTGATCTCTACAAATTGCAAAAAATAAGTTTATATCTGTCAACCTAATATATGATAGAATTCCTACTAAACTTATATATAAAATACATCTTATATTCATTTATGTAATTAGTAATATTATTTTTATGACTTTGCATATATAATATGATATATATAAATTTATGGGCCAAAATCATAAAATATATACAATTTTCAAGTCACAATACATGTGTTTTTATAATTCAACCCACTATATTATATTATTACACATACATATTTTATTAACAATTTAGTGAAATTTCAAACTAATATATCTTAACAAACTTAATTTATATAATCTTGAGATTTTCTTCTAAACCTTTCAATTTTAACAACTCATCTTAACAACAATTATATCATATCAGATTTTTAACGAATGTATATTGTACGTTCCCATTTAATAATTTTTTTTTATAATAATTTTCTATAAAAAATACATGGTCTCCATTTTCCGATTTTATAATATTAATATGGGCTTATTACTTATCCTTTTGCTAAATGTAATTTTCAGTTTTTAAAAATTAAATTGAGTTTGTTAATCACCAATAAAATATTCACTAATAAACCGTGAAATATCAATTATAAATTACCAAGAAAATTTTGTTAAATCAAACAAAAAGTTTCAACTAAAAAATCTAGCTAAATCTTTGTTGTATCAAACTTTCAATTTCATATGATTATACACATTATCAAAAGTAAATTAAATGTAGTACGTATACAATTTTTTAAAATATTTGAATTTGAGATAACTTTACACTTACATAAATCAGCCACTACTGATTAATTATTATTCAAATAACTTTTCAATTATCGCTTTCTATAAGTAAGGATATAAATTAAAATCAAAATCTTAAAACTTTAGACGGGTCCATTACGTAATTAAAAAAAATGATTTATCTGGCTGATTTGTAATATTTTTTTATATATATTTTGCTGAATTATTTCATATATTTATTATAACAAAAAGTTAAAATATCAATTTTTTTTCCCCTTCATTGATCTCATATCCCCCTTCGAGATACCAAAACAATCATGGCTCAACTTTGCTTATGTGTTATTTTGCGATTAATCCTACTTTTAGTTTACTTTTTTCCTTAAAATTACTAAATTTATACTATAAAAATCTTCAAAATTTTATCAAATAATTCAATTTTTGTATGAACAGTACCTTTGATCTAATATAAATATTTTCTTTTATTTGGATATTAATTTTCACATTTATATTCTACGATAAAGTTGTTATATAAATATTTTAACTTAATATAAGGGTCAAATATATTATCCATTGTGAATATTTGCATGGAATTTTAAATTGAGTTTACCTTTTATTTTATCTTTTTTGAGTAATTAAAATGAAAAATATTTATATAATAATCATTGAAATAAATATATTCAAATATTGAGTTCTCCCTTATTTTTCAAGAATTATTTTTAATATTCATTATAATAAATACATACGAGATAATATCATGTTTATTAGGTTGATGTCACTTCTTTAGTTCTTTTCCCTGTGCAAATGAAATATCTAAAACATAATATTTTATATCATAAAATAGTTTGCTATGATAAATATTGGTTTCGTAACCTTACATATATTATTATTTTCGTAAATATTAAGAAATCATTGTTTTATATTGTAATTTTTACAAGTATCGTTGAAGATGTAACAATAATTTCAGACCCTCGTTGTTTAGCTACATATATTTTCTTGAAAAACATAAATCTTATTTTAATATAAATTTTTTATTTTTAAATTTACATTGGCCTTATTCAAACATGAGTTATACTAGACCTGTCAAACGGGTCGGGCAGGTTAGGTTCGGGTTCGGGTCATGTCGGGTTCGGGTAAAATCGGGTTCGGGTCGATCGGGTTGATAAAATTTTCGGGTCGGTCGGGTTCGGGTTGACCCAGCGGGTCGAACATGTTCTTTTTGTTATGATTTTTATTATGATTTTTAACTTTAATAAAATAATATAATTAATATTATATTATTATTTAATAAAGTATATTAAAATATTTAATATAAATGAAATAAAATATACAAAATAAAGGGGACCCGCGAGCTTAGATTTGCGTTCGGGTCGAGTCGGGTCGGGTTTGGGTTCGGGTCTTCGGGTTCGGGTCCTTCTTGACCCAGTGACGTTCGGATCGGGTTCGGATTCGGGTCCTTTTGGATCGGGTCGGGTCGACCCAGCGGGTTGGGTCGGTTTTTGACAGGTCTAGTTATACATATTATGAATATTTTTGCCTTTCTTATTCAAAAGATATAATTACCAATCTAATAGTTTTTGTCAATGAACCACACATTCATTATTTGTTTGAAATCTGTTTAAATTGTTTAAAGGACCATCTATTATATATGCCACGTATAAATAATTTTATCGAGATTTCTAGATTAATAATCATTATAATATATCTATATTAAATATTCTAAATGAGTCTATATAAATTCCTACATATCATAGCATATCATTTCTAATGATCCAGGTATAACTATATTTTTAAAAAAAATACTTTGATATAACATTAATTCAATTCAATCATAATTTTTTTTTTTATTTTCTCAAATTATATTTACCCGTACGAAGTATGGATTCTATACTAATATATATTAAAGCAAATAAATTTAGAATCACCATATTAATTCTGACCCTACAGATTCTAGTGTCATTATGTGATTAATTCACTTTTTTTTATTAACAATATAATTACCCTATATAATTAAAGCAAAAAAATTTATTGACATCTGGCTTGCTGCTGGCTCATATACGTGTCTTGATTCTCTCTCATTTTTATTTTATTTTCTTGATACGTGCCTTGATTCTCTCTGATTTCAGATGTGTATCATTATCCTCTTTTCACGTTTGATTGAACTCAAATTGCTTCCTTCTCCTTTTTTCTCCCTCCTCCCTATACTCACTTCTCTCTTTCTTCTCATATTTGGCCAAAATTAAGCTATTCCGCCTACCTCCACACCTAAATGGACCCAAACCGACTAACCATCGACGAATAGGTTTCCTCAACGAAGAGCTTGCAGCCGTAAAATCAACGCCATTTTGCTGCCTATGAGCTTGTACATGTCGCCGATGATGTCTCGAATTGCTCGCGGACCCCGAATGGAATCTACGAATTAAACCCTAATTGAGCTTGATTTCGAGGGATCTGAGCGACTGCCCGGGAGAGAACATGCCCTATCTCCCATATCCTCTAATTTATCCAGAGTAAGCGTTCTTACTCACTGATTTTTGAATTTTACATTCAATTTCTGGTGCTTCTATTTTTTTCTTATACAATCTCTTCATTTCAATCAAAACTCGACTAATTATTACAGTGGAATTTCCCAAATTCAGTGTTGTAATCGAGACGAAGGAGGGAGAAAATGCAACAAAGACAAAGGATCTTAGGTTGGTTTTCAAAATTAGGTAACTTTTTGTTCTCGGAATTTCATTCATACTTCTAAGAAGAGTTTCTTTATTTTTCTACATACTTGCAAGCCTCTCACATAGTTATATGTATGCCAAGTGTTTGCAGAATTGTCACAATGAAGTTCTGAAACTAGACCTTTTTTTCTCGAAAGAAATACTTAACAACAAGTTACTATAAATCCATCATTCACGGTAATTATGAACTGTGCCTTCACTGCTTTGGCAAAAGGGGGGCCTCATCCTGTTGAGCATGTGATTGATAGTAGCAGGTAGAGTGAATGCATTTTCATAGTATATATTGCCCTTTTCTCATACTCAGCTAGATGAGGCTCCCCTTTTCTCAAAAAAAAATTTGAGCATACAATTCACCTATTCCATTGAATTGTGAATAGATGAATAGAAAAATGTTCAATCACATCAAGAATACTATTGCCTAAATCGTAGCTATAATCTTTCTTCATAAGGGAAGTCTTAGTGGGACTTTGGTAAAATTTTGATGGTTTATAATTTTTAAAATAAAGAATGATTAGGTGAAAAATGGGTAAGTAAAGGGTGCTTGAAATGCGATTTATCCTAGCTTCATTAATATATATACACACTATACTGATAACTTTATACAGTTTGTAATCAGTTTCATATACTTTTTCCTCTCCAATTTTATGAATTTCAAGTTGAAATGAGTTGAGTTTGTTGGGGTTGCAACAAAGGTAGAAGGGGTAACACACATTGGACCAAAAAAGTTGGTATTGTATTTTACTGGAGCCACCAACATACTCTACACATTTGGTGGCCACACTATCATAGTGTAAGTTCCTTCTTCATTCATTCTCCTCCTCCCACATCCTTTCAGTGGTTTTCCCCTGCCTTGCTCTTACAGTGGCAGTTTGGGCATCGTTCATGCTTCATGAGACACCACTTCTACGTCTATTTGCGGTTGACAATTTAGTACAACACCTTCAACTGTGCAACTCCTTTAAGATGAATGTTAAATTGAGGAATCTAATCTTAGTTGTGTCCTCCATTGCAGGGTTTTTGAAGAGATAGTGGGGTTTTTGACAGGCTCTGCGGCGGTGGATCTAAAGTGAAGGAGGATAGCAGCTAGCGATTGATGGCGGGCGGTGGCAGATCTAGGTGCAAGGCGGTGGATCAGCGTTTGAAGATAAGAAAAGTTAAGGTCTTTTGAGCGTCGATTTGACTGGTAAAGTGCGAGGCGGTGGCGGATCTGCACAATGGAGAATGGAGACGACGGCGCGGGTCACACGACTGGAGGGTAGAGACGACGAGCCTTGACATGGTGTTGACTGATCTGAGTGAACACCTCTCAGTTGAGCAGCAACCGAGACGACAGCGGCTGTTTCAGCCATCCAAGATAAGGTTGTGTTACAATTAGAAGTGCCTGTTTTTACTCTATTCCTTCTTGATTAGCTTTATAAAGTGTGGTACCTATTCTGCTTACAGTTCCTTAGTTCAAGTCCATTGGCATGTGATCTTTCAGATTTACCTGTGGTCTCCACGGAAGACAATATTATTCAGAATAATCGGTGTATAAAGTATGTTTCCTATAAAGCGCCCATCTTATTAATTCTGCAGTTTTATCTAATAAGATATTGCAACTCCTAGGATTTTACTGTTGGTTTCTTCTGTTTTACTTTTCATGCTATTAGGCGGCAGGAGAATTTAAGAAGAAAACAAACTCCTAAAAACGACGTTCAAGGGATAGGTGACACTGCCTTCGAACAATCCAAGGAGTTTTTGAGCCTCCTAAAGAGGTACATATGCCATACATCATATGTTTGTTTTGTTTATGTGAGTTCATTCATTCAGCTGATTGAAAATGAAATTTCAAAGTGTTGCAAACTGCAGATTTTAAGCGTTTGATTGCCCTTGGAGATGCAGTAATGGGATGATGACGGAGCAACATAAGCTAATGATCATGGCAATTGCTTTGTCACTAGCAAATTAAGTACTAACAACTAATATGTACTCCTTTTACCTTTTTGTTGTTTTGTTTAATCTATAGGATACTAGGAGGTTCCTTTTTTTTGTATTGAATATTATATATCGAACTTCTAGAGTACATGATCAAAAACTGCTTAATCATTGACCTGTAGAAACCTCAAGAATTGTTTGTTTTCCTAGGTTTTTGGTAATTTTCAGATGGGGCTGCAACAATCGAATGAAGAATTGCTATTCCAGCAGATTGATCATCGAAACATCGAGTGTTCTCTGACATGATCATATGGCATATCTTCATATAGTTGCAGAGACCATTATATTCATCTGGCTTTGGTGTTGTGAGATTGAATTTGAGCATGTTCTGTTAAATCGTTATCCTCATATGGCTTCTGTGAATAGCACATTGTCTTTTGATTATGTAGCCAATTCTTCAGATGTTTATCTGCATCCATCATAGTATTTTGTTTGTTGTATTATCAAATTTTTAGCCTATTTTGTTAAAGCAGATGCAAAGACCATTATATATTCATCTGGATTTGGTGTTGTGAGATTGAATTTTGTTGTCTATTAATGATGTATATTGTTTGAATTGTTCACAGAACGATAACCTGTTGTCAGTGTTCTCATGAAACTGATGAAAGACCATGGGAGAATGACCTCTCTAGGTACTTCTGGGCAGCCTTAATTCATATTGAATTTATATTCTTATGATATAATATTTCTTAATATTTATAGAAAATAAAAGATCTTTTGTTTCCCTTTTGTTTGTAAACATCTTCTTCTAAATAGCTAAAGGAGTACTAATTTGTCAT
The DNA here is from genome assembly GCA_027886185.1 of Rheum nobile. Taxonomy (NCBI): domain Eukaryota; kingdom Viridiplantae; phylum Streptophyta; class Magnoliopsida; order Caryophyllales; family Polygonaceae; genus Rheum; species Rheum nobile. Next base: position 11,154,631 of record WOAB01000027.1, read on the forward strand.
TAACAACTTCTCAATTAGATATGGCTTTGAACAAAATTAATATACCTTGAAATTTTAATTATACTTTTTTTAAATATTGTTCTACCTAACAAATTTTCAACTGAGAGATTTCACATTTTAAAATATGTATAAAGTAATTTGATAATTGTTTAAACAAAATATTTTAGTGTTGGATGATGTTATTGTTAGGTCATCAAGCTTTTAAAACATTACACTTAATCTTTTAATAAATATCATCAAATATTGTGGGTCTCATTTTTACTTGAATGAATAATATACTTTAATTATGTAACAAATCCCTCAAATCTATAAGGTTTATCATATCAAAAATTGATTTTGTGTAATAATAAGCGTATTATTTTGTGAGAAATTGAGATTAAGAAAATTAATAATTTATAATTATAATTAAGTTATTCTTGGAAATGAAATTACTGAACTCAGAACTTCACTTTAGTATATTGATCTCGGATGTTAATTTGTTAAGATTTTATTATTCTTGAACTTTATACAAATATAAATGAGTAATTTAAAAATAAATTGGCTGAATAAAAACAAATCAAAATGATATTTAGAAACAAGTAAACAAATATAATATATATATATATATATATTAAGGCTATTGCTTTTCGAGTCATCAAAACGATTTTGGCCCCACAAATCTTATATGATATTTTATAAAAAAAATTTCTATATTATAAAAATTTATTAGTTTGTTTTATAAATAAAACTAAATACCTTGAAGATTTATTTAACAAACTTAACATGTAGTTGCTAATTTTTTTATATATATTAAGGCTATATATATATATATATATTAAAGCTATTGAATTCGAGCCACCAGAATACTTCTCGTCCCACAAATCCTATGTGTCATTTTGTGATTAATCCATTTTTTTATTAATATTATATTTCAATTTAAATCATAATTTCTAATCAGAACTAATGTTTCTGGACCTACAATTTTTAATTTTTAATTTAAATCATTTTTCAAATATACGTAATCTCTAAATTTGCGACTAACAACCTCTTAACTAGATATGGCTTTGAAAAAAATTACTAGAACTTGAAAATTTTATTATACATTTTAAAAAATATATTGTTCTACCTAACACATTTTCAACTGAGAGATTTCATATTTTAAAATAAATATTAAGTAATTTGATAATTGTTAAAACAAAATATTTTAACGTTGGATGATGTTATTGTTAGGTCATCAAGCTTTTTAAAACTTTACACTTTTTTTTTATAAATATAATCAAATATTGTGGGTCTCATATTTACTTTAATGAATAATTTACTTTAATTATGTAACAAATCCCTTAAATCTAGAAGGTTTATCATATCATAAACTACACATCTTGTGAGATATCTTATTCTCATCATACCCGTGCATGGCACGGGTAATACACTAGTTAGTGTAAAAAGGATTAGAAGGTTTTAATTAGTTTTGTTTTTCAGATCCAAATTTTAGAATTACCAAATAAAAGATTTTAAATTATTTTACCAAATAGTGTAAAATCTTATCAACTTATTATATATCTATTTTTAGTGTACTTAATTAGTAAACTATGCTTCAAAAAACTAGTAAACTATAATGATCATGATGAATCTTATAATATAATTATCTAATAAGCAAGCTTTTATATGTTTAGGTCAGCTTCATAAATTAGTAAAATAGTATTCTCTCTGTTATTTTTTATTGCCCTTTTAATATTTTTCAAACATATTAAGAAAAAAAAATTGGTCTAATTTTTTTTGTTCAATTATTTCTTACACCAGTAATTAAGTAATTAACACTATAACTTTGGAATTAATTGTGTGAGGTGTGGTGTATATGGAAAATTGGGTGATGGAACTAAAAATATAATTTTAGAGTAAATAAGTACAATGATAAATTTGGCAAAATTTGACCAAAATATGTAAAATGACAAATAAAGTTTAACAAAACTAAGAGGCTAGAAGGACAATAAAAAATTTATGGAGGGAGTATTTTATTAAGAGTTAATATATTTCTCTATTATAATGGATTTTTGTAAATCATTGATTGTCATGTCTGTTATGTCGAACGATTCAGGGGTTTTAGCTCGTCGATCCCTTCGATAAAGAGGATAGTCAGGTCAGCCCCATCCCATTTATTGGGCCACCGATGAGTCCACACTTCTGCTGCTAGTCCCTCCAACAAACTACAAAACTCAACCTCGTATTTATTTTTTAAATACTTCGCCCCTCCTCCAATAAAATCCTGGGTCCGTCACTGGATAGGAGGAGTCGCTAAAAGGAGCTTCTCGGACTTAATTTGTCATCACCACCAGAGAAGCCACCCTCCAAAAGTCTGAATCTGACAAAATGGCGACTCTTGGTTAATTGGTAGCTCATCGTATAAGCCAAAGGCTCCTCAGCTGCCACTGCTGCTCCCAGGAATGATAGCTCACCGTAAATAACCATATGGCAAGGCTTCCTAGGATGGTATTGGTGATTCCAACACCTGCTTCATGGTTGTACAGATGAAAGATACCCATGCCAATATTTCATCCAGCACAAATTTTCACTTCCAATATCAACCACAATCCAGAAAACAAACTCAATTCTGTAAGAGGTTAATATATATGGATCAACTAAAGATCAATACCATAAAACACAGTTCAGAATTACACTCCTTTTCAGTCAGACTGTATTGTTTCTTTGAATTGTTAAAAAGAAATTGAAGTATAAGCAAAGTAACTGTTTACCACCAGTGATTGCGCAATGAAAGCCTTATAAATCTTTCTGACAAAGAAACAAAAAAAAACAATAGAAGCATAGGTAACAAGGCACAATTGTCACAGCTGTCGTCAATTTCTGCTTGTGATATTAGATGCAACCTCCCAACTGCAATGAGAAATGCTAGCATTTGATCCACGTTCAAACTAAAGGCCAACACTTACAAGAAGAAAAACAAAAACAAAAACAAAATGTATATATATACCAGTATAGCCTCAATCTCCTCATTCGACATTGGTGTTCTTTTGGGCTGTAGGGATGCCTTCCCACAGGCAGATAAAGTAGACGATCCAGATTGAGAACTTGATATGAATCTTCTTAAAGCTTCATCAGCTCCTGATACCTGGCCCTGAGATGATGAGCCTGCAAGAAGCAATCAAATATATTCGAACTTCAAGTTTTCTCGCTTTGTCATTCAGGGTGTACAGGTATGTTGGCAGGCAACAATATGTTGGAACGATATTGTCCATCCATACTATAGAGGGATTGCACAATACCACAACAAAACCCTACAAAGAATTGCTGCTATTGTTTTTAAAACAGGTATACATGTGACTAACACTGCATAAATACAGAAGCAGAAACAAATAATAGTACATAAAAATATTAAAAGTGGAAGTGGAAGAATGATATTGGACCTTAGAATGGATGAGAGAAAAGGGAGCAAAGCCCTCTCTCACATATGGTTTTATAGGGTACTGTCTAAGTTGAACCATTTTGTTATAGTTACTGAAAAATCTAATATTATAAAACTTTTGTACCAAACGTTCAATAGAGCAAGTTCACAAGTAAAACTCCTTTACCTCTTTCCCAGAATACTGTAAATTGATAATTTAAAATGAATTTATTTCACAAAATTGTGGTCTGGTCATTTTCTAAGTCAAGTTTCTAAGCATGCTTTCAACATGAAGAAATCACAAACTTGTTAGAAGGACAAAAGAAAATGGAAGGACGCTGAACAATATGGTCCCCAATCCCCATCCATGCTTCCATCTTAAACGCGACATGAAAAAGACTGGATAGATGACCTAAGAGTTAAGACAGCTATGCCGCCAGATGAAAAAGGTCAATGCTCAACTTAGCCACCGTCCTCATCAATTGAAGTAACACCAAGTCAAAACCAATTCCATATCTTGAGCACACCTAGAAATATAAGCTCAAGCGGACAACTTAATTCCAGTATTATTGATATCGCATTCACCGCACCACACCTTCCAAAAATCAATCTATTCAACAATCTATAGCGCAATAATAAACAACGAAATGAGAGGATAATAAAAATGTGTTTAATTCTAGGTCGGAGTTTGCATTGCACAATCGAATGAGTAATAAAAAATCAACACCGAATAAAAAAAAGGATGAAATGTATCGCCATTTGATCACTCAAACACAACAAGCATCCAAAAATTTTCAACGAAATTACTAATTCCAACCAGTCGGATGCACACGCAGATTCCATAGAAGGAGAGACGCTATACCGGCGAGTTTCGGATGCCTTTTAGGGAATTGGATACGGGGGATTCGCTTCAGCAACTGAGCTCCAGGCATGGCTTCCTCTATTGATATCTCTCTTCTTTTGCCGATTGATGAATGCTTGGGAGAAAAGTTTCTTTGTTAGAAATCTGCTTGGGAGAAAAGTTAGAAAAGAGAATATTGTCTGAAATCAGACGCGTAGTGGGGGATTGTTTGAAAATCGAGACGTGACGGTGTTTTGGTTCTAGAAACTCCCATGGCGGGTTTTCAAGTATTTTGGGCCCTATCCTTTGGGCTTTACATGTAACAAAACGTCCATATTGGGCGGGTACCTGTTGGCCCAAATGACAACGGCGTCCATAAAACATTTCCATAATTCATTTTGAGAAAATTGGGCGCCAATGGCCTTTTTTCATATAAATAGCATGTTTAGATCTATTTTTTGTTGTAAATTATAAGTATGAGCTCCTATTACTATACATATGGTCCAAAGGGGATTGAAGTGTTTTGTTTAGGGTTTAAGGTTTATGATTTAGGGGAGTTTAATGACTTAAGGGGTGAATGAGCTAATTTATTTAATTAAGAACCCAAACATGTTATTCCACCCCCCTTAAGGGGTCAAAAATCCCAAGGACAGATTCATTTTTCCAGATGTTTAGTGTTTGAATATGGACCATTCAACTTACATATTCTAACTGTGTTTATATCATGTCATAAGTTGAAATTAAGCTAACTAGATTATTTAAAATATATTGATTTACATTTATAAAATATTATAAAAATGAAATGTATATTTAAATAATGATAATATATATGAAATTAAGATAAATATGATAATAAAAAAAAAATCTACTAAAATCAATTAATAAAGACCCATGTAACTTTCCTACATACGTAATCTATTGAATCAAGTTTTATACGTAGAAATAAATGAATTAAAAGGAATTTGAATAAAATGTGACTAATTAAATGAAAAAAATTAAAAGAGAATGCTCGAAAAAATATAGTCAATTTAATATAAAAATCACCTTCAAATGTGAATAATATATATATATTGAAAAGAAAATCAGGATCATATTTAAAATATTCTATATAATAATAATAATAATAATAGGTCATTGTTATTCACGCCCCGATCAAATTGCTATTTGCTGCCCTGGTTCGTCCGTGACGGACCAAACACGTCCGTCCGTCCATTACGAACCATCAGGTTAGTTAAATCTGTACTAGTTCTTGGCTTAGTTTAATGGTGTTAAAATTATTGAATGTTATTTACAATTTTTTGATGAATTAGGTTTTAGGGTATTAAGTGTTTAATGTTGGATTTGAACTTGTATGAATGTTGTTTCAAATGGAAAAATGTCTTGAATCTGGACAAATATTGTCGATTTGTACTTGTTTTAATTTTAGCCGATCTCGGCATGTTTGAATGATGGGGAAGAACCTGAACATTCGGTCCGTGACGGACGGATCTGTTCGATCCGTCACGGACGGTTCTCTTCGATCCGTCACGGATATTTTAAGTGTTTATCTTCCACATATGCGGCTAGTACTTTCTGTAATGTTATAGAAATTTGAAATCTTTCAAGAAGGAAATTCAGTAAGTTGAGCAACCCGTCGACATGTTTAAGTGTTGTTTTTTGGAGCTGAAGTGTTGTTTTTTTAGGAGTTGTTGCTTCTAATATGTTGTTTTTACATATTACAGATGGATGACCAGACAAGATATGCTCGTCATCGAAGGTGGAACGTTGTCCGTGAGGGACAGAAACAAGATCAGGAGGCCATCGTATACCGAAGAAGGGAACCTCTGAAGAAAAATCAAAACAAGGCAACGGGGCGGGACCGAGCATGGTAAATGAACCGGTGGAGGAACCAGTATATCCAGAACCACCATTAAACACCACGTCGTTCAACGATCCACTCATATACCAGTCATTTAACCCGGATGTGGTAAGTAACTATATATATGTCTACTTAATTAAACTACTATTACATTATTTATATTGTTTCTAATAATTTATTTTATAGGATCCGACATGGTATGTACCTCCTATACCTGAACAACCTAGTGGTTGGCCTATGTGGTCGGGAGATATGATTGGGCAAGGTGTTTGGCCTGCTCAGCAGCCTAACTTTGAGGAACCGGCGGAGGAACCGACTGCTTCTAGACAGCCTAGGCAGGCTAGACAACCTAGGTAGGCTAGACAGCGTAGACATGCAGGAGGTATGGATGCTATCGATCCGAAGTTGATAGGACCTGAAGCGGGAGGTCCAGAGATCCCAGACTTGTTGTTTAGCTTCACAGCCCACACAACATACTTCATTTATCAGGGCACCGCAAGTTGTCAAAACTTGATGTTGTTATTTAATTATTTTCCATATTTATTGTTGTATCTAACATTTTCTTTTATAGGAGCGAGAAACTCTCACGTTTTAGAACAGGCACGAGCAACTAAGGAAATGGAGGCTAGATGATGTCTCTTCATGGTGCGATCTGGCCCGAAACAACGACATCACACATCTGTAGGACCTGATGTACACTTATGTAGATCAACCTTTGATTTCTGCTTTTGTGGAGCGATGGCAGCTAGAGACCAATTCACTTCATATTCCATTTGGAGAGATGACTATAAATCTCCTGGATGTCTACATGATTTTGGTCCTCAACATTGATGGGGATGGAATGGGACTTCCCCTCCAGGATCGTATCAAGGGAAAAAATGACTTATTTAATGAACAAGTGCATAGGGCAATGGAATTCTTTGAGTTGACACCCGACATGGCGCAACGTGGACTCACTGCAGAAAACCTAAGAAATCATTGCTTGACCACAGAGTTGGATGATGAGAGGATCGCATCGGGCTATCTGCTGTACCTAATAGGCTCGACCCTCTTTCCCGACAAGTCCCAATACTCATTGCCCATGCCTAATCTGACCTACGTGAGTGACGTTCATGCTACTCATGATCTTTCTTGGGGTTCCGACACATTGGCATTCATGTATCATTCATTGGGCGAGTGTTCACGTCATGAATGTCGTCAGATGTCGACTTGCTACACATTGTTGCTGGTAAGTATTATGTTGCATATTGTTTTTATATTATTTAAATAAATGTATGGTATATGTTAATATGTTTGTTGATTACATATTTATGTAAAGGCTTGGATCTATCTGTACTTCCCTAGCTTTCGTCCTCCACAAAATCCCTGCTTCGAATCACTATGTCGTATGCAAGGCGATGGAACATTATGTAAACTCGTAGTAGATAGAGAAGAAACTACATGGAGGAGCTAGATTTAATGCATCCTTGGCAAGTAAGTATCATATGATGGGGTTTATGTCTCATATAGAAGTATTACAATTGTGTGAAGGTGCTTACAACTATGTTGATTGCATCCAATTCTGTATAGGTTGATTGGCAACCCTATGGATATGTTGATTACAGTATGACAGAGTTGGCTCCGCCTTTTTTCATGGGGTCATCTCGTTTATGAGAATTACAAAGCCTTATATGTCGGATCGGGTAGCGAGGTAGTTTGGACATGAACAACGGATTCCCCGATCGATGATAGAGCCCATCAAAGATGCCAGACATACCAACATCAGGAGTTATATAGTACAGTATGACCCTGCTTCAAACTGGAGTTGAAATGCAAGAAGTGAGAACTCCATCTGGATCACACATTATGGGCCCTCCTGCTTACAATGGATATGACTGCAGTGCCGACTACATGGAATGGTACATGCCTCGTACACACTTATGTGACATGCCTCAAGATGCAGGCATCAGAGATCATGTCCAGGTGAAAATATGTGTTGTATGTTTGTTTTTTATTTCGATATACAATTTAAGTTTTACCTTATTTAATTTTTCTGCATCTCTGTAGTGCATTGGACAAGCTTTTCAACGTCTCAATGCATTCCATAATGCGGAGGAAGAGCAATTTTACAACATGCGTGAGGCTGTCTGTCACTGCCTTGATGACTTTAGACCCTTTATACACGGCAATGATGAGGACGACGACGAAGATTAATATACATAGGTTGCCTTACTTAGTTTGGACGTATTTGCTTCTTTGATGTTTTTATTTGTTAGGGTGTTGGTAATTATGGATGTTTTTAAGTTTGTTGGTAGTTTGTTGAGAGTTTAAATTAAACCTTTATATGTTCTCTTGTTTGGTAATTTTATGACTTTACAAATCTCCAGTGGATCTCCAAAAATACCTAGCGGTCGAAATAAAATTTATACCATCCTAAAATAAAAGCTAGAGAAACTAGAAAAAAGAGGCAGAAGAGAATTACATAAGCTAAATCCTAAAATACCAACCTAAAATAAATCCTCTAATCTTTAAGCTAGAATTATAGAAGAAGCTTTTGTAATTCTGCACGGTTTATCACAAACCTTGCAGAATTATAGAAGCTAAAGGCTCCAAGCAGTTTATGAAGAGATGGTCCGTGACGGATGGTGGGGCTTCGTCCATCACGGAAGGATTGGCGTCGTCCGTGATGGACAGATAGGCTCCATACATGACGGGCAGAGCAGAGGCACAATTTGTCACAAACCGTGCCACTTTACAGAAGCTAAATATGCAACTCAGTAAGGGAGCACGGTCTAGGGCACGGTTTGTTGCAAATCGTGCAACTTTACAGAACTGTGACATGATTTTGGAATTGCCATAACTTTTGATTCCCTGGTCCAAACGTGCTGAAATTTGGAGGAGTTATATTTGACATCTTGATCTTTAATGTGGAATTAGAATCAATTAATTTGGGGTTACGTAGAAAAATTTATACTTCTCCAAAACCATACAAAAAATAGAGTACTAATTTAGGCTTACAATAGCCTTACAATATGCGAGTACAATAGTATTTAAGTCTGCTTGCGACCTCGTCTCTTTCTTGTGGAAGAAGGTCTGAATGCCATTAGCTAAGGAACGAATGGATCATATAGACAAGCAGCAGAGGCATCATGTGCATGCTCCCACATGACAAATACTGGAGGAAATGGTGACACCTCTGATAGGGTCATCTATAAAAGAATGGAGAGCATACTCAGTTGCCTAGTTCATGAGTTTAAATAATAGATATAAAATAATTAAATGATTAGTACCATACCGAAATGAAATGAGTCTCCTTCTCAACATGGCAGATGCATATCGTCTTAAGCTTAGCACCTCTGGAATGATGTGGAACCGCTTGCAAAGGCAAAAAAGTAGCGTTTATACCACCCACCACGACAACTACACAATTGAATGCAGAAGCAACCAGACAACCCATATCTGGAAGCACCATCCAAGTCTTTTCTGGGGCCATCCCAGAGTCAAACCATATAAGTTGTTCCAGTACTGTATCCAACATCGTTTGAAAGATGTAAGTCTGAGCATACAAATCCCAAATTTCTTTCACCTTATCAATCATGGATTGTCGGACGATCCTCCATTGTTCCTGCCCGATGCCTATTTGATCTGCAATGGCTCTATATCCACATTTTCCATCACCAACAATATCAAAGTAACCATTCAAGTGTTCGTGCATACACGACGGAACTATACCCATATATGGCTCAAGATTCTGTAATGAAGGATTGTGGAACCAGTTAAGGTGGTGGAAACATTTTACCCACTGAATTCTTAGGAGCTCTAACCTAAAATGGCCTCAAAGGAGTGGTAGGAGCTTTAGGATTTGGTGAAGGTGTACTAGTGGGCTTTGGTGGCCTACCTCATTGCTTCTTGGGAGGTGTTCCTTCCATATCTTTGTCTCTGTACTCCCATGAAGAAGGATGTCTTTTAGTGGTATCTTTGTTTGGAGCTCCCATTGCCCGTCCCTTATGCTTCACAATATCCGACTCTTACAAGCTGGTCTCCTCGGGGAGAACGATGTCGTAAAGTCGGGAGACACATTTTTCTTGATCATTTGTTGACAGATTGGGGAACTGATCCGTATAAAGTTGATCCATCAAAGATCTCGCGACTCTGCGCTTAACCTCAGCCTCACCTTCGTCTTGCACTTCTGACAGACTCAATCATCTCCAAAATGGATGCAACGCTAAAGGCTTAATAAGGACTGAACTCGTCATATTTCTAGTGATGTCATACACACACGGTAATCCATCTTTCACCCTCATCTGGCATCTGCAGATCTTGTCACAAAATGGATTTTCCCATTTCATGTATTCCTCTCAAGCAATCAAGTGCAACCTTAGATACTTTATACTTCAACCGCTTGAAAACATCAACTCTTGTGACAAGAGTCATCATATTTTGTACACTCTTGTTGAAGGTCCCCTTGATGTCCTTTACTTGGTTACCCATCTTTGAATGATATTGACCAAATATCATGTCTAGACTACCATGTGGAATAGTCAAAAAGTCTTTCAAACTAGAGTGTGCTCCTTCAACCCTATAGTTAGTACAAAATGCAGTGAAAATTGAGCAAGTGACGGACAATTTATGAAGAGAACAGAATACAATGAATATAGAATGCAATACAGATTAGACAATACACTAACATGTTTGTCGTTGAAGTTCCAAGCGTGAAAACAATATCTGTCAAAGCTGACACGAGTCTTTCCCTGTACGGGATCAACCAACTGTTTCTTACATATTGAGTCAAACGTGGCCATGCCCTCCATTCCGACTCAATTCTGCGCAACTCCTTCTCGTACTCGAGTACAATTGTTTTCTTGAATAAAATATAGTATGTATTTGCGAACCTTGTCCCCAAGCTTTTATCCTTCATCTCCTTCTTAGCATGGTCCTCTATGTTCTTCTTCACATGGCGCCTACAGAGGATAGACTTTGCACTTGGAAAGAGTCTATCTAACACCTTCATCAAGGCCTTTTTACGATCTGTCACTAGGCATGTAGGTGTTACTTGACACTTTTTACACATTTCAACAAGTTGTTGTGCGGCCCACACATAGTTGTCTTCTTGCTCACGCTGTAGAAACGCCCCCGCCACATTGTAGTTCTTCCATATAGATGTGACTCCTATAATTTCGAGATAAAGCAAGTCATATCTGCACAAGTAGATGTGTCATTGCATAATGAATAAATATATCAACACATAGATATAGCATATAGATGTGTTATACTAACATGTTTATGCTGTATGTGGAGTCTAACAAAAGGACGTACCTAAATGCCTTTAAGGGTTTCATGGAGTCTGGACTGGCAAAGAAAATGTCGGCGATTTTATTGGTTGTTGGATCCAACCTATACTCCATGAAGTAGTTGTTCTCCTTACACTTATGGAGGAACTACTGGACCACAGTTCTTCCTTCCATCCCACTATGTCGGACCTTGTACACTTCATTGTACACTTGTTTCATTTTAGTGAAGTTATTTGGGTCCTGGTTCTGTGTTGTTGTAATCTTGGATGGTTTATTATGATTTTCTGTCATGGACTTACACAACTTCTTCTACTCAGGTGTCATCCTCCCAGCGAATGCATGTCCGTACAAGTCATCACCAGTGACATGGTTGTGAGTTCCAACAACTACCTTGATCTTCCATGAGTCTCTCGACTGTTCTTGACACAACAATCTGAATGGGCACCCATATTTTTTGCTCCTTGTTCTTTCCCTTAATCTGTTTTCATCTTTAGGAATGTAAGTTCCCGCTTTTTCATAAGCCACCTGTGTTTTTCGAAGGCTTCCTCCACCAAGGTTTCTATCCCGATCAATAGTGATGCAAAAGTGATTATCAAATGCAATTTGTCTAGCCCATATAATTGCATCTTCTCTTGAGCCGAACACTTCACCCATGGTAAACTTCTCCGAATAGTCTTCGGAAACAATTACTTTTTCAGGACTAGGAAAATTAAATTGTGGCTGTATGTGTAATGTCGGGAACCCAAACTGAGGTAGAGTCTGCCGCCTTCCGGACGGAATTCCACTAAGAGCTAAACTATCCATCAACAGTATATGGGGTTATTGAGGCGCATAACTTTCTCCGAACAACCCGAGTGAAAAGGACGGTTGGTGAAATGTCCCATTCTTTCAGGGACAAATTGTTAATACCATTCTTCACCTCCTATTGAAGCAAAAAAAAAAAAAAACAAGTTAGCATAAAAACAAGTTTTTGTAAAAAAAAACTCGTCCTCCATGGATGGATGTATTCCATACGTGACGGGTGGATGCATCCGTCCGTCACGCATGGATGCATTCCATACGTGATGAACAGATGCAATTCATTCGTGACATATGGAAGGAATCCATACGTGAAGGATGGATTTGTGTTCAAAAAACAATTACCGAATAAAGTGTTGCACTTGCAACGATCTAGTAAAATCTCCTATTGCAGTTTTATACACAAACATGCAGTTTAATACACAATATATCCTACGTTTTAGTACAATATAATCAAAGATGAAGTTTTTATGAATATATATTAACAACTATTGACAAGAAAGAACCATAAAATTCTTAACTACCACTAACTTCCACTGACATATAAACTAACAACTCAAACATATAGAAATTCACAAGAAATAACCATAAAATAGACATTCACAACTAATTGACAAGAAAGAACCATAAAATTCTTATTAGTTTTTATGAATATATAGTATGAACTAATTACCTTAAGAAAGTGTTTGTTTATTCAAAGAACAACTCAAACATATAAACATTCACAAGATAGAAACATAAAATTCTTAACTCTTACTAACATGTAAAGTAAAAACTTAAAAAAAATACGTCATTGTGATAATAACTTCTTTAAACATCTTCTCCACCATTGAAGTTGAAAAAATCATCTTGATTTGCCGTGGAAAAGATTCAAAGTAATGGAAGAGAATGGAAGAGGTGTTGTGGGATGGAATAGAATGAGTGATTGAGGTTTATAGTTTAGTTTGGCCGTAATATGGTTGAGTATGACAGGGTAGTTAATGTTGTTAGGTGGGACAAGTAACATTCAATGTTTATGGTTGTTAACCTCGTCCGTGATAGACCAATGGCATCTGTTTGTGACGGATAAAACGCTTTGGTCTGTCACAGACGAATGCCACTGGTTCGTCACAGACAAAACGGGGCGTGAAATAACAATTCCACTCGGGCGCTAAATAGAAATCATGTAATAATAATAGAAAAGAAAATTAGTGATGTGACACGACATGGAATGGACATGTGATAAAAAATAATGTAGCGCAATGTCAAAACGACAAGTGGTCTTAGCAAGGTTTTACTTTTGTATTTTATAGTAGATTAAAAATTAAAGCTTCAAAACCAATCATATAAATGGGTAACCTTGTAAATATAGAAATATAAAGGTTTGACAAATTAGTAAAAAATATGATAATACATAGTCCATTGATACTATTTAAATAAATTTTGAAATAGTATTGTTCAACAAACAATAAATATCTACTTAAAATTTTTGATATTTTTTGAATACTATTAATTACATCAACACTTAAATTATACTAATATATATAATATATTATTTAAATGAGATATTTATGATTAGATTGAATTATAAATTTAGAAAAAAAATTAAAATAATAAAAATGAATTTTGATTTAGATATTATGCCCAACAAAAAAAATGTTAATTTTAAAAAATGCATGAATTTTGATATATATATATAGTAGATTTATAAAAAGAAGAGATAGATTCAACCTTGAAAGCATGATAGGGAGAATAGACAAAAATCAAAGACACCAAAATTAACCATCATATCTAAATGTATAAATAGCCAAAACTAAACGGCACCAAGTAGGCAAATACATGCTCACGATTGAAATGATGTCGCTATAAACTCTATTCAGTCCATGGTTTTGGGGAGTCTAAGACATTGAAGAAAACAATTATAATAAAAATATAATAATGAACAACCTAACAACATAACGAAAGATAATATCGAAAACTATATAAAAATATAAAAAATCTTGTTGATCATATATAATGTTCTCCCTATCTTTTTTTCCTAATCAGTTATTCAACCATGTTGCATAATGTTTTGTGATTATAGCTCTATCGATCATTAGATTTTGGTGCGAAGTTATCTGCTTCAAAATTAATTCTCATTGTAGGAATATTTCATCACAAAATTCAGAGTATGAGAAACTACAACAGAAACTCCTTAGTAGAGGTTTGCATTTACATATTGAGTTATTTTCAATCATTCGTTTAAGCTCAATTCTCATTGTAGGAATAATTTTGTTATCGAATATTTTTATTTTCTTAGTTCAATTGAATTCTTTTCAATCATTCGTTTACATATTGAGTTCTTTTCAATCATTCGTTTAAGCTCAATTCTCATTATTCCTACAATGAGAATTGAAAAGAACTAACAAAATGGATGAAATATTTTAGGAATAATTTTTAGTTCGTTTGAGAATGGTCTAAACGAAATATTTTACAATTTTAAAAAAATAGTATTTCAATAATAAAATTTTGAAATTTGGCATAACAATGTGTTACTTGCTCTATTGTTAAATGTGTGTTTCATCCATTTTGTTATTGTAACACCCCCAAATCTCCTCGAAAGGTATACTGCCAGTGACCTCAGATTCCACATCTGAAGTCACCCTAGGATTTTCCAGTTGATATAAATCATCAAAACAACAGTTATAATACAACATATCATTAAAACCAAAGTCTCGGAATTACAACATAATTCCAAATACATCAAAATATATAATCAGAATTATTACAGCGGAAGTCTTTAAAATAGCAACAAAAGGGGCCTGATCGCAATGATCACCCGTCAAGGATATCGACATAAATAAACTTGTCAAAACACCGTTTGCCTTCATAGTCGTTCTAGCCTCCTCGGATCTGCAATTTATTTGATGTGCCGAATCAAACAGATGACACCAGCCAACCATGCAGAGAACAATTCCGGTTGGTTAGTCTAATGAAAGACTATACAAGGGTACAAAGCAGAGTGGTTCGAAGTAGTCGTATTAGGTTAGACTCATCGTCTCTCAAATAAAAGTCGATCACGATAGTCAACCACCATATTGCTACTAGAATATATGAAAAGGCATGATCAAGAGAAGATTCTGGAAGACTGAGTCTTCCAGCAATCAATCCCAAAAGAAGACTCCAACGAATTGAGTCTTATCGGAAATATGACAAATGTTGAGAAACATAAATAATTCTTACAAGCGTTCAAAAACGACTTGATGTTTCGGTTCCCGACCAACCTCACCGCTCACGGCGAATCCAGATTGAAAAGAGAACGTTACTCTGATCAAAGTCAAGATGAGATTTCCTAGTTGCACTACTCGCCTAAGGGTATATTTTATGTGCGACAATGGCACTTATCTCATTTAATTTCAAAACACGCATCACGTTATAAGCTTTTAAATATATGTTTCGCCATGAGGGACATATATCGAAGGGAATCCTTCCCAAGGTTTGTGACACTAGCTAAGTGCACCACCTCTATACTCGGAAAGAGGACGATCATGATCCGCAAGATGGTATTAGGGTTTGCCACCCTCTCTACCATTAATTATCAAGAAACGACAAGACCTCTCAGAGTCCAAGCGTTCCTACGAATACTCATGCTAACTAAACAGTTCAACACAGCAATAAACCACATCAAAGCCATCATGGCCATCATCATAGATATATCTCGATCTATACACACATATATAATAGCGTTGATTCTAGCAGAATATACAACCTATTATAATATCATATTTTAATCATATTATTTAACAAACTGTTCCCAACGAAACAATAAATCATCCCAAATTAATTAACAACTAAACAATTGATAATTAATTGAAATATGGAATGATGAGCAAGAGCGAACCGCCACTTGCCTTAGATCAGACGAGAGCTTGAACAGGCTTAGAAACGTCGGGTTCCTAGGTCAGAAGCAGGGACAGATCTCGCATAATAAATCCCTAAGAAACGACTCATAATGAGACTCTAAGTTAGATTCAATATCCACATAATTGAATCTATAAGAATACGAAAAGAATCGAAGGAGCTAAGCCTCGCCCAAGACCACATCTCCCAAGAACACATAACCCAGACACCGGCCACCGCGGGTGCGCCAGCCTCACCGCTGGGTGCGGTGGCTGACCGCGGGGTGCGGTGGTGATCTGCCGCGGGTGCGGTGAGCTGACAGAGGCGAGGACGATGACTGCAAAAATGGAGAAAACTCACTAAATCCGCTTCGTTTGGCCTCAATTCGATTGGGGTTTGATCTCCAAACACCTTAAACCTTCAAACACCACTTGGGAGGACCTTTGTCACTCAAAAGGAACTCCGGTGACACTCCGGCGAAAGCTTGGAACTCAGACAACAATGGAGGAGAACTTTCAGAGGAGGGAGATGAAGTTTTCAGCTGTGCATCTTCCTCTACAATTCTCTCCCTTTTATAGGCCAACCAAGGAGCTCCCCCAGAAGGGACAAGCCCTCGACCAGATGGGAAGGCTAAACGGTCAAGGCCTGACAACTCCGACGATGTCAGAAACCTTATCGCGATAACGATGACGTTCACCGCGGGGTGCGGCAGGGTGCGGTGGCCGACTCTGGAATTGGCTTTCACCGCGGGTGCGGCCACTTGACTGCGGGGTGCGGTCAAGGCCATTTTTGCCCCCTTTCGTCCGATTTATTTTATGGTTAATTATCTTAACCCCAGGTTAAATATTTTCGTACATGAACGACAATTTAACCCTGAAAATACGTCAACTGTATTTTATACTACTCAGAAAAATATTACAGAGATCAAACATATTACAGAATATCCAAACTTCTATGAAATTAATCCGATTTGTAGTACGAGAGTTAGAAAAATTCCAAAATATCCTTATAAAATGAGGGATAATCCATTGACTTGATAGCCACGAAGTGAGCACTCTTCGTGAGCCTGGCAATGATAACCCATATAGCATCTTTTTGACTTCGAGTCTTGGGCAGCCTTGTGACGAAATCCATTGCAATGTCTTCCCACTTCCATTTTGGAACTGGAAGAGGTAGCAATTCTCCACCTGGTCTTCGGTGTTCTATCTTGACCTTCTGACAAGTCAAGCATTTCGCCACGAATTCTGCCATATCCCACTTCATGTTGGGCCACCAGAACTTCATTCTGAGGTCCCTTGTACATCTTGCTAGAGCCTGGATGTACAGAATAGGCTGACGAATGGGCTTCCCTCATCACCAACTGGCGAAGACCATCAACATCAGGCACACAAATCCGGTCTTGAAACCATAGTGATCCATCATCCTGAATCACGAAACCGGGAGCTTTCCCGTCCATTACCTCGCTACTTAGCTTCACCAAGATCACACCTGCTTCTCTCTAATCTGATCAAGAAGCGTAGCTTGAATCTCAAGCATACTCAGGTATCCTCGACGTTGGTCGTACAAGACTTCATTCTCGCACAACTCTTGGTTCAGCTTGGTTTGAGCAACAAGCAAAGCCACTACGGTCTCGTGCGGTGTCTTCCGACTCAATGCATTAGCTACTACATTAGCCTTGCCCGGATGATACAGCAATTCGATGTCGTAGTCCTTGAGTAGCTCCAACCAGCGACGTTGTCTCATACTCAGCTCCTTCTGAGTAAATATATATTTGAGACTCTTGTGATCAGTGAAGACTTGGCATTTCACACCATAAAGATAGTGCCTCCAAATTTTCAGCGCAAACACTACCGCTGCTAACTCCAGATCATGCGTCGGATAGTTTTCTTCATAGGTTTTTAGTTGTCTTGATGCGTATGCAATAACCTTGCCTTTTTGCATCAACACACATCCCAACCCATTTTTCGAAGCATCACTATAGACCGCATAATCATCAGTTCCTTCCGGCAGCGTCAATACTGGTGCAGAGGTCAGACAGTGCTTCAGCTTTTGAAAACTGGCCTTGCACTTGTTATTCCATACAAACATCTTATGGACCTTGCAGAGCAGACCGGTCATAGGTAGAGCGATCTTCGAAAATTCCTCCATGAACCGTCTATAGTATCCAGCAAGTCCTAGGAAATTGCACACCTCCTTCACATTCTGAGGCTGCTTCCAATTGGCTACTGCTTCAATTTTCTGGGGATCAACCATCACCCCATTCTCATTGATCACATGGCCTAAGAAAGCCACTTCCTTGATCCAAAAGTCACACTTAGACAATTTTGCATACAGTTGACTTTGTCTAAGGAATGTCAAAATAATCCGAAGATGTTCCTCATGAGCTTCCACGCTCAGAGAATAGATCAAAATATCGTCGATGAAGACCACCACGACTTATCCAAGTACTGGTGAAAACATCGATTCATCAGATCCATGAAAACCACTAGAGCATTGGTAAGTCCAAATGGCATGACTACGAACTCGTAGTGACCATACCTCGTCCGGAATGCAGTCCTCGGAATATCTTCCTCACGAATTCTGAGCTGATGATATCCAAATCTCAGATCGATCTTGGAAAAGACTTTTGCTCCTTGTAGTTGATCCAACAGATCATCAATCCTTGGCAAAGGATATTTGTTTTTGATCGTGACTTTGTTCAACTCACGATAGTCGATACAAAGTCAAAACGATCCGTCTTTCTTCTTGACAAATAAAACCGGAGCACCCCAAAGCGATGCAATCGGCCTTGTATAACCCTTGTCGAGAAGATCCTCGAGTTGCTTCTTCAACTCTTTCATCTCCGCATGAGCCATCCGGTACGGTGCTTTAGAAATCGGCGCGGTACCAGGCTCGAGATCGATAGAAAATTCCACGTCACGCTTTGGGGGTAATCCAGGAATCTCTTCCGGAAAAACATCAGGAAATTTATTAATCACAGGAATATCAAGAATCGTTGGTTCATCTTTCATGGGCGAATCCAGGTAGCAAAGGTACCCGACACAACCTTGTCGAAGTAGCTTAAATGCAGCCATCACATTGATAAGCCTGCCGTTATCAGCGTCATTCTGACCCTTGAATTTACACACACACTGGCCCCCAGATGACACCGTTATAGTTCTTGAACTAAAGTCGATCACCTCCCCATGATGTGTCAGCCAATCCATACCGAGAATAATGTCGTATGGAGCCATGGCAATACAAATCAAATCTACCTCGAATTTCTTACCCTGAATGGTAACCGGAAATTCTGACAGACGCTGGGTGCCCACTAAATGGTCACCATTAAGAAGATTTACAATGAAAGGTTCACAAACCTCGTTGCAGACTAAACCTAGCTTACTAACACAATTCTCCGAAATAAAGGAATGGGTAGCACCCGAATCAATTAGTATACACACTGAAGTAGAATGAAGGTATAAAGTACCTTAAGCAACTGGAGTGTTAGGTCCATCAGCCTCATGCATCTCGTACATGCATTGACCCTGACCTCCCGAAGTAGCTGGGGCTTTGACCTTGTTCTGTGCAGTTGTCTGCATCGAAGGACTAGGAGTCTCCGTCGGTTTGAACCTAGGTCGGTTGTTCTGATTAACAGACCCTTGCTGTGACTCCGCTCCTTTCTGCTTTCCCTGCCGACAGAACCTCTGCATATGGCCTTCCTTCCCACAACCAAAGCATGTCTTCCTTTCCTTCAGACACGTAAAGCTTTTGTGCCCAGGGGCACCGCAATTGTGACATTGGATCGGACACTTGCCCTGACCTGACTGCTGTATTGACCCTCCTTGAGTCATTTCTGTCTTTGCTTTGCTGGACTTGTCAAAGTTAGATGGTGGCGCAGGACGTTTGAATCCGCTTGCATGAGATTGATTTTGCATCGACCTCTGGCGATTCCGTCTCTTGGTCGACTCTTCCAGAGTCACCTCCAACTTATAAGCTGCATCCACGTATTGCTCCAAAGTAGAGCATCCATGACGCAACATCATTGGTTTAATATCTGGGCTCATCCATTCATGGAAGTGCCAGATCTTCTACTCTTCGCTGGACACATCCTATCCAGCGTATTGTAATAAGTGATTGAACTTGGCCGCCAACTCGGTCACTTTCAATCCATCAGTCTTTGGATAAAGAAACTCCTTATGTTTCTCGTCCCGCATGGCTCGGGAAAAGAAACGATCCATCAATTTAGCCTTGAACATGCCCGAGTTCAAGTCAGCATGATCAGCTAGACCGGTGCTCTCCCACCATTCACTAGCAGCATCCTTTAGTTGAAGGGAGGCAATATGCACCTTCTCAGCCTCAGTGCATTCAACATTAGGAAACAACCGTTCCATATGAGAGAACCAATGTTTCACTCTAACTGGCTCTCCTTTTCCGTCGTAGCTATCAGGCCTCATAGAGTTAATGGTCTTTAGCGCTCGACCATAGACACCTCTATTCTTGACCATCTCTTCTCGGTGTACATGGACATTTGGCTCCTCTACTCCAAGAACCACCGGGGGGAACTGGCACAGCTTGTGCCTGCGGCGCGTTTGGTCGCATTATCTCAGTGAATGCTTGCATAACGATTCCCCGTATCGCCTCAACTGCTGCTGCATCAAATATCATTGGAGCGTTGGCCTGAGTTTGGCTATTACTTCCTGGATTATTGTGGGAAACAGACTCGTGTTCCTCCACAGGGTTCGGATCATTCCCTATGTTTGGCCTGGGGTAATTACTCGGCCCAACACCAGCACGGATAGTGTTCCTCATGTTCACCATCTGTTTACCGATCAAATTCCAAGTATTTTATACATTAATATCATTCCAACATACTTAATGTAATAAAATCAACTCAGAGTAGATCAACTAGGTAATTTATATAGATGATCTTCCAACAGAGCTACAGGTTTTACAAGAGGAATCTCCTGAGCTTTCGAACAAAATTGCTCAGAGATTTCGTACTTCACCGTATATACATCAAAATATAAGCAAAAGAAACTACTACAGTTAACGTTGGCCCATAACCAGGCGCCCTAAAAACATTTACTGTAAGGCAAACTCTTTACACAAGGTTTCTTTGAGCGGGGTTTATCATCGGAATCCGGTGACGGACTCTTGACCCTACTCGGCCCGGGAACACATGGTTCGTCCCTTGGCTCTAGTGTTCTTGGCCTTGCCCTCCTTTGGGCACGATCTGCCATCTCGTTCATCAGACGTTGCTCTTCAAAAGAGATCTTCTGGCTTTTTCGAAGGATCTCTTGTAATTCAGAACTCGACCTCCGTCTCCTCTGAACAAGATTAGGCTCAGAGTTCTCAGATATCCCTCGAGGCCCACTTCCTCTAATGCCGTACTCGACATAGAGTGCTTCCCAATCAACGTCAGTCAATGGCGGATATTCTTGTTCAGGTGGTGGACTTGGGTAGATATACTGCATCCACGGGTCCTCATTGTCCACCAACAAGTGTCTCAAGCTATCAGCTTCTTGGACCTGCTCCTCTTGGTTCTCCTCAGGATCTTCCTCTGGATCCTCTTCTAGGTCTTCTTCTTCTGGGTCCTCTTCGGGATCCTCCTCGGGAACCGTCTCAATCTCGAGGTCGTCGTTAAGGTACCCTCCTGTGTACTCCGACGTCTCCTCTTCCTCTTCTTCAGGAATCATTTCCATCGTGAAGTCGTTGTTGTAGTATCCACTAGCATATCTTGACAACACAACTTCACCTCCCGTATTCTCCCTTGGCTCCTCGGTAGGCTCTACTACCAGAGTCACAACATCGTTGGATCTAAGTACCACCGACTCAGGAAGTACATGATTCACTTCCTCGGGTGGACTGCTAGGTCTTCCGATCTCGAAACATCTCGGGGGAGTGGGGAAATTCAGCCTTACTAGAGATGGCGGAGCCATCTCGGCATCTTCTAAATCCCTCATAAGAGAAATGCATGCACCCATAACCTACGGGGTAACAAGAAGAGAGTTAGTCTTTCTAGATATAGAAGTGAACTTCCATATCAGACTCAAGAAAAGGCACGACTATGAACGGTAAAAAAACATTTATTCGAAAATTCAGAGCCTTCGAAAACATTTTCAATTCAAAACGAGTAAATGGTTTATAAAATCCCAAACCCGTTTAAAAAAAAATCGACTCTGATACCACCTCTGTAACACCCCCAAATCTCCTCGAAAGGTATTACTGCCAGTGACCTCGGATTCCACATCCGAAGTCACCCCAGGTTTTTCTAGTTGATATAAATCATCAAAACAACAGTTATAATACAACATATCTTTAAAACCAAAGTCTCGGAATTACAACATAATTCCAAATACATCAAAATATATAATCAGAATCATTACAGTGGAAGTCTTTAAAATAACAACAAAAGGGGCGTGATCGCAATGATTACCCGCCAAGGATATCAAAATAAATAAACTTGTCAAAACACCGTTTGCCTTCACAGTCGTTCTAGCCTCCTCAGATCTGCAATTTATCTGATGTGTCGAATCGAACGGATGACACCAGCCAACCATGCAGAGAACAATTCCGGTTGGTTAGTCTAATGAAAGACTATGCAAGGGTACAAAGCAGAGTGGTTCGAAGTAGTCGTATTAGGTTAGACTCATCGTCTCTCGAATAAAAGTCGATCATGATAGTCAACCACCATACTTCTACTAGAATATATGAAAAGGCATGATCAAGAGAAGATTCTGGAAGACCGAGTCTTCCAGCAATCAATCCTAAAAGAAGACTCCAATGAATTGAGTCTTATCGGAAATATGACAAATGTTGGGAAACATAAATAATTCATACAAGCGTTCAAAAATGACTTGATGTTTCGGTTCCCGACCAACCTCACCGCTCACGGCGAATCCAGATTGGAAAGAGAACATTACTCTGATCAAAGTCAATATGAGATTTCCTAGCTGCACTATTGCCTAACTGCACTACTCGCCCAAGGGTATATTTTATGTGCGACAATGGCACTTATCTCATTTAATTTCAAAACATGCATCACGTTATAAGCTTTTAAATATATGTTTCGCCATGAGGGACATATATCGAAGGGAATCCTTCCCAAGGTTTGTGACACTAGCTAAGTGCACCACCTCTATACTCGGATAGAGGACGATCATGATCCGCAGGATGGTATTAGGGTTTTGTCGCCCTTTCTACCATTAATTATCAAGAAACGATGGGACCTCTCAGAGTCCAAGCGTTCCTACGAATACTCATGCTAACTAAACAGTTCAACACAGCAATAAACCACATCAAAGCCATCATGGCCATCATCATAGATATATCTCGATCTATACACACATATATAATAGCGTTGATTCTAGCAGAATATACAACCTATTATAATATAATATTTTAATCATATTATTTAACAAACTGTTCCCAGCGAAACAATAAATCATCCCAAATTAATTAACAACTAAACAATTAATAATTAATTGAAATATGGAATGATGAGCAAGAGCGAATCGCCACTTGTCTTAGATTAGCAGAAAGCTTGAACAAGCTTAGAAACGTCGGGTTCCTGGGTCAGAAGCAGGGATGAATCTCGCACAATAAATCCCTAAGAAACGACCCATAACGAGACCCTAAGTTAGATTCAATATCCACATAATTGAATCTAAAAGAATACGAAAAGAATCGAAGGAGCCAAGCCTCGCCCAAGACCACATCTCCCAAGAACACATAACCCGGACACAGGCCACCGCGGGTGCGCCAGCCTCACCGCTGGGTGCGGTGGCTGACCGCGGGGTGCGGTGGTGATATGCCGCGGGTGCGGTGAGCTGATAGAGGCAAGGACGATGACTGCAAAAATGGAGAAAACTTACCAAATCTGCTTCGTTTGGCCTCGATTCGATTGGTGTTTGATCTCCAAACACCCTAAACCTTCAAACACTACTTGGGAGGACCTTTTTCACTCAAAAGAAACTCCGACGACACTCCGACGAAAGCTTGGAACTCAGACAACAATGGAGGAGAATTTTCAGAGGAGGGAGATGAAGTTTTCAGCTGTGCATCTTCCTCTACAATTCTCTCCCTTTTATAGGCCAACCAAGGAGCTCCCCCAGAAGGGACAAGCCCTCGACCAATTGGGAAGGCTAGATGGTCAAGGCCTGACAACTCCGGCGATGTCAGAAACCTTATCGCGATGACGACGACGATGATGTTCACCGCGGGGTGCGGCAGGGTGCGGTGGCCGACTCTGGAATTGGCTTTCACCGCGGGTGTAACACCCCCAGGCCAAGCTACCCCAACCACCAAGCCGCCCAGCCACCCAATGGTGCCGGTGCCGGTACTGGTGCCGCCTGTGAGTCCACAAGACCTGCAGGCCTATCACCCCAACCCTTCCCCCATAAAGGGGTAGGTTGTTGCCCGCAGGGATCGAACCTGGGACCTTTGATACAAAGGTACAACCTTACCACTTGTATCACCAATTGCGCTGTTGTAACACCCCTAAATCTTAACCCACTTGGAAAGGTATTACCGCCAGTAACCCCGATATTCCTCACCAAAGTCACCCCAGGCTTTACCGTTTAAATACAAATCATGAAATACAAATGATACAAAAGCATAATATTATTCAATATAAAACATGAGTCTCGGGATTACATCCCAATCCCGATAGGACAAACACAGAGTTTAAACGAGTATAGCGGAAGTAAAATATAAACAAGGTACATCGAAAGTCTTATAAAGTACATTACAAACACAAGTTTTGACCACACTGGTTATTGCCCAAAGATCTCAACCTGATTAAAAGAAATTATTTAAAACATCCAAAAACATCTAAAAACCATCGTTGTCTTCATAGTCCTTCTAGTCTCCTCAACTACACTCTAGCTGATGTGCCGAATCGAACGGATGACACCAGCCCACATGCAGAGAACAATTTCCGTGGGTTAGTCTACTGAATAGACTATGCAAGGGTACAAAGCAGAAGGTTCGAAATAGTTGTATTAGGTTAGACTCATCGTTTCTCGAATAATAACCGATAACGATAATCAACCTTCATACTTCTATAGAAAATATAACAAAAGGCATGATCAAGAGAAGACTCCAACGGAAGTGAGTCTTAAGGAAGGTATGACAAATCTGGAACGTTTAAAAGAATCACAGTATCACATTCGAGCTATTTTAAAACAGCTGACTTAGATGTTTCGGTTCACGACCAACCTCACCGCATATAGCGAATCCAGATTGGAAAGAGAACATACTCTGATCAGAAGTCGAGACGAGCTTTCCTAACTGCACTATTCGCTTAGCTGCACTACTCTCCAAAGGTTTATTAATTATGTACAAACCTACGACACTTATCTTATTATATTCCAAAACGAGCATCTCGTTATAAGCTTTTAAATGTATACACCACCATTGGTACGATACATCTTGATATGCCTTTCGTCGAGAGTGACGCATACCGAAGGGATGAAATCCCGAGATTTGTGACACCAGCTAAGTGTCCTGCCTCTATACTCTTGTAATAGCGGCCGATCATGACCTTAAAATGGTATTAGGTGGGGACGAGCCACCCCTCTACCTGATTATAAAGAAACGATTGGACAGAGTCCAAGTAACGTTCCTAACTACTAGTGCTAACTAAACAGTTCGAGCACAACAATAGTTCAGGATAAATCCACATAAATGCCCTCAAGGCGGACATAAATAATAGCGTTGTTCTAACAGATATACAACCTATTATAATATCATCATTTAGCTTCCAAAATAGTTTACAAAACCATTTCCAGATAAACATAATAATCATTCCAAATTAATTAATCAGATAAACAACTGATAACTAATGTAAATATGGAACGATGAGCAAGAGCGAACCACTACTTGCCTTAATCCGCAGAGTTTGAACGAAGCGTAACGACGGGATTCCGGGCTCGATACAGGGACAGATCCGGCAACACAGATTCCTTCGAATCGACGCATAAAGAAACCCTAAGTTAGATTCGACAAACACGAGTACGAAACTAAAGAATAACGAAAGAAATCGAAAGGAACGGCGTCCGATCGAAGACCACCAAAGCCGAGGCCAAACTAGGCCATCAACCCTCTGGCGGCGGGCGCCCTGTGTTCATGGCGGCGGTCACCGCCTTCATCACGGTGGGCGCCGCTATGAACATCGAAAAATTAGTACGAGAACGAAAACTCACCGACGGCGAGCGATTTGGTCCTCTTTCTCCTTGCTTTGGATTCTAAGCTCTAATGTGCCTCCAAAGCTTCACTTGGCCACTGGAAACAACACCAAAAGGGAGCTCCGGCGATCGCTTCAACAACTTCGGCGAGCACTCCCACTTCCGGTGAGAACAATTTTGAGGATTTGAGCTTCGATTCTGTGCTCAATCCAATCCCAAATCCTTCCAATTTATAGCCAAAATCCCAGGGAACGCAATGATGGCCAGCCCAACCACGCGGAGAGCCATTAATGGCATCATCAGAGCTCGCCGGAGGCCACATGCCTAGCCCCCTGCTACTCGGCGCCGGGCGCCGGTTTTCCTCTCCAGGTCGCCGCTTCGAAGGCACAGCGACGACGGGGTGATGGCGGCGGTCGCCGCATCCTAGGGACATCTGTCCAGCTAGAAGGCGAGAGGAAGCTGCCGCGAAGCTTCTTGGCGGCGGTCGCCGCCATACCCACGGCGGGCGCCGCCAGGTCAGCCTTATCCGATTAGCTTTTGGATAAATTTGGCTTAACCCGAGATAAAAATAATCGTATACGAATGAGTATTAAGTCCCAAAGTACATCGTTTGTATATTAATTCACTAAGAAAAATATTACAGAGATTGAGAACATTACAGAATGTCTTTCTGTCTCCGAAATAAATCCGACGTACAAAACGGGCGTTCGGGAAAAATCCCAAAACTCCAAAATAACCTTACAGAAATACGGGGTATCACATCACCTCCCCCTTAAAAGAAGTTTCGACCCTGA
Source organism: Rheum nobile (assembly GCA_027886185.1). NCBI lineage: Eukaryota > Viridiplantae > Streptophyta > Magnoliopsida > Caryophyllales > Polygonaceae > Rheum > Rheum nobile. The sequence goes on from WOAB01000027.1 coordinate 11,181,592, forward strand.
AACTTAGGTCGAGAATAACTCGGGAAAACGCCTGAGCATATCAGTTTCGGTCTCCCAAGTTTCCCAAGTAACTTCTTCTGATCCAAACTTGGACCACAAAATTCATACCAATGATACGATCTTGTTGCACAGTTGCTTCTCACGGCGCTCCAGAATGCGCACTGGCATCTCCTCATAGGTACCATTTGCCTGAATCTCGATGTCCTCATAGCTCAGCACATGAGACTCATCTGGCACGTATTTCCTGAGCAAGGATACGTGGAACACGTAATGCACCGGGTGTGCCGATGGCGGCAATGCCAAGCGGTACGCTAGAGATCCTACTCTATCCAGAATCTCGAATGGTCCCACGTAGCGAGGGTTGAGCTTCCCACGCTTACCAAATCTAAAAACTCCTTTAGATGGCGACACTTTGACAAAAATCTTGTCACCGACTTCAAACTCGACAGTCCTACGCTTTCGGTCTGCGTACGACTTTTGTCGACTCTGGGCGGTCAACATTCTCTGTCTAATCAAAGCAATGTCTGAAGCTGTCCTTTCGACCAACTCTGGTCCAAGTAAAATCTTGTCGGCATTATCATCCTAACAAATCGGAGATCTGCATCTACGACCATACAAAGCTTCAAACGGAGCCATCTTGATTGTAGCATGCCAGCTATTGTTGTACGTGAACTCAATCAGACTCAGGCTGTCTTCCCAGCCAGTCGGACGATCGAGCGCACAAGCTCTTAGCATAACCTCCAGGGTCTGGATGGTCCTTTCAGACTGTCCATCCATTTGAGGATGAAAAGCATTACTGAATCTCAACTCAGTTCCCATGGCCTTGTGAAGTTCTTGCCAAAACCTTGACATGAATCGGCCATCTCGATCCGATACAATGGTCTTAGGAATACCATGTAAGCGGATAATCTCATGGTGGTAAACTTCTGCTAACTTCTGGGTTTCCCATGTGGTCTTGATGGCTATGAAATGAGCACTTTTTGTAAGCCTATCCACAATCACCCAGATAGCATCTTTCTGACTTCGAGCCTTTGGTAGCCCAGTGACGAAGTCCATGGCAATGTCCTCCCATTTCCATTCTGGCACTGGGAGAGGTAGCAGCTCACCACCTGGTCTGCGGTGTTCGATCTTGACCTTCTGGCAAGTTAGGCACCTTGCCACAAAGTCTGCTACATCCCACTTCATGTTTGGCCACCAAAACTTCTTTCGTAGATCCTTGTACATCTTGCTAGAGCCAGGATGTACAGAATAAGCCGAAGAATGAGCTTCTCTCATCACCAACTGACGAAGGCCTTCTGTGTCGGGCACACAGATCCGGTCTTGAAACCAAAGTGATCCATCATCCTGAATCACAAAACTAGGAGCTTTCCCGTCCATCACTTCACTGCTTAACTTCACCAAGACTATGTCATCGACTTGCTTTTCGTTGATTTGATCCAGTAGCGTAGCCTGAATTTCCAGCATACTCAGGAATCCTCTACGCTGATCATACAAAACTTCAACTTCGCATGACTCTTGGTTCAGATTGGTCTGCGCAGTAAGTAGAGCAACTACAGTCTCGTGCGTTGTCTTCCGGCTCAGAGCATCGGCTACCACATTAGCCTTGCCCGGATGGTACAACAACTCGATGTCGTAGTCCTTGAGCAGCTCTAGCCAACGGCGTTGTCTCATATTCAGCTCCTTCTGAGTAAATATATACTTGAGACTTTTGTGATCAGTGAAGACTTGGCATCTTATACCATAGAGATAATGCCTCCAAATCTTCAGCACAAAAACTACCGCTGCTAACTCAAGATCATGGGTCAGATAGTTTTCTTCATAAGTCTTGAGTTGTCTGGATGCGTAAGCAATAACTCTGCCTCTCTGCATCAACACACAACCCAAACCGCACTTTGAAGCATTACTATAGACCACATAATCGTCATTTCCTTCTGGAAGTGTTAACACTGGTGCAGAAGTCAGACGTCGTTTCAACTCTTGAAAACTGGCCTCGCACTTGTCATTCCAGACAAATTTCTTGTGAACCTTGCGGAGTAGATTGGTCATAGGTAGAGCGGTCTTCGAAAACCCCTCCATAAACCATCTGTAATACCCGGCAAGTCCAAGAAAATTATGCCTCTCCTTCACATTCTGAGGCTTCCTCCAATTAGCCACAGCTTCAATCTTCTGGGGATCAACCATAACTCCATTCTCATTGATCACATGGCCTAAGAAAGCCACTTTGATGTGACCTTGTCCGGGGAAAGACCACAATTCGCTGTCACGGGATCGATTGAATGCGTAGTAGGGCGTTCAACTCGTCGGAAGGGATGAAGTGGGAGTTCGGTTGGACTGTGGGCTATTCGGATGGACTGGGGCTGTTCGGATCTGCAGTGGACAGTGGATGCGTGATGATGAGCGGCGGCAGGAATGGTGGTGACGATGGAGATGATGATCGGCGGTGGAGGAGAGTGACCGATGGTGACAATGGTGGTGAAAGATGGTGATCAGTGGCTGTGGAAGATGGTGATTGGTGGCTTCGGAAGATGGTGATTGGTGGAGGCCGTGCGAAACTATGGAGGGAATTAGGGTTTGTGTTGGTGGGGAGGCAAGAACTAGGGTTAGTTCTTGTCTCGGGAAATACGAATAGTAACTGGATAGTTGGAACCGAATTAACGCGCCAGGATAATTCAACTAGAAACGCGTTAATTTGTGTGATGTCAAGGCCCGAGTTTGCAGGAGATTACTCGACTGGAAAACAAGCTCTATTTCGACGTGAATGGAAATGAAGACAAAAGAGAGTATTTATACTAGAGAGGTGACCTAATGGGCCAGACTCTTTAGTTACTAAATCTGGTGGCCCATTTAACATAAACGGAAACCACCCAGAAATAGCAGCTACTAAAAATAGAAATAATGTCTAATAAAGTACTAAACAAGTAATGACTCAAACTGGCTCGATGTCGCTGTAGAGGAGTCAGTCACGGCTAAGCTAACGAGACACAGAAGCTCGGGCGCTATAGTGATCTGGCCGTGACTGGCTACAAGTCTGGTCACTAAGGATTGTGTCGCGGCTTGGACACGCTTCACTCTGGATTGTGTGATCAGACCTGTAGGTGGGAGTCGCATGGAGTCTTCCTCCTCTGTAGCAGACATAGGGGACTGGGTCACATCACCCTCCCCCACTTGAGTGTGAAGCGTCCCCGCTTCACCCTCATCATACTCGGGCTCAACATATGGTGCTAAGTCCACGACGTTGAACGTCGGATGCACCCCATACTTGTCCGGGAGCTTGAGCTGGTAGGCGTTGTTGCCAATGGCTTTGATGACTCTGAATGGACCATCATCCCGTTGGTCGAGCTTAGACTTGCGGACGGAAGGGAATCGCTCCTTCCGCAAGTGAAGCCAAACCAAGTCGCCCGGGGCAAAGATCACTCGGCGCCTGCCCTTGTTCTTCTGGGCTGAGTACTGTAGTGCACGTCGCTCTAGCTGTGCGCGTGTCCTCCTATGCAGCTCCTGAATGTACTCAGCCAACTTGCCAGTAACAATGTTCTCCTTGTCCTGCAGCGGGTATGGCGTCATGTCCAGCGGTGTCAGCGGGTTCCTTCCATAAACGACCTCAAAAGGAGTCAGCTTCGTCGCCGAGTGCCTGGACCTGTTATAGGAAAAGTCAACTGTAGCAAGTAAGTCCTCCCACCTCCATGGGTTTGCCTTGAGAACCGTCCGAAGGAGGGCTCCCAAGGTACGGTTGGTCACCTCCGTCTGACCATCCGTCTGTGGGTTTTAGCTAGTAGAAAATAGGAGTTTGGTGCCTAGCTTACCCCACAATGTTCTCCAGAAATGGCCTACAAATTTGGTATCCCTATCACTAACAATAGTTTTAGGGATACCATGCAAGCGCACCACATGCTCAAAAAACAATCCAGCGATGTCCGTAGCATTGTTGGTGTTCTTGCACGCAATGAAGTGTGCCATCTTGGAGAACCGGTCGACAACTACAAAGATACAATCTCTACCACGCCGAGACATAGGCAACCCAGTGATAAAATCCATGGAAAGATCTTCCCACGGGGCGGCAGGGATGGGGAGAGGTGTGTATAGACCATGTCGACTAGAGCGTGCCTTAGCCTTTTGGCATGTCACACAACTCTGGCAATACTTGGTAACACTTTGCGCCATCTTGGGCTAGAAAAAGTGTTCCCGAAGTGCTGCTAGTGTCTTAGACACCCTAAAATGCCCACGGCTGTCATGTGCTTCCTGCAGTAATAAGTGCCTGACAGAAGACGTGGGAACACATAGTTTCCTAGCTTTGTACAGATACCCGTCATCCAGGAAATACGTGTCATGCTCTCTGCTGAGTTTGCATTGCTCAAAGATGTCTTTAAAGAAAACATCATCAGTATACAAATCCTTGAGCAATGCAAAACCCAATAAACGAGACTGGAGATGAGTGATAAGCACGTACCTGCGAGAAAGGGCGTCAGCAACCACATTCTCCTTACCTTTCTTGTGCATGATCAGGTACGGAAATGTATCCATGAACTCGACCCACCTAGCATGTATGCGGTTGAGGGTCGTCTGGCTCTTCAGATAGGCCAAGGCAGCATGATCCGAATGAATCACAAACTCACTCGGCCGGAGGTAGTGCTGCCAAGTCTTCAGCACACGGATTAGCGCGTATAACTCTTTGTCATACGTCAGGTAGTTCAGCTGAGCACCCGAAAGCTTCTCCGAAAAGTAGGCGATAGGGCGCCTTTCCTGCAGCAAAACACCACCGATGCCGTAGTCGGAAGCGTCACACTCCACCTCGAACCGACGAGTGAAGTCATGCAACTACAGCAAGGGCGCCCGACACAGGGCCGCCTTCAGGGCGACAAAAGCAGCATCATGTCGCGGAAGCCATTTGATGGACGTCGCCTTCTTGGTCAGCTCGTGCAGAGGAGCGGCTATGGTGCTGAAGTCGCGAACGAACCTCCTATAGAAGCCGGCCAGCCCTAAGAACGAGCGAACCTGAGTGGGTGTAGTCGGAGTAGGCCACTCCTTGATGGCTCATATCTTCTCTTCATCCACACGTAAGCCATCCCTGGAAACAATGAAACCAAGAAAGTTTGTTGATTCAGAGCAGAAAACGCACTTACCTTTGTTGACATACAAGTTCTCCTTCCTCAAGCACTCTAGCACCTGTGTAAGATGGTCAACATGCGTAGACAAACTACGAGAATAGACAAGTATATCATCAAAGTAAACGACTACAAACTTCCCTAGAAAAGACCGAAGCACATGGTTCATGAGGCGCATGAATGTCGATGGTGCATTGGTCAATCCAAAGGGCATAACTAACCACTTGTAGAGACCGTACTTGGTCTTAAACGCCGTCTTCCATTCATCGCCCTCCTTCATACGAATCTGGTGGTAGCCACTCCGAAGATCAATCTTGGAGAACAAGGTGACACCATGCAGCTCGTCCAGCATATCATCGAGGCGCGGGATGGGATGGCGGTACTTGATGGTGATCTGGTTGATGGCGCGGCAGTCCACACACATCCTCCAAGTCCCATGCATCCTTCTTCGGCACCAGAATCACAGGAATGGCGCAGGGACTCAAGCTTTCCCGCACAACACCCTTGTCCAAAAGATCTTCGACCTGTCGCTGCAACTCCTTTGTTTCCTCAGGAGAAGCTCTGTAGGCTACGCGGTTCGGTAGAGAAGCGCCAGGAATGAAATCTATCTGGTGCTCAATGCCACGCACAGGTGGCAGACCTGGTGGAAGCTCGTCAGGCATGATGTCCTCAAATTCCTGCAAAACAGACAAAATTGCAGGCGGGAGTGCGGGCTCTGTCGTAGTAGTGGCACAAAGGCGAGGAATAAGAAGGAAACAAGCAGTCTTGCCTTGAAGTGCCGGTGTGATTTCCTTGTGTTTTGCCAGAAGAACTCTGGGTTCACAGGTGCCCCACAACGTAGATGCAGAAGCAGGTGATGAAGAAGGTAATCCGCCCCAACCTGTAGAAGGTAAGCGTAAAGTAATGCCAGGGGTAGAAGACTTACCTGTAGGTGCAGAAGACCTTCCAGAGGACACAGAAGGCAAAGACGCAAGAAGAGACGGGAAAGCAGTCGAGGGGCCAGAACAGCCCCTGACTCGGTCAACAACTCGGCCGAGTTGCTGGCCGAGTTGTCGGCTGGGGTCATGACTCAGGCTAGAACTCGGTCGAGTTTCTGGCCGAGTTGCTGACTGTGGAGCTGACTCGGGCCACAACTCGGTCGAGTTGGTGGCCGAGTTTCCGTCTGCTGGCACAACTCGGTCGTTGACCCGGCCGAGTTGTCCGCTGTCATTTTCCCCGGTTGGTGCCGTTGTAGGCGGAGCTCTGGCGGCCTCGATTGCCTTCTGGCATTTGCACTCGGCCTGGTCCTGCAAAATTTCCTGCGGACTCATGGGTAAGAGGGTCACGCGCCTCCTGTGGTAATTGAACATGTAAGTGTTCAAATACCCCTCGTGAAGCACGCGACGATCATATAACCATGGACGTTCCAGAAGCAAATGGGTAGCTTCCATGGCGGTAACATCACAAAGCACAGTATTGCTGTAAGGGCCAATAGAAAATGAAATAAGACACTACTGTGATACAGTGTTACCTGACCCGTCTGAGATCCACTGTAGATCGTAGGGAGTGGGGTGAGGAGTCGTCGGAAGGTTGAAGTGGCGGACAACCTTCTCATTGATTATGTTACAGCAAGATCCCCCATCAATGATCACACTCAGAGAAGCATTCTGAAGCTTTGCTCGAGCATGAAACAAATTCCCCCTTTGCTCTGCCAGGTCACCCTCCTTGACGCTCAGAATGCGTCGTGTGACCAAGGAAAAGTGGTAGGTCTGGTCGTCATGGTGGTCAGAAGTGTTGACCACACAGCCCTCAGCGTCGGCTGTAAACACAGCTACAGGCTCTGTCTCGACAAAGTCATCCTCGTCGTCGTAACTCTCATAACCTGCAGCTTGGGTGGAGAAGAGGACCTTCTTGGCATTGGGACAATTCATCTGGACATGTCCTCTTCCTCCACATCTGTAACACTCCATGTCTCTGGCTCTGTCAGAACGAGCGGAATCTGCAGATGGTGGCTGCGGACGACGAGCAGGAGCAGACGGGGATGCTCTTGGCATCGCTGTAGCAGACGCAGTACCTGTGCTTCTCCTGTCCTGTCTAGGGACACTAGAAGTAGAAATAGGGTCAGTGCCAGAAACCGAAGGAAAAAGTCTAGAACCATACCTGGAAGATGGCGTGGGCTGCCAAGGTCTCTGCCTCTGGCGCTGGTGCTGAAGGTAGTGCTTCTGCGCAGTATGCACGACATTATTGAGATCCCGAATGGGCAGGACGTCAACCTGATCCTGGATAGGCTGGTTCAGCCCAGTGATAAACCTCGTCTTCAAAGTTCCTGGAGCAACACTAGCCCCAGCCTTGAAGTACATATCCTCTAAGCGGGCAAAGAATTCTTGAGGGGAATTCGTGCCCTGTCGCGCACGCGCGATCTCGGTCCGCATCTGCTCCTTATAAGTGGAAGGCACATACTTCCGAGTCATGATGTACACGAGCTGATGCCACTCAGTAATGGGTGCCCAACCCATCCGGTAATGCTGCTGCGTAATGCGTTGCCACCATGTCTGTGCAGCTCCCTCAAAATGAAGAGTCACGAGATCCACCTTCTCGTACTCAGGGACTGTCAAATGATGCAGGACGTGCTCTGTGTTCTGCAACCACTCAAGAAAGACAGAAGGATCATATAAGCCATAAAAGTTTTTAATTTTTACCTTCACATCTCGGCGTTGGACATGTGGTTGTGCCTGGTGGTCCTGAAACCGAGCAGCAGGGTCCGCCACAGGCTCGAAGTGACGAGCGCCATACTGTGGTGGAAAGCGAGGTGGTTGTCGGGGTTGCTGTCGGCCGGCGGCTGGGTGCAGAGGCTGGTGAGCCTGCGGGCAGCGCCCGGGCTGGACAACGTGCCAATAGGCCTCCTGATTCTGAGGCAGCAAAGGAGGTGGCACATAGCTGGTATGCTGGTGCTGAAGCTCAGGTGGATCCTGGAGAGGCGGATGAAATCCGTTAGCATATCCGAACTGGCCCTCATCCTCCTCAAGGTCGTACTCATCAAACATATCCTCTTCATCAGAATAAAGAGGAGTGCAGGCACTCTAGTGATCCTGGTAAGCATCAATATCAAACGGCACAGAAGTGGTTTGCCGTTGATGTTGTCGCTGCTGCAGATGGGAACCAGACGGCTGGTTTTGCGGGCGACCAGTCATAGGCGGTAAAGTTGGCGATCGGCCCTGCTGATGGCGACCACTGGAATGGACCTGGTCGTCCTCATATTCCTCTTGGGGACCCGCCTCAGTGGGATCCGCAGTTGCAGGGGTCTCTTCCTGGATCACTACTTGCGTAGACCTGCGTTGTCGACGACGCGATGGATCAACAATGCTCTCTTGTTGCGACGCCAGTTATTTCAGCTGGCCTACATCTGACGTGGAGGGAAGCATTGCAGCTTTGCCCTTTGCCTTTGCCAGGGCTAGGACGCCTAACTCCTCGTCATATGGTTGATCCGGAGCAGAAGCAATCTTAGTGACAGGGGCCGGTTGCTGGAGAGCGACTAGAGCTGCTATTTGTCGCTCGAGTGCGGCGAATTGCGCGACACTTGCATTGTCTCTAGCAAGCAACTCTCGGCGCAGTTGTTGTGTCTCAGTCTCGGCTCCGATCTCGTGGGTGATCTCCTCGGCAGACATGTGACCTGACAGCAAGAAATGGCAAACCACAGGATCAAAGCGAACAACAACAGCAACAGAAACAACAAACATCGAAGCAGAACCAAACTCAACCAAACAATCACTCGGGTGTCTAATCTGGTTGGCCGTGTGGGCGGTTACGAGCATGCTTAAGGCAACTCACACAACAATCAACAAAATCAAGGCAATTGCTCAGCAAAGAAAATGTCGAAAGCAGATAAGCAAGTATATAAGCACAGAAGTAAGCACAACGCAGTCAACCAAGATATGCAACCCAGACAGTGAGAGATTAAGAAGATGGTAAATGAATCACTGCGAAACTTGGGGTTGAAGGTGCCGGGATCAACCCGGGTTCTCCCTTCCTGCACTGTGAAGAGACGCACTTGCCTTATTTTGGCTTGTGTGGTCTCGAAATTCACTCTCGGTTTTTTTTTAACGAACAGCTCTCTGTTTTTTTTTTCACTCAAACAATCCTTGCTATTGAATTTTTGTGTGTGGAAAGCTAGGGTTTTGGACTAATCTTCCGTGAACAAACAACGAACATCACAATGATGGAATTGGCTGAATTGAACACTGAAATTCAGTCCAACGTGCTCACAGTTCAGCAAAGTAGCGTGTAACAACAAATTGCAACAAGGAAGCAGCACAAACACGCACAAACAGCAATTTCGTGCACAGAAATTCAGTAGATTCCAACACAGAAATCAGCAAACTCCAACACAGAATTCAGCAAACTCCAACACAGTGCAGTGAACAAAAAGAAAAAAAAAAATCTGGGGCAGTGAATCAAGTGTGAAGTAGAAAGGGGATTGCGAATGTGTAGATTTGTGGCGCACACAAGGCAAACAATGTTGTAAACTAACTATCCAAGCCTATATGCAAGCGTAACTACCCTAAACACAATCCAAAACTCAGCAAAAACACAGAAATTGCAGAAAACTGTATGAGCAAGGTTCGGTTCTGTGCAAAAACAGATTTTTTTTGTGCGTTTTTTATGAAGGCCGAATTGTTCAACCAACAAACCTATGCTTTTCTGGGTTTTTTAGATTCGAAATTGTAAGAAATAATTTTTTTTGGTTCCTAGAAGAAAATCTAGGTTTTTTTTTTAATACGAAGGAATTGATTTTGCGGAAACGAATGAGCGATTGAATGAAGAGTTGGAACGACTTACGCGATTTGAAGGCTCTGATACTAGTTGATGTGACCTTGTCCGGGGAAAGACCACGATTCGCTGTCACGGGATCGATTGAATGCGTAGTAGGGCGTTCAACTCATCGGAAGGGATGAAGTGGGAGTTCGGTTGGACTGTGGGCTGTTCGGATGGACTGGGGCTGTTCGGATCTGCAGTGGACAGTGGATGCGTGATGATGAGCGGCGGCAGGAATGGTGGTGACGGTGGAGATGATGATCGGCGGTGGAGGAGAGTGACCAGCGGTGACAATGGTGGTGAAAGATGGTGATCGGTGGCTGCGGAAGATGGTGATTGGTGGCTTCGGAAGATGGTGATTGGTGGAGGCCGTGAGAAACTATGGAGGGAATTAGGGTTTGTGTTGGTGGGGAGGCAAGAACTAGGGTTAGTTCTTGTCTCGGGAAATACGGATAGTAACTGGATAGTTGGAACCGAATTAACGCGCCAGGATAATTCAACTAGAAACGCGTTAATTTGTGTGACGTCAGGGCCCGGGTTTGCAGGAGATTACTCGACTGGAAAACAAGCTCTATTTCGACGTGAATGGAAATGAAGACAAAATAGAGTATTTATACTAGAGAGGTGACCTAATGTGCCAGACTCTCTAGTTACTAAATCTGGCGGCCCATTTAACATAAACGGAAACCACCCAGAAATAGCAGCTACTAAAAATAGAAATAATGTCTAATAAAGTACTAAACAAGTAATGACTCAAACTGGCTCGATGTCGCTATAGAGGAGTCAGTCACGGCTAAGCTGACGAGACACAGAAGCTCGGGCGCTGTAGTGATCTGGCCGTGACTGGCTACAAGTCTGGTCACTAAGGATTGTGTCGCGGCTTGGACACGCTTCACTCTGGATCATGTGATCGGACCTGTAGGTGGGAGTCGCATGGAGTCTTCCTCCTCTGTAGCAGACATAGGGGACTGGGTCACATCACACTTCCTTCATCCAGAATTTACACTTAGACAATTTAGCATATAACTGATGTTGTCTAAGGACTGACAAAGCAATCCGCAGGTGTTCCTCGTGAACTTCTTAATTCGGAGAATAGATCAGAATGTCATCGATGAAGACCACCACAAACTTGTCCAAGTACTGGTGAAAACATCGATTCATCAGATCCATAAAGACATCTGGAGCATTCGTAAGCCTGGAAGGCATCACTACGAACTCGTAATGACCATATCTGGTCCTAAACGCAGTTCTAGGAATGTCCTGCTCACGAATTCTGAGTTGATGATATCCAGATCTTAGGTCGATCTTGGAGAAAACTTTTTCTCCTTGTAACTGATCCAACATGTCATCAATCCTTGGCAATAGATATCTGCTCTTGATCGTGACTTTATTCGACTCTTAAAAGTCAAAACAAAGTCGAAACGGTCCATATTTCTTTTTGACAAATAAACCGGGGCACCTCCCAAGGCGATGCACTCAGTTTATATAACTCTTGTCAAGAAGATCCTCGAGTTGTTTCTTCAACTCTTGCATCTCAACAGGAGCCATCCGGTACGGTGCCTCTGAGATCGGCGTGGTACCCGACTCGAGATCAATTGCAAACTCCATGTCACGATTCGGGGGTAACCAGGAATATCTTCTGGAAAGATATCCGGAAATTCTATAACCACAGGAATATCAAGAACTGAAGTCGATCACCGCCCCATGACGCATCCGCTAATCCATACCGAGAATAATTATCGTATGGAACCACGGTTATTTAGGTCAAATCGCTTTGAATTTCTTACCTTTGATGGTAATCGACAATTCCGACAGACGATTTGTTCTAACCAAATATTTATTATTAAGAATATTTACAACAAAAGGTTCACAAACCTTGTCGCAAACAGAACTTAACTTACAACCATCCGAAATGAACGACTGGGTATCACCCACATCAACAACAAACCAACAAAAGTAGAAAGCATATACAAAGTACTTTAAGCATTTGGAGCATAGGGTCCATCCGCCTCACGCATCTCATAAAGGCGTTGACTCTGGCTTCCAGAAGCCACTGGGGCTTTCCCCTTATTCTGCGCAGTCGTCTGCATTGAAGGGCTAGGAGCTTCCACCGGACTGAACTTGGGTCGGTTGTTCTGATTAATAGACCCTTACCGTGACTCAGCTCCTTCGCCCTTCCTCCGCTGACAGAATGCCTGCATATGACCCTTCTTTCCGCATCCAAAGCACGTTTTTTGTCCTTCAGACATTCATTGCTCTTATGCCCGTGCGTACCGCAGTTGTAGCACTGTATCGGATTTTTGCCCTGACCCGAACGTTGCGTAGACCCATCGTGAGTCTTATCCGTTTTTGCTCGGCCAAATTTGGCAAAATCAGATGGTGGCGTGGGACGTTTAAACTCACTTGCCTGAGGCTGGTTCTACACTTGCCTCTGGCTGTTACCCTTCTTCTTTGACTCCTCCAGAGTCACTTCCAATTTATAGGCTGCATCCACGTATTGCTCCAGGGTAGAGCATCCGTGACGTACCATCCATGGCTTAATATCTGGATTCATCCATTCGTGGAAATACCAGATCTTCTATGCCTCACTGGATATCTCAGGCCCAGCGTACTGCAACAAATGATTGAACTTGGTCGCAAGCTCATTCACCTTCAAACCATCTGTCTGCGGATATAAACACTCCTTGTTCTTCTCTTCCCTCATAGCTCGGGAAAAGAAATGATCAATTATTTTTGACTTGAACATCGACCAGTTCAAAACAGGGCTATCAGCTAAGTCGGTGCTTTCCCACCATTCACTGGCTTCTTTCTTTAATTGAAGGGAAGCTATATGCACTTTCTCAGCTTCAGTGCATTCAACATTGCGGAATAACCGCTCTATGTGGGAAGACCAATGAGCCAGTTTGACTGGCTCTCCTTTTCCATCAAAGTTGTCCGGTCTCATAGAGTTAATAGCCTTCAGTGCTCGGCCATAAACCCCTCTATTCCTTATCGCACCTTCTTGTAGTACATGATTCTCTTGTTCCTCAAACCTAGGAACTTTTGGAGGTACTTGCACACCTTGTGCCTGAGGCATATTCGGGCATAGCGCGTCTGCGATCACTTGCATGACAATTCCCCGAATTTCTGCAACGGTCGCTTCATCAAATATCCTTGGAGTGTTGTCCCGAGCTGGGTCATTGCCTCTAGGAGTATTATTGAAAACAGACTCACATTCTCCTATTGGGTCTGCAACATTCCTCCTACTCAGTCTAGGGTCATTGCTCGGCCCAGTATCAGCACGGATAATGTTCCTCGTGTTCACCATCTGTTTACCGATCAAATTCCAAGGATTTTATCACATTAATATCATTCTGATATACTTATCGTAATAAAATCACTTAGAATAGTTCAACTTGGTAATTTCTATTGATGAACTCAAACCGAGTAACTAGGTTTTACAACCTCAATCATAGCGAGGGAACTCAAAATTCAAGCCTTATTGGGTATGGCGAAACCACCTTGGCTCCTCCCGGGTTCCTCTGAAGAGAACAGAATGCACCCATATCTCACGGGGCAACGAGAAAGAATTTAGTATTTCTAGACATAGAAGCATACTTACTATATCAGACTGTATAGAAGACATGACTATGAACGGTGTTCTCAAATTCTTTTCACTTTGAAAATTCAGAGCCCTTTTAAAGCATTTTCAAAAACGGATAAATGATTTATAAAATCCCCAAACCCGTTTTAAAATCTTAGGCTCTGATACCACAACTGTAACACCCCCAAATCTTAACCCACTTGGAAATGTATCACCGCCAGTGACCCCGATATTCCTCACCAAAGTCACCCCAGGCTTTACCGTTTAAATACAAATCATGAAATACAAATGATACAAAAGCATAATATTATTCAATATAAAACATGAGTCTCGGGATTACATCTCAATCTCGATAGGACAAACACAGAGTTTAAACGAGTACAGCGGAAGTAAAATATAAACAAGGTACAACGGAAGTCTTATAAAGTATATTACAAACACAAGTTTTGACCACACTGGTTATTGCCCAAAGATCTCAACCTGATTAAAAGAAATTATTTAAAACATCCAAAAACATCTAAAAACCACCGTTGTCTTCATAGTCCTTCTAGTCTCCTCAACTACACTCTAGCTGATGTGCCGAATCGAACGGATGACACCAACCCACATGCAGAGAACAATTTCCGTGGGTTAGTCTACTGAATAGACTATGCAAGGGTACAAAGCAGAAGGTTCGAAGTAGTTGTATTAGGTTAGACTCATCGTTTCTCGAATAATAACCGATAACGATAATCAACCTTCATACTTCTACAGAAAATATAACAAAAGGCATGATCAAGAGAAGACTCCAACGGAAGTGAGTCTTAAGGAATGTATGACAAATCTGGAACGTTTAAAAGAATCACAGTATCGCATTCGAGCGATTTTAAAACAGCTGACTTAGATGTTTCGGTTCACGACCAACCTCACCACATACAGCAAATTCAGATTGGAAAGAGAACGTACTCTGATCAGAAGTCGAGACGAGCTTTCCTAGCTGCACTATTCGCTTAGCTGCACTACTCGCCAAAGGTTTATTAATTATGTGCGAACCTACGGCACTTATCCTATTATATTCCAAAACGAGCATCTCGTTATAAGCTTCTAAATGTATACACCACCATTGGTACGATACATCTTGATATGCGTTTCGTTGAGAGTGATGCATATCGAAGGGATGAAATCCCGAGAGTTGTGACACCAGCTAAGTGTCCTGCCTCTATACTCTTGTAATAGCGGCCGGTCATGACCTTAAAATGGTATTAGGTGGGGACGAGCCACCCCTCTACCTGATTATAAAGAAACGACTGGACAGAGTCCAAGTAACGTTCCTAACTACTAGTGCTAACTAAACAGTTCGAGCACAACAATAGTTCAGGATAAATCCACATAAATGCCCTCAAGGCAGACATAAATAATAGCGTTGTTCTAACAGATATACAACCTATTATAATATCATCATTTAGCTTCCAAAACAGTTTACAAAACCATTTCCAGATAAACATAATAATCATTCCAAATTAATTAATCAGATAAACAACTGATAATTAATGTAAATATGGAACGATGAGCAAGAACGAACCGCCACTTGCCTTAATCCGCAGAGTTTGAACGAAGCCTAACGACGGGATTCCAGGCTCGATACAGGGACAGATCCGGCAACACAGATTCCTTCGAATCGACCCATAAAGAAACCCAAAGTTAGATTCGACAAAAAACGAGTACGAAACTAAAGAATAACGAAAGAAATCGAAAGGAACGACGTCCGATCGAAGACCACCAAAGCCGAGGCCAAACTAGGCCATCAACCCTCTGGCGGCGGTCGCCGCTGGCCTTACGGCGGGCGCCGTGTGTTCATGGCGGCGGTCACCGCCTTCATCACGGCGGGCGCCGCTATGAACATCGGAAAATTAATACGAGAACGAAAACTCAGCGACGGCGAGCGATTTGGTCCTCTTTCTCCTTGCTTTGGATTCTAAGCTCCAATGTGCCTCCAAAGCTTCACTTGGCCACTGGAAACAACACCAAAAGGGAGCTCCGATGATCGCTTCAACAACTCCGGCGAGCACTCCCACTTCCGGCAAGAACAATTTTGAGGATTTGAGCTTCGATTCTGTGCTCAATCCGATCCCAAATCCTTCTAATTTATAGCCAAAATCCCAGGGAACGCAATGATGGCCAGCCCAACCACGTGGAGAGCCATTAATGGCATCATCAGAGCTCGCCGGAGGCCACATGCCTAGCCCCCTACTACTCGGCGGCGGGCGCCGTTTTTCCTCTCCAGGTCACCGCTTCGAAGGCACAACGACGGCGGGGTGATGGCGTCGGTCGCCGCATCCTAGGGACATCTGTCCAGCTAGAAGGCGAGAGGAAGCTGTCGCGAAGCTTCCTGGCGGCGGTCGCCGCCATACCCACGGCGGGCGCCGCCAGGTCAGCCTTATCCGATTAGCTTTTGGATAAATTCGGCTTAATTCGGGATAAAAATAATCGTACACGAACGAGTATTAAGTCCCAAAGTACGTCGTCTGTATATTAATTCACTGAGAAAAATATTACAGAGATTGAGAACATTACAGAATATCTTTCTGTCTCTGAAATAAATCCGACGTACAAAACGGGCGTTCGGGAAAAATCCCAAAACTCCAAAATAACCTTACAGAAATACGGGGTATCACAGCGGGTGCGGCCACTTGACCGCGGGGTGCGGTCAAGGCCATTTTGCCCCCTTTTGTCCGATTTATTTTATGGTTAATTATCTTAATTCCGGGTTAAATATTTTCGTACACAAATGACAATTTAACCCTAAAAATACGTCAACTGTATTTTATACTACTCAGAAAAATATTACAGAGATCAAACATATTACAAAATGTCCAAACTTCTCTGAAATTAATCCGATTGGTAGTACGGGAGTTGGAAAAATTCCAAAATATCCTTATAAAATGAGGGATATTACAGTTATTGTGTTTGATATGTTTGGAATCATATTTAACTGTTCATTTTGATCAAGACAAAATTGGATCATTTTAGTCATTCAAGCAAATGTATAGTTTATAGTTCGGTGGATTAGACTTCTTTGCATCATCAAATACTATTACCTTATAAAAGCTAATCCTGATTTTTCAACTTCTGCATAGATAGATCTAGAACCCATGGAGTCTCCATAAGAAGAAAAGTCAAACAGAGTTCTGCCTATCATATTTCGTTGAAGAAGCACGTGTTGTTCAGTCCATTTTTTTATTTGTAAACTTTTGTAATTTATTTGTAATATTCTTAACGGATTTGTAATATTTCTAATTGATTTATAATCTTCCTAATTAATGTGCATTTAAATAAGGAAAGATTAGCAATATATTTAAGATTTATATCCTTAATATATAATTAAATTTATTTTTTAAAAATAAAAAATGACATGTGGAAAACTTATTATGGGGGTTCCATGTGATATTAATTTTTTTTTTCGTTAGTATATATATAGTAGATTAGTAAGGATATTTTTAAAAAACCTGGTTGGAATTATGTAAACAAAACACATTTTAATTGTTGGAGGATGTACCTTATTCTTGTTGCACCTGTTTACACAAATTCTTTTCATCATTCATTATAGAGAAAGGATACTTACACCAGACAGAGCTGATGTAGACACTAGACGATCATCGTTGAACGAGCCGAATTGGGTGTCACTGAATGAGCGGAATTGGATACCGCTGAGCCAACAGAAATGTAAACAGCTGGCCGAGCAAAAATGAGCTCGCTGGACCAACGAAAGCGAGTTCCGCTCACCTGTGTAAGTTTTGACTTGCATCAGCTACCCGCATAGCCTCTTGGTTTCTAAAGTAGTATTTGATATATTTGACATAAATAGATCGAACGGAACTCACTTCCATTGATATTGTGAACTATATAAAAAAAATTCCTATAAACGGGGACGCAAATGAGGTAAAAGAAATTTTACTCTTCAAATCTCTCTTCACAAAAAACCGAGAGGCAACTTGTAATTGGATTAGGAAAAATAAAATTATGTTATTCAAATTGGTTAGAGTATGTCGTGGTTTATATGGAAAAATCGGCTAAATAAGGATGTAAAGTAAATTGTATTAATTATGTATCAAATTATTATAATATAGTAATTTTTTAAATATCTTTCCTTATTAAACTATCTCATTTGTATAGTGACATTTCTTAGTGCTTAATATACGAATTACTTTTTACCGTATAACTAGAGATGCTAGAATATATAAAGAGAATATATTAATTTAGGCTAAAATGGCATGTAATTTACAAATGTGATGTGTTAATTTCAGTTGGCATGTACTTTAGGTAGTTTGGGGTTTGATAGCTTTTGAACTAATAAAACTTACAATAAGAATATATATGAATAATTAAATGTCGTTATATGTTTTCTTAGAACATGTAATACATAGATAATTCATGTCGTTATCATAGAAAAACGAAAGGTAAAACTCATTTTTGTATAGGAGGTCAATTGAAAGTGCAAAGTGTGTAAAAATTGTGTACGTTTGTGGAATTGGTGAATTTGGGTGGGTCAAAACCGAAAAGAAAGGCCTATTAAGTAGGGAAAAAGAATTAAATACGACCATATGCTTTTTTGGGTTAATTAAATTAAGGAGTATTAGAGACTGAATCTATTATATTGCTTTCAGAGATCCAACATATATAGTATAACGAATGATTCTCATAAATAGATACTAACTGATAGTTATATGCATGATGTGTTAGTGGTGAATCTCTGATAATTTTCATGTATTTACAAATATATATTTCCCCCAATACAAAAAAATAGTAGGTACCTTAAAGTGAACTTATGACTATTTAATGTGCTCTTATGACTATTTAATGTGCTCATAATTAAACACGATTACCATCAACCCAATTCATGATAAATAATACTCCCTCCGTCCCATAATGTTCGTCCTATTTGACTTTTATATACTAT